>CM073779.1:24792336-25992336 GCA_037158775.1 Hetaerina titia | reverse complement strand
AAGTAATTTTATCCTCTTTCGGAATATTTTCCTAAATATTTTTTTTGTGAGATGCGCTTTTGGGGACATCATCGCGAGGTCTAGGCTGTCCTGTCAGAGCTCATTAGAAGTATGGAGCCGTGAAAATTCCCTTTCCCTTATGTGAGTCACCAAGTGAGACTTTTATAATTCAAACTTTAAAATCTGTTCTACCTGCATCTAGCCACCCTCGATTTCAGGCACTTTCATTCTTCTCGATAGCTCTTTCCCTCGAGGAACTATGAGTTAGGAGGGATGACCTTCCCCTCCCAGCTTCCTCCCCAAATGGCACGTTACACTCCCCTCACTCGCTGCCGTTCTCCACAAAGGGGTGCCAAGAACTTTCAACCCAATATTGTGCTTGCGTCATCCGCGATGCGATATGTTTGGGTGCCGGTGTCATTAGTCGCGGTACCACGAATATACGTAGTTCGCTGTGGCTTGATAAAAGATGGAATTTGTTTCTAGAACTCAGAGGAACGGCCAATGTGTAAAAATGGCAGTGTATTGGCCGTAGACCAATGGTCAACACCGAAGGTGATGAACTAGTTAGGTGGTCTCAAGCTCTGTGACGTCAGACTCTCTTGAATGATACGGCATTGTGAAGATGCACGCTTTGGAATTAATTTTGAGTAATTTCAACATTTTATGTTAATATCTAACTGTTTAGTAATTCCTTTGTTTTTGCTCTTGAGCTATGAACTGATAAAAAATGTACTTTCTATAAAAATGAAATACAGCAATATTGATTGTATATGTTATAAAATTTCGTTTCGAGTTAAGAACGGTTTACTATCATTTTCTCATAAATATATGAGCACTAGGAACCCTTAGGTTATTATCCACAGAAGTAACCACAATAATCATAGATTTTTCGGATTATGAGTGCACATTGACCTTGCCCAGGCAGAATACACACAATATTTTCTAAACGTCACAACAATTTTGCTTCTATGAACTGTTTAATTTAATGAATTGGCCATTATTTAAAGGAAGGAAACCTCGGATGTGGAATACCGTAGTTAAGAAAACTAGGAAATTAATGGATGATCAGTGTGGTTATACCTATAACATAGCCAAAAAAAGCTGGATATGTTTTCTTCACCATTCATTTCAGGAATTGCATTAAATTATATGCCAATTCCAAACAACAGATTTGAAGGCATCAATTGAGCTGCCTTCAACAGATTAATTACTTGCGAAACTAGGAAATAGCAACTTTTTCCACGTAGGGGTAGGTGGTTTGCAAAATTTTGACTTGTTATTTACAGAACAAAGTAGGACCTTCAATTTTAGGAAAACCATTCGTCTTCATTTTTGACGCCCTGGGCATAACACTGTCTTGTCTATGGCCAAGGCTAACACTGATTAGGGCGATAGGTTGAATGTAGAAACTACACGTAGTGAGTTTACTTTTCGACAGGAACTAAGCGTGGGAGACATTAGAAAGCCCATTTTTTAAACTAATAGGAGTATTAGCTGCCCTTCAAGTTTCTTCAGTTATTGCAATACTCCACTGATTGGAAGGAAACTTAACTTCTTATATAATAAGGAATTAGGGAATATTTTAATACAATGAAGAGAGCCATGCATGGGCTGATATTCACAGGTCAAATATTAGGTCATCCACCACGCTCCCGCACATGTATGGTATACTGAAGGCGACAGAATTTATTCGTTCCACATTTCAGAGAAAATTAATGTAGATGACCAACAATGATAACTGAAATGCCCTAAACACTTCCCCCTGGACACTATTGAATTGACCCACGCTCTTAAATTCCCAATTCTTTTCTCGATTGCCCAGTGTTATACGATGCGACTAGAGTCAATGTATTGGGTTCCATAAATATGGCATTTCCATGCCACCTCCTGCTGACGCTCAACTCGCCATCCCCTACGTTCCCAATTGAAGAGTCGTCTCTCATGCTTAAGCAATTCCATGCTTTTACTCAGTGGGCGCTCTTGATCAGAATAGCGTGGTTACCGTTGCCTGGCTCCACGGCTGGACGCATCGCTCAGACCTAGATTCCCGATCTTCTCCTCAAGCTCGATATACACACGCTCTGTCCATTGCCATGTGTGGTTTGGCGCTCTAAATGGCGCTCGCGAGCCATCATTAATCACGAGTTGGCCCTATTGACCCATTCGGCAAGCGTGGAAATTAGGGCGTGGGATCGGGTTGGTGCCGTGGCTTGTATACTGGGGTTTCCATCCCGTAGACTCGGGCTCAAAACCAGGTGGTGGCAAACTCTTTCAGTGGTATTCCGATTCCTACTTGGGTTGTCATCACACAGAGGGCGTTTCTAGTAGAGAACATCGTCTGTCGGATGGGGCGATAAACTGTGGGATTCCTTTGGCACCTTTCATTAAGAGTGGGCTAATGCCGACGCCGAATTTCCCTCCACCCCTCCACCACTTCCTGAACATCCCACCCAAACCAAATTGCTCATCTATCCCCGATGGCATAAATTTCCTCAGCTGTCGATCGTAATCACTACAAATGATACTGCTTAATATACCTATTCGGCATGCATAGAAATTGGCATTGCGCGCGAATTAAAGGCACAGTATGGTAGAGACTCAGAAAAATGTGGTTTTCTTGAATTTTGAAAGCCAAATGTTTTGAATCGTATAACGCAAACAATCAAATGACCACTGCAACACTTCAACTCCTCTCAGCTCCCCCACCATGTATTACATCATCAACTTAGGAAAGCGAAATTCCCGCATTAAGGTATGACATTTGAATTTAGAGCCATAGCAATATATAACGTATAGTTATACCTAAGCAATATATGATACAATGTATTTATGAAAATATTATATATATATATATATATATGTGTGTATATATATATATATATATATACCATTATTACACTTACTCAAAGTGGACCAGCGAAGAATAGAAGCCTTTGAAACATAGTGCTGGAGGAGAATGTGGAAGATTAAATGGACAAAGTAAGGAATGAGGAAGTACATAAAAGAGCAGAAGAGAACAGGATAATATGGAGAACCCTACGGCTAAGAAGAAATTGATGGATTGGACCCACATTGAGACGCAATGAATTGATTACGAATATGATAGAAGGAAAAATAGAAGAGAAGATTCCACGAAGAAGACCAAGAGACATGTACATAGGACAAATCAACAAGGACGTAAAACAGAGAGGGTATCAAGGATTGACGGCATTGACATTAAATAGACTAGAATGGAGGGCTTCAGTAAACCAATCCTATGATTGAATTACTGATAATGATATATACTTCCATGCATACATACGGGATGAGAATCAATATTAATAAAACAAAGGTTATGCGATTTTCCATTAAGAAAAAGGCTAAGCTAAACATTAATACAGGAGGAGAAAAAATAGAACAGGTGGAACAGTTTACGTATCGCGGAAGTGTTTTGGACTAACACGGTCCAAGTAGTAAGGACGTGAGAAGAATTGCGCTAGGCAAGGAGGCTTTCACGAGGAGAAGGGAGTTGATAACGGGGAAGTTAAGTAGGGAGGTTAAGAAAAGACTCGTAGAAACTTTGGTATGGAGCGTAGCTATGTACGGCGCGGAAACGTGGTCACTGAAGCAAGTTGATAGAAGTAGATTGGAGGCTTTTGAAATGTGGGTGTGGAGAAGAACGGAGAAGGTGACATGGGCCGTAAGGAAAACAAATGGGGAAGTGCTAGTTATGGTGGGTGAGGTGAAGGGTTTATCGGGAGAAATCATAAGGAGACAGGAAAAATGGATGAAGGGCGTATGGATTGGCACTGGGATGTTGAAGACTGTAATAGAGGGGAGAATGTTAGGCAAGCGAGGAAAGGGCAGGAACAGGAGAGGGATGTTGGACGGAAGGAAGTACACAGAGATGAAGAGAGACTTGATGTAGAGTAGGTTGCTGGATTGTGTTTTGTTAGGAGTCACAAAATATTTATTTCGTAGTTGTGTCCATCCAAAAAAACCTACCTTAACTGGTAGATTACCTTAAATAATACAACACATACGATAACAATACTCGTATAGATAGCGTTACGAAATATTGGGCGGTACGAAGTTTGGGGTGGTGTCAAGAGGGTGGTTGTGTATTCATTAACTATGGCACCCGTTTCTATTTGCTTATGGATGATAATACGTATGTCGTCGATTACGTGAAATAGCATTAGTAGCTATTCCGTAAAAGTCTCCGATGTCATTTTCGGATGCTATCTGAGCGTCAGGCTGCCGAGTCCATGACATAATAGCAATGCTATGTTAACCATGAAAATGCACAAGGATTCTGAGAGTTGATGCTGATAATTTTTCCAACTTGCTACAGGCTGTAAAAAGATGACTTTGTAATAATTCGAAAGAGAAGGTTACGGGATCAATGAAATCATTTCATTGTGCGCGACGAAGATGTTGGTCCTCTGTTATTAAATGTATAAAGATTACACTGCATAGCTATATATGCATCTGTGCCTGAAATTTATAGTAATTTTAAGCATTGCTTAAATTTTACCGACCACAACTTTTAACCATAAATGTCCCCTTCTTCTGTATTAAAATCTAATTTCTTCAAAACGTTAGTAGTGTTTGCATTGGCAAATGGACTAGAGCGTCAAGTTCTTAAGTCTTACTGAAAGCGAGCGATATATTTTCTTTTCCTTTGTGCAATCCCTTTCAGTGGCAGATTGCCTTCGAGAGGGTTCCTTAAGGGAGTGATTCACCTCTTCCAAAATGAAGGTAAATGATTTCCCAAAAATTGAAAGTCATGCTTTTTTTCACAAATGTCTAATTTTTGGAATAGGGACACCACTTACCTCTATATTTAAAAATTTTCTATGTCCCAGTTTTGAGTATAATCTTTGATTTCCCTACTGTTGACAAAGTCATTAAGTTCCCACTTTTCAAAAAAATCTTATACAGAGAGGTTTTAGATAATTATGAGCAACTTCATATGGAATGCACATCCACACAGACAAAAGTAGTCTCTCCCATACTGAAAGTCATCCCTCATCCTGGAAGGTATCCAATCATCACCAATGGCCATGCAAAATGAGACATTGAAATGCCTGGTAGTCACTCTTATCATTCTTCCCATTTATAAGGTACTAAATAAGGATACTGAAGTTTTGTACTTTCACTTCTCATTGCGGTCTGGCATATTATTATCCCAACAAAGTGTTTTTTCTTGAAACCCTCATTGCCTTTGTTTTATTCATGTTGCTTCTCCTACCATCTATATCAAATTGATTTTCTGATATGTTCGGCTGTGATCATAACCCTTTGGTTGACTGGCTAAGTAATGCTGAACCATTCCCAAACCGAATAGATATTTTAAAATCCCAAAATAACTTTCACCCATTTATTCAATTTTCCCATGTCACATTTTCTCTACATGCACTATTATTATAGGTAATTTACCAGTTAAGGTAGGTTTTGGATGGATTCAACAAGCAAGTATTTCTCTTGTATCTCCAAACAAAACACAACCCAATATCCCACTCTACAACAAGGTCCCTTTTCATCTCCATGCACCTCCTTCCTCCCTTCATTCCATCCAACATCCCTATTCTATTCCTGGCCCCTCCTCTTTCATCTAAAATTCTCTCCTCTATCATAGTCTTCAGCATTTAGCTGTCAATGAATATGATTTGCATCCATTTTGCCTTTCTCCTAATGATTTATCCCAACAATCCCCTCTCCCCCCCTATCATACCTAGCACCTTCTCATTTTTTTTCCTTTCTGTACACTTCACCTTTTCTATTCAATTTTTTTCCAAATGAAAACACCAGACTAGAATTAACTTTTCTGTGCCTCTAACCTTCATTGAGGATGACAGAAACTAAACTTTTTCCCTCATTAATGCAACTATTTCTGAAATACTGGCATTTGCATTTCAGACATCACAAAGCAGTTGCAGCACATTCACTATTCCATTTATCAGTCTACATTTATTGAATAAAAAATTCTGAAAATTTGTTCTTCATTGGCTTATAGTGTACCTCTAAGAAATTTATTCATTTTCCTCATACTGATTTGTTATGTCAGTGATAAATTAATTAGTGCTAATAAATTCATAAATTACTATCTTCTGATGATAACACATGCATAAAAATTATTGGTACCTTAAACTTATAATATTGCTTTTAATAATCCTTAATTAGTGGAAAAACATTCCAGAGATAAATCAATGAGTCTTGTCTTACTTTCTTGGAAAAAATATAACAACACACACTCAAAATTGAGGACTTCGCCAGTGGTAATTTCATGAAATAGATATTCCAAGTTTATGCTATGCAGAAAAAATATTTATTAAAAAATAATAAACATCACCAAGTGCTGAACCATATACTATACTTTATGATTAATACTCACATAAAAGGACACAGAAGACAGAATTATGTGAATACTCACCTCCCTGTAACTAGACACCTGTTTAGAGTCAAATGCTAGTTCTACTTCAATTTAACTGTTAATTTTATAGATGTGCCCACAAATTATGTCAATACACAATAATGAACCAGGAATAGGTAGTGAAATAAGAAGAAGTGATTGAAGAATTAAAAATAAAAAAGATAGTAAAGATTTCAAAAAGAGGAGAGAGTTAACTTATTAACTCCCATTAAGGAATAATACAGACAAAGTGCACAAACAGTCCAAACAATTACAGCATTGAAGAAAACAGATTCTCATCTTTGGATTATATAAACAAGAATAATGAGTTTTCTATCTCTGACACAAGAATGTTGCATCTCATCACTTTTTTTCAACTTGATAATAAAAATTGCAATTTTCAAGACTTCGCAAATGGAAAAATATCCATTTGATACTCAGGCCAATACATTATCATACAAAGTTTGTGCATGTTGTACCAGAAATTTGACTTTACATAGGGAGATTTTACACAGTAGAGCCAGCAGTCCCAGCAAATTTCCTGTGTATTCATAAATAATTATTTGTTAAACCCTGTATATTTACAAATATTGAATAATAATGAAATGATATGTGCAATGAGATTCTATCAGATAAAATGATTCATTCAGGAATGCCAGATAGGTCGAAGGTTAGGAGCCAGATGAAAGGTAGTCCACGCAGCATCTATTCCTCAGTGAGGTGGCTTCAAAGGCGTCTGACCCCAGTGGGGTGGCCATTAAGTGATGGTGTCACATTAAAAACACTATTGAGGAAGGCAACGGGAAACCGTCTCAATAATTATTCCCAAGAAAATAATGATGGACAACATAGAAAAATTGAGTCCTGGCAACTGCAGGACTCGGCCCAAGGGGCCGTGTGTCGTGCCCGGCAGCGGGGGAAGCAAGGCCTCCGTGGTCGTCAACCCACGAAACCCTTGCAGAGGAGAAATAACACCAGCAGGATAGAAGCTGCAAAAGAAGACGAAAGTACTTAGAATAGGAACATGGAACGTCAGGACAATGTTGAGGACAGGCAAATTAGAGAATATTTAGTGAGAAATGGAAAGAGCATATATCCCCCCCAACCCCCTCATCCCTTACCCTTCCCTCATGGTGCTACAGCCCCTGCCACACACTTTTTTTGGTGGCTCGCAGGGTATTTATGTAGATGTAGATGTTTTAGGTCAATGTGAGGTGAGATGGAAGGATAGCGGGGATTACTGGGGTGATAATTATAGAATAATATACAGCAGCAGGGACGAGAGCCAACGAGGGGTTGCCATAATATTAAATAAAGGGGTAGGAAGAAGCGCAGTCAACATAGAACAAGAAAGAGATAGAATACAAATAGAAGAGATAAAAGCAGAACCAACGAACTTGGTCATTGTTCAGGTATACATGCCACTGAGCTACCACAAGGAGGAAGAAGTCGATAGGATGTACAATGAGTTAGAGGATATAATCTCGTATGTTCCTGCAGGGAAATATTTGGTAGTGTTCAGGGATTGGAATGCGACAGTAGGCGAACGAAGAGATGGTGGTGAAGCGAGGGGCTATTGTTTAGGCACGAGGAATGAACGCGGGGAGAAAGCAATTGAATTCTGCAGGAGACAGGGGTTAGTCACCACCAACATATGGTTTAGACACCACAAAAGGCATTGGTATACATGGAAAATGCCAGGTTATTCAGAAAGGTATCAGTTAGATTATATTATGGTAGGAACTAGTATAGGAAAACAAATGAGGAAATACTGGAGATGGTGGGTGAGGAGAGGGGTTTGTTGGGAGAAATCCTATGGAGGCAGGAAAAATGGATGAAAGGCATATTGAGCGGTAGTAGAATGTTGAAGAAGGTAATAGAGGGGAGAGTGTCAGGCAAATGAGGAAAGGGCAGGAACAGGATAGAGATGTTGGACAGGATGAAGGGAGGAAAGAAGTACACAGAGATGAAGAGGGACCTGATGTGGAGTAGGTTGCTGGATTGGGTTTTGTTTCGAGGTACAAAATATTTATTTTATAGTTGTGTCCATCAAAAACCTACCTTAACCGCTAGATTACCTAATAATAATAATATAAATATTGAATGATATCCCTATATTCTGAGATATCATTCAATATCTGTATATTCTAGCAGTTCTGCAGGAAATACCTAAATACAACAATTCTACAATTGATTTAGTTTTATCCAATTCTTTTTGGTCATCTGCATTATACAGCTTAAATACCATCAAAGAATCAAGGAGTATTATTTCCCTCAAGGAAAAATGGAAGATGATTAACTATTCTGGCAACTTGCGGAAAAAAAATTCAGAAGTTTCACCCAACTTCATCTCCTTTAATCAACTCTACTAATTATTTAATATGGGATGAGAAATTTGAAACTATGGTTCCTTCAGAAAAACTCCACAGAGAAAACCCTCAAAGGAACAAACTTTGAAGAACTTGAGAAAACTGTGTGAATTCATGGGGTTTAAGTGGTCCAGTCCTGCAACAGTAAGCAAAAGAAATCACTTCAAAAATAAATACTGACAAATTTGAATCATCTTTTGACTGGCCTGCCAAGTTTGTGAGCATACTTTGTATGTTGTGTTGAAAGTCAATGAGATAATTATAGGCTCATATAATGCAAATAATATTTTTAATTTTCATTAGTTTACCCTATATTACCAATTCATTGATGGTTCATCCATATACCATTAAAGGAACAAAGTGCCTTGATGGAAATAAAGAAAGTTCAGTTGAAAGTTCAGCTTTGTACTCAACATGTTGGGCACAGCAAAATTAAAGCTGGCATTTATGATAATATATGAAAATCCCAGTTGTTTCAAGAATATAAATAAAGATAAACAAATGAGTATGTTTATCTGTATTTATTATGATTTCTATTAGTTTAAAACAACAGTTGAGTGAATTGTCGATTTTTTTTTATAAACTGGGCGAAGATTTAATTAGAAAATGAGTTGTAACCCAAAAAAGTACTTATAATTATGAACAATGCAAACTGCCATGGATTATAAAAGAATGTTTCTAATATAAGCATTTTATTTTTTCTCCCAAACTTCATGAGCCAGTCTCAGCCATTGGACAAAGGTATCCTCTATAATTCCAAGTTTTTTCCACAAAGCAACTTCTGAACCATCATCATGATTGACTTTAATTGTTGATTTGATTGCCATCATGATTGTTGGTTTGTATGAGTTTGAAATATTTTCATAAAATGAAAAATAATTTGAAAAATAATTTGTAAGATCCTTATGCAATGCGTAGTCTTGTTTAGAAATCTTCTGAATTACTCTCATTTTGTTTTCAAAACAGACTATTTTTTCTGTCATTTGGTAACTTGAAAATGGGGAAAAAAGGAGGAGTTACCTAATTGACCTCTAATACATGTCATAAGTACCTTGGACACTACCTGTAAAATATCCCCGCATGAACTATCAATTGTTTCCTTATGACTGATTTAGGAAAATTAAAAAAGTTTCTCTTCAGTGATAACTACAATTTGTAAATTATAAATGCAAAGCAAGATCAAATATCAGAATGTTCTATAATTCTTTACGGAAGTGAATAAAGTCCAACTAAGACAGAGGCTGGACTAAGGTACTGATGATGGTGTTTTAATACGTTCACATACCCAATCTTCTGAGACAGATGCTAGTCATGAGCCAATTGAAGTGCAGTCAGACCGACAGTAATGACAAAGATGAAATTTATGTAGTCCCTCATCAACCTAAGAGAAAGGTACCCTCCTGGAGTCATAAGTAATTTACAGCCGTTCAAACTTCCATATTAAGTTGAAGATTATTTCTGATTGTATTTTATAGAGATTAAGAGACATTTCCTTCAAAATGGGAAAATTGAAAGTCCCTTAGCCATCCAATACATAATATGCTAAAAATGTTTTTTAAATTTGATGAATATGCAGTTTAGTTAACACAGTGTACATGAACCATTTTGCACTCAAGCTATAGATTTTAATTCATATTGGCTACCCATTTTGCATGAAGAACAGATTTCTCTCACTTGTAAATGACTGGCACTCAACAACATCAAGTGCTTCCCCATTGTCCTTTGTATGACGGGCTAATTATATATTTTCTACGTGAATGCTATAATAATCTGCTATTATTTCAATTCAAGGATCTATTATTTAACCTCCACTCAGAGAGTGATTCCCAACCTAGCTCTTCTAATAATCTAGATATGTTACCAAGCTTATCAGGACAATATTTTGCAAATCATACTCCTATATGTTGCACTCCAACTAATTCCAGAATTAATTCAACTTCATAAGGATAATACATAATTGCCACATATTCTAAATAAGGCCTAACTAGGAAAACATAAGATTGCTCTTTACTTAAGCTGAAGCAAAAAGCAAAAGCAGCCATACTCCTCTCCTCTGAATGCAACAATGAAAAATTGTCTCCAGAGGAAATGCAAAAACCAGCTCTTTTCTGGGTATTTAAAATCCTTCAGATAGAGCGAAGTTGTGCTATATGCCAATAACTACTGAGGGATATAACAGAGTGGAAATATGTAAGACATCTATGGAACTGCACTGAACTAACTTGGGTTCATCAAATGAAATGGAAATAAATTCAAAGGAATTACTGGCAGAATGGCCTCATTTTGCAATGGTTACACCTCGTCTTGAAAAAATGTTCATGATTTTGAATGCTACAGTGAAGGATGCAATTTTGTCATTAAACAAGATATAGAAAGAAGGTACTTGCATAATACAAAGTTTTTAAGGAGTTGAAAGACGAAGCTCTTATGATAATTTGAAGAAGGTAGCCGTTAAGGAGCATCTAAAACCTACCTTAAACAAATACCCTGAAGTCACATCTAATCATACCCCTCATATTTCATACTATTTGAAAATATTGAATACCAAGAAACACTATTTACACATTGAAGAGAAAATATGATAATGGTGTAGACTTAAATAAAAGGAAGAGTATTTCCATATTTTTAGTTGACCCATTATTAATATTATTAAGAGCATCTCTACCTCTTTACATGTTAAATCATTCACAAGGCGGTATCGTAAATTTGAATTTTATGATGCTTAAAAATCATTCAATGTGGTGTTCAAGTTAAGTTTTTTAATCTTTGGCCCTTGGAATCCTGATAAGCTCATAACCATTCATAAGATTTCCTAGAGGCCAAACCACCACCATAATATAATACCTGAGATTGGAATTGCCTGTTTTATAGATTTCAAAAATTCATTTGATAGAGTGAATTGGGAAAAACTAATGAGCATATTGTAGAAAGGAGGAATAGATTGGAGGGACAGGTGACTGATCCACAACCTGTACATGTCTCAGACTGCTCAGGTGCGAGTGGGGAACAGAGAGTCCAGATAGGCAGTGTTCGGTAGAGGCAAACACCTCAAGTAGGGATCGGGATACCACTGAAAAATATTTTTTGTCTCCAAGATTTGAACCCAGGACTTCACGGTGGTAAGCTTGTACGTTAACCTCCACACTATCCCGATCCCTTATCTTCACTGGTACTGTTCAACTTATACATGGAGGAAATGGTTACAGAGGCATGGGAAGAACTGGTGGTGGGAATGAAATTCGGTGGGGAATTGGTAAAATCTGTTAGGTTTGCTGATGACCAAGCTTTAGTTTGTCAGTCAGCCAAGGGGTTGCAGCAGTGCATCTTTGAATATCCTCTTCAATAGCAAGTGCCTCAAAAACGGAGTGTTCCCAGCATACATCCAGATTCGTGCCACTTTGTCATCCACAGCGGCCAGGAGAGCGATACTCAAGGCGAAAATCCAGTGGTTAAGGGAAGAACTGAAAATGTGGTACGCAAAAAGGGATTCCTTCGCACATTACTTGTTCTATCTGCACCAAGAACTTTGCTCTAAGTTACATTTTGCGGAATGGATTACATTTGTGGATGGTGTAAAAGAACTAGTAAGTAAAATCTCGTCTCACAAATATGCAACTCAGTGGAAAAAACTCAGTAACCTTGTTAATAGTGCACCTCAAAATTACCAGTATACTTGTAATGAAAATAGTCCCCGCACAGTATCGAATTTTGTCCCAGCAGAAAGAGTTGTCAACCTAAGTCACCATATGTTCACGGAGGAGGACAGTAATATCTTAAAGAAAGGTTTGAAGTTTGCCCCCTCTAAGAAAGTTTCCGAAGCCGACATTAAAAATCTAGCCGCAGATTGCGAGGTTGCCCTTCGGAACCAATCTCTGGCTACCAAACACCAAGTTGCTGGAATCATCATGTCGTCATTGAATCAAGCAGTGCCAACAACGACCCGCTCTTCCAGCCTTCAGCAGCAGACATCCACCCTCCGACACCTGAGAGAGACAATTGTCAAGGAAGACCTCATCATACAGAAAGCGGACAAGGGAAGTAGTGTCGTAGTGCTGGATAAACGAGTGTATGTGGAAAAGTGCTTGTATTTCATCAACAATAATCCCATTACTCCGTTATCAAAAGACCCAACCTCAAGTTTTCAATGTTATGTGAAACGTGCAGTGTTTAAGTGTCAGTTGTTCAAGGCCAGCGAAAAACATTTTTTAATCCAAATGAACCCCTCTGCCCCAAGGTTGTATGGACTTCCCAAACTTCACAAACAAACCATACCTATTCGACCTGTCATCTCAGCTGTGTCCGCTCCTTCACACCTTCTGGCACGTAAATTAAACGTAATTCTCAGAGATCTCACAGGTTTTAAACCTAAATACGGAGTTAAAAACTCAATAGAGCTAGCCCAAAAATTAAAAGATTTTAATGTTCCGGAAAAAGCGAGACTAGTTTCCTTTGACATTAATAATTTATTTTCTTGTGTACCCATATCGGAAACTTTGCTTAGGGTGGAAGAACTACTCAAGAATTCCACCATTGCCCAAAATATCTCTGACGACTTGATCTCCCTCATTAAAATTACAGTTAACCAGAATTATTTTAGTTTCAACGACACTCTATACAGCCAAACGGATGGGTTAGCCATGGGTTCCCCACTGTCCCCCTTCCTAGCCGATGTCTTCCTCAATTCTCTAGAAGAACATCTTTTCAATTCTGACAATCAGCATAACAAAAACGTGGGTTATTGGTTTCATTACGTGGACGATATTCTATGCCTATGGACAGGAACCAACCGGCAGTTAGACTCCTTCCTTAATCACCTGAACTCAATTCATCGGAATATTTCCTTCTCCATGGAAAAGGACCTCAATGGCACTATCAACTTCCTCAACTTATCAATTACATTAAGGGAAAACAGACACGAATTTGAAATTTATAGAAAATCCACTTATACAGACCATATAATTTCTAACAATTCCGCACACCACTTCTCTCACAAACACGCGGCCCTCCACTCCATGATTCACCGCCTCCTACACATCCCCCTTTCCCCCAAAAACTTCAATATGGAACTCCTCACAATTACTAGCATAGCTACCAACAATGGTTACAACCCTAAGCTAGTTGACACATCACTGCGGAAAAAACAAAAATCAATGGCCTTAAAAAATATTTTCGTTTCACAGCCCGCAGTATCTAAGGACTTCAAGTGGTGCTCCATTCCATTTCTGGGGGATATTTCATATAGAATTTCCAACTGCCTACCCACCTCACTCAAAGCAGCCTTCTACTCACCCGTAACCCTCTCCAAACTCCTAGCCAATGGAAAAGACACCCAGGATAATCTTCATAAATCAGGCATTTACAAACTGAAATGCAACAATTGCAATAGTGTTTATGTCGGTCAGACAGGTAGGAACATCAAGGTACGAGTCTAGGAACATGCGAGGTGTCACAAAAATCAGAACACCAACTCTCTCTTCGCCAAGCATTTATTGGAATTCGACCACAGCAGTGACTTTGTCCCGGAGATATTACACATACTCCCAAAAGGATTAAAAATGGACGCTCTCGAGCAATTAGAGATAAGAAGGCACTTGGCCAACCCTAACACGACCCTTTGTAACGAGCAATTGTTCCCATACCCCTCCCCACTCCTCTCCGAGAAACTAGCCCGGAAATGGGCAAAACAACCTCTCAACGAACCTGAGGACCCCCACTCCTCTCAGGCCCCTCCCCGCCCCCACTCGGTCCTGAGGGTATATATTCTGCCACTGTCTGTGTAGCAAACTTGTACCTGATGATGCCGCAAGTCGGTGAAACGCGTTGTACCATCTAATAAAATCTGTGGAAAAGTACAAATATTTCTTTCCTTTTTTTGGTATGGATAAAGGATATAGATTTTCCTTCATTTTCGAGGAGATGGTGGAGCTAGAACTTATTTCCCCTAGAACTTATTTATAATCATTAAAATAGGAGGGGGAAAAAATAGAGCAGGTAGAACAGTTTACGTATTTTGGAAGTGTTTTTGACCAACATGGTCAAATGGTAGGGGCGTAAGGAGAAGAATTGCGCTAGACAGAGGCCTTCTCAAGGAGGAGGGAGTTGATGATGGGGACGTTGTGTAGGGAGGTTGAGAAAAGACTCGTAAAAAATTTGATATGGAGCGTAGCTATCTACGGCACAGAAACATGGCCACTGAAGCAGGAGGATAGACGTAGATTGGAGGCTTTTAAAATGTGGGTGTGGAGAAGAATGGAGAAAGTGAAATGGACCGAAAGGAAAACAAATGAGGAAGTACTGGAGATGGTGGGTGAGGAGAGGGGTTTGTTGGGAGAAATCCTATGGAGGCAGGAAAAATGGATGAAAGGCATATTGAGGGGTAGTAGAATGTTGAAGAAGGTAATAGAGGGGAGAATGCTGGGCAAATGAGGAAAGGGAAGGAACTGGATAGGGATGTTGGATGGGATGTAGGAAGTACACAGAGATGAAGAGAGACCTGATGTAGAGTAGGTTGCTGAAATGTGTTTTGTTAGGAGTCACAAAATATTAATTTGGTAGTTGTGTCCATCCAAATACCTACCTTAACCGGTAGAATACCTTATAAAAAAAATACAATACCCATGTTCTAAATGGGATTTGAATCCTGGATCTTTGGGTTTACCAAATGTGTGAATTACCTACCTGGATGACTTTAATCATGGTGAATGACCAAGAATGCATGAAGTAGTTTTTTGAGTTTTTGCCTGCATTTGTTCGTTGGTGGCTTGCAAATTTGTATTGATGGGTACCATCTGTGGCTAATGGGACTTCCTCTATTATTGAATGGATGCTTGTACAATATTTGTCTCCATATTCATTTGTCGAAATTTATTTATTTGGTATATATTATAACTAAAAAAATGATGAGGTTGGGGTTAATTATTCTTACAGATAATTTGAAGCTTCGATTCGGTTAAATTATAAGAAATTTAATTAATTGTAGACACTAACTCAAGCTAAGCAGTATGTATTTTGCGGTAGTTTTTGGCAATAATATATAAATTATTGCTCATTTATGAAATATTCACCTGAATTATAGAAATCTACCAAAATTTAATGGACTAGTCATGGAGCTTGAGAAACACATCTGCTAATGAAGCAACCCATGACATTCTATGAGCATTTGGCGTAGCTACGCGCTACATAATTTGCTTACTCATGAACACATTTCAGATGAATAGGACGGGGATGAAGAAAAGTACAGAAGATCCTAGAATGCCAACAGCTTAAATGGCCATCTATTAATACAGCTCATTTATCTTACATTTTTTTCTGGACGGTTAAACATTATTCAGAATATCCACATGAAGATTGATGGAAACGAACGAATAAGAAATCTCGATGGTTATAACAGGTTGCTGCACCTAATAGGTTAGAATTAATCCATAAGTTTTATTTACAAAAAAATATCCTATTTTTATGTCACTTTTGATTAAGGTGGAGGAAATTAGGAAGTTAAAAACCAAACGCGAATCTCTATTCATTGCCATCATGTCTCTTTAAGAGTTGGCATTTCGAGTTTATTTGCCAAAAAGAATTTTTATGTTATTGCTGACCCTCCCTCTCACTAATTTGAACACATACCCAATATACCAATTCCCATATGGTGATTTTTCATTAGCAAGCGATTGATTGTGAACGAATCGACAAGCAGGGATCGACTTTACGAAAAATCGAAAGTTTCTCGTTAGAGCTCGAATGAGAAATTTCTGAGAGGTTGTATAACGGTAATAACTAGGGACAGCTGAGTGGAGGGATACGTTTTGTTGACATATAGTTGTATATATTATGCTTCTAGCGTCTTTCTGTGAAGGAGGGGTCTCTAGGCAATGTGTCATGACGGCGTAACGTCCTGTCAACTCTAAATAAATTAATTTCCACCATAGTTACCGGTTGGTCGCCATGATGGGAAGCCAAGCCCAGATGCCGAACAAACTTTTAGTTTTCATCTTTCTGTCATGTTTTATGATACAGTTACATTTTGCTGCAGGTTAGTTCCAGATTATAGATTTTATTAATTTTCACGTAATTTTCACAGTTTCGTAGGATGTCGTATTTACCTCAGTGGTGTAAACATTTGTCTATATAACGTTGTTGGCTGGTTGTCAACTAAACTTGTGCAAGCGGATAAATTTCATGGATTGCCGTGTAGTTGTTGACTGAGTTTCCAAAAAAATATCAGTTTTTTCTGAGTGGAACGACGGATTGCATTCATTGTTTTGATGATATTGTTATTTAAGTATGACTTCTTGATTTGAATGTTACTGTAATCACTGCGTTTCACTTCTGAAGATCTCACAATACTTTACTCGCTGTTCATGGTGTTGAATTAGACAGTTATTCCTCTTTGTATGAATAATTGGCTGTATCAACCATGTTCACCTATTCAGTCTATTGTAATAGATAATTTTTGAATGAAACTATGTATCTATTGTTACCTATTTCAATTAAGAATAAAAGTATCGAACATTTGATGAATACGGGCTATTGTAGAAGGCTGTGCAAATAAACATTAGCGATTATTTCTTTAATCAATGTCATTAGTCGCTTTCAAGTATTTACAGTATTGTTTTGGTACATTATTGTATCTAGTTTTCGACCCTATACACAATGGGCATTTAACTTTGTGGGAAAGTTTGTCTTGCAGTATCCACCGGTGGGACATAATGATTACATCTTCGATGGTATCTTGTTCAAGTCGATCAATATTACACTCGCGTCTTTAAGGGGTTAATAATAATTGATTTTTTCAAGATTTCATATTATTTGAGAATGGTTGACTTGACTGAAGATTTTTTAATCCATTGTACATGTTATAAATTATTTGAATTGAGGTTGAACCAAGTCTAGACACGTGAATGACACTTTTATAATGCTTTTCTTGGGCCTAAGAAATATTTTTCATGGATAAAAGTAGTGATTTATATTTGTGCAGTATTTAATATTGTTAACATGTAATATATTCCACATTTGTTGTGGGTTATACCTATTTACATTGTCTTAAGGTACCTGACTGTGTCATGTATCACCAAAAATATTATTACCAGCAAGGGTGGCTCATCTCATACAATCTTTTCAGACCAACCGAAGACTGTAATCACGAGCATTCCATTGGAGAAAAATAATTATTCAGAGTGTGAAAATGTAACACTTGTTTGCAAAGTGGCACCGATTGACTCCATTATTTGGTGGGAAATTGATGGGAGAAACATAGTTAATGATAAAAGGTAATGTGTGAAACGATAACTTGAATGTTGTGATTGTATATGTCAGTAATAGCTGCTATTATGTATCAAAATGAATTTTCCCACTTTAACGGTTGTTTAAATTGTTAACGAGATATAATTAGCGCTAAAAGCAAATAACTTGTAGTGTATCATCACTGAGTGGGACAATTTTCTGTCAAAAATATTGAAATTCAATCGTAATTAGTAGAACCTCTTTTTGTGGATTATACCATCCATGTATTCCAGTATCTAACAAATCACTGATGTATGAATTTTAATCGAAATTCGGAATTTATTTTATGTTTTTATGCATTGTAAGGGCTTATACATGTTCATAGTGAATTGTGGTCACTGGAACCCATTGGAAACCTGATTACTAATTCATGCCTACTTTGGTTTTTTTTACCTGTATTTATCTTTTGCTTTTCTTTAATAATCCTTGTTTATGAATTTAGTCTTACTCCATTGGCTCTCATTGATTACCATTTATATTTTGGCTGATTTCAGGTACATATTTAACAATGAAACAATTGGAGATGTAGTCAAATCATCACTCTATATTTCCTGTGCAACCTATGAAGACTCTGGGAACTATACCTGTCATGCATCTGATAGCAGCCTCACTGAGAATGTAACAGAGTCTTTTCCAGTTAGTGTGGAAGGTAAAAGAATTTCTGTGACTTGAAGTTCAAGTATATCATAATGCAAAATAATCGTAGGTAAAAATCATCAACTTATGCATGTGCCTTGAAACCAATTTTTTTCATATTTGACTGAAAAATGTCTTGTTTACTTCCTCCATATTTGTCAATTTCAACAAAATGAGCTAATAATGTAGTTTTTTATTTAGGTATTGGTTTGTAGGTTATATTTTATGCAGATTTGATCTGTCAAATTAATAATTATGAAGGATTTAAGCCACTAAACAGAGATCGACTCAACAATACAAAAAGCTGCATGTTCATGTTACAAGCTATTTATCTTCTTTTCAGTGTTTGCTGAAATTCTTGTAGCAAATGGTGCAAGGGAAAACGAGGGGAAGGAAGTAACTCTTTCTTGTTTAGTGAAGGGGTATCCTATGACAGAATTTTACTGGCAAAAAGGTGAAGATGAAACAACAATTGAAACATATAGGTGAGTAAATATAAATACAACAATGATCTTGTTTCAATCAAACAACTGTACCTCAATTGTTTTATGTTATCTAGAAATAATGGAATTAATTAAGGCATTAGAAAAGATTGGAGACATAGGGAACCTTATCTGCAGCCTGTACATGTCTCAGACTGCTCAGGTGTGTATGATGGATAGAGAGACTGGATGGCAGTTTTAGGAAGATGAGGGAAGATAGGGTTGCCTGTTATCTCACATTTTTTTCAGCTCCTTGTTTGGAGGAAATGAGGGAAGTGGCATGGGAAGAACTGGATATAGTAATGAAAGTCAGTGGAGAATTCATAGTCAGTTAGGTTTGCAGATGATCAAGCTTAAGTAGCCAGTCAGCTTAGGGGCTACAATCATTGCATAGTGCATTAGAAATTTTTTATAGTGGTAGTTATGGGTTGGAGATCTATGTGAATAAAAACAAGGGTTATGTGGTTTTTGAGGAGGAGTAAGGCCAAGTTAAACATAATAGGAGGGCAATATTAGAGCAGGTGGGACACTTTACCTATCTTGGAAGTGGTTTGGACCAAGATCATCAAACTTAAAAGGAACTGCAGAAGAAGAACTGCGTTAGGTAAAGAAACTTTTGCAAGAAGAGGGGGAATTTCATGACTGGGATGTTAAGAGAAGATTGGTGAAGTAGTTAATATAGGCAGTAGATTTGTATGATCCGAAACATGGTTGATAAAGCAAGATAATAGTCACATAGATTGGTAGAATTTGAATTGTCGGGGGAGGGGGATAATGGAAAAGGTAAAGTTGTGAGAAAGTAAAACCAATTATGAGGTGATAGGAATGGATTTTTAATCATAATTCAAGCTGCTATTTTGTGCCAATTAAACGATAGACATAATTTATTTTTTGACATGGAACATATAATTGGATTTTATATCAATTTATATGGAAAAATCTTTTTGCTTAACGAGTATTTCGCATCATGAGTAAAATTCTGGAACGAATTATGCTCGTTAAGTGAGGTTCCACCATAGTAATCTCTCCGCTCTTTCAAAATCAGTTTTGTTATTAATTTTCAATAACCCCTCATTTCAGCAGCTTTAAACATTGTATTTAATGTTTTTCTGTCCCTTTCCAAATGAGTTACAGTCAGTGGCGTTGGTCACATCATCAGAGCAAAAGTGTATTTAGATATCATAGGAATTTAAACAGTTAACCATTGAAATTCATCATTAAATTATTGGTAAAAATATGTGAAAATAGCAAACCAAATTTTAATTTAACATGAAAGTAGGATAGAAAAATATAAACAATGGTGATCAAAATAAATGTTCGGAAAATAATTTGAAAACTAATGAAAAACAATGTTAGCCTTTATTCTTTGTAATAATATGCATAGCCCTGCAGAATTGAAAAAATTATTCCAGAGACTTGAATTTAGCCATTGGGTGATTTTTTCATTTGAATTGCAACAAGAAACATTGGCTTATTATGGACAAATGTGATATGTTGATATGCATAGTAGTATAATATAGGAATGATCATTATTCTTTCATAGGGCATAGAGAAAATCAGATGATGAGAGAATGTATAATTAATAAATAGGACCACATATGAAACTAATCTACAATAGTAATAGGTTACATATAATTGGCTACAAACAATCAAAAGATGAACATTTTAGTCAAATTTTATTTTAAAATTTCATCTCAGTCAAATTTTATCAAAAAATTTCATTTTAATCATAGAATTGCTCTTGATAATATTATTGTACTTGATTGGTATGTTAAAAAAGGATCATATTTCCCATGGAAAAATTTTGAAGTTAGTACATCATTTTTTGCCATGTAGACACAATGTTTTGCAAACAAATAAGCATTTTCCAAATTTTGCTGCCTTGCAGTTTTGGGGCACAAATCACTAAATTTTTCCAATCTTGATTTTTTTACTCAAGCTTCTACACATTTTAATACCCCTTGTGCAAACCACTAAATCCAATCCCTGAAAATCTGGAAGCTATCATGATTAACCAACTTTCTGGTTGATTACTTTGCTTTGATTGTTGTTATTCCTTCTTTTAACAATAAAAATCTTTTTTCCATCAGTAGTCTTTCCTGCTCTGGTAACAAACCAGGGTAAAAGACCTTCCTGTGCCAATCAAGTGCTTACTTCAAACTCCTGTTGGACTCGAGAGCCAATGTTTTATGAAGGACTTATAACTGTCTTTGAAGTCTATTTAAAATTTTTATTCGTCAGTACCTAACATCAATTTCATTCTATGAAATTCTAACTTTATATTACGATGAATAATATAAGTTTTTCTAAGTTTCTCTTGTATACCAAAACCTCATGAAAAACCAAGCTGAATAGTGAATAAATAGCAGAACTGCCAATCAAATTGATAGTTTTTGAATAGTAGAGCAATTGTCAAGGTCTCATAGGTTTTAAATTTGCCCACAACATGCCCTTCTTTATTGAACTTAATTGAAACCATCATCATCACATAATTAAATAATTTCCTAACCATGTCCTCTTGCTTGTGATAAAAAATAAAAGGAATATTATGTTTAAAAGTGCTCTGAGGGTATCTTCCTGAATAAAATTAAAGTTTTACTGTATAATGATCAATAATCATTATTCTTGTGGTACCAAATAAAAAAATAAGTTCTCAATCTGAAAATTAGTTTCATAGGTGAGGGTCCCAACACCAAGGTTATCTGCTATTTATTCACATATCAAATGCATGCTTCAGGGTAGGAGGACATGTTCTAGCTTAAGTAAAGCTGAGGGAACCACTGATATCACCCAGAATTGAACCCAGGCCTTCCAGTACCAACTATCACTTTTTGGTTTCACCCTGTTTAACTTTTTAGTTCTTTGAAATGGCACTGTAGTTCAGTTATAGTTAAGAAGTTCCGCCGAAATGGTGGAACTTCTTAACTATAAGCTTTTTTATTCCTAATTATTACATGAAAAATGAATTGATGTTTTCTTTGTCAACTTTACACAGGTGTATCCATTTATCGGAACTTAAAGTTTCACTCTAATAATGATGTATGGTGTTAGTGATGAAAAGAGTAATATAGCAGATCCTTCGGAAATCTACAAGCCAACATTAACACTGTATACCTATGTTCTCAAAAGTCATTTCATTATTCCAGGAGCAGTATGGAATTGGTCCGTACCAATAAAACTTTTATTCATGAAATGAAATTGAAGCTGAACACTTCAGGGAAAAATAATGGTACCTACTTCTGCAAAGCTGTGGGTCCTCAAGGAGAAATCAGTGCACCAGCCCATCTTTTTGTCCGGCGTAAGTTTTCTGTGCTCCGTAGATTTTTAGTAAATTTCGTTAAAAATCTTGATAGCTTGTGCATATTTTGATTTTTTTTGCTAATTTTTATTTTGTCATTTTAGATATATGCACTAGTATAAGTGGCATTATTTACAATTCATGGAATTGATTGTTGGGAACATCAATGACCCCATATTCCAAATATAAATAATGATTGTTCAATGCAAGTTTATTAATGCTATAAATTATTCACTTGTTGAATTTGGGAAAAGTAATGTTGGTAACTTGAAGAAGGGATCCATGCCAAAACTGCTTTCTTGTAAGAATTGCAGGCGATTTCTTTTTAGCACCTAGGCACAGAACATTCTTCTTATTTTGATCTTGCTTAATTTGAGGACCATTAAACTTTCCCCCAAGTCAATCATTTACATTTGGTGAGATTTTGAACGTACTTACAAAGACATTACATGTTTGCTCTCCATTTCTGATAAAAGAGAATTCTTTTGTAGAAGTATACCATGTCCAGTTTCTTAATATGTACTTTGTGTACAGATTAAAGGGTACTGGGGGCTGAGTGTACTCTTGTCTTACACCTAAATTTACTTTCACTGCCATTATTAGTTACTACTTCATTTGATATTTGAGAAAGTAGGTGTTTGTGTGTTCACAATTCATTGATTAGTTTGCCATTTGGGTTTTTATCCTTCTGGTTTTTAAGGTATTGACTATAATGATAAATGCTTTCTTGTTTATTTTCGATAATTATTAGATTATTTGAACATACGCAATTCATGTTAATTTAAATTTTCTCTAATGCCTTAGATTTTAATTTAATATTTCTCAAATACCTTAGATTTTAATTTAATTTTCTCTAATGCCTTCGATTTTTTATTTAATTTTTATTGGATGTTTAAAACTTAAGCATGTATAAAATATCTAGTTAAAAATTTAGTTACTATGGCCACTATCATATTGATTTTGGCTAATTATTTAATATATTACTGCTGGAGTTATCAGCTTTTTATTAAAGAAAGTAGTTTTGTGATGTCTACTTTTCTTCTTTTTCTAGATAAACCTCAAGCCATCATTGATTTTGTGAAGGCTATTGGGTCTACAAAGTTTTACATGAATTGGACGGTGAATGATGGAAATGAACCCATCAATATGTACTCTGTTTGGGTTAGTATCTTAGTATAAATTGACAAGTTTTCTTAGTCTGTTCATAGGGTGTGCTCTGTACTCTTCTACCCAAGTTTTCTTGGTCTATGGAGTGCACCTTTCTCATGGGAAACATACAGTGCTCTTTGCCTGTAAATCAGTTGCATATTGACATTATCTTTATTTATTTCAGTGTGTGCATACATTTGACCAGTCATTGAAATTCTAATTGTAATTATGTAATTGGATTTAGTCAACTTCCAAAAGAATAGTTAACTACAAAAGTTAATGCATCAAAAGTACAGGTTATAAGTAATATCCAGCCTAACAGCTATTTATCATTAGCAGTATAGCCAAGTGTAGCTGAATTCTGCATGGTGCACTTATTGAATATTTGCTCCTGAAGGCATTGGTTTAGTATTATTCAGTTGTATGAAATTGTTATGGTGTGCAATAAAATAATTAGTTTTATTTTATTGCACACCATAAGCAGAATTTTAAAATGGAGTTTAGTGCTGTTTTCATGGTGATAGTACAATAAACTCTTGATTGTCCATGCTAATGGATATGCAATGAAGCACAGATAATTGAAAAACCAAAATAAGGGGAAAAGATGGTCGTGATGTGGAGAGATATATACAGAAATCTCCTTTTTCATTGCGTGTGATTGATTTAAGTATTTTAACAATGGAAAGTTCATTTTTTCCATTTTTCAGCAATTTTTTAAGGGTGGAATAATAGATTTTCACGAACACAGACCTATCATAAAGTGGTTAGTAAAATGTATTTACCTCAGTTTGATAAACCTATGATGTAGCCAGGATGAAAAGCAATGGCTGGCAAAAGGTGATTGTTGAAAATGAATAGCTGATGTGGATTCATATTCGTCATGTGATACCTATTAAAATAATGCAGAGTAGGTAGTTTGTCTCATTTTTTTTAAATTAAAACTATGTATTTGCCCGCCTTAAAGGTTACTCTGGAATTTGCGGGGCTAATGAAAACGAAGGAAAGGAAAATGGGAAAGTACAATTAGTACAAAAATATTTCAATTATAGCATTAAATACTAGTGGTCAACTTTTAACTTTGTGAAATTAGAAATTTTTATAATAGCCCAGGTAATTTAAACTTTTATTTTTCAAAAGTTTCGAAGCATTCAGTTATTTTTACCATTGTAATTTTATCCAAATTTTGAGGTGCTGGGGATAAAGTAGCATGGATAATCCATGCAGGGGTGATTGAGAGTTTCTATATGTAAATATAGAGTGTGTGAGGTGTTTGAAAGTATTAATTTCACCCTCACTTCATGGTTGCAGTTTTGTTCCATATATCTGATTGAATTTACTTTGTTGAAACTTGTGGAATAGATGTGTTCAAAGTTATCAACGGTATCTGGAAATTTGTCATCAATTTAAAGTAATGAAATATTGGACCTTATGTTTTTTTAAGATTGTGAGCAAAAAAATGTTTTTTTTAAGCATATGAATAACGAAACCAATACTTCTGGATGGACCTTACACAACAAGAAAATTGAGGGAAATAATACAAGTGTAATTGTGACTGGACTGGCGCCAAATAATTCATACAAGTTAAAATTAAGTGCCAGCAATGTAATTGGAGATGGAGTTTCTGAGTATGGAAGATGGGTCACTACGCTAGAAAAAGGTAAGAAAAATTAAAGAAACATGCTTATGTATCTAATTTATTTAGCTTGCTGAAATATATAAGGATGGTATAGCTCACTGTTTTTTATGTGGCAACATGACATGGCTAATGACAGTTGGTTTCTGTTGAATTTTTATTAAAAATAGCAAGATTCTGTTTAGTAATGAAGTTGACAAAGTTAACATCTGCTCCTTAATGACTACTGCTTTGAAAGCATTTGTTTTCATTCTCAATGTCATTATGGTGTATAACATATAGATAATTATGATATAATTATATAAATTAAAGTTCATGATATAATGGGGTTAAAAATATACATTAGAATACTATAATTATTTTAAGATTATTCCTGGATGAATTTATAGTACTTGGCGACTATTTTATGGAAATTTAAGAGCTAGGTCATGGTTTTCACTTTATGTGAGTGAATTTTATCCTAACAAATGTCTGCTGGATAAACCAGATGATATAAAATGATTAAAGATTTAATGCATAGGAAAATGAACAACTGTAATAGAAAAAAGTGAATTAAGTCAACTAACACTTGAAAAAGATTTCATTATTATAATGTAAATACATGCATCTACACTTTTAAAATTCCTTCATTACCATATGATACCTTAAACTGCAAAGATAGATGAAAAGAAGGAGAAAATGTTTTGAAAAAGGTTCTTTTTTTTTATTTGATTCCTTGGAGTTGCTCATCTATTTCAATCTCACAAACAGTTCTCAAATCTCCATAATAATTTTGCAAGCCTGTGTCCTACATTATATCTATAAATTTTATGGTAGAACCCAGGCTCTCTCTGAACTTGAAAATTTCAATTGAATTTTCAACAGGCTCCTTTTCAGATTCTGTAGATACATTTCCTACTGCCGAAACTATCAGCAATTTCTTATTTCTTCTTCTTTTAGTGTTAATAAACCCAGATCACCTTCCACAGCACAAAGCCAGGCCTCAGTATCTTTAATATTCAAGGATATTTCCCCTGCAGCCAGCAAATATTCCTAATAATTTTCAGGTTCAAATTCTGTTAAGTGTAAATCAACCTCCACTCCATGCAACATCTTTTTCCAACCTATCGAAATAGGCAATTGTTTCACCTCCCTCCAAGAATTATCCCCATACAAGCCCACAGACTTCAGATAATAGGTTTTTGTATGCTTGTTATTGTTCTTTGCCCCTTCCTGTCTTTAATCTCATCATCACTTGACTCTAGCACTTCTAAAACTTCATTCAAAAACTTTCACCTGTACAATCTCTTGCAAGAAATAATTACTCCTTGATGCATCAGTTGAAATGAAGAAGCTATTGACAAACAGAAAGCAAAATGTCACAGCGACTCACTGTTCTCTTAAATCTGCCATGATGGAAAATGAGGAGCAAGCAAAATTGCTTTTACAAAATGAAATGTTGTGACTGACCTTGACTTCCCAGATGAGAACAATGCCTTCCTAGAACTTGTAACAAGTAGGGTTATGCTAACCTAGCGGAAGAAATGCATGCTAAGTAAGCTTCACCAACGGTAGCACTATTCCGGTTATATTTGGTTACCCCCTTGTAAGTCCCATCATGCTCAGTGAATTTGACAGACACCATATTTAAATTGCTGGCTATTTATTTTAATTACCTATGCTGTTATTCTTCAACCCTCATCCTCTCCCTCAGTTCCTCACTGGCCTTCATTTATATACATATTCTATGAACTGCATAAGCCCTCAGCAGTTGTACACCTCCTAGAGTAACCACTGCTTCTTAAGGTATTACGATGTTGTATACTTTTGATTGGTCACAATGTAAATGAGGGATTCAGAATGAAGATAAAGAATTAACAATTAAAAAAAAATAAATGATCATGTTTATCACATTTGCATAATTTCATGACATTTTGTCAGCTCTGCAAAGAGGAAGAGCTATGCATTTTCTTTCTCTTTTTTAGTTTCTTTCTATGCTTTTTGTAGAGATTTACTGCTCATGCTGCTGTATTATTTCCAATGATATTTTTACAGACCCGGACTTTATTCCTGATATCGAGGTGAAAGGTGTCTCCCGCAGTTCTGTCACAGTTGGTTGGTCAGCCCCTCCTCCAGAAATTGAAGATCTTGTCCATTACTATGAGTTAAAATTGCAAGACAATAATACAGAGGAAGAAGCTGATTATCCTACATCACACTCACCTGTGGATTTGAAGCCCTCATATTCATTTGAAAATCTCTCACCAGCCACCACTTACTACTTCAAGGTCAGAGCATGCAGTGAATATGGGAGGCATTGTTGGAATTGGACAAAAGGTGTAAATGGAACAACAATGGATGGAGGTAATTTTCCCTGGTAATCCATTGAAAAATCTAAGTTCAATGGATTGCTTCATATTTGTCTTGGTAGTATTCTCAATTTTAAAGAATATGCTTCCCTCCCACAGAAAGGGGTCGGTCCTTTCTAAATATGACACGTGGCAAGTGGTTGCATCTGATTGTGGTGTTTTAGCTGTGGGCTAAGAATTATTTTAAGGCAGGAGTTAGCTCTTTGCGTAGATAAGAAATCAAACCATCAATAATTCATATGCCCGGAAAGAAGCTCTCACTTCTCTCCAGACTATGCTAGTAAGGAGTATTCCCTGCCCTCGTGCTGAATTGCCTTCTCCCTTTATGCTCATCTGACCAATTGAAGGGATGCTGGTTATCAAATATTGTGTTTTTTAGGCTCCAGAACTTTCCCCATGCTCATCCCCTACCCCTGATATGACTCGACACCTTGACTCACACGGCAGATACATTTAGTGAGTTGGCTGAGGAACCATATTCATTGATGACATTATTCTAGGCATATTTATTAGCAAAAGAACTTTGATGAGTTCAGATATTCAGGCAAGAATGAGAGTGTGATCACTGTGAGTAATTGTAATGATAAAAGAAATCACAGTAATCTAGGTGAAGGTTTATTTAATAGTTGAAGAATGACTCGCAGAATAGTACCTTATATTGCTTGGGAAATTCAGCCATCACAGTAGGGGAGGAGGGGTAATTACTTTCCCTATATCTTTCAAGAATAACCTTAAAAATTGAAATTACAATACATTTTAGCATAATGGTTTAATAGGTATATTGTCAATGATCAGCCTTAAGCACATATTATTTTTTCAGTAATGGAATAATTCTGATGACATTTTTTGTAAACCCATATCATCATTCCCAAGGAGCTATTTGCATAAGGGCACTTCAAAATCTTAGGACACCGACGTAACTAGCATGAGTGACACCCCATGCACTCATTAAAGCCAACTGCAAGCCATCAGTAAATGTAACTTGCTCACAATAGCCTACCCTTCAATATCCACCATAAGGAGAAACCCATGATGGTCAGTGTGGGTAAAATCCAACAGATGCTCTGAGACCCTTTTTGGCAAAAATTCATAAGCAAGAGTCCCTGCGAACATGTTCCTTTTTTTATAATCATAAGAAATTTCCTTGTTCTTTGATTAGAAAAGGGCCCTATTATCAGAGGTTACCGAAGCACAATGATACTTTAAAGAAACTCAAAAAAATATGGAATTGTTATGAAATTAAGCATTCTAAATTCAGTTGTTGCTATTGAGCAGGTGTAAGTTAGTTTAAATTGTCATCTATGTCTTGTCAATTAACCATGGATTTCTTTTGGGTGCATGCAACATTGACTGTACTTCCACTAGCCAGATTTATTATACAGGTTGTAAAAAAAACATACCCATCATTAAGGCTAATGTCTTATGCTGTCAGTTTTATTCTCAACTAATTCAAATAACCAAAATTGAATTGAAATTCACAATTTAATTTTTTGTGTTTTGATTTTGTGTATTTCTTGTCAGTTTCAACATTGTCATTTATAATTGCAGAGCCTGGGCCTCCTAACAATGTAAATGTTTCCTGTATGTTCGACAACATTAGTAGGAAAAGTATTGTGTATGTTTCTTGGGAACCACCTATTCAAATGAATGGAAAAATTATGCATTACAGGGTAAGTCCTCTCATGAGGTTTCAGATATGGTATCAGTTATTTATATATTTAAGCCATTTAGTTATTGCATTTTGATTTGAAGATAGTACTCTTGCACTTTTCAGTTGTGCAATATGTGTATCAAAATCAAAGTTTTGTAGCCTCTAAGAATTATAATTTTGCTGCTATTCACTCCTGCCAACCTCTGAAAATGTCTCTTTTTCATTCAGATGTCTTCAGACCAAAGCTGTTATTGAACTTGCCCAAATATTGGGGCATATTATGTATTTCTCGTAATTATTTCAAGGGGGCATATGTTTGACATTTCATTCTTTAATGACATTGACTCTTTGTGTATAATGTACTTATTATTGGAACACAAGATTAATCATGGAAAAGTAAATTATTAGTAAATATCCTAAACATTTTATTGTGCTGTAAGTACAGCGGGTCCCCACTATCATTTTAATTTGCTCAATGGAGTCCATCATATTGTGAAAATATTTCTGTGCTGTAAGTACAGCGGGTCCCCACTATCATTTTAATTTGCTCAATGGAGTCCATCATATTGTGAAAATATTTCTGTGAATACACAAATTTTTGTTAATTTATTCTTGATATTCTATTCAGTCATGCATACATAATTGAATTTGTGTTGCACTTATTGTGGTGAAATGCTAAGGAAAATGACCAAGGTGGCCAATTACATAGTTTTAACACATACTGAACAACTTAGTGTACTTACTTAAACACATCTTGACTAATTATGAATTATGTAGAATTTTGTACCATCTGTTTGTTATGCTGCTGAAAAAAGCCTGTCTAGCACAGTGCAGTGCAAAAGCATAATTCACATCAAATTTCTCAGTTTCATCTTCAATGCATGTTTGGTGACTGGCAGTAGCCAATATTTTCTCATCCATTCTGATAAATCAAGATTGCATTTTTAGTGAAAATCAGACCAATTAATTACCAGGATCTCACTCACTCACTTGTAAAAGTCAGAAATTAGTCAGGAATCAGTCACTTTCTTCAGCACTCTTCAGGAAGAAGTGGGGAAGAGACCAGAGTTTTTTTCTTAAGGTGAGAATTCGATGCATAATATTGGAAGTATTATGTGGAATTCAGGAATTTCCCATGAAAAAAGTGTTCATTTTAGGCAAGAGATCAGTTCATCTTAGCCAAAGCCCATTGTGCTTGCAGGACTTGGAAAATAGGCCCATAGTAGGACTTACTTTGGATATACCAGTGTCAAGCAAATTGATTTTAGATGATCCACAAGAAAGATACCTAATCAGTTTCCAAACACTCAGAAGAAAAATCGTTGAGAAAAGATGGCATGTTTGTTGGGAAAATTGGGGAAGTGTCGGAAATGTGAATCGAGAAAATGAGTGGCCACTCTGATTACTACCTTGACAGTGTTATTGACTTCCAAATTATAACTCGTAATACACACATAAACAAGGAAGTGTAATGAAGAGTGGGAAAATATTGATGGATTGGGGAATAGGGGAAGCCTTTTTTCATGAATGCTACTTAAAATATGCAATATGCTGCTATGCCATCTGTCCTGTTTTCAAGAACCTTTTACTTTGCTCTGCCTTCAGAGCTGCCCAAGTCAAGGACTCGAGGATAGCTGACTAAATGGAACAACAGTGGTGGCTGCAGTGGGTAAGCCATACTCATCTTTGCCCACCCCATATACTCTTTTCTCTATGCAGTCATCAGATTTTGTTCTCTTGTGCGATGAAATTTTGATGTAAGGATTAAGGGATCAGGTGTTAACTTTAGGTACTTGGGCAAGACTGCAACATACAAATTATTTGAAAGGGAGTAGTAGTACTCCATAGCATCAGTGGACTCGTGTGATTTACAAGGTAAACCTTTGTCAGGCACAAAAGTTACAGATCTGGAAATTGCAAATACAAAATTCGCGGCACAAATACAAAATTCTTGGTGACATCTTGCGTCATTATGCTCGGAATGATGATAGTGCAAACCATCAGCATTATGGCTGTTTGTACCACAACATGAATTTTTGACCCGAGTCTATGAATCACCGGGGAATCTCCAATAAAATGCAGCAGTCAGTACAAGACATGCATAATTGTTTACTGACATGAAATTCAGGAAAATCCATGATAGAATCTCTGAAATCCAATTAGGTACAAAATTTCCAAAGACATACAATCATAATGTGAGTATTCAGTCAGAAATTGAGCCATGAGCTCCTTCACTTAGCACACACTAAAGCAAATTTGTAAAGTGAACCCATTTTAAAGTGAGGACCCAATGTACTTTGTGTAAAGGTACCTACTCAGTCCTGCTATTTATAGCCTCTCCGTGAACATTGAGAATAGTGTAATGGTCCCATTATTCAAGTGTTTTAAGTTGAAAATAAGTTTTTACAAGTAAGTTATTCAGAGATTTTAAATGTAATTAGAAATTAAAGTTTCTTTGTAACATTAATGGGTAAAATGCATGAAACTTTTCCTAAAATTTTTTTAATTCTGTAGATATTTTGCTCATTCTTTTTAAGCATTTTAAAGTATTATGGATAATCCTTACTTTCTGATACCACTTCATGTCCACGAATAATTGATGCCCAGAAGTTGGACAATGATGTGATTGTAAATCTTAATGCTCTAGAAGCTTAACTAAGCATTGGCACAAAGAAATCTAAATACTTAACTGCATCAGGACTGGGATAGGTAATTTTAGTTCATTCATTATTTTTCAATCTTATAAAACACATTTTTAGTTGCATGCTTTATTTTTCCAAAAATTGTCTGTGGCAGTTAAATTTTAATTATGGTAATTTGATTGTGCCTAGGTGATCCTTGAAGGTGATTCCATATACAAGAATGAGAAAGGAGACTGGGGTAGGTTAACATTGCCAGTCAAGTCAAGGAGTGTTGATGAGACGTACCGCAGCTCACTGTTTGATGACATTCCTCCAAACACCAACTACACTGTTAAGGTAAGTCCATAATTATCTTAGTTTAATCTAGTTCTTGTTTGAATTCAGCTGCATAATCCCTTAAGCCTAGAAGTCAGAATTTTTGCTCTATTGTGTATAAATGAAAATTTAACTTGAATTGTCAGCATTGGCAATGAAATATGTTCACTGAATATGTATAGTGGTGGTGAAATTATATTAATAGGGAGATTGGATTGATGTGGTTGCTAGTGGTCTGGCTTCCCATCCTTAGGGCCCGGGTTCCAATCCGGAAGGTTGCAGAATTTTCAGGAATTGTAAATTCCTGTTTGGGGTGCCATGAGGGAAGCACTTAATGCAGAGCTTGTTGTCAGTTGGAGAGATTGTAACAATGTGGACTCCATGGTGTCTTCCATTGAGGTGCCAATCCTGGGTTTACCTTCCACACCTCCTCCCCTTCCTCAACATTCCAACCTCGATCCAATTACCCATCTATTCCTGATTATGCAAATGACCTTGGCTTCCAGCCATCTCCCTTTATATCTATGACAATATATAATATATTGGTTGAACTGAGGATGGAACAATTAGAAAACATGTAAAACTCCAGGAACATCCCTTTTTGGAAAACTCAGGATATTGTGTAGATGATCTGGAGAAATTCTTTGTCAGTGTTGTTTAAGAAGGATTGTGCTCTACCTGTTATCTGATATTCCAAATTAGTCAACTAAAAATTCTGTCAAGGTGTTGAAGTATGATGTTGGCTGTAGTGTTTAACTTAGATCATATATACCAACAATTAATGCTCATCTTGCATATGGCGCCACAGTTTTTACGAGATTTTTATATGGAGACTTCAGTGTTGCTTCTTAGTTCCACAGTTATCTCTAAATGAGTTACTTTTAAATATTTTTTCTAGTTTCAGCTGAGTGAGAATTTCATACCAAACAGTTGATAATTTCCGGATATTATTTTGGTGAAACCTTTGCAACACCTTGGAAAACTGACAACTTTTTGTAGAAAATGGAGGAAGTTCTCAGTATTCATATAGTTTAATGTCTATTTAGACTCAGTGGTGGTGATCATTGATCAGTAAACAAATTTAGTTGTCAGATACTTTTAAGATGATATCAATTTGAAATCACCATTGTTCAATTCGTATGAGAAATGTGCTGCACTTTCATTTTCCTTGGCTTAGGCTATTTATTCTTTATGGGTAAAAATTTTGTTTCCTTCCAGTCAGTAGTGGTTTTTCTGCCCATTTTCCATGTTTTGTATTACTTACAGGAGTTAAGTATGGAAATAAACTATGGAAAAGGGTCTTCTAATTGGAAGTCTTCTTTTCATTTTTAAAGAAACCTAGCAAAGTGTTTTCTTAGCTTTAACACAACAACTCATAAAATATTCTTATATTATTATTAGTTCAAAGATTTTTCAGAGTGAATTCTATTTGACCAGAAGTAAAGCAATTAAGGGAACAGAAAATCCTGGCATATATACAATAGGTTGATGTGATTCATTTCCTAGCGAAATAAAATGACAGGACTTAACGATAATGAGTATAGCTTAAATACCACAATAGGTGTACATATGCATGAATAATACCCAAGGATTCAGAAAGATATCAGATAAATTATTAGGCACATATTTAAGAGTAGCATGATAAATTCACATAGTTTCCTGGGAGGGTTTGTGGATCCAGATCATAATTTAGTACCAATGAAGTGTAACATCAGATTCGAAAGGAAATACCGGGGAAGATAGTTTGGTAAATGGAATGTAGAAGCTTTAATTGAAACGATAAGGAAGGAGTATCAGAAGGCTCTATAGAAAGTTATGAATGAGGAAAGGGAGCCGGGTACAATAGAAGAAAAAAAAGGAAATATGCCAAAAAAGAGACATCAAAATCCACAAATAAAACCATAGAAAGAGGAAGAAATGGACAGGAAAATCATGGAATACAGATGATATGATTAGAAAGATGGATGAGAGAAGGAAATGAAAGAATGTGAACAAGAGTTCGGTATAAGTACAAAGAGTTAAATAAAAACAGAGGCAGAAAACAAATAAGGAAAAGGAAGCATGGTAGAAGACACAGTATGAGGAAATGGAAAGTTTACAAAGGAAGGGTGAAAATGGTGATGTAAACAGTAAGGTATAAAAGAGCATTGTCTGGAGTGAGAAGGGAAAAGTCTTTCAAACAATCAAAGATAAGTCAGGCAAACTATTAATTGAATCAGGGAATATTCTTGAGAAATTGAAGGAATATGTAGAGAAAACATATGGTAAAGCCAGTAGACACAGAGTAAGAGAATATGACATGGGTGAGCATAGCTCTAGCCCAGGCATACTGGATGGCAAGATAGAAAGGGCATTGAGGGAATTGAAATCAAATAAGGCCATGGTGTTTGGTAACATTCCTGCAGAATTTTTTAAAAGATAGGGAAATGTGCAGGGAAGAGTTTTTATGAAATAATTCATGGTAGTATTCATGAAGGAGGAATTAGACCAGAAGATTTGATCAGATCTGTATTAGTTTCCTTTCTAATAAAGGGAAAGGCAGCCGAATGTGAGGTCTATATAATAACGCTTAATTTTGCTGGCAAGAAAAATGGGCTCTCAGGATCATTAATAAGAGAAATGATAAAAGAGGCATGAGAACGGGAGATAGGAATACATTTGGTGAACAATTAAATCAGGTTTGTGGATGATCAAGATTTAGTTCTCCGGTCAGCCAAGGGGTTGTAAACTCTGCTGAGTGGGTTGGAAAGTCAGCACAATAGGCATGGGATCAGAATTAATATAAAAAAAGCAAAGGTTATGTGTTTTTTGAGAAAGGAAAAAATATAAGTTGATCATTTAAATAGATGTTCATGAACAGGATCAGATGGATGCTCAATAAGGGTATTAATAAATTGCTCGTTTTTACTTTGATATGGAGCTTGTTTTTGAACAGTGCAGAAAAATTATTCTTGAAGCAACATGATAAATGTAAATTGGAGGCTTTTGAAATATGGATGTGGAGAAGGATGGAAAAGGTGAAATGGACAGAAAGGAAAACAAGCGAGGGAGTGCTATCTATGCATGGTGTGAAGGAGAGATTATTACTAGGAGAAAACCAATAGAGGCAGGATTATGGATGTGGTAGGAATAGAATAGGGATGTTGGATAGAATGAAGTGAGAAAGGAAGTATGTAGAATAGAGGAGGGGCTTGTTGTAGTGTCAGTTGTCAGGTTGTGTTTTGTTAACAGAGGCAAATTAATGTGCTCTTGTACCATTGTGTAGGCTATGCCAATCTAAAACCTACCTTCACCAGTAGAAAGCCAATAATAATAATGTCATTTGTTTGGCTACAGGTGTCTGGTTTCACTCGCAGCAGAACTCCAGGTCCAGAGGTCAATAGGACATGTGGTATGCCACCCACAACACCAGATAAGCTCAAAGACATACGATGGAAAAAGATTGAAGAACAAGGAAGATACCTCATCAAATTAATTTTGCCACGTGTCTCAGAAAGAAATGGACCAATCTGTTGTTACAGGTTATTATTTGAGTAAATATTTTATGCAAGTGGCCTGTTTCAGCATTATGGTGTGTCTCATTGCAATTTTTCTTCTTAGGGTTATTCTCATCAAGTTGGAACCACAGCAAAGTAATACATTCCTCCCAGCTCCTCAAGATGTGGTGATCACAACGTATGATGATGTTCATCATAATAAGAAGGGAGGGGCTTATGTAGCGGAAATGTTTGAAAGGTGAGCCTTGTCATGATGAAGGTTACATGATTCTTGCAACATTTATGCATTGAAATGCTCAACTGTAATGAACAGCCAAGTATCAGCTTTCAAAAAGATAAACTTTCAATGCAAATGCATTTATGATCACTGTGGTGATAAGTGAGTGGGAGATGTAGCCCCACGAAGAAGCAGTGGATAGAAGGCATTTAGCAAGTCCTATGCCCTTGATTATACGGTTATGGTGGGAAAAGTGGTGATTTTTTTCTCTTGCATCCCTCAACTGATAATTTTGATTACCTTTGCACAAGGCATATTTTAAGGGGGCAAAAATTTATCCTATGCTATGGTAAATGTGGTACTTGAAATTCCTACTTGATGCAGGTCTCCTATCCCCCAAATGTTTGAGGGAATACAATATTTGTTGGCTCTGATTTTTTGGCCTGATATAGCTATTGAAATGTAGAGTGGAAGAATTATGGTTTTGGATTGAAAAGGAAGTGAATTAATCAAGATTTTTGTTACACACAGTTTTTAATCGCCTCTTTTTCTCTTTCTAGTGACAAACTTGCGAGTGAAATTTTCCTGGGCGATGGAATCACTTCTAACGTGGAGACTAGTCAGTGCAGAGCTTGTTTGGCAACGCAGCCCTCTCCCGAGGAAGTGCCCACCCCTACCACTTTTATTCCACTCCCCACCAATGCGCCCACAAGCACTCCTGCACCACTTGTTCCTCCCACTACTCCCACTCCACCCCCAACGTCAGTCCCCACCACTCGGAATCCCATGAGTCAAACCACCCAGCCTCCCAGGACCACAACGTTTGAGGTCATCCTTAATGAAACGAATGTGTCAAGTTCAGAACCACCAGCTGCCCTCCTGACTGACATGGTAACCACTGCAGAGTCATTCATCACTCCCTCCACCGATTCTGTCATCTCACGGGTATTAAGGGAAATCAAATCGAGTAGGCCATACATGACACGTGTACAAGATGGACAGTTGGACATGAACAGTAACTACACTGGATTCATTGAAATTACAGGTTTGTTCCACAGTTTTTGTCTGTTGTTTATCTTTGAACAATGAAGTCAATACAGGCTCATGGCTCCCATCTAAAGTTGATTTAAGATACACTTTAGAATCAGGGATATCATTTGTTGACATTTAGTATGAGTATTCATGCTGTTGAATGCATAAAGAAAAATTTAATTAAGTTGCAGTTCCCTTAAGTGGCATATATTTTTAAATGTTTTGCCACAAAATGGAACATTTGGTAAAGAATCCCTCCAAGGGATTAGATTAAAAGTACATTATTTATTGTTGCCAGTATGGCTGTAGATACAATAATGCTGTATACATATTTACTCTATATTCTTGGATGAAATTTGCATTTTACAGTGATTTAATGCTGCCAAGTTACTTAATGTTGAGTGGTGTAAATGCACCAGTTTTTCATTGATATTTAATAAAATCCTAGCCTAAGGTTGTCGAAAGGGTAATTCTTTTACTGTTATACAGTACAGTGCTCATTCAGTTAGTCATTCAATGAATATGACTAAAAGCGGTATCATTTTGGTGAAATTAGTAAAAGGAATAGTTTACTAAAAGAGGGCAATGCAATGTTCAGTTCTAGGACCAGGCAACACTGTGTACACAGCATACAGTGATTATTTTCCACAATTAAATCCTGGGCCTCAAGTGGAAAAAGCAGAGTCCTCTTCTCAACTAATATCGATTATCCTGCAAGTGCTTTGTGGCATAATATTTGTGGTGCTCATTCTTCTGCTTGCAATATGTCTACTACAGCGATATACAAAACAAGTGGCTGAGGCACAGGGAGTGGAAATGACCCTGAGAAATTCATTCAGGTTGGTCAATGGTTGTCATTTGTATTATTATGGCAGTTCATAAAGGGTAACTCAAATGCCTATACAAACCAGCAAATGTTTTAGTGAGAACAAAACAAAGTGCAACAGTGCTGTTGTCTATTTTTCAATTTTATGTAAAAGGGACCTGATCCCTTTATGAGTGGTTTATTGTAAATGGGAATGATGGGAAGAAGCTTTAGCAGCCTCTCATAAATGAAATCCCAAAGTTAAAGGCGTTGATATTTCTATTTCTCCCAGTTGACCCGTGGGGAAGTTTCTCATGATGAATAAAAATTTAGTAGTTCACAAAAATAAAAGGTGACTTAGATTTAAATATCAAATTTATACTATGCTTATTAATGGATGAGCAGCCATTGGTTAATAATCAATAATAATTATGCTCATTACGTGTTGATATTACAAGACCAGAGATATAGTATATTCATCATTATATGAATAAAGTATTGCAAAATTTTAAAATCTCTGAGGAATAATGCCATTTAATTTTCATTTATTGTCATTGGCCAACTCCATGAGAATAATATTTGGATTGTCTATTTTCAGGCATCTTTGTCGTGGTTTACGTGGTGGGCATGTATTAGTTTCTTCTAGTCCACCAGATATGACTCCCATTTCCAAAGAAAATTTGGTTGCAGCCTTCATTGAAAGACACCGTGATTCAGATTATGGATTTCAACATGAATTTGAGGTATGCAAGGTGAATTATTCTATTATTCATATAGCATGATATCACAAGATGGAATATTAATAAGAAATGAGATATTTATGCAACCCAGTTTCATAAGAAATGGTGGATCTTCTCTCATATTCAAAGTTTTAATTGCAGTAGTCCCAACCAAGTTTCAGACTTGGCACAGCTGTGATTCACTTGTTTGATCATAGTGAAAAGTTTACGTTTGAGCACTGTTGAGTTCTCCATAATCAAATAATAACAAAGTAAAAAATAATCATAGTCAAACCCTGCATTTTTTATTAATGGATTTTTTTAGGAAGTACTACAACTAAATATAAAAACTCTGTTGCTTGTTCTGACTCAAAACAGTGATATTATCAAAATGTGTACTAAAAGAAACCATTTTCTATGCCCAATGAGGAAAAATTTACTTAATAGTAAGTATTTTTCTGTTGATTTGGCTTGCTCGCATAGGTCAAAGTTATACCTGTGTTTCCCGGGTATTTAATTTATGACACTCTGATATTTCCTGTATTACAGTATTACCATCAAAAATATCATAAAGGAATGTGGCAGGGGTGATTATGCACCTTACTGCTTTAACCAAAATGTTTTTCCTCCTATCAATGTTAGACAACATTAATCTGATCATTTATCATTCGTGAGAAGAGTGACATCTGAAATTCATCTGTTTTACCCTTAATCTCTTCAACTTTACTGAGATGATTTCTTCTACCTTATTATGATGGGGCTAATAATACATTTTCAACATAATTGCTGAAGAGAGAGGCTTCCAATTTATGCAAGAGATTTAATCAGTAATTTAATCTTTGCTCTGTTCGGTTATAGAAAATATAAATCATCGCAGTCAAACAGTTAAGGAAAAAAGTTGGGAATAAATTTCTTTGTCTTCTGCATAAATATTGCACAGTTCATTTTAAAGTAATTTACTGATAAAAGGGTTTCACTTCAATAGTTTTATCTTTTGTTAACTAAAGAAATTATTGCTTTTAGCCCTCAAATTTGTTTTTCTTGACTAATTTACCACAAATTTAAGGTGAGGGAAGTCTTTGGATAAAACTGCAATCTATCCTTAGTGACAGATTATGTCACACAGCCTGCAATCCACATCACAAAGTAGTCACTAGCATGAAGTATTACTGTACAGACTTATGTGCTGGGGACAAGGTAGAGAATGTGTGAATGTGTCTTTAAGTCATAAACCTAGACTCAGCACTGTTAATCAATGTAGCTTACAGTTTTTCTAAAGAATAACAAAGTTGCTTGGCAATTTGTAAATCTAGTAACTACAGTTGAGTTGATAATAGTCAATGATTTGAATGCACTTCTACTGCCTTGAATATTGAAATATTATACTCAAAGCTTAGTGGGATTGAAAAATATTTTTGAGAATGAACTGGGAACTCCGAGCATGTTAGCATTCCTTGATATTAACCCCTGGTAAAAACTATACTGAATTTTTGTTTTAGAATGCATGAGAAATAATATAAATCATTGTGTTTTAATTGAGAGTGGAATGGAGAGTCCATTAAAACTCCATTGAGTCAAGAAGTATAAAATATAAATGAATTACTTGGAACATGTACACGAGTTGATGACCTTTCCTTTGTTCCAATATATTCTACCTAATTAGTGTTGCATGTGGGTTTGTTAATGTCTTACTTTCTTTCTCATTCAGCTCCTCCCGGACAGATTTCCTGACAGGACAACGAGAGCATCTGAGGCAAGGGAAAATATGTACAAAAATAGGTATCCAGATATTAAAGCATATGACCAAACACGTGTGAAGCTGTCTTGTGCTGATAATGTGATAGGAGGAGATTATATCAATGCCAACTTTGTGGTTGGTTATAAAGAAAGAAAGAAATTCATTTGTGCTCAAGGACCTATGGAGAATACAGTGTGTGATTTCTGGAGAATGATCTGGGAACAACATTTGGAGCTCATTTTAATGCTAACAAACCTTGAGGAATACAGCAAAACAAAATGTGCAAAATATTGGCCCGATGAAGGTGACAAGGTTTTCGGTGATATCAGCATCACACATGTACAAGAAAAGAGATACTCAGGTAACTATGCAATTCTTTGTGTGTCTTCATCAACGGTGTTTTGATCTGATTCATGATGTGGTGCTATTCTGGCATAGTTTTATGGAACATTTCCATGATTCAGGACTTAAGAAGTCCAGAAGCTTGAGGAATTCTAGGTATAATTGAAAAGTAGAGTGAATTTTGTAGGTGGTGTGTTTGAATGAAGAATAATTTACTGCTAAGTAGGCAAGCCAATGGCCACAAATGTTTTCTAGGCACCATCCATAATGGCACCACCATTCCTTCTATTTCTAAACATTTATTACTTCCTTCTTTTCCAATCATATGAAAGCATATTCCAGTAATGGGCCATTTCAACAGCAATGAAATAGTGAGAAGAAAAATTGAATGAAACATTTGGAATGTAAATTAGGCTTGTTTAAAGATAATTTCCAAAAAACTAAAGTCATAACTTTGAACAGCCAAGATTAATTATCACTTAAGGCCCAAACATGCAACAATCAACAACCAATATCCAGTGTTTGTATTATTAAGGTGTTAGCATATAATTAAGAAAATAATGATTCACTGTAATAATAAGCATGGAACAATTAATCATGCCAACAGTTATGGTAGTGACCTTTGGTTCTCCTGTAGTGTGGATTAAGAGTTAATTATCTCTATGTATGTTAGCACCAAAAGGTTAGTGCTGTTTAATAGTGTTGTATGGAGCACAGATTTAAAGGACTAAAATAGAGGCGTAGCTATTCATTCTATTCAAGTTCAGGTCAGTCATAATTACGATGTTACATTTTTTTCTTTTATTTGTTTTTGTTTGTTCTCTTCCTCACGGTCAGATCTAAATTTAAACCATTAAAGAGTTCAAATGACTAGATTTTTCAAATGTTATAAGCTTCATTAATATTTAAGTGCAAATAATACTCTTTCCACTTCTTACATTGTTTACTTTTAAGGTCGTCCATCAGGCTCGTTAAGTCTCGAAGTAGTACTGCTTCTTGAATATCGTTTATTATCCTAAAAACCTGAAGAATTGTTTCAATGCATATTAGTCTGAAGCATCCTACACATCTTTGTCTCATTAATTCATCCCAGGATATTATTGAGTTTTGTTTCCTCCAGAAAGAAATCTAAGGATAATGAATTATCCCTGTTTTAATTACCCAGTTGTGAAAAGGCATACTTTTTCTTGGTTTGGTTTTTTAATGGATTAGTTTGCTTTTTTAGTTGAGATGAAATTCCAACTGATCGATACTCACAAGAGCAGGTCTTCACTGAGCCAATGCTGTGCCAGTGCATATTTTTTGTTCCATAAGGTACTCCATGAAACATAAGAACTTCAGTATTTTCATGTATTCATTTCATATTTGTCAAATTGTTAATTATTACTCTACTTTTTTGTTGATAAAGTAGTTGCTTTATATTTCTGGTTATTTTCCATTGATATTGACTGTTAAAAGTTAGACACGTTTTACAATGATTTAGTTAAAATATTAGATTATCAACCCAAAAAGTATGAAACTTATTTTTGAGATCACCAGAAAAATAGATAAAAAATTATAATTTAAAATTAGAAAATTATCTAAATTAAATTCTCTTATTTTCTCAATTATTTAAAAAACTTCATGTAGCATTCATTGCTTTTTTCATACATAATGCTGTGGTAATCAATTAGTAAGTGTGGTTTTAATTAATTGGTTAAGTGAGATCATTTCATAGAATTCTTCTGGCATGCAAAATTTGCTCATTCAAGGTGTGTTGATGGCTGCTTCATTACCCCATTTCACTCTATAAAGTGAACCACCCAAAACCCACAAAGTTAAGAGTATCTAGGAAATTATATTACATAGAAATTTTAGCTGGGAATGTCCAAAGGGATCTCCTGGATTTGTACTGAAGACCTTATGGGTTAGCGTGTACTCAACTGATGCCATTTCCATTGTTTCAATAAAGTAGTTTATGTGCTGCAATGTTCTTATTCTGGTTTATTCATCTGATGTTTTACGTCCTATTTCAGACTATATAATAAGGGAGTTAAAGATGACTCGAACATTTGTCGACAAAGAAAAGGAGGAGAGAAGCATTATCCAGTATCACTTCTTGGTCTGGAAGGATTTCATGGCTCCAGAGCATCCTTCTGGAATTTTGAAATTCATCAAGAGGATGAATGAAGCCTATTCATTGGAAAAGGGCCCCATTCTTGTGCATTGCAGGTAATATAATGCTTCTTTTATAAAGGTTCCCAATGACTTTGTTTGAACTTACCTTTGTCACCATCAGATTTGCAAATTATACTAAAATACTTAATCAGGAAACCTTGTTTTCCAGTACAGCTTTTAAAACAGAAGAGATTAGTAATGTATTTCTCAGCATCATTGCCCCTCAGTTAATGAGGCACTTGCTGCTATAAGGTTAAATTCCTCAAGTGTGCTCCAGGATATTTCAGTTAGCTAGGTAACCGTCAATGGGAGTGAGAATCTGACACAAGGCAAGGCACCTGTGATGAAGTGTCCCAGATGTTACTGATATCTTTCCCAGTGTCAAACATTTACTCTTGTTGATGGTCACCTAGTTGATCAAATTATTTGGCATTGAGTTCCACAAAAAATCAGTATTAGCTATAGGAGTGCCACCTAACGAACTCACAGCCAGAATTTCACACCTTTGTTAAATAGTCTTGGTTTATAAGAAGATTTTAAAGAACATTTTAGATCCTTGAGAGACAAAGTTCTATAATTGTCTTTTCTTCATATTCTTTAAGGTCACTGAAATTCTTTTAGGGAAGTCTCAATTAGAAAGGCTTGTTCTCATTATCTCCTGTAGGCATGCTAGGGTCAAAATAGCTAAAAGAATAAGATCCTTGCTCAAATACGTCAGATCATTGTGTATTTTGTTACAACTAGCTTCAAAAGTGGGGCTCGATGAAGCCTGCTACTCATGTTTCAGCTCTTGCTGCAGATCAAATTATAATGTGGTGCAGATGCTCAACTGAATTGGACAAAATACTCAGATAGAGAATCCATAAATAGCATTTGCCATCCACTGAGCCTCATTGATAGCCTTAGGTTTTTTTGAACTTGATTTCCACTATGGAAATTCCTCCCAAAAATGTCACTCAGTTGTAGAAGTTCTCCGTTCTCATTCATAGGCATGTCAGTTTAATGAAGTGGCACATGTGCTGTTCAATGAGTCCATAAGAAAAAATGGAAAAACAACATTGTGGGTTAATTTTTTAAAAAATTTTCAACACAAACTCTCTCTAGCTGATTAAATTTTTCCCAGCAATTCTTCAAATTTTTTAAATTGTCCAAAAAGTAGGATTTTGGAAGGCCCTCAAAATAGGCATCTGTGTTAGCAATGACCTTGTTCAACCAGTTGTTTTCTGCCAAGCCAGTTTTCCAAGTTTGTGAACAAAAAATTTGAACTTCAATTCTATAATTTTCACCCACGAAACTGTGCAGGTGTGCACCCGTGCATTGTCATGACAAAAGGGAATTTTTTTCTTTGCCAAATTAGGACGTATTTTTCTTGATTTATTCTCTCAACAGGTGCAATAATAATACATAATACCCTGCATTTATCGTTTCTCTATTTTGTTAGTAATTGATGATGATTCCACATGCATCCAAAATAAGCCATTACTTTGTCTGCCGATTGCACCATCTTTGCCTTCCTTGGAGCGGGAGTGCCTTGCCATTGTTTTGACAGGTCCTTTGGCTCTTAGTAGTGTATCCATGCTTCATCCACAGTTGTATACCAATGTAGTAACTCATCAGGATTGCAATGAGAAGTAATAAACAGCCTCCTAATCAACCATGTGGTTGAATTTATTCTCCAGTGAGAGTGAACAAACGTGGCACCCACGTAGTCAAAAAATTTTTCACACCCAATTTCTGTGCAAAATTGAAACCTTTGTATCTTGTGATATGTCTGTGGTTTCGACTATTTCATGAGCTTTGATTCGTCGATCGCTCAAAACTGTATCATGGATTTTTTCATTCATTTCAGAGGAAGTCATATGGACTGAATGTCGCAAAAAATGTTCATTGCCACAATTTCAGAGTGTAAAAATCACTTATCCAATTAAAAACAGTCACAAACACAGGAGTAAAGTAAGATCTGGTGCTTTCCTGGCGTATTAGCTTGGTGAAGTTTTCTCGGGTCTTCAACTGGGTCAGGGGTTCCATGATGACCGATGTTTCAATGCCCGACTCGTGCATCGTCCTCAGGGATGATGTGCCATGATATTCATCCATGTTAACTTTGATCTCTTCTGGTGTTAGGCCTTTTAAATAGAAGTGTTTGATCACCGCACAAAACTACTTTTTTCATTAATCAACATACAGAAATTTGTTGCTTCAGTCAAATATGAAAATGAAACCATGTGATGAATATAGCTGAAACTATAACAATAGTCTAGCGAGGGATGAGGGTTACTAAAAGCAAGGCGTTTCCTATGGTATGAGCACCATCTCTTTGTTTTTTCAAGAAATTATTGAGTGGCCCATCAACTATGGAGGAAATGAACCGCATCAATATTGTTTCTGTAGGTCTCAAGATTTTAGATGAAAGACAGTGTTGTCTTTAATTTTTTACTGATATGGGAAATGTGCATCCAAATGAAACAGTTGCATGACTAACTCGATGTAGATTTTCCGCATTTTAATACGACAGCGACCTCCCTATAGATTTCTATACTCAATGATTCTCTCAATTAACATTTTCCAAGTTTACCATTTGCACATGTGTTCTGTGTTTTCTTTATTCCAGTGCAGGTGTGGGTCGAACAGGCACTTTGGTGGCCCTCGATTCTCTACTTCAGCAGTTGGAAGATGAAGGTCAAGTGTCAATATTCAACACTGTTTGTGATCTCAGGCACCAGAGAAACTTCTTGGTCCAGTCTTTGGTAAGCCATTCAAAAGAGACAAGGGAATGATGAGGACCTTTGAGCAGCACCACTCAGTGGTTCTGCTGTCTTTTAATTCTATAAAACTGTTAAATGCCATGAATTTTTTTTCACAGTTCGACCAACATTTACACAGGTGAAACAAACATGTTTCTGGTTGCTGTATTCACTGTGTTTTGTTTTAATGAACTTGTCTGTCAGATCTGATTTTAGTTTATTCATTCCTTTTTCTTCAATAGACATATCACATTTATCCTTGTATTTATGTGTATCTTTTATTTACACAGCATGAGTCTTTATCTGCTTTCTGAATTATTAGTGTTTTGGACCTTAAGTTTTGCATAATTGAGTTTAGTATCAAAATCTAGGTGTTGTCCCTTAGCTTTAACTTAAATTGCAAATGGTCTTTCAACTTTTGAGCAAAAGAGAAAATTTTCATTGAAAAAAGTTTTGAATGAATATTTTTTCTCTGTAGGGTTACTTTGCAGTCTCCTACAAGGTTTTTAATGTCTTTTGTAGAAATGGAATATTTGGAATGTATTTAAATTATTTTTCCTGCAAGGTTGTGTCATCATGTTTGAACTCTTTATTTTGATAGATTTATGATTTTTGGTTCAAATTAATTGTAGACTTTGGATGGTGATTCAGTTGGATTTCAGTAGAAACAAGATGCCCTTTAAGGGCTTCCAACATACGATCAATGGTGACTTTCTGTTAAAAGCAATCTCTCTATTTTTTGGAATTTTTATCATCCTAAATCAGCCACTCTAACCAATGAAGTTTGCAAGTCAGTTATACATAGAGTAATGGAATATAGCACCCCATTTTACACACAACTTGTGTAACTCTCTCTTGAGTGATTTTTTCTTGGCTATGTTAACAGCAAAGGCAGCTGCTGATTATTAGGATTTCCTCCATGGGAGGTTCATATACTTCAAGATAATGTCCTTTAAGATGCACTGGCTGTTGAAGAATGTGCTCAAGGCTGCTATCCTGTAGTTGATGGAGAGTCCTCTGTAGAAGTTGGTCTTAACTGCATTACAAGCATGCATGATATAATTGGTTGTTTGAGGCACACTTTAGGGAATCAATTCATTTTATGAAAAGTAACTGCAACTTTGTAATTCCACTGTATTTTATTTAGACATGGCATAGGTTTTGACGCTCAACGTGATCATTGAATGTTGAAACCGTTTGTGTCTAAGTAAAATTCTGTGGGATTACAAAGTTATCGTTTTTCATTATAAAATTAATCAATTCCATAAAATCAGGCCTCAAAAAACCATCGTTAGAATGCAACAAGTTCAAAGGGTAGAAATCGTTTGGCTTGACCAGGATTCAAATATGGATCCCTTGATGTCTGGTCGAGTGCTTTAGCCAGTTATGACACCAAGGCATCCTCTGATCATCTTTAGATTTAATGGGGTCTTGTGTTTGTAAACCATTTCCTCAAATTTGGAAAAACTCTGGCCACTTTCTGTGAAATCTCACCTATTAAAGTCAGTTTACACTTTCTGTTCTGTATATTTATCATTGAATTAAACGCTGATAACTTCTGAAAAATATGATAACAGGAATTTTAATAAATTATTTAATCTGTGGAGGTTGATTCTGAAAATTGCAAACTCAATCATTGCCACTATTTTTTTTCACATCAGGGAAAATTGATTGTAATTTTGATTTACTTATGTTAACTTTCACTCAATATCGTACTTGTTTAATATGTTTCACATCCTTTAACTTTTTTGTGTACCATGATGTAATTAGAATGAGCTCATGTAATTCTTTCTTCTCTTTTCACATATGCAGAAACAGTACATTTTTGTCTATAGAGCTCTGATGGAAGTTGCTCAATTTGGGGACACAGAACTTAAGATATCAAAATTGAAGTCAGCTGTGGAGAAACTGCGTCAGAGGGAAAATGGGAAGGAAAAATGTCAGATGGAGGATGACTTTGAGGTATGTGATAGCATAGATCTGATATTATGTATTTGATTGAAAATATTGTCAGGGACTAAATTTTTCTTTTATCCACAGAAAATTAGCAGAGTTATCGAGGATCGTAAGTCCTTTTCTGTTGGCGGAGGTGAAGAGAACAAAATGAAAAACAGAAGTGAACTTGTGATTCCATATGATAGGAATAGAGTAATTTTGACTCCTGTCCCAGGAAGAGAACATTCCACATACATAAATGCCTCCTTCATTGAGGTGAGAGTGATATCCGCATTTTTTTTCTTTCTCTATTCTCTGATGTGCATTTGAAATTTCTTAGTTAATTTTGTAAAGCCTTATTTTGTCACTGAGATTTGAACTGCTTATCTCTCCAGGGATATGACAACTCTGAATCTTTCATAATAACTCAAGACCCATTAGAGGTTACCATTGCAGATTTCTGGAGAATGATATCAGAGCAAGGGATCACCACGTTGGTCATGCTTTCTGATGTAAGTAGACAAAAGTGCTTTATTTTTCTTCTCATATTCTATCAACTCATTATCATTGTACATCTCAATTTTGGTGTCAAGGAGTAGATTCTGTGGAAAATTTGTTATATTTAAAAAATTAATGCATTTTATTTCCTGGGTTCCAGAGTTTTAAAAATTGTTAGTTTACTGTGATTGGCTAACCAGATAGGTATCAGATAGCCTTTCATCTTCATTAAAACTTGTAAAATGTGTTTGCAACAATTATGATTATGATAGGAATTTTCCAGACAGTAAAAATTAACCCATACCATGAAAAGAGTTCTGCGGAAATGACAAGTATTTTGATTATTAACTTGGTGCCTTATATTAACATTTCATTGGTTAAATCATCAATGCCTGCTGCTTTTCCATCTCTCAAAGTTCTCTCTGATGTTAACGAACCACTTGTTCCCTTATATCAACTTTCCTGCGTTCATTGTAACTAACTTATGCATTTAACTTGCTTTCACACTCCAATCCACCATTAATTAAGTCGTAAAAATACTCCCTTCAGTAGTTTTCAACTCCAAATTTATATCAATAGCATAATCCTTATTCTGTGTCAAACTCATTCTTTTTTTTTTACTTTTTACCCATTTCCAAAACATCTTATTTCTTATAAAGTTTCTTTCTGCTTCATCCCTGTATTATTTCTGTACTTTAGTCATAAAATTCATGCATTCTTTTCCGCTGTAACATCAAATTATATCCAAGCTTCCTTGCATTCACCTGCATCCTCTTCAACACCTATGTGTTTGAACCAATAGAATTTTTCACTTCTTCATTCCACCAACCTTTTAATGTCCCTACCACACTTTCCTCTCTAATGCTTCAGTTTCATTCAGCAATTATTCCTGTTATATTCTCAAGTATTTCTTGCATTTTTTTGTATAAATATTTTGTGTTTTACATAATTCATGTAACACATTATAAATCGTGTATTATTCTTGCATTTTTTTATGTTATATTTTTTACTTTCCCATTTGAATTTGCTCTCTAGTCTACCTTGCTACACACTTTTTCTTCATATCTGCTTTATTATATTGCCATCACCCATTGTCTTAAATGAGTAGATTCTTAATTATATTCCAAGTTGTAAATCCCAAATTAAATCTCACTTGGTGTTTTATTAGGTTTCGTGGATAAGTGGGCAACAATAGGTGAGCACTTCAAGTGGAGTACGCCATCTGTCAGATGGGACATAAACTGTGGGACCCCTTGGTTCCTTTCATTAAGAGTAGGCTATTGGTGAAACTAGGTTTCTCCTTACACTTCTTCCATTCCCTAAACATATTTGGAAGTTTGGTGGTTGGGTTTGAGTCCTAGTGGTGGCCAGGTTTTTCAGGGGTATCCGGATGCCTACTTGGAGTGTCGCGTGGAAAGCACTTGAAGTATGTACGCCGTTCATTGGATGGGACGTTAAACTGTGGGCTCCCTTGGCACCTTTCGTTAAGAGGAGGCTGATGCTGGGTTTCTCTCCACCCTTCATACTTTCACATCCATTCCTAATGGCACAGATGAGCTCAGCTGTTAGTTATCTCCCCTAATAACTACTACAGAACTACTATGTGTACTAGCACAGGGTGTTCAAATGGCTTAAAGCATTTGTTTTTCTTTCTGAATTATGCAAACAATATTAGCCAATTAAATCCTCTGGGGAGGGGTCATGTGTTTTAACATTCATCAGACGTGAGGGAAGTAATGGTATGAATCGAGCTTTAAGGCAAAAGTCATTGCAGTGCTCTTTGTTTTGTCCACCCCAAAGCTTCAGCAGAGAGAAAAGGAAGAGAACCCTGGTAAAATATCATTACACATCACTGTGGCTGAGGACATCCAGAAGAATTTTGTTAAGTGCCTCAAAAGGGTTTTCTTTTCATTCCATGCTAAAGGACTAAAGGAGTTCAGCCTGCACCCATCTACTGAGATATGTGCTTGATGGGCATGGTGACATTCACTTCTCTTTTATGTATCTTGTCTCTGGACTAAGCCATGAAGTTAAGGAGGGAGAGCATTAAATGCTTAGAACTTGAGAGGAAGCTATTGAATTGGCATGGGTCCAGCCGTGTGTATACATATATGAAAAGAATACATGTACTACCTTGATCAAAAAGTTCCCGGAATAACCACCGTGTGGCGCTCCCATCGTTCCGATTTGAGTTCTGTTTTTTTTGTTAAATTGGTACATCTGTTGTTGATATTCCCTTTAAATCTTAGTGTCATAACTTGACATTTGCAAAAGTTACGTAGCCAAGAGTACATCTATCTCTGTGTGTGTTGGCGATTTTTTACAATTGCAGAAATGGATTTAAATTTGCAACAACGAACTTGTATTAAATTTTGCGTAAAAAACGGATTTAGTGGCGCATGGACGTTGGAAATGTTGGAAAAGTGTTTCGGCAACGATTCTCTAAAAAAAACGGTCGTTTACCAGTGGCACGAGCGGTTCAGAAGTGGTCGTGAGTCAATCGAAGATGATGAACGCAGTGGCAGACCATCGACATCGAAAGTCGGTGAAAAAATTGATAAAGTAAAAGAAATGTTGGTCAATAACCGCAAATTAACCATCAGAGAAATAGCGGAGGACTTGAACATTGCCTATGGATCCGCCCAAGACATTATGGTTAATGATTTGGGTTTCCGTCGTGTAGCAGCAAAGTTGGTGCCAAAAGACCTCAATTTCATGCAAAAAAGAGACCGTGTTGACGTCGCAAAAGACGTGATTTGCGAGGCTGAATCCGATCCCACATTCATCAAAAGGATCATTACTGGAGACGAGACGTGGGTTTATGAGTACAACACGCAATCCAGACATCAGGCAAGTGAATGGCGTTCACCAAATGAGCCGAGACCAAAAAAACCACGTCGTTTTCAGTCAAAAAAGAAGGCAATGCTGACGGTTTTCATGGATTACAACGGTGTAGTGCATCATGAATTTTTGCCAGAAGGCCAGACAGTAAACAAAGAGTATTATTTGGGCGTTATGAGACGTTTGCGTGAAGCAATTCGCCAAAAGAGACCAGAAATCGTCGCACAGTGCGTCGAGACCGTCACACAGTGCTATCATTATTCGTAATTTTTTGACGAAAAATGCAACAAATACCATCCAACAGCCACCGAATTCACCTGATTTGGCTCCCTGTGACTTCTTTCTGTTCAATCGAGTTAAAAAACCATTACGGGGAACGCGTTTTAGCAGCCGAGAGGAAGTAATGGAAAAATCACAGGAAGCACTGATGGACATACCGAAAACCGAATATAAAAAATGTTTCGAGGATTGGATCAAGCGCTGGCATAAGTGTGTTGCAGTCGATGGGGATTACTTTGAAGGGGACAATATAGATTTAGATGAATAAACTTGTATTTTTAATTTTCTGAATAAATTCCGGGAACTTTTTGATCAAGGTGTGTACATATATGCAGGGAATATGACCCAGACAAATTTGTGTTTTACTAATGTATTAAAAATTGTGCATGATCAGTTTAATCGTACCATTTCATTATTGTGATGTTTTGCATCTATTAATGCAGCTCGGAGAGGGTCCCAAAAAGTGTTTACGTTATTGGCCTGATGATGAAGTTAGTCATGATCACATCAAAGTTAAATACATTCAGAGTGAAAGCTGTCCTTACTATACAAGAAGAGAATTCAGCGTTACAAACAGTAAGGTAAGGATTTTGATTGTAATTAAATTTATGCAGCGTTTTTTTCATAACTTGCAGTCAACGTAATTTTTTATTATTTTCTTTTTAGACTGATGAAAACTTTATTGTGACGCAATTTCAATACAATGGCTGGCCTACAGTAGAAGGTGAAGTGCCAGAAGTTACAAGGGGTCTCATTGAACTTGTAGATCAAACACAGTCACATCAGGAAACAAATGGTGGAACAGGGCCAATCACAGTTCATTGCAGGTAATGAGCGGCTGGTAAAAATAATATTGCATATTGGTAAATTTTTTGTTATTTGTATCTTCATAGATACATTTCTTATGTATCATACCAAGTGTTGCTGAAATGCATACACGTTTAAAAATGCACTAAATTCATAGAATATGTAAAATAAAGATTTATTTCCTCAAGTCTTGAAAGTATAGAATGTTTACGTGTCTTTTTCTGATACCAACTCCACTTCTCATTTTCAGTTGTGGTGCTGAACGAAGTTCAATTTTTGTGGCTCTTAGTATCCTGGTGCAGCAGATGCGCACGGAGAAACGAGTTGATATTTTTACTGCAACTCGTAAACTTAGATCTCAGCGGCATGGAATGCTGCAAACATTTGTAAGTATTGGTTTATTCATTCATTGTGTTTATGTTTTACTACTGGGTTTTAGTAGGAATTACTCTGGTTGGTTAGTCATCTATGCTTAATTTTGGTATTATGTATCCCTCAGTGTTGTGGGTAACAAGTTATTAATTCTTTGGTTTGAAATTTAATGCAGTTGCCATAATCTCTCTTCTCCAATTTTGTACAGTAAATAATCATGTCTTAGGAAAGTAAGGGATTTGGAATTTACGGTACTCAGTGTTCAATGCAGACATTCCTAAATTTTTAGTTCACAGCAGTCTCAGTAAATAAATAAAATACTTATTTGGAATCTTCTGAACTTGGAAAAAATTTTCTGCATGTCACTTCCATACCCTCATATTCCATAAGTTTTATTTTATGTCTTTGCTGTTTCCTTAACCATGGCATTGCTTGTCTGTGCTTCATTCTCCGATTGTTGTCAACAAAAGAATATTTCATGCACCCACCTTAGTCCCATTAACCCCTTCTCTGAATTTTGCATTGCCTTTTCATTCCATTATTTTCCTGACATAAGTAATGATTTCATTAATCCTTTGACTTAGTCACTCATTTGGACTCAGCAACTTTAGGAATAAAAATATGAGTGATGTTCTGATCACAGTTGTCTTCATAAATTTGAATGAGGAATCTTAAACAATTTTCCTCAGTAAAAATAATGAAGAGGAGTGTAGATCAATTTAAATTGAGGTTTCTTTATAGGGAGAGACTGCTGGACTATGTTGAATTTATGTCTATCATAAGTTTTGAATACCATTTGATTAATTTTAGTCATGTATATTCATATTTCATCAGTAGTTAATGTCTAAGAGTTTCCATTCTTCAATTACTGCAGTCTGACACTACTTTGAACCTTCCCATTCATTGAAAGAGCAACTATATGAGGAAGATTGTATGGAATGTGTTCCAGACTGAAGAGTAGATACAATGTAATGATCTTTAATAGTTACACCTGTGTCATACATTTTAATTTGTAACATCACTTCCCTCGTCCAAATATTAGGGAGTGGGAACACAGCAGGAAAAATAGGCTGCATAGACAAAATAACTAGAACCATGCTCGTTAAATCACTTAAGGAACCAGGAGATTTTCGACTTCATCCACAAGTGGGCCCACCCCTGCACCAAACGAGAATTGTCTGTCGAAGTAGGCAGAGTTGTTGTCGTATCATCGCAACATTTTGTGGGAAATATAGAGACAATCACTGAGTCGCGGGTTATATGCAAGAATTTGGGCAGAACTGTAATATGAGAGGATACTAAATGTTAATAATAATATCTAGAGAGATTTGCATAATGTTGGGTGTGATTTTAAATTATCTGTGGACAAACCCTAGTTGCCTGATTGCTTAGTGCTTGGCCTGGTTCAACTCCAGTTGATGTCTATGGGCACCCTCAGCGCCACTAAAGATCTGTGATCTTTTGAGTATCCATATCCACTGATTTGGTGAGTGTCTGATGTTCCTGGGAAATTCCATGTGGCACTAGGAAAAGAATTGACTCTCCTACCCCTGGTGTGTGAAGTTCACATGCGTTATAGGGCTTAGTATTAGGTGAGCTGTACTCGCCTATCCAGCCAACCCGTAGGTTGATAACTGTGGTTTACCCTCTCATTTGCTCATGCAAAAAGTAAGTTAAAACATTAAATATGGACAAAATGAATCAAGTTTCTTAGTTCAATGAGGAAAAAAAAAGGTTTCAGGATTTAGATTTGGTCAAATTTTGGGTTGAACAAATCCCTTAAAAGAAAAATGTTGAAGAAATAACATGTTATATTGTGTGGGTTGTCAATAATGAAAAGCTGACATTATTGGTTTTCCAGCATTAATCACACTGTGTAAATATGACTTTTCATGGTGAAATGTGGTGGTTCTAATTAAAGAATCTGCTTTATTTCAGGCTCAGTATGAATTTTTGCACCGTGCCATTGTAAACTATGTAGACTTGCATCATTTAACTGAAGAAGAGTGCTGAGTTTAAGTGGTGAACAGATCATGAATTGAAATTGTGGCAATTGATTAATTCCACCATAAATTGGAAATGAATCTCTTGAGAGACATAGGGAAAGCATTTCACTGCCAGTGAGTCTCTCATAAAAAATCAAGACATGGCACAGTTTTATCGGTAATGTTTTTCAGAGAAACTTCATATCTTGAAAACAGACATGAATGGTAAAACATCATTTATGCTCATTTATTTCTCTTAGCTTTGCATAAATGTGAATGGTCAAATGAAGGAATTATCCTTTCTAAATAATATCATATGACAGTGTTTGTAATTTTATGTGATAGCTGAAATCACGAGTAGACAAAGGAATGTCAAAATATTTCATATTAAATGAATGAACAAAGAGCAAATCACTAATACATGTTAAAGAGACTGGTTTTTATTTATGTGGATTTCTTTAAAATTTTATATAATGTATTATTGGTACTAATTTATTTTGGTATCCATATTTTGTAACAATTTAAAATGTTTATACTGTTCTGCAAGTGACAAAACTTTTTTGACCATATTCTTTATACCTAAGGATTGTGCTTAAATATGTTTCTTAGTATTTTTAAGCGAATTTTTGTCCAAAGAGTAAAAATTTAAGATCGAGGTAGGTGTATGTTGCAAATGATAGTACAATTTCAACATAGATCTGAAGCTTTAACCAATTAATTTGCGTTATTAGTGCCATAGTGTAATTTTTACATTATTAGAGCTGATAATTATGTAGTAATTATCCTGAACTGTAGGAGAATATGAGCAATTTTTACCCTGAATTAAGCTTTTGTTGGTTAAGCTGCTGCTTAGTTCATGTAAGAATATTACTCAAGGAATTGTATTTGTTATATTCATTTGCATTGCTACTCATTTATGATAGACTCATTGCTTTCATTTATGAATGAAAACTATGAACATGTTGTATGTTTTAAGATAAAGCATATACCATTAGGAGCTTTATTTTACATAATAAAATACTAAATAAGTTTTTCAAAGAATTATTGCTATGAATTGCTATTTGATGTATTTTTTAAACTCAGTTAAAAGTGTCCTTTTCAGTATTTTTGATGATATATTATCAGTTTCATAGTTGATTTCATTTTTGAAATATAAATGGTCATTTCAATGCAATGAAATTTTAAAACAATTTTCAAAGTACACCACACTTTAATAAATTATCAAGTGCTAAAGTGATATATTAATTATAAGTCTACACTCAATTGTATTGACTGCCTTTTTATGTGGCATATTTGGTGATATTTTAGTTGCCTGTGCAAACTTAAATTAAGGTATAAAGGGCCATTTCTACGAGATGGGCCATGGAAAGCATTATGCAGGGTGCCTATTTGGAAAACTTTTCAGATGCCAATAATCAGTGGTGAATGATATCTGTTGTAATTTTGTGGCATCTCTCTGAAAAGTGGCTCAACTGCCTTGAATGCAAACACAAGTATTGTAGATGTTTTATAAATCATGAATGTGTTTAAAATATTACATACCTGAAATGTTGAAGATGAATGCACAAGAAGCCATTGCCATGTTCTATGAAGTACAAGTTTATTTTTGACAGTAGAAGTTTGAGTGAATTTTTGAGATTTTTCATTTGTTCTGTAAGAAAGTATTCGTGCCAAATTTAAGTTGATATGCATGGAATTAACTTAGTGTACTGGGCAATATGAAGCTTGAGTTAATATATATGTACATATATATTTCAATGCAAAACTTCATCACACAGTGGTTGTCAGAGTAGTTTCCCTTTTTGATATCTATTTGAAGATAGATATCATTGAAACAAAGTCATGTCTTTCATTTTGATACCTTTCATGTTTGCTTTTGCTTTAGAACAAAGCTACTACATATTTTATATACTGTTACATTAGTACGTACACATCTCACATGCCACTGGAAAAGAATCTTTTGTTAACCTATGTTACCCATATTTCAAGTGTGCATAGTGCTAGTCTTGGTCACATTACATGAGAAAACAATCCAGTGTAAATAATGTTTCAGATGAGCAGTTATTGCACAGTAAACATATACATCTAATTTTCATGTATTATTTTTAATCATACATTGTATAATTTAAACACCTGCATGTAACTCATGTTGATCTTGTGTGAACTTTTGTCTCTGTTATCTAAATCATTGTCCAAAACGCATCGTCATTTGAAAAGTTAAAATGTTTTCTATGCCTAATAGGTAAGTGCAGGGATGGAAGACTGTACCTATTGGTAAATTACTTCCATTTGATAAATTCTTATAGTAAACAATGTCATAGTGTACATTCAGTGTCTCCTTGAATTCCTACTGCACTGTAATCTTAAAAGCAGTTGTAGATGACTTACAATTAGTGTCCCTTTCCCAGTAAATATTTTCTTTTTATATGGCAACTTTTTTGTATCAGCAAAACCTATGGTCAATCTACCCATGTCAGGCCTCAGGAACATTTTGATCAGGGTCTGTTTCCTGTACATCTTTAAAATGGATAGTTTTAGTAGGCACTCGTGTTGACATCAAAGTTAACATCCTGTTGTCTCAACCATTTCATTGTGATTTCATGAAACTGATACTTCACAAAATAAAGCAATGGGGTGTTGCATATTTTTATGTGAGAATCCTCATTATGTATTCAATTGGGAGATTTTGTGTGTGTATGTGATCAAATTTTGGAGTCAAACTGTGCTATCTTGTGCTGTTAGTAGCATAGTTAACAAGTCAAGTGAAAAAACATTTTGATCTGCATTTCATCCTTTAATCACATAATACTTCCAATCTTTTTGAGCCCTGTGATGTACCAGTAAGAGATCATCTTGTTTCATTAAATCATTTTTGGCCATGATTATTTGGCTTGTTATTTACTCATGATCCAGATGTTTGTGTGTGTGCAAGTGTGTGTGGTTTACAACTAAATAAAATTAAATTCTGTAGAATAGTACCATAAACTCTTAATGCTTAAATGGTATTTTTTTAATGTAGTTGTAACATCAGTAATTTTGATGTTTTTACCAGTATTTGTGTTTTTAACTCCATTTACATAGATCCTCTTTTACTTATTGTCTGACTTTTATTTCCTTGGTGAAAACGTATCTTTTTTGGCTGTTTTATTATCGTTATCATGATGAGTATAACACTTTCTAATCACCACAGTTTCGAAATTATGGCTGCTCGCAGTTTAAATTTTAGCTGAATTTCACTTGGATTGGAAGTAACATCTGAATATCATTTTTTTGTCTGAAGAACAATTTACTAGTGGTGAGAGAAAGTACTAATTTAGTAGCAGTTGTTTTAAAATTTGTGCATTTGTGGCCAAATACTTTAACCCTATCCACCTTACTACCAAGCCTCCCAACATATCTAATGATTTTGAGGAATTGTCCTGCCTATATTCTGAATGGATGATGGGGAGGTTTTCCTATCTCTCTATTCTCTTCTGGATCAACCAAAAGGCCAATGACCTCTGCACTTGACATTTGAGGGTGTGGTAGAGATCATCTATTATTCCTAATAATTCTTCTTCTTCCACCTATCATGTCTCTCTGCCACATCTCAATGTTTGTTCTCATATCATTCCATTAACTATGAATTCATAGGGATAGTCTTGTCGTTAGAGTATTTGGCACTCAATCACAAGGTCCTGGGTTCAAATTCTGTTGAAGCAACTTCTAAACTGTTATTTTCTTGACACCATGGGCTGTTTCTCAAAACTAGAAGTCAATTTACAAGGCCTCTAAAAACAGTCTTTAAGTTTAAAGTGTAAACTTACAATTTTTATACTCCATAATGTAGTTTAGTAACAAGTACTATATCATTTATTTCAATCAGCAGACTATATGCAAATTATAAGGACTCTTAAAATGACTTGCAGCTTTGAGAATTAGGCCTCCGGTGTCTAGGAATTGGTAGTTGGTTCTAGAGAAGAAATTGATCTTCTACACTGGTTTACTTTTCACACAACTTGTGACTCAATGCAGGGTGATGTCTAACAAAGAAGTAATTTGGCCAAGTAGGTGCGTCATTACATTTTTTTTATTCCCGCACCTCCATGAAAACCACTGGCTTTGTGGCATGAGTTAGGCCACCTTGGAGTGTACAATAGCAGTGATGAGAGACCCCCTTCTTCATGAACTTAGGTTAAGGTGCTTATTGGGTTGACCTGATCCAGGGGTGGCCAACTTATTTTGAGTCTAGATCTTTTCATTCAAATTAGTTGCTTACTATCTTATCCAAATTTCTCTCCCCCATAATCCCCTTTAATGTGCCAAAAAATACCCACTATATCCTCCTCAAATATTCAACCTAGTTTTCAATGCATTTCATCTTAAATCAGGTCACGAAACCTAGGTCATTTGAATAATTATTTTGTGTTCAAATACAAAGTGTATTCTTTGAGTCATGGGTATCTTCCATAAAGTAACTCTAGAAACTACATCATATACCCCTTTCATATTTCAAGTAAATTATAGCAACAATATGTTCATTTCTGATATTTTCATTTCATGTATGCTTTTCCCAGATGTAGTTAGCATACCTGCCTCCTCAATAAATGTATATTGGGATGAATTTTCTCTTTCCAAAAACAACTTATCTATTCTATGCTACAGTATTATTTATTTCCAGAGAGAAGTCATATTAGCATGGTAGTTATAATATTTCAATGAATTATGAAGAGTACCTTTTCATTTACCTAACAAACATTACAGCGATTTCTCACCATGGTCCACAAATTTGACATGTGTAAGTGGTTGCGTGTTACTCTAAAGAGATGTTGGGTGCATTAGTGGTAGCCTCTGGGTCACCCATGACAAATGGGTTGAATGATTAAAAGTTAAATGAAAGCAGTCCCCTTGCTGCCTATTCCTTGGTGAAGTGGCTTCAGAGTTATCTTGCTCCATTGGAACAACCATTACAAATGAATGTTTCACATACAAAGCAGGATTGAAGAAAGCCTGGGGAAACTGCAATTCGAAGGCATAATATTCATTTATGAAGAGGTTGCTTAGGGCCTTGAGCAAAGACAAAGACTGGTTAACACTGGAACATGGTTTGGTAAATTTCAAGGTTCTGAAACTTGCTCTTTGAAGAAAGAGGAAAAGTCGTGATTGAACCGTGGGTATGGGGAAGAATGGAGAAAATACAATTGATAGGAAGGATGATGAAAAAGTGAGATAGTGGTGTTATGAAAAGGAAGTAGGTTAGGAACAATGGGATGTTGGAGACCGTGGTAAAAGAGGAAAACGATGGGTGAGGGAGGACGAGATGAGACATTTTGGATGGATGTAGAAAGTAAAGAAGCTGGAAATTTGTGTATTGTCATGTAGTGTGTAAAAATTATTTGTGTAGTAGTGGTGCAAAGTATTCACTTATTTCTTCAAAGTCTGATGGAATACGAAGGTTAAACAAAGTCACAAGAGACATCAGGTGCAAATCAGTATAAAAAGTGTGCAGTCTTGGAATTATGATATTTCTAGTTCAAATAATTTTATTTTTATATTACATGCTTACCTTGCATCTTTTGGAGTTTCATGCATAGTTACCAATGATTTGGCAGCGCTGTTTGGAGGCGAGATCGGTACATGGGAATTGCAACTTCTTGGGGTTATCATATATATTATCACTTTGTATCATGCCATTTTAAGGCACATGTATGCAGCTTTTCGAACCAAGTAGCTTGCGAAGCAAGTAAAATTGACAAGATAATACACTATTGATATTTTCTGGAATGTAATGAGAGGGGAATTTTTTCTAAATAGGTAATTTTCAATTTGCACTTCAGGGAATATCCATGTCTACTCTTCCAAAATGTAAATACTTGATTAATTAAGTGCTCTGATTGATCAAAATACTGAACTGGTAGTCGTTGTACATCACGCATAAGAAGTACTATTTGTGCATGCAAATGAAAAATGTGCCGTCATTTGTCAATTTTAGTCAATATGCTCCTGCAACATGGGCTCCCACCACCTCCTTCACATTCAGAAGTATTTTTGTGTTAACTTCTCTTGCAACTTGACTGGAACCATTGTGACGATTGGTTCCGAGTCATGAACTTAGCTTAGTTACTTAAGTGGGTTATTATGATTTAAATAAATTGATAGAGGTGAAAATATATTCTCACAACCGCGCTTTCAATACCTGAGCATCAAATGAGTGGTATTAAAATAGAAACACGACTTCCGGTATGATGGATGGGTTTATTTAAATCATTGAATTGTGAATGCCACCTAATTTCGAAAAAATTCGTTTTAGTTTAAGTGCGCTGTCAAGGAGTAGGTATGGTTAAAGACCTAGTCGACATTCTCATCACTACTTGGGCCGGTGCTGTCCAAATAAAGTTGTTTTCTCGACACTAGGTTTACTGCGGACCATGAACGAATGTACACAACACGAATATTTAGACCTATAATAGCGGGACGCACAAAATTGCTTCTCAGACTAACAGTTGGGACGTCGGGGATGAGTATGACGGATGTAGTAAAATAATTCGATCGGAGGCAGCAGATTGGTCCGGAAAGTGGCGATTAGGCGTGTTTGCCATCTTGAAACATATGTCATAAAGATGAGCCTAATATCGAGCAAATCTTGATAACGTGTCTAAGGGGAACAGAAATGATATTAGTCGTGAGTTGACGTAGCAGGCGTAAATAATTTATGGGTATACTGATAATTAAAATAAGTCATCCACATAAAGTAAACTTCCACACATGAGAACTTCAGATTACCAAGGGCTAACATATGTTGTCATCACAGTCCTTAACCACCCAGTCCATTGTGCACTGAGCCTGGTAGTGTTTGCTCCTAAATGGAATAAATCAGCAGGGGAGGAAATCACCCGGATCAAGGCACAGTAAAAAAATTGCAGGTACGTTTTTGACCCTTACAATTGGTAAATCGTTTTTATGACAGAGGCACCATGCCACACGGTGATAAAGTTGAACTTTGGTATTTACCGGGGATGCGTACGTCTTCATAAAACCCAATGTATTAGGAGGTATCAAAGACTTTTCAAAATCAATGGCTATTTTTAACCCTTCATCAATAATCATTCTTACCCTTTGTGCTTCGTAACTTAGAATCTAATGGTGGACTTCATTGCTTGAGAGAAAATCTTAGGAATGCTTGATGGAAATCCTCGCGAGGGAAGGATTAGGTGATTAAGATTCCAAATAATTTGAAAGTATTTCCTCGTATACCTGTATAAAATACACTTCCTCCATAAACTGTATTTATCGTCATATTTTCAGCAGAATAAGACCCTCTGGGACTTCCACGAGATACTTATATTCATGTATTATTCCTGATGCAGAAAACATCCAGAAAATGTAAAAATCTTGGTCATAATTTTGAATAATGTGAAGCCGGAAGTCGAGGAAAGGGGCAATTGCTCGAAGGCAGGGAGGTAGGATTTTTAATTACAAATAATATTAGAAATTTCTTCCAGAATTTATTTCTTTATTGGCTGAAATGCTTGTATAAGATGTCTATATTCTTCTTCTCCAGTTCTCAACTAATGATAGGTTTAGTGGAAATAATGCGTTCTACTTGAATGCGTCAAAATACTTGGAAGCGTGCAGACAAAATGCAGATCATTATAAATTCAACGGATTGCCTTCCATATATTATATTTAATTTGAAAATTAGGATATTTATATATAATAAGGTTTACTTCGCCATAGAGTTTTATTTTATTATGCTGGTAGAGTGTAGCGAAAGCTTTACAGACTCAATTCATATTCGTTTTTATGAACGTCCTCTTAGCTGTGAGTACCATGTCGACCACATATTATATTCATGAGAAGTGATAATTTAAAAAAAAATATAATATATCATAGTGTATGCATAATAAACACAATAACAAGTTGTCAGCAGACGCGTAAGAAACTTTACTCCTGTAGGCAATACTGTCTTAATGAATTTTGTGATTTTCAATATTTCTCTCTGTTGAGTATTTTGATTTTTTCGAGGTCGATTTTATTGCCCTTTTTCAACTTTTGGCAAGGCAGGTACTTTTTGTGTTTAAATGGAATAGCACATTCCTAGTTATTAATCCATGTTTCGAAAGGTACCTCTTGATTCTCAGAGGTGCCATTTATGGTAGAAGTCACTCGGCACATGATGAACTCCTTTTCTTTCTAGAGGTATTAAAATTAGATTTCTGTTTTCGGCGTTTCAACGGTGAAATTTTTTTTTGCACTAACCCGTCTATGTACGTACCGAACTAATCCTAGCCCAAAATCAGCAACCCTCACCTGACTCGCAACCTTTGGTTTAATTGGCTGACACGTTGCCAACATGAATGACGCGCCTATTTCCAGTTGTGTTCAGTGGTATCCATTTCCCGACTCACAGATTTCCTTCCTTTCTCTTTTCGCGTCTAGTGTCTGAACATTAATGCTCTGTAGGACCGAAGTTTACATTTTTGTGACCTTGAACCGACATGGCACTTTTTTTTTCGAAAGAACGCGAAATGAACGAAAATTCAATATTTCCACTGAACGTGCACTTAAAATGTTCAGTTCAGGGCCATGGAGGCTTTCTAGCGTGACGCTGCGGTAAGAGATGATGGAATGCAGAACGATTTAGAAGAATATCAGTTCAATAAACAAACCATGGGATAAACAAGCCATAAATTAAAAAAACATGTGCCACTTAAGATAAATAGGCCGAGAGAACCAGAGTTGGTCAGGGAATTTTTGTGGACTTATCGCTTCATAATGGAGTGATGCCCGAAAGTTTCGTGAATATGAAAAAATGGCATACAAATGTTTTCATCAATAATTTACTCAGCGAATGGTCAGATTTCCGTGATTTTCAAAATACCGATCGTCAAAAATGATTCGACGCTGCCAGTGAACATGTCCGTTACTTTTGTCCTCTGAAGGACGAGACCAAAGTGCATGACGCTTTAATTGCCTCAAAATTCCTTTTAACTTCTCAAGATATGGCTAGTTGGTACTCGTATAAATGTGCGTGTAAACCATCCCCGATGAGCATTCTGGTATGCTTTTTCATTAAATAGAAACGTCGTTTTTCATTTCACAAAATTTTAGTTCGGTACCGAAAGTAAAATTCTGCACAGTGATTGGGAAATGACGCACACGGTTTTACGTATTCATAGAATATTTCCTCTCAGCTATCTCTCAAATTTATTCTGCTGAGTGTTTAAATTAATTAAAATGAAATTTTTCGATATTGGGCCTTGAATTCTCTGAATACTCTATTAAATAATAAGTTATGCCTTTTCATCAAAGCTTTTTATCAAAGGCTAAAAAATCGAACTGAAATTTCTCTTCGTTTCTGGTTGTGCGAACAATTTGGCCTGGGGTAGTCTAAAATTTAATTCCTCTGCATTAAATTTATGAGATTGTCGCAGCTGTCTGAACCGAATGAGTTATGCCTTTTCGTCATAGCCTCTTATCAAAAGCTAAAAAAATCGAACCAATATTTATCTTCGTTTCTCGTTGTGCAAACTTTGGGAGGGGTGATGTTAGCTCATCTTGATTCATATTTCATAGCGATGAAATGTGACTCCATCCTTCAGATGGCCTAATAGCTAGCCTGGGTCATTTCCTCTTAAGTCAGGGCGTTCCTATATGATCACATCTCAATGATGATTTACTATCGTGTAATTATATATCTAATAAGCATAACGGCTTGTGTAATTCACTGAGCTAATAATCAGAGCGAGGCAAATCGATTGGAGAAATCACAGTTCATTATTGTGTGATTTAGTAGTGATTTGCCTTGCTTGAGTGCTCCTGTATCATACAATTCTCGGAAATTTGAATATTTACCATAAATGGATTGCATCACTAGTGTGAATTTTTCCCTGAAGTAATGCTCTTGCTTTTGTTTAATCTGGTAATGCAAAAGAATTCTCGTAGCGAGGACTTCTGATGGCTGGAGGAAGAATAATTTTTCCCTATCATTTGTGGTACCTCAACATTCAGAAGGAACTTCTAGATTCGAATTACAACTTCAACGTAATGTCGGTTGTTGTCCACCTCAAAAGTATAAATATAATTCGCAGGCATCAAAACAATTCAGTAGTTAAGAGCTCGCTTGAAATAGCTTTGCAGCGAAACCACTTCAATCAGGTATAATTGTATGATGTTTCTTTTTTCAACTCACGGTAGGCAATAATGATCGGAGCAATTTGCATAAAAGAGCACTTTGGGTAAGCTGTGGTCGGGTCGGGTATACACAACCACTATTATGTACTTCTTGCTTAAACTGAAAAGGTATTTTTATCGTATTGAGAGAAATTAGTATGAATCTTCCAATTTTCACGTCATTAATCACGCTTTTGGTATTGACCAAAAGCTTGATTTTCTCGTAAATGCTGTCGTAATACCATTTATTGCCTATAAATCCTCATAGAAAATTACTGCACTGGATCATGTCCAACGCAAACACTCACAGGATGGAAAATTAGAATGGTCAATGAAGTTCAGCGCGTATTTGTTGATACATGCTAGGTAACATTTTTTCCAGTTCAGTAGTTATGTTTAGTATATTAGAGTATTCATTTTTAACAGCAAATCACGAGTTAATATGTAGATTAGCATGGGGCTCCGTGGTCAACTACCCAGCGTGCCCCTATGCTCAGATGGCCGTACCCAGGGTTCCAGGGTTTATACTTGCAGGGAGGTGCAGAAAGCTTTCACAAACACCCGGCCAGTCCTGATAACGAGTCACTAAGGTACATACTTAACTCACACCACGTGACATGCATATCTGTCCCCTCCACCTCCGCCTTCCAACAGCCATCTCTTATTGGTACTGTTCGTATAGACGTTTTTTTATAGAGCAGTACATATATTATCGCCAATTGTTCATTCTAGTGTAAGCGTTTAAGTTTTATTTAGTGTTCTGGTCAAATTAACCTTTTCGCGATGGATCTACGCCTTTATGGAGTAAGCAAAGTTCTAAGTTGATAATAGCTAGGAAAATTTTAACAAATCCATTCTAAAATTTCTGTTACACGGTGGCCACCATTTCGAATCGTTTTCCTTTCATATCACAACAGATATGACAGACCTCTTAAAATCACCTCGAGAGCATACTTATTTCTCACGCAAATGAAGAACACATTGGAGTATTAGTTATCATATGGTAGAAAACTGATGTTGTGCCAAAGTAGGCTCCTAACCTAACCTAACTCCGAAGAGTTTTTTGAGACTCGAATTTCTTAGGCTCAGTAGCCCATCCAAATAGTGGCAAGAGGCAGTATATTTTTCTTCGTTTCATAAGGGAAGAACTTAACCAGCTGGACTAAAATGATACGAAATAAATTAATCAATTTCTCATTCTTATCGATTTATCTAAGGTTCTATGAGTTCATAGATGGTAAATAAGGGATATACCTGTACATTATACTTCATTCCCTAAAAGTGTTTGGAATGAAACTGGTTAAAGTTAAATGGAGTATCAACACTGACATTTATACACTTAACTTTCTTGTTTACAACGATATTTCGGCAAAGCTGCATCTTTAAGTGGCACTCCTAGAAAATACAGCAGTATGTAAATGTAAAGCACTTAGGGGAGATGGAGTGTTTGGGTAAGTGGGCGGAGGCATGGGCTGGGAGAGATTGAGTGACGAAGAAAGAGAGGCTGCGTGAGGTGAAACTAGTGCGGGCAAGGAATGGGAAGAATAAGGAATGATATAAGGACAGTGTGGAAGGGGGGAACCTGAGGAATTCTAATTGTCATTAACAAGGCAGCGTCCTCTCCAGGCTCAAAACCTTGGGATGAAGTCACTGGTGTGCCCGTTTTTCAGTGAATTTTTTGCGAAGTGGGAGTTATGTTTGTTGAGGAGGATACATATTAACCACTCCGCAGCTCTCGTGGCAAATTTTTTCCGTCTGACCGATCTGAGTATTGCTTAAGCTATTAAGTATCTTCGCCAATCAGTCTCGTCTTGTTTTTCCCGAGAAGTTTTTTTTTAGCGGGATTGTGTTTAAAATACTGTTCTCATTTTCTCTTTGGGGAGTAGCCGTTGTATTTCGAGTGATAAATTCCTGAGAAAGGGGATTCTGCGCCATTGTTGTGCGTCATTTTTCGTCCTGAGCATCGTTCTCTTGCTGAGTAACTTGAGTAATTTTCCTTTGGTAAAAAGTATCCACCAATGTTTCGGAGGAACCATTTTTGGTTGCTATTCCCTTTTTGGTGAAGTACTCTTTTAGTTTACTAGCCTCTGCATTTACATCTACAAAATACCCCACATGCCACCAAAAGGGTGTGGTTGCCGCGTGGTTGGGGTTCACCAGCGATACGTGCACAAATATTAACTAATACATTAACATTACACATAACATTAGCTCTGACTGGGGAATGTCGCGTAGCCTGTGGACCATCGAGTGGAAGTCCGTTGTTTTTTCTTAGAAATGATGCCTGACTTTCATGATTTAAGGCGTCTGAGTAGCATTACTACCTGAAGGTCTCGAAATCGAACCTCTGACTGTAGATTTGGATTGCTAGGCCACGATTGTTGCTTTGATAGCTGACACGCCTGCAATTACGTCTGCCTCTAATGAACTCAACGACCACCTTTCGTTTCCGATAAGATAAGACCCCCATAATCGTTTGGCACATTCTCATTACTACCGTAAAATTTTAGTCTGCGTATCTGGTTGTTGTGAGGGACCTTGTCGATGGCTTTCGTGAAATTCAAAATTATGGCATCCACTTATGTGATCTTCTTCACTGATTTAAGGATCTCACGAAGAAAAAGATCTAATTTCGTTTCAAATGATGTGCTTTTCCTAAAATCAGACTGATTGCTGGAGAGTATTCTTCCACTATCGAGGAAGGAAATTTTATAGTTTACGATGAGATGTTCTTAGTCTCTTCAGGATGTTGATGGGAAAGAAATCCGCCGATATCTATAAGAAAGGAGTGTGTAAATCAATAAAACTATATTTTTTATAATTATTTGGCACTTTCGTGCCATATTGGACTACGTTTTAGTGTAGTAATCTAGTCATTTTTTAACACTTTATGAATACATTGCAATCAAACGTAATAAAATCGCCACCTACTGTAGGCCAATCTCCATCAATCCAAATTGAGATTCTATTAAGGGTAACTACAATTGCTTCTGCAAAATGTTTGTGATTTTTCTTGTCAGTCCTTCACCGCCTTCGTTTTTTTCGGACCACCATTTTGTATTGCTGTTAAATCTCAAATTGAACGTCTTGACTTTATTACTTATAAATGGGCACGTGAAAGTTGTTCTTCCTATCGTCAGATGCTCACAACCAGAAGAGAATAGGCCCAAGGAAGGAGGAGCAATAAGGAGCAATTTTGAAGACTTTTGATGGAGGAATAAAATTTATGCGGAGTCATACCTTATTTACGTAACCTATGATGACTTTTTTTATGATTTCATAATTTTGATCCTCATAGCTCTGATAATTGTTTCATTAATGAACCACAAATTATTTCACCAGAGTAACATTGGCTCCTCAGCAATTGCTTTTAAAATACCTAACCTCGTGAGGATGATAGAAGTCGTGATCTTTGTTTGCCATGGCACCTTGTGTTGTTAAAGAGAATCCTGAGCATTGGTTACTTTTAGATTGATTTTAAATAACATTTTTACAACAGGGTAAAGAGTCTCTTTGTGGAGCGAAGAAGTGTGCTGTCATGAATTATTAATGGAGATGAAAGATTCATATTCTTGATATTTAAGTGTATTGAATAATTATTGAAAAACCATTGTCGCTTAAAGCAGGCGATTTTTTCGTGCATAGGCTGCTTAAAACACTCCTAAACTAGTTATATCTTAATTCGATCACATTTATAATGCATGGCGAGAATATGGAACCCGTAGTTGGTAGTGCAAATTAAATAATTCTATTCATTTGAATAAAAAATACACGACAAAAAAGAATTGCAAGGTTTTTGGAGAAATGTGAACGGAGCCCCTTTAGTCACGAAAAAAGTAAACATTCTTTGTTTAAGACACTTTGGTACTAATTAGCTCGCTTTGGACGCATGAGAGGAAATAATTTAGGTCTCACACAGTACCTACGGTTTATTCCGAAAAATGGACTCTAGAATTTAAGTATTTTATTATTCCCTTACTTTTGCGCGTTGGGTTTCAACGTTCACGTGCAGATTTGTTGGCAATTGAAGTGGATATTACAGGAAAATTTAACTGGAAGATGTGATTCTGTGATACAATCCTTTCGCTGCCCCCTCCCCCGTAGACAACTGACTGCCTGACCAATGTGAAATGGCTCCTCTCTTTGGTTTGTCATTACTTTTTCATGTTAAGTCTCAAATGATGCTGTTACGCATCTTTCTTCCACCGCCTATTCTTTCACCGGCGCTCCCCATAAGGGCGCTCGCAGTCCGTGAAGATGTTCCGAGTTCTCAATTCAATTCCATTCAAATTAAAAGGAACTGCAGGAGATGCCACGGTAGTAACTTTTACCGGAGTCATCCGCCAATCGCGCATTAAAATGCAACAATTCCAAAGTGTACAAATCATTTGCCTTGACTGAAATTCGAATCTGGATCCGTCGATGTCCGTCCGAGTGCTTGAGCCAGTTACTCGTAAGCCTCCGTTTCCGCTGCCGCCAATGCTCCGTGGCCGAAGCAAGGAAGGTTATTCTCGGATAAAAATATAAGGAAGGGGTGGGGAGGGTTGAAATAGAATAGTTCTCATGTACCACCAGTTGGCGTCGCATAACTTTTCCCACTCAATTTTCCAATCAGAGTGTCGTTGACCCCGGAATCCTGAGCCACCCAACATATGAAGATGGGGTAGCAAACTTAATGGGCAAGATGTGTCAGGACTCACGGGAGCGTGGGAAAAACATAGCGGATTTTGAACAATGCGCTAATAACTTGTCCTCGGTAAACACTACTTTCCGAAATCTTAACCACTTAGTTGACAATAAAAACAAAGTAGAGAACGGCCAAGTAAAAAGAATATGAACATCCTATTTGCAACTAGAAAGTTATGAATTTCGTGTGAACCTGAACCACAAGGAAGCCTCCTGAAAGAACTAAAAAATACAGATTTATCATTACGCCTATGAAAGTAACACACCGAATGCATGTAGGTAATTATATTAAAGGCGTGAGAAAACTTACCATTCTAAGTTGTAGTAAGTCGGAGGAAAACAGAAAATTGGCTCGGCTTTCATATTGAGAAACTTGCTATAATGAAAATATATTACTGACTACAAAGCGATTAATGAAAGAATCACCCTCCGGATGTAAACTCGGTTTTTTACGGCCACAATAAATCTACATTCCCCAACAGGAGAAGAAGACAAGAGTAAAAAGAGAGAGTGCTAGCAACACATAGAGAAAAACCTCCTTGTAGTAGACAAATTCGAAGCGAAGTTAATGTGCACTTTCACATGCACCAAAAAAGTAGGGGGACTTAATTGGAAAAAAAGTTAAAATGATGGAATATCAATGTGCCATTGGAATGTATAGTCTGCGTGCGAAATAAAAAAAATATGGAGAAAAAAAGATAGATTTTAAGAAACTGTCGGAGATACCGCGACAGGAACTTTTAACGGAGTCATCCGTTAAGTGTGGATTACAATTCAATAATTTCAGAGTGTAAAAATCATTCGCCTTGATCGGGATTTGAACCCGGATCCCTCAATGTCCGGCCGAGTGCTTTAGCCAGTTAAGCTATCATCGAGGGATCCGGGTTCTAATCCCGGTCAAGGCGAATAATTTTTGCACTGAAATTGTTGCATAGTAAAACATGATAGATTTTACACCCTGCTAGAATTTGATAATCAGATCTCCCTTTTTTTACATCCATATATTCGTTAACACATGGATTTCACCTGACGGAAGGTAGCGTAATCTACAATTAATGTAAAGCTCTGCAATAAGCATGTAAGACGTGAAGAAAATACGTGGAGCATCGTGTGGGTCAGCTCACTTTCTAACTTAATACAGTCATCATATCCGCGAAAAATACATGGATTGCTCTCAGATAGAAAAAAATAAAATCAACTTAAAAAAATTAAGGACTTAAAGAGATATCAGAGAAGTTCAGAGATCAGCTGGGGACTAAAATAAAACAGAGTCGACAAATTGACGTAGAGGATGAGTGGACAAAGATTAAAACGGCTATTACAAAAAAAGTCATTGAAACTACTAGAATCCAACGAATACTGAAAAAGAAGAAGTGCTAAAATGAAGAGTTTTAAAGATCGCTGCAAAAACTATGCACAGGGAAACTGAAAAAAGAATCGTGTGAAGGGATAAGAAAATAACTGAATACATATGCAGGAACGGAAAGCGACTTTTCCATAGCATGGATTCAGAATTCAAAGTAAATAAGCAAGGAATGGCACGAGAATAAATTAAGTAACTAAGAGGAGACTGGCCACTCCAAGCTAGTCCGTGCAGGTACAGAGATGTCAAAATAGTTTGGGATATAGACATCATCAATAATACACCGAAGTAGTATTTGAAAGACACTCTAGAAGGTGAGAAACACAGGGGGCAAACTTGATGTCCCTCTGAACGAAGAACTTCCGGTAACCACGAATTCACTCACCTCTTCTATAAGAGGAGGGTGAAGTTATGAATGCTCAACAAATAACAAGTCGCTAGGGACAAATATGATAACAGTAGAATTTCTAAAAGCAGAAGCAGACCATCTGTTAAAACGTTATCTAATCCCTGACATATGTGATAAAGAAAAAATTGACTGTAGTGATAACAACATCTGCTCCATAGGTGAGAAGGGAAATAAACTTGCAGACACAAATTGTATGGGTATTTCCATTTTTTTGACTGCTTATGGAGTATCAAGCCTCCCTCTGAGGCACCGCCTTTTCGAAGGCACCTTCAGTGCCGGGCGGTTAGGCGTAGGGCTAGCAACCCTACCTTTTAAAAAATTCCCTTGCTACGAAACCTCTAAATGTGCCTCGGATAGATAAGGATGGATTTTTAAGATATCGACAAAACATAATAATTGGGAATTATGAGTTTGAGGGTGTCAAGGAATTTACCTATCTAGGAGTCACACTTAACAATGAAAATAAGATATCCACGGAGATCAACCAAAGGGTAATGGAAGGTAACAGGGCATACTTTGCAAATGTAACAATCCTCAAATCAATGTTACTATCAAGGAACACAAAAATGAAGATCTATGAAACGCTTATTAGGCCCGTGGTAACTTATGGAGCTTAAACATGGACATTAACAAGTCAGGATGAGGAAACACTTAGCAAATTCGAAAAAAAAATATCAAGGAGAATCTTTGGCCCAATTAGAGAAGGAGAGAGATGGAGAATTAGAATGAACATGGAGATAAATGAATTACTAGAAGGGAAGGACATAGTTAGATTTGCCAAGTCACTGCGACTGGCGTGGTTGGGGCATGTAGAAAGGATGGAAAATGACAGAATGCCCAAACTGATACTTAATAGCAAGATGGAAGGTGTCAGAAGAAAAGGTAGACCAAGGAAGAGATGGCTACAGGATGCGGAGGATGACTTGAAGGCAATGGGAGTTACAAGATGGAAGGAAAAAACAAGAACAAGAACTGAATGGAGGCATATCATAGAGGAAGCCAAGGCCTACACCGGGCTGTAGAGCTGCAGATGATGATGATGGAGTATTTAGTGAAAGACTCAGTGGAAAAATAGTTCCATTCACATAAAGCATTATCGGAGAATGTCAAACAGACTTCAGACGAAGTAAGTCAACAAGCAAATAGGTGTCCATGTTGAAACAAATCTTGAGTAAGTGATGTCAATATTTGTGGAATTCCGACAGGAATGATCACATATACTCGTATAGGAATAACCGTTACGAAATAATGCTTTATTTTGGAATACCAATGAATAAACATTACTGATAAATACAATGTCAGGCACAAGAGCGCAGAGGAGAAGTGAGTTAATTGCTTAATTTTTTATATAAACCAAGGCATAAAACGGAGACAGCCTAGCATCATTACGTACTCTTTAAACTGGCCCTAGAATATATCCTGATTGCTGCATCGGATGATTATAAGTGGTACACTGCAGCCTGTCTCCTACTTATTTTTTTAAATAGTTGTCATAACTGAATCCGTCTTAATATTTTCAACACCAAGGTGATTACAGTTCAACTCGTACAGCCTTCGATAATGTTTCACTTCTCGGGGTCTGAAATTTGGAAACTGGAAATTTAGAATGGAAGTTGTGAGATGCTACTTTAGGTAGGTTTACAAACGTACTTATATTTTTATCAGCGTTGCCATTACGTGTTCCTGCTCAAACGATTTAAGTCAATTCCCACATTTGAAAGAGCAGAGTGAATGTGCTGCGGATAATAACAGTTTGACTGACATTGATAAAATCAAGATAATGCAGCAGTCATTTGAAAGTCGTTTTCATGATTTTAGTAAAGAAGAAGGCCGCATGCTCGCATTTATAAACTCATTTCCACTAAGTGGACAAAACGCGAATAACAAAACGCCTAGTAACATACAAATGAAACTGAATGATTTAAAGTTCAATTCATTCTTAAAGACAAAATTTGATGAGCTTTTTCCAGATCAAAATGTTTCTAATATAATTAATTCCTGGCGTCCATTTCAGAGTGAACATTTCCGAGAGCTAAGGAAAAAATACTAAAAGATATCAATGTCGCGTTGGAACGACACACAAATGTCAACAACCATTTACATCCATGAAAATGATTGAAAGCAAAACAAGGTCACGAATAACTGTCTCAAATTTAAAGAACTCTCTCCTGCTTTCAATGACAAATTTAACACTAAACATTAAAAAAAAAAAAATAGCGAAATCCAAGCAGGCGCAAAATTTTCAAAAAGGTAAGTATATATTTACACTGCAATAGATAATGTTTTTTATACAATGCATTACAACAATTTCAGAGCGTAAAAATCATTCGCCTTGACCGCGATCCTGGTCAAGGCGAATGATTTTTACGCTCTGAAATTGTTGCAATGAAATGCATGTTAGGGAATGACTCCGTTAAAAGTTACTGTTGCGGCATCTCCCGTAGTTTCTTGAAATTTTTATACAATAATTAATCCATTTAAAAATGTTGATTATGTAAATTCGCATACTTTAGTTAAAAGGCCCACCAATGTGATAAATTATATTCCAGGACCCCTTCTTTTTCCTAAACATGTGTCTTTTGAAATGGCGTAAATCAATTAATTCTCTGCGTAATGGAGTTATTCCTCCCTTCAGTGAAAGCGGATCTTACCCCATTCCTATTTCATAATCCCAAACGTGAAAGCAAGAAGGTAAAAAACTTGCCTGAGTTGTATGGACATCTTAACTCGTATATAAAAAAATTGGCGCATGTTATGCTTAAGGTTGGCCACCACTGGTCTACGGTCAATGGAGTTTAGAGACTCCCATCCAGTTATGCATTAGACTCTTTTGCGCGAAAAATAGATATGGTCGTTATGTTGATGCCACTCATACCGCGAATCGCACAGATTAAATTCATCGAGTGCGGCGGAGGGAAATTATTGAGGAGGGCCTGGGGCCCGAATAAGCGCCGTCGTGAGAGAGAGATAGATATATAGATAGATAGATAGAGGTTTGGGCGAAATTGAGACCAAATTTTCCCTCCGCCCATTTAAGCCATCGTCGTATACATTCTATATTAGGCATAAAATTTATAATTACATGCATACAATCACATAAATATATATGGACAAACAGACATACATTATGTACAGATTTGCACAAATGAAAAATATATATATACATCCATATATACATACATATGCATATATAAATTAAGTATACACATAAACATACACATATACTCAAAGTAAATGACAGTAAAGAGAGAGAACAATGAAAAGGGAAAGTCTAAGCAAAGAATGAGGTTTGTGGGAAAATCTAGGGAGAGCGTGGCATTGCTCACCTAGTAAAAACCCAAACACCCACGAAGAGAATGGGGGCATAAAAAACCTGCGAAAAACCTATGAATCAGACGAAAGATACACATGCATTTTAGCAATTACTTGTGATGTGCTCTCTTGAATGTTGCTGTGGATGGAGAGTTTGTTATGTTTTCTGGTAGAGAGTTCCACAGACGGCATGCCGTAACATGAAAAGATTTGTGATAGATTTCCGTGCGATGATGTGGGACAAGAAGTTTATTGTTACCCCTAGTATTCCTGTTGTGGATTGAGCTGATGGGGAGGAAATTTTAGTATAAATATTTAGGTGTGTGGTTTGAAAATATCCTGTAGAAAATTTAAAGAATATGTAAATGCCTTCTACCTTCTAGCTTTAACCAGGATTTGCTTATAAATGAGTCAGAAATATGATCGTATTTTCTAAGAGCACATATGAACCGCGCACAGGAATTATGGGTACTCTGGAGTTTGGTTTTCAGTTCGCCTGAAAGGTCTTGGCTTACCACATCACAGTAATCAATATGGGGTTTGAGAAGAGAGGGCACAAGAAGCATCTGTAAGGAGGGGTGAGCAATGTGCCTAGAGAGGGAGAGAAATATTTGGGAGAATGCTGAAGGCCGAGAGACCGACCAACCCCTAGCTGGAGATGCGCACATCGAACCGAGGACACTCAAGAACTTGTGACTTTTTATCGGAAGAAATAGCGACCAAATGAATTTGATCTTGATATCAGGAAACAGTTCGTAAAAAAGCTATTCCACCGAAGAGTTTACTCTTCTACGGTTCTGAGGTATGGGCGATAGCAGCAACAGAGAAGAGAAGATTTGAAACGATTAGAATTAGATTCCATGAAGGACTTTCGAATATAAAAAAATTATAAAATGAGTGATTAATTAATACGTCCTTCGATGAGGGCGTGAAGAGCGAACTGTGGAAGCCATTCAACAGATGACGAAAGAAATTAAAAATATATATTTAAACTGTTAATTGAGTTACTTCCATGCGGAAGACGCTGAATTTCTCTTGTCTGAGAAAACTTCTGTTTTTTCACACCTGGCTTTAATAAAGACCTCCGTTATTTCCTCCCAGAGTATCAAACGAAAAACCTTGGTTCCCATTTCAAAACAAGGTAAAGCCCACATCTGGTGAGGAATACAGAAATATAAGTTTTTATTTCGCATGCAGCTTAAGTGGTTCTCAGGATCATCAACGTGAAGATGGAGAGTTGGGCAAATGATTACTTAGGTGATGATCAGTTAGGGTTCAGGAAGGGGAGAGGCACGCGTGCTGCCTTTGCAGTAATGATGTCACTAATGAAGAAAAATATAGAATACGATCAGGACGTATTTTTTGTTTCGTAGATTTCGAAAACGCGTTTGAAATGGTGAATTGGAAAAAACTAATGACTATATTGCATAAAATATGAATAGATTGAAGACGCAGGAGGCTAATCCACAACCTTTACATATCTCAGAATGCTCAGGTGCGAGTGGGAAACGAAGAGTCCGGATGGGCAGTGCTAGGAAGAGGTGTCAGGCAGGGTTGCCCATTATCACCGGTGCTGGTCAAGGTATATGTGGAGGAAATGATTACAGAGACATGGAGAACTGGAGGTAGGAATGAAAATCGGTGAGTAATCATACATACATTCGTAAAATCATTTAGGTTTGCTGATGACCAAGCTTTTTATTTTGTCAGTCAGCCAAGAGGTTACAAGCGTTGCTGAGTGAATTGGAAAGTCAGTATGACAGATATCGATTTCCCTTCATTTTCGAGGTGATGGTGGAACTAGAACTTAATTTTCAACCCTCTTCTATCTAATTGTACGGCCAAAAATATATTAGGCCATGCAGTTTACCAGAAAGAGAAAGGCTAAGTTAAACATTAAAATATGAGGGCAAAAAATAGAGCAGCAGGAACGGTTTACATAAATCAAAAATCTTCTGGACCAAAATGGTCAAAGTAGTAGACACATCAGAAATATTGCGCTGAGCAAAGAGGCTTTCACAAGGAGGGAGTTGAGAAAGGGACGTTTAGTAAGAATGTTGAGGAGAGGCTCATCAAAACTTTGATATTGAGCGTAGTTATGTACGGCGCGGAAACGTGGTCACTGAAGCAGGATGATAGAAGTACATTGGAGGCTTTTGGAACGTGGGAGTGGAGAAGAATGGAGATAGTGAAATGGACCGAAAGGAAATCAAATGAGGAAGTGTAAGAATGGTGGGCGAGGAGAGGGGTTTATTGGAAGAAATCTAAAGGAGGCAGGGATAATGGATGAAGGGCGTATTGATCAGCAGTGGGTTGTTGAATACTGTGATAGAGGGGAAAATGTTCGGCAAACAAGGAGAGACCAGGAACAAGATAGGAATGTTGAACGGAATGAAGGGCGAAAGTATACGGGGATTAAGAGGGGGCTTGTTGTAGAGCGGGATGTTGGGTTGTGTTTTGGTAGGAGAAATAAGATATTGAGTAGGTAATTGTGTCCATTCAAAACACTATTGTTATGTTTATAATGTTAGATATATATGTCATGTATATTGGTTGTACTCTAGCATTGCGTCCGTGGCAGTCGTCAAATTTGAAACATTCTGTTCGCCTATGCCAACACCTACTTCTGAAGACAAAAATTGAATTATCATCGTAATGCAGCACACAGCTTTTGCTTTGAAATTTGGTCTTTTACCATTGAAATGGACTAGAAAAATTTTCTGTATCTATATCTCAATAGACTGATCCATTTTTAGCTCCTGAATGTCGGAAAATTATATGAACGAAACTTTCCTAACACTGGTTTTTGTGAGAGTTGATGATCCGAAGATTTCCACATGGAGTTTTCCACTTGCTCTCAAGATGGAAATAATGTAGTCAAGTGTCATCTGTCGTAATAGCGTTGGAGGGAAACTAATTTTCTTCCTGTCACACCTAATTCGGAAGTAATCAATCTCGAGAAGCACCGTGAACAAACACGTCTCATGCGTAACTTCTCTCTTTCTAACGTGTGGATGGCACCTGATAAATTTTTTGTTTTTGATAATACTCTAATCGCTATTGATTCCAAAGTTGATGGTAAAGCTAATTGAAGAAGCTAAGAAGAATGATTTTGATTTTGGTTACAATAAAATTTAAAATTAAAATAAAATTAGATTTTACAATTTCCATTTCATGACTCTAAATGACGTTATTTTGTCATAAGCAAGATTTTAATCTCCTTTAAAAATCACAAAGCAAACTCAGATGATATAAAAGCCAAAATATTTTAATAAACATATACTATATAAAATACTATACTATATAAATAGCACTACATTTTATTAGCAGAATAGAGCCATTTATCCTGAACAACAGGTAAAATGATTTATGAATAGCATAATCAGGTTTGAATCCTATCTTAAAAATTCCAAATCCCAAAAAATCTGAAGAACTCCAAGTAGTAAGTTGCTAGGATTATTGGTAAAAAGTTAGAAATTTGGATTCATGACCCACATAATAAGTATTAGTATTTGTAGGATAGAAATATGTTTGTTCTCATCAGTCATGTTTTAGGAAAGATATCAATAATGGAAGTGCAACGCGACTTACTTTTAGTAGATGGGAAAATGATCTAAATATGGTAAGATTGCTATCAGTGTGGCGTTAGATCACAAAATAGCATGAAACTGCAAATGTAGATTAGCAAAAAACTAGATTATTACGAATTTGTAGGCATTATTATGGAATGGTTAAGAGATTACACAAGTGAGTGTCCTGATAATAAATGCACTATTGTAAATCACAAGCATTAAGAAACAATTTAGAAGTCCCCAAAGGAAGTGTTTTGGCATTGCTTTCATTTATATCATAATTTAATGACAACTTTTTTGTTAATTTTAAATGTGCTGAAATGATGCTTTTATCGATATGTTGGCAGTTGATGTATTGGTATAAGTAGTCGGGAAGGAGTATTTAACCATTTCTGATGCATTGGATAATGAACTAAAAAGGCAAACCAACTGCTACAAAGATATTATTGTTGAATACGGAATGTCGAAATATCTGCAGTAGTACTGAAACAAATTCAAGTAGGAAGCAAGAAAAGATACCAAAAAACTTCCCCAAAAGATAGAATTAGGTCAAATATTAGACTACCAAATACAAGCCTCCAAAAAAAGGCCAAAAAAGTCCTCTGAGTGATAGTTGATTCCCTCTCAATTTAAATGACCATGTCAATTGGATATTAAAATATTGTTTAAAATGTCGCAATGTCATCTTAAACAATTTTTGATCAATGCGAATAAGGCTGGTAGTGGACAAATCCCTAAGGACATTCACATTTACAAGCCTTGCATTACTGCCGCACTTATCTTTGGCTCGGACAAGGAAAACAAAAAAAGCAGAAATCGTAATCGCGAGTAATGATGAGTCTTCTGAACCACAGTAATCAACATGAAGATACACTATCCTCATCTATCATCATGTATGATAAATGAGGATAGTGCTCGTCTAGTACTAAAGTGAATGTTTTCAGTACGAGATTTTGTGCTAATGAGCATCCAGGACGGTACGTATGTGAAAAAATAACTTCTTTGAGAGAATCACACTTTTTCAAGAAAAAGTGCAGGAATCGTTTTAAAATTCATAAGCATAAAAGAGAAGGTGGTCATTGTTTTGAGTCTACGTTCCTTATTTTGTATTTGATTGAAGATTGATTGATCATGGCGATTCACAATATTCGAACGCCGTCATTATTTGTCTAATGTCAAGTGATATTCCGGCGCGTAGTGCTTGCCTCACTTCACGCATATCCCTGACCGATGACATGCGCCGACTGCTTATATTACTAACCCAGGGGTCGTCTCTCACTTCCACTCTGCCCAAATGCACTATGAATAAATCACAGCCCCACGGAACGGCCCAAGGCTGTGTATTGGGCGGCCCAATTTACGTATATTCCGGTTAGTGGTAAGGCGATGGACGGGCGGGGGGCGCACGTCCTCCAGCCAACTCAAGGCTGCCTTGGCTCTATTTCGCGCTGGTATCCCAATTGCTCATCGGGACGGACTCTGTTGTCCATGTTAATGCTATGGCATGTTAATGCTAATTCTCAAGTCTTCCTTGAAGTTGACTAGGTGGTAGAGGAGGGGTTATTATTGACCGTGGCCATCCCAACGTGTCTCGCCCAACGAATAGTATTTGTAAGCGGTTCCACCGAGTGATCGGAGAGGAACGCATTCGCCCACGTCGTGAGAAAGGCGCCAAGCATTAGTTTAACGTCCCATCCGAAAGGCGGAGTTTAATCCCTGTATCCCTGCACTCACTGTCCACCCAGGACATCGGAGCAAAGATTTAAGCGACACTGGAAAATCCCTCACCGCAGTGATTCAAACTCGAAGCCTTGTTTTGGAAAGCTTCTTATTGCCCTCGAACTTAAGACGGATTTCCATTAAACCTCCGTTCGATATTTTTGCTAAAATATTTTCTTTTTGTCTTTTATTCAAATGTTCTCCAGAGTTCTTCTATTTGCAAACCCACATTCGTAAAATGTGGAGCAAAATTTATTCAGCGTGGTCTTCTGGTTAGCATTTTAAAAGACTGAAATAATTCAGTTCTATTGGAGCAATTAAATTTTACTGCAATCATTTTAATTGCCCCCTAAACGAAAGTTGAACTATTATCATTGAATTCTGGTCTAACTTGAGCTGATTGAAATAGAGGTTACACCAGCCTTTTGTAAGTTTTCTTCTCATGCATCACATTTATATTTACGCTACATAAATGGTTGCGCAACGGCTAAAATATGAATCCGTTTCATCGATTTGGAGTCTCCTTTCTATTCTCTTTAGCTGAACTTATTGTAACTACTCTCTTTCTTTTTAATATCACCTTCCTTCTTAACATCCTGAAAGATTCTTGAGCACATCATTGTTAGTTTCATAATGAGGTACCTCGTTAGCCAAGATTTATTGATTAACAACCAACGCGGCTTTCGTAAGGGTAGATCCTGCGAAAATCAACTCGCATTCTCTATTCATGATATAATAAACTCCGGTGAAAGTAATATTCTAGTTGATGCGATATGCCTAGATTATACAAAAGCTTTACATAAAATCCCTCATTGTTACTCGCGAAGTTGGAAACTTGAGTAATACACTTGAGTATTATATGCTGGATTAGACAATTCTTAAGAGATCGTGTTCAAACAGTCGTCCTGGACGGTTTATCATCCGATACTGTCAAGGGCACGTCGGGTGTACCACAAGGAAGTGTCACAGGCTCCCTCATATTCCTTATTTACAGAAATTACTTCAGAACCGTGGTTAATAGTATGCTCCGTCTTTTCGCCGACGATGCAGTAATTTATGGGGACATTCGAAGTCGTGAAGACAGTCGCGTTAGCGTACGACCTAGATGCAATTCAGAATTGGTGTGAAACATGGAAATTGGAATTCAATTTGAAAAAATGCGTAGTAATATATTTTTGGGAAAAGAGTAATTCCCTCCCATTTAGTCACAAAGTGAAGCAAACCGAAATCGCGAGGGTAGATTCCTTTAAATATTGGGTGTAAAAATTACTCACGATCTGTCCTGGGGAAAGCACATACGAGAAATGTGCGTTCGTGCTAGTAAAAAATTGGGATTTGTAAAAAGAATGCTAGTTAAATGCGACAAAAAAAGTGAAGGAACGATGTTTTCTTGCCTTAGTCAGGCCCTACCTGGAGTATACTGCCAGTATATGGGATCCTCAAAAGATAAATTTGATTTCGGAATTAGATCGAGTTCAACGGAGAGGGCTAGATTTTCCAAACATTACTATGACCAACGCAGTAGCGTAACTACTTTGCTAGAAAATTTAGGCTGGGATTCCCTTACACAGCGCGTTTACAATATAGATTAAACTTATTAAAACATCTAAAGATGGGTCCTTTTCCGATGACATCAAGAACATAATATGAGCCCCAATTTATTACGGTCGTAGGGATCACGAATATAAGATTAGAGAGATAGACCGGAAGGCAGAGAGGTTTAAAATGTCATTTTTTCCAAGAACGATAAGAGACCACAATGCTTTAAGTCGAAATCCCCCAGGAGTCAGTTCGACACAATAAGTATTAACCTACAAGTTATGGACTGTGCGTGGTTATATATTTTTTGTGAGTTCCCCCCACCTTCCCCCACCCATTTGAAAAACCCCAACCCCCTCATCTCTTACCCTTTCCTCCTGGTGCTGAACCCCCTGCCACACACCTTTTTGGTGGCTCGCAGGGTATTGATGTAGATGTAGAACTACTAAAGAAATATTTCTTCCCACCAAGAGTGGCAACAAATTCAACAGTTAGAGGGGCTGTCTTGTGCACGTCATATACGTGGGTGGTCTAAAATTTTCCGAGTCAGAAAATTTCAGAAAAAATGTTTTGTATCTTTGTTAGGTTGGAAACTTTTCAGACCACCCTTGTATTCTTACTGCATAATTCATGCACAATTCTTATACTAGCTCTGTGTACTAGGTTGTAGAAATGAATTTTTAATATAGCCTACTTGCATAGTTCTATTGGAATGAAATATGTTGTGGATTACTGCTTTGTCAATATGAACTAATAGTATTCCACGCGAATTCCTTGAATTCCATTAATTCCTTGGTGTGGAGCTGGTCGCTGATACCGACTGATGGCGAATGCATAATCACATCACTCCATGCGGTGAACCCCGTTGAACGGAAATTGGTGACGTGATGATGAACGGCTTGGTCATTTCATTCAAAGTCAAGAGCGGTTGATCCGAAAAGCCTTATGGCCATGCTCTCATTCGAAGACGAAGGACATGCTTATGTAACCAATCTAGCCTAAATACGACATTTCCCGGTCTCTCCGTTCCCAAAGTATTCTTCCAATTTTATCCCCTAGCACATGGTTGAGAAAGGGCTGCCACGTTTGTGGAGCAATTCGAGTGCATAGCTCTATCTGACAGGATGTGACTTTACCCTTTTCCTAACCCTTCAGGCCACTTCGGCAATGGTCGCTTCACCTCCACCCTTCTTCTAGAACTTTGAATCCTTTCTACTTCCAGATAACCTAACTTTATGGCTCAAATAACTGCATCTCTTAAGTCCCCCTCTCTAAAATATTGCTACTAACTAAATCTTTTCCAGACCCGCAGTTGTATTTCCCATGGATTTGAATAAAGTTTAATTCTACAAGTACAGGGGATGCAGTTGTCAATACCGTTCAAAGTAAATTTTTTTTTATTAACTTAACTTTAACCTAAGGATATCTCCCAACAAACCCCTCTCCTGGCCCACCATCTCTAGTACTTCCTTATCTGTTTTCCTTTCGGTCCATTTCACCTCCATTCTTCTCCACACCCACATTTCAAAAACCTCCAATCTACTCCTATCATCCTGCTTCAGCGACCACGTTTCCCCGCCATACGTAACTACGCTCCATGTCAAAGTTTTTACGAGTCTTTTCTTAACCTCCCTACTCAACGTCCTCGTCATCAACTCCCTCCTTGTGAAAGCCTAGCACAAGTCTTTTCCTTACACACCCTACTACTTTGACCATGTTAGTTTAAAACACGAGATACGTGAACTCTTCTACCTGGTCTATTTTTCCCCTCCTATTTTAATGTTTACCTTGGGGTTTTTCTTTCTGGAAAATTGCATAACCTTTGTTTTATTTATATTGATTCTTATCCCACATCTATCGCACTGAATTTCCAATTCATTCAGCAATTCTTGCAACACCTTGGCTAACTGACAACTACAGCTTGGTCATCAGCAAACCTAATTGATTTTATGAATTCCCCATTGACTTTCATTCCTACCTACAGTTCTTCCCATGCCTCTGTAACCATTTCTTCCACATATACAGGTTGAATGACGTGGCTAAGAGAGCATCTCCTTGTCTTACCCTCGAGGTCATATTCAATGCTCTTCTGCATTAGCATATGAAATGTTTTTCTGCAATACAGTCATTAGATTTTTCCAATTAAATCTTTCAAACGCCTTTTCGAAATCTACGAAAGAGGCAAGAACCTCCTGATTGTATTATATGTTCCTCTGTATTAGTGAGCGGTTGAAATATATGCATAGCATTTGCCTTTTAGGTCACGATTGTAGAAATTTTCCGTATCTGCATGCCTAATTACTCGTAATTACTTGTCGTACGCATTTTATTGGAGTTGAATTGTCTCTAATCTGGTGGTTAATACATGGAAGGAAGGTATAATATATTATTTTAGGACAAGCGTGTTTTTAAGCCAGGCTGAATGATTTCTTCCCTCTTGAAGTCCTTTCAAAGGAAGGCCGGGACAAAAAGTAACATTTGCGTTCTCCTCAAAGTCAGAAGTTCGAACAGAAATGAAGTAGTATGTAATCTTGATTTTTACTAATGTTCTACCTCCATTATCTCTCCCGGAACCATGTTAACACCAATTCCTACTATGCAAACCCCGAAAAAAATGTTTACCCTGTTTATCAATGACAAATCTCTGTATACATCCCAAACCGCTATCAGTTTCTACCTAAGTCCTTTCAAAAGTACAAAAAAAGTGGAAGCCATTGTTTTGAAACTATTACGGAAAAAATGTCGCAACTCACTCTTGGCCCGCGGAAAAAAAGGTCTCATTATTGACTCATAAAACTGTCTAAATTGGAGCCAAAGATATCACGTTTTTCATTATCACCGCTATAACACATGTGAAGGTTTCATTAAGGGAGGTAAATAGAGGCTGTCGCGACGTGAAGACGTGTCGTCGCGTCGTGAAGACGAGCTGGGAACTCCTCTCGAAGCTACAAGTCGATTGTCAAGTTCATTGAATACACACTTAAATACAATTAGAAACTTTCAAATGTGTTTACCTTGTAATATAAACAAGGAACAAGCTCTGCGCGATGTAATACCATCAGAAGACTCACGTATACATTTCAGGGACTTGTAAACTGACTTGTAGTTTGGAGAAACGAGTCCCTGAATTTTTAGATGAAGTGCATGTTTCGCACGTCACCCCTACGTCTCCACCAAAAATTATTGACACGGCCCCGACTCCTCTTCCATGAGTTTTTACCGCTCCCGGATACGTATGTCAACCCGTCTACCGTGAACCCTCACGTATCGTACTTCGCGTTCATTTATTGGTAACTTTGTCATTCGTGCGAATCCGTACGAGCTCTCCAAGACCTTCTCTTTCCTCTTACCTCACAAAGAGGCTTCAATATCATTATTTGCCACGGAAAAGGTATAAAAGCATGTGCCAGTTTGAGAAATGGTACGAGGGTCATCCGGAAAGTAGTACCCGTTCGTGCCGCATGAAGTGCTGACGACGCGAGTAGCCGCTGGACGAGGTCAGATAGCTTCAGTGGCTTGTCTGCCTTCTCTGAGCCAAGTTGCGTGACGCTAGCATTGCCTGTGTTGTTTCTGTGATTGTTTACAATGTTTAAAAAAATTGAGAACGCCGCCAGTTGTGAAGTGAGGGCAGTGATTAAATTCCTCAATGCAAGAAACGTTCGCCCATGTGATATTCATCGCCAATTAAAGGAGGTGTATGGAGACAATGTAATGGACGAGTCGTCTGTTCGGCGGTGGTGTCGCAACTTCAACATGGGGAGGGGGAACACACACGACGATGAGCGTTCGGGGAGACCGTCTGTCATTACAGACCAACTGGTGAGCTCAGTTGACGAATTCGTGAGGAACGATCGGCGCGTCACAATTGATGACATCTGTGAGCATTTTCCCAATGTTTCTCGAACAATTGTTCATGAAATTGTTAAACACCATCTGCATTATGCAAAAATTTGTGCAAGATGGGTCCCTCGCATGAAGAACTTAAAGAAGGAGTGACCCTGTATCTCAATGAGCTGGCGGCGAAGGACTATGCAGCAGGAATACAGAAACTTGTCACACGTTATGACAAATGCCTTAATTTGCTTGGAGATTATGTTGAGAAGTAGTTTAAAGTATCCTCTTTCAAATAAAATTTTTTATGTTTGTTAATATTTACTTTTGTGTCTTTATTTCACAAACGGGTACTACTTTCCGGATGACCCTCGTACTTGGATGGCAGTTATGAAATTCCAGGCGCCGGGTAAAATTTCAGAGGTTCACACCCAATTAATTGACATTTCTTTCTCTCCTACCTGTTTTTCATGGATTTTAAATGCATGTCCTTTCTTTTCCCCTTCCCTTATCCCTTAAACAGCCTCCCTCCCCCTCATGCATTGCCCTTTCCTCGTATCACACACCTTGGTGGATCGATGGGCGTTTGTGTAGATGTAGATACACAATGCCGAAAGAGATTTTTTATGATATCGTATCTTACTTAGAAAGTGTATCACTTGAACAGCTATTAGATTGATGCACGCCATAGGAAATAGAAATGGGGGAGATGGTTTTTTTCCACCTATGTATCTCCTTTTAGCTCGTTACACTTTTCCCAGCGTTTATTCTACTTTTTTAAGCAGTCCAAAAAGTAGGATTTTGGAAGGTCCTCAAAATATTATAGGCAACTGTGTTAGGGATGACCACCTCTTTCGACGTGAATCGTTTTCCACCGAGCCATTTTTTTCAAGTTTGGAAGCATAAATAGCCAAATCTGGTGAATATGGTGAATGCTATAATGATTCAAACTTTAATTCTATAATTTTCGTCATCGAAACTGCGCAGGTGTGAGCCAATGCAATGTCTTAACGAAATAGAATTTTTTTATTTAACAAATGAGGATGTTTTTTTCTTAATTTATTCGTTCAACTGGTGCAATAACGACACATAATACTCTCCGTTTATCGTTTGTCCTTCTGATAAGATATCGACGCAGATGATATCGCGTGCATCCCAAAAGACTTAGGCCAACTATGTCGGCCAAATTTTTGTTATCTTTATTGACGCAGAAACTGATAAGGATTGCGATGGAAAAGCATCGAACCAGCCATAAAATCGACCACAATATTACGTTTATTCTACACTGAGAGCAAACGTGGCACCCATCTTGTCGAGATTTTCTTCTCGCCGAATTTTTCGTCCACATTTAAAAACCCTGTACCTTTTAATATGTCTGTGCCCTCAGCTATTTCGCAAAATTTGATTCGTCGATTATTCAAAACCCTATATTGGATTTTTTTCAATAATTTTGGAGGAGGTCCCATCTACTGGACGTCCCACGTCATATCATTTGTGGATGTCCGGCCACGTTTAATCTCATTTGGCCAACAGTCACAACCACAGGAGCAAATGTGCCATGAAAATCATTAAAATCGACTTGGGTCTGTTTCGGTGCTAAAACTTTTTAACATAAGTGTTTGATCAGCACACAAAATTCATTTGTTTCATTATTCTAAATAAGCAAAAGTTTGTTTCTTCATTCTGCTATGAAAATGAAACCACGTGTTGGAAATAGCTGAAATTTGAACAAAAATTTAATGAGATGTGCAGTTTACTAAAAGCATACCTTTTCCGATACTGCTATCCCTGTCTCTTGGACTTTTTAAGCAATCATTGAACGACCCAGGTAAGTTTATAGTTGCTCGCTTCCACTCTGTCCCCGTTATCCGTGTTGCATTAGCTAATTTCCAGTTATCTCTTGACCTATTGGGGACTTATTAAATATGTTCTCCAGATACGAGGCTATTTCCAACGCTAGTTCCTTAAAAATTTCAGTTCGTATTTGATCTAGCACGGATAATTTATTTTGAGAAATACTTTTCAATTAACTTTCTATTTCTTAACGTTAATTTCAATTTCAGACTTCGGATGGAGGGACTAATTACATAAGCTATGGCATACAATCGGTGAGAAATCGGTGAAAAAGAATTGAAAAAATAAATTTCTTGACTTGGCCTTTTTCTGAATTGTGGATTACTCTTTCGCCTTTATCGCTATCTATCGTTTTATTCCCATGAATATTTCTTATCTACTCTTCATGCCACCATTAATCCACGTGATAAGTACTTTGGTAAACATATCAGTAAGCATCGGAGGAGTGCCTTGTACCATAGTTTGTATTTTTGAGGCTTCCGATTACGTATATTTATGCTACATGATTATTACCCCGGGTAGTTCACTATTAGCCCTATCCCTCGGCTTTGGAGACATGCGCACTTGCTCTAGCAAGGCCTCGAAAAGCTTTCATCGTGGCGAGAAAGCTCTGAACTCCATCCGAAGCATATGGTTCCTCGCCTGTGGGAATTTGAGTTTTCATGGTCACTCAGGAGACGACCTAAGGGCTCCCGATTTTCTTCCATCCCGAAATGTCCGTCTCCCATGTGTGCACGGCGAGAATACTCGTGAACAAATCGCGTTCAATTTCCCAAGGCTTTCGCGAACATAAAAATTTCCCGAAGCGCCCTCCGTTAACGAATTTGTTTACGGAAAGGAGGTGAGAACGGGAGAGAGATCCCTTCCGATGCGGGCCGTTTCCGAAATATTTCGATGTTGACCTCGGCCAGCTTGGCGAACTTGACAGGGGTGGGCGGTCCCGTCGCGGCATGTCCTTGGCAGTCAGTCCCGAGGTAAACAGCGTTCCCGATCGACTCGGAAACGTGTGACTCATTCAATGTGAGTGTCAGAGGGAGGCAGGAGCCCCGACTTTCTTTCCGCGCTGATCGAGCGTAATACGCAATAAATATGTTCGGCTCCGGGCGAAATATGGAGCTTAAAAACCATTGGCATAGGCTGATGGACGTAGGACGTGAGGGAATAATTAAGAAAAAATAAAGTCTTCCCCACTCTCATTCCGCGGCCGGCGAATGAGGGCTGGTAGCGAGCGGACCAATAGCGGCAAGCTTCACATTCATGCGTCCTGCTTTATTTCGTAAGGCTTCAAGGGACCTTGGACTTCACGTGTGACGCACGCTTGACGCTACCACCAGATGAAACGAGTTGGGCACTCTCGAGCAAGGACGCTAAAAAAATCTCTGGGACTATCTGACCCGCGCATCCCGAAGGAGAGTTTCTATTTTTTGAGGTGCCCAAGCAGCGAAGGAGATCTATGCCTCGGTTTCGCAGAGGCGAACGATTCCTTGAACCTTCCGGGTCGCTGCGGGACTTATCTCTCGAATACCAGCTCTAAATATCGGTAATTTCTGCCAATTGTTGAGTCAAATGGTGCCTGCGTCGTTTTTTCTATCGTCCACGATCCATTATAAAAATCCTTCCATGTATATTGCATCAATGATATCGCGCTCTTTTTAAATCAAAGCTTCGTAGATAAGATTACGCCGGCGTCTTATTTCATGTTCCCTACATCCACAGCTCGCAAAACGTCTTCTTCGCGGTTTCTAGCACCGGCAGATGCAGAATTCTAAGCATTGAAGAAAGATGTCTGCAAAACTATCCAAAGAGACTCCGGACATTGAAGTGAGTACTGGTCTATTTTTTTAAATCTCTCAAATTATAACTTGAACTGCTTCAATGTTTTAAGCATGAAAAGTGCGCCCAATGTTTCTTTCCTTTGATTTATTTTTTAAATTTATTTGATTTAATTTTCAAAGCTGAGACTGTAATTGTTTGTGATGCAAAACACCTGGTTGGTTAGTTATTATTTTTTGTGCCCTCCGTCCGACAAAACTTGAAAGCATTGCTGGCGGCTGGAGCTGGAAGCTGGAGCGATGTGATTCGGAGGAAGTCTGGATAACATTTTAGCCGCGTTATATTTACATTATATATTTTAGTTAAGTTTATTTAGTTAAGTTTCATTGCAGATTCAAAAGAACATTCGTAAGTTAATGAAATAAGGCAGCTAGTTTCGAGATTCTTTTCGAACATAAATGTGGAAGATATGTCATGTACCAAGAAGAGCGTGTTTCGTGTTTAAGGAATGGAGGCACGTGGATGTGGACTAGAATGCACGAAGTTACATGCCCCATTCTCCCCTGGGCGAAAATGTGGTGTCTGTAATATATTCAAAGGATTTATGTGAATGATTTATTGTATTTCTAAAATGTGCAGTCGTGAGTGTGAAGTGAAGTTATAGAAAACAAGACTGGACTCGTGCGTTTCTAGAGTCCGGAGACTTTGCATGTCCTACCCTGTAAATGATTCCGTGTCGATATAATGACCTTAAGGAGCACGATCCCATGCGCTCTGAGATTTCGCTGAAATTTTGGACGTTGAAGAAAACTGGAATGCTCTCATAAACGCCAAAGATTCTTGCGTAGTCGTTTTTGTGACCAAAATAGGTGCATTCTTAATTGAATCTTTTAAAAAAGCTCTCAATACACAGCGGGAAATCCCGAAAAATTTGCCACGATTACACTAATCATAGCCACAACCGTGCATTAAAAGTTAATACATTTATTGAATTATTATTTATCAGTCATAAGTTTGTTTAGTTTGATTTTTTGACATCGCTACAGTTTCAATCAGCTATTTCGTTCACAGCAAGAACAAAACAATAGTTATCAAATCGGCCTTGAATGAAAAACAAATGAAATGTGTGTAATGAGTTTTCTCGATATAATATCTTACATTATATTTTCTTTCTCCGTAATAATTTGGGCCCTAAAGATACATAATTATGCATCTTTAAAACGAGCTTTGTATTTACTTTTTCCCAATGGCTTAAAAAGAGTCGACTTTATTATTTTACATCTAGTTTTCTACTTCCTGGGACTTCCTTTCTCATTTTTCTTCGTGCCATATATTCCCCAATGATTGTATAGCTAACCAAAGAAGAAAGTAGCCTTTTTATCAACTCTAACCCCTAACGTCCGTTCTGTCTCCTCCAGCCACACCTTTCTTACCGTCTCCTTTGCGTTAACGTTTTTGACAGCTAGGGAGTTAATCAAAAACCTTGCTGAATCTACTAAATCCCGGTTCTCCTCCATTTTCCGTCCACACTTTCGGGACTTCTACCCACGAGCTAAACTGCAGGAAACATACAAGAGCTTATGACAAACATAAAACTAAACATAATTACACTAACTCAGAGGCCGTAGCAGGATTCGAACCCGCGAATTTTGTGCAAGTCGATGGGTCTCCTACCTGCCCATTAATATTCCACACACTGTACCTACGGAATGCCTCTTCAAAGCGCACTGAAAAAAGTAACAAATGCGGTTTGTATTCATAATTCTTATCCGTAAGAACCACGGGATCCGTATTGTCTAGTACCGTATGTGGTTCCCGCATTCGTCCTATCTTTTGAAAATCAAGCTCATCTTCACCAAAACACTACCAGCTGGATATGATTTTCATTCTTATACTTCAAAGTTTCAGTACTAACGGACTTACGCATGCGAAAGCAAACCTAACCAGTTGCAGTCGCCACAATTGACCCTCTTTAAGTACTCATAATATTTGAACAAAATTGACCTTATTTGTTTTTTAGCGTGGGTTCTTCCTCGTTTTCTTGCCCAAAGGCAAAGGGAATATTATCTATTTCAACTGCTTTAGTTCAATTACATTCCCACATGAACTCTTCGATCTTTGCGATTTGGTATCGTATCCGTGGTTCCAAACACGTTCGTATCTTATTAATATCTTATGCCCCAAGCATCTCCTCCCACATTTCTTGCCTTTCGGTTCCTTCAGGTCAAACACGAAAGTTTTCTCAGAGGCTGTTGGAAGCGAATGTTTGGACCATTTTACCAGCCTTATCCCAGGGGATCTCCCGGCCTTCTTATGACGCAGGTGTGCGTATCTGCTTCGGTTAAATGTTTACTTAATTTTAAATGGCACTCATTTTCCATCTTTTATTTTTAAGTGGATCAACTCAACCATTCGTTTTTTAAGTCCAAGTTAAAACACCTGCGTCTAAATCTGTGAACACATTTTTTTAAATAATACGATATGCGTGCGCAAGGAAAAATTAACGTTTCAAAATAATAACCTCTCTTTGGAATCAAAAGGCTTCTTGAGTAATACCATGGTGTCATGTTTTATGCTGTGTGACATCTCACATTTTGTTTCTAAAATTGTGGCTCGTAACTAGGGAGACAAATTTTAATTCATAATTTCAAAATTTAATCTATCAATATGTTTCATGACTTTGGCTTTATTATTATTGTTTGCAAACATTCCTAATATGTAATCCATGGTAACCTCTCGCGCATAGCTACGCCGAGCTAAAACTGGACTCGATATTTTCTAACTCATTAATTGTCACCCTGGTACATTTTTGTTGTTTTACAACTCAGGTATCACCACTCCTGATGAATGTTTCCATAAACTTTTCTATCGAACAATTAAGTAACATAAGATATCGTGGAGTTAAGTAGTTTGATAGTTCCTTTTCCTAGCGCATTAACATTCATTTTGAACAAAAAGGGATCTCTTCCAAGGGAATCTTTTTAGATACCTGTGAAAGACCTACCAAGATATTCACTTGTCAAGATCAAGTTAACACATTGAAAGCGACTTGCAGGGCCGAAGCCGTGGACCATTCATGTCATTCGATTTATAATAATATTTATGGGCATTTGGTCTAAGGTATTTTATGCATAGATTTGTGACGAGATGTAATATTTTGATTCCCCTTGATGAACAAAAGAAAAGTTAACTGCAATTTTAAAATTCGTATGATCTTTCTTTATTTTTTCAAAATTAAGTGAATGCGTGGTTTTGCCTACATTTTTTAAAATCCCAGTGAATCCCCATATTAAAAGACCGCGACCAGTGACCGCTATAGCTCTTCATCCAACCTGAAATGATCGCCACTCAGAATTCACTTCCGCCTTGGAAAGCTTCTCTTATATCTTGACGTCTTTCTGAAGAACATAGGTCATTCGAAACTCAGCATCGAGCGGCATCTGTAGATAATCCACGCCGTGGTGACAAGTAAAAATAACAATAACTAACACTGACGCAAAGACCAAAGCAGCGAATCCTAGGCGGGATAATGAAATAATATTGAAATAATAAGCACGGTTCTTATGCCATATTATTTCTCGTACGGCTTTATTATTTGTCTTTCTCCTTTTCCTTTCTCGGCAAGTTTAATGAAGAAATTATTCTATTCAAAACGAGTTATGCATGCGTGTAACGTTTGTACTCATATTTTTAACGTTTCCAGACTATTATATTCAATATGCAAGCTTTATTTTGCAAGCTATGCTACGCATTAGGAAATATTTACTAAGCAAGGTAAATATTTGCTACGGGCGGGTCCCTGGAGGTACTGTGTAACCAAATGTGATAACCAACTATTTTCTTATGGATTCAATTCCATTTCATTTGGATGGGGCTCAACTTCGTGAGAATTTATCTTAAGGAATAAGATAAACTTTGTGAAATTTATAAAAAAAATAATTCTTATTCAATTCCAACTCGCATTTGCGATTTCAGTATCTCTTTCATATTCCCGAAAGTCTAGCAATTACGCTCCTAGTTGGTACACATGCATTGGCTCTGGATCCAGTTAGTCATTTTTCGGTGATTATCGTCGTAGATATCAGAAGCATTACTTCTTTTACAGCTTCTGTTTTTCCTTTTTTTACATTATCCCATCATTTCTCCTCTATTTCCCCCTTATAGGACTTGGAATTTCTACCTTGTCATTCCGCTAAACCCACAGGTCATCTCTCCCATTCCACCTGTGTCATCCTCTTGTAATATAGTCAACGTTTCATTAACATTAAATTATGGGTCGAATATGTATCTCTCCCTGAGAATAAGACTATAATTTCAAGTTTTTTTGAAGTGTTTGTCCAGACCTAATTTAATTGATGGTATTGATTATAATCTATCATATATATTATTTAATTTATAATCAGAATATAATACATTCTGATATAATAAAATAATAATTATTATATTATTCTATCAGAAATATTTATTTTTTTCCTTGTGTTTGAACTAGGGTAGGTGCTTGTCAAAATTAAGCTCGTCTTATTCGTAATTTTTGCGCTGAATTCGCGTCTATTCCTGCCCAGACCATAATCTCCGAGACTCATTTTGTCTCCTTTATTCCGTCCACCGATCCCTTTCGATGCTCCATTGCTCTCAGATGTTTTCTCGTCCGTGTCTGTCTCGCATTATTGCCGTCTCAGATAATTCAAACTGACACTTGCGTTGTCAGAGACGTGACTCCTCGTGGGCATGGACACGATAAATGCGGATAAATAGGTCGTGTTTTCTCCCCACCAATGATATTCTATCGCTCTTCTACGTCTACTACATTCCTTCTAAGTAGTAATAGTCCAGCCACAACGCCTGGTTCTTGCGCAGACCATTATTCTGCATTATCAACCCAACACTCACTATTTACGAGCCATTTAAGGGAAACGAGTGCATCTATGATTCCTTTCTTCATTTATTGACATGTCCTATCTCCACTAACCTTATCATCATACTAGCATGCCGTACCCATAGTTTTGCTGCTCCACTTTCATGTTCATTTTATTGAATAAATTTCAGCTGGGAAAGTTTGGTGTTTCATTATTTTCACATTATCATACGTAGAGTGACCCGATTGGTGATTTATATTTTTGTCTTGGTATGCTGCTCGAAAAATGTCTTCAACTTTGTGGAATAAATTACTTGTTGATGAAGAAAAACAGACATTTTCTGTATCGCTGTTCCAAAATGACTTTGCCGTTTTCATTATTATTTGACCAGCACTAATTTTCTCTCCGTCCCTATTTGCTCTAATTAACACGGCTTCGCATATTTTTTTGCGTGCTGTAGCCTTGGAGACACACTGTTTTATGAGGACTATCAATCTGGTGTACTATCTACGCGTACACCTTTTTTGGAGCCAAGTTCTAATCGCGGAAACTTTTTTTTTAGCAAAGTTAGTCCCTCGGAGGTATAAGAGTAAAAACTAAAATATGAATATGTGTACTGATGCAAACTTTTTCAATTCTTCCCAACAGAAACTTTTGCATGTGAATCCCCGAGTGAAGCCGCATGCAAACGTGGTTGCGTCATCGGACACCAAGAAGAATAAGCTTCATTGGAAAAGAAATGCCAGCAACAAGTGTAATGTACGTATTTCAGTCACAGTAAGGTGACGCCAACAAGTGACTGGATAAGTGTGAATTTTTAAATTACTCCTGCATAAATGGGTATCCGGCTGCCAAAAACGATAGATTTGTGCTAAAAAACTGATGCTAAAGCTACAATTTCGCCCCGAACCTCTTCACTGTCGTTATTTAAGTCTTTTTGACGGAGAAAACCATGAAAACAAATAATGGCTATTATTTTTTGTCAAAAATTGCAAGCTTTTAAAGTTTTTCAACTTCCCAGCCACATTCAGGGTACTCTGGTACCCAGTAAAAAAATGTAATTATGATTTAATAATTCCTGTTACTTGTTTATTGCCGATTTAAATAAGTGTAGGGCGTTATTTATAGTGAAGTACTCTTCGACATATTCGAAGAAACTGCGAGAGATGCCGCTGCAGTAACTTTTAACGGAGTCCTCCGCTAATGCGCATTGCAATGCCACAATATCATAGGGCAAAAAAATCATTGGCCTTGTCCGGGATTTAGCAGTACATGAGGATGCCGAGATAGCTTTACTGGCTAAAGCACTCGGCCGGGCATCGAGGGCTTCCGGTCAAGACGAATAGTTTTAACACTTTGAAGTTGTTGTATTTCAAGAAGTACTCAATAACTTGTGACAAATAAACATATTTTGATCGACAAATTGTTGAAATTTTGGAAACTGTAAACACTAGGGATGACAAACCGGATGGTGACACTGCCTGCAAATTTCCTCGTTTTCCTTCTCTTTCTAATTGATTGATTCATAAATATATGACTAGAGTCAGTAACTTTAATTCTACTAGATACATCCCGGGATTTTTATGACTTTGACCAACCAGAGAAATGATTTGTGTCCCTATCACTCTTTCTGTTTCTATTTTTGTATGATAATGGCGTATCATTTGCACATTTTGAAATCTGCTCTCAATGACTGATTTGCAAGCTCTTTGCTCAGCTGCCGCATAAATTTACGCTGCTGGTTGGTTTTTGTGGCAAAATTTTATGGTCATATAAAATAATGTATGAAGCCAAAGAGTTAATATTGAGCAATTTGGAGAAAATTACTAGCGGTCATCCCAATGTTCGACGTTACGTCAAGGAACTGGTACTTCTTTGATCCATAGTATCAACTCCGGCTTTATGATGATTTTAATACATAATTATTCGGGGATTCTTCTGAGCAGCGTTGTGAACAGCCATTACATTGTAGATTACATTGTAGATAATGGAATCACGGTTTATGTTTTTGGTGCATATGAGCATAGTGTTACTCTCTCGTGCAATCCAAATATAGTAGAATATAGCCATCCTGAATTGTGTGGTGCCATTGCTTTTTTAATATATGGTTTATTTTACGGCACAACACGAAAAAGTGTTAACATACAAAAAAGCGAGAATTTCGAATAAGGAAGTTCAGTGAAAGAATTATCCATGCATGTATTTTTACGGCTCCCTATTACTACCCATGCATATATTTCAACCGCTCGCTAATCGAGATAAATATAGAATACAATTAGTACCTATTAGCCTGTTTTGTAGATCTCGAAAAATCGTTTGATAGAGTGAATTTCGAAAAACTAATGAGTATATTGTAGAAGATAGGAGTAGATTGGAGGGAAAGGAAGCTTATCCACAGCATGTAGATATCTCAGACTGCTCAGGTGCGAGCGGTGGACGGAGAGTCCAGATGGACAGTGTAGGGAAGAGGAGTAGGGCAGGGTTGTCCATTATCACCGCTGCTGTTCGGCGCGCATATGGCGAGGAAATGATTAAAGAGGCACTGGAAAAACTGGAGATAGGGATGACAGTCGGAGGGGAATTCGTAAAATCAATCAGATTTGCTGAACCAAGCTCTGGTTTGTCAGTCAGCCTAAGGGTTGCAAGCATTGCTGAGAGAATTGGACATTCAGTGCGATAGATATGGGATGAAAATAAATGTAAATAAAACAAAGGTTATGCGATTTTCCATAAATATGAAGGCTAAGCTAAACATTAAAATAGGAGGGGAAAGAATAGAGCAGGTAGAACAGTTTACGTATCTCGGAAGTGTTTTGGACCAACACGGTCAAAGTAGTAGGAACGTAAGGAGATGAATTGCGCTAGACAAAGAGGCTTTCACAAGGAGGAGGGAGTCGATGAAAGGGACGTTGAGTAGGGAATTTAAGAAAAGACTCGTCAAAACTTAGATATGGAGCGTAGCTACTGTATGTACGGCGCGGAAACCTGATCATTGGAGCAGGGTGATAGCCGTGGATATTAGACTTTTGCAATGTGGATGTGGAGAAGGATGGCGACGATGAAGGGGGCAGAAAGGAAAACAAATGAGAACCTGCTTGGTATGGTGAGGGAGGAGAGGGGATTTCTGGAAGAACTCATAAGGAGACGAAAAATAGATGGATGGCGTATTAATCGGCAGTGGGATGTTGAATACTGTGATAGAGGGGAGACTGTTCGACAAAAGAGGAAGGGGCAGGAATAGGATACGGATGTTATGAAGGGAAGAAGGAAGTACACAGATATGAAGAGGGACTTATTGTAGATTAGGATGTTTGGTTGTGTTTTGTTAGAAGTAACAAAATATTTATTTGGTAGTTGTTTCCATCCAAAACCTACCTTAACCGGTAGATTACGTCATAGAAATGTCCACTGCTTCCTCTGTATGGGAGTTCTTTGGATACTCGTTCTTCTTTTTTTCTCTAGAGTTGCTTGTTATGCCGTGAAAAGAATTCCTTGCAAACGATATGAATTTTCGGTACAGCAACTCCACTAAATGTTTATGACATATTTGCCTGATTTTGATGGTACATATACTGTGTGTAAATCTTGTACGTCCTCGATAAGGATTAAACTAATCTTTCTTTAGTTTGAGATGAACGATTCTATTCATACTAAAAAAAATGTATCACACAGTTTTTATGTTCATGTGTCAAAAAAATACCATGGAATAGATTTGAGTAATGTAAATAATGAAAAAAAATGGCAATCGGGTATCCTGAATGTGAGACAACGTTCGTAAATTTGGTTGTAAACAAAAGGGTTACAATAATTGTGATGAAAAATCCAGTCAGAAATAATTTGGAAACGTACGTTCAACTCTCTCGTCTAAAGTATAGTGTTTTTGTGTATCTTGGACTGTTGAGGTCATTTGCAATTAGCGATCCAATCGCAAGTGGGTTTCCTCACCACTAAAGAAAACCTTCCAAACTGCCTTTAAATTTGGGCATAAGGAGACCGCCAATGTACCAGAAAATGTGAATCGTTGGATGTCTGACTTGATTAAAACAGAGGAGAGTGAGTTCTTTGTGGCAGCTTGGCTCTCATCATTTATATGAGGTCAATTTAATATACTTGAGGTTTGTTGAGGTCGTCATCCGAGGTATCTAATCGTTGCAATTCCTAGCGTCATCAGAATTGATTTGATACTTTAATGCACTGCAGGCAATAATAAATATATTACTATTCTCGTGTCGATCCATTTTTTCAGATCTTTTCTAAATGTACGTGGAAAATTGTAAAATACTGAAGAATGAGACGAGAGGTTCTGGAACATAAAATATCTTTTGTGTAAATATCTCTACTCGAAATTTCAGCCCAAATTTTAAACTGAAATCCACCCCAAATTCATTGTGTCATGACGTAATTCGTATCGCCTTTGGATGCTTGGAATGTTTTGTTGACGGCTGGTGATAGACGCTACGAAAGAAAATGAAATTTTCCACGAAATTTCACTGATAAATAATTTTTGTCGTCTAACGATAACGGTACTGAAGTAATGTTGGACTACGATGACTTCGGTGAATATTTCACGTAACTTACTCACTAACCACCTGTTCTAAATAATCTCATCGTTCTACACATCTGTACAATACTCCGCAATCCGCCCCAAGGCCCTGTGGCGGGGGGCGTTAGGATCCCACCTAGAAAACAGAATTCAACCACATGTAAAAAAAAAAACAAAATCATATGAGTTCACAACCCACACAGACGAATATATACATGCAAAATCCATTTTTCCTTACGCGCATGCAAATGCATATGCTAGCAACCAACATGCACATACACCTACGAGTGTACCAGATGTTTTTCTTCGCAGCGCTTATTTTTGTCCTCGCTTGTATTTCGAATGATGATCGTAGCTGATTCACTAATGTGAGAATGTAATCAATGTGTAATATTCGGATTTCTTATATGGAGTGGTTCTTGGATAAAAAATTGGTGTGTTTGTCATTTGTTGAAGAGAATTTAGTGTCGTCTTTCCCTTAGAGAAGATGCTGCACGCTGCTGCTCGCTTACCTCTTTTTCATCTGTAATTACATTAGGTTCCTGTCTTACCGGAAAAACTTTCCGACCTCTCGACTTACGTACAATGCTCCGAATAATGTTTTTTCTAGCAATTTTGCTCTCTTGTGTCTTCAATTCTTTTGTCTTTTCCACCAATGTTTTCTTTGATCATTGCCTATTTCGGGTTTATAAAGTTTTCAAAAATAGTTTCCTAGACTTACGCAAACTTGCCTCAGAAAAAATCATCATTCTTCCTCCAAATAACAAAAGTGTTGTGCGCTGTTACATCGAGGATGTTTTCAAAACGTCCTAACAGCCATCTTATTACTGCTCCGGCGCAGAATTACACTCGAATGTGCGGATGGGCCTAACTTTTCAAAGAGGTACCTTCCGCCTGAGCTGACACAATTTTTTTTTCTAATGGTTCCAATTTAGTATAAATAGAGACTGTTGAAATTAGAAACGAGTAAGAATGGAATGTAACTATCAGCTTAAAGAAAAGAGCTAAGCTAGGTGTTCCTAGGATTCAGGCAAAAGTACGTAAAACAAGAAAGTAGGAAGTATTATACTTATATTTTTCTTAGTCACCCCATCGCCCCAGACACAGCTGTCTTCGAACACTTCTAGCATGTCAAGAATTATTTTTAGTATTGAAAAAAATATGCCAGCCTCTAAACTAATTTCCTCATTTAAAATATCATGTTCTTGACGCACGGACGACAAAATTACGTGTATGATCCACTTTTTTGGTTTCGAGATGTTCACGCCAGAGTGAGGTCTTCGGCAAACAAAAACATGGACTTCTCTACTACAAGTTGAAGTGAAAGATGGAACCAAGCATTTCCTATTTTTTCTAACAATTCTAACCATTTTCATTTTCTTTTTCAAAAGTTCTTCTACAAGAGAGAAATCCGTGGAAAAGTTGTCAGTAGTGGCGTTACGACCACTTACATGCCAAAACTCGCATAGTCACTTCACTGCCCGCTGGAACTGCTGTGTTTACCCCACATTGTCAACCATTGAAAGGTGAAAATACAAATTACAACTATACAAATGGTATGTACAAGACCAAAATTTTGATTCCATACTTCTTGATTTTGTTTGGAATATAGTATAGACTCTGGAAGGGCACCGCCCACGGAAGGGCGATAGCTGCTAGTTGATAGTCAGAAATACTGATGCATCACGAGATTTTTAGCAATTCTCTGAAAACGTATTAGCTACTCCACGCTGGGATACAATTATTCATAACTTAAGAAATTAAAAATTATCTTTGCTTTCTACAGAAATAAAGCTTTATTTGTCGACTAGTTTCGTTTACACTGTAACATCCTCAGGATGTTACTGTGTAAACGAACCTAGTCGACAAATAAAGTTTTATTTCTGTAGAAAGCAAAGATAATTTTTAATTTCTTAAGTTAAACATGGATTTCTACAAAGTTAAGGCCTCAACCATTCAGTGCAACAATTATTCATCTTCATATCATGTATTTAGGGGGGGGTGGTATTGTCGAAAGCAATGAGCTTCGAAATATCAATGAAACGATCCCTGGCCATGCCGGTTGTAAAATGCTGATCGTATTGGAATGGAGAGAGAAACAGCAAATCAGTTGAGGGCTTCCGTCAATGGTGACTCATCAAGTACACACCATTAGAAAGAACCTGGTTCTCTCTGCTATCTGATGACAGCATCGCGAAACCCAGTGAGCGCAATACTACCACTGTCTGACGAGATTTTTTGTCGTATCCCACCGGCGCCACACACAGGCGTTATCCTCAAATGGAATTTTTTGGTAGGGTATTTTTTGATAAGTTTTTTTCTGACTCGATGACAAATAGTTTTGTGTGAGGCCCAATCTGTGGATTGATAAGGATAACTCGCTTCTTATGTGTCTATTGTCCCTCGAGCTGGCACACTAGTTATCGGAGGTTAGTTTGATAGGTGAAGTTAGGAGCCCCCTTCCTCTCTTCCAAGGCCACGTCTAGTCACAGCCGAAGACTTCGATGGGCAAGTTAAATCCAAAGATTGCGTTGTGACCGGTTTCATCGCATATGTGACATCCTCAGGTACATCCACACAATTCCCTGCAAGCCGCTGCAAGGCCGTGTGGCCTGCAGGTGTTAGGATACTACCTGTAAAATACAATGCACCACATGCAAAATAAATAAAATCATGCAAATTCACACCAACACGTACGAACACATTCGTGAGTAGCTCATTTCAACTTAAACACATGAAAATTTATGTACAAGTAACAAACGTAAACTATTACATGTACCAACGAATTTACCAGATGGCTACGCAGCGTTTAATCTTGTCCTCGCCTGTAGTAATTCGATTTTCTTTACTATTTCTATTATGACTTCCATTTATTATTATTATGATTCTTGATTGTCGTTAGAAAGGATGAATAAAAATATTTATATCTGTCTTTATTGGAGTCAATCTCTCTTATCTTTTCTTTGTGGTCTAACCTACCCAAATAACGTGAGACCATAATAATTCTATTTGGGTAAGAGTTAAACTCGTATGTTCTGAACCTTGCTGAAAGTTTATACTCGCTATAAAAGTTTGTTCTCTTCGCATCTCAGGTGGCTCCCAGATTAATTCTACCAAAATGCCTACCTGCCTCTTATCGTAAGAATTTTTGACGTATCTCGCGAATTTTCTCAGAATTTATTTAATTCTTTTATCGAAGATTGCTCCCTAGGATCCCAAATACTTGCGGCGTATTCCCAATGTGACATAGCTAAAGAGAAATGACATATCTCTTTAATTATCACAATATATTTTCCCACAACCAGTTTAATGAATCCGTATCTCTTTAAGGTGGGTGGACATATTCTCCTAATATGAAAGGTGTTAGAATACCACCAAACATTTAACTTTATCTGCCATAGCACTGAACCCTCTATGTTATAATGCATGTCATGCTGATCACTTCTTTTGCTCCAAAATATCAAAACTAAAATTATTATTTGAATAATTGAATGTTTGAATAAATTAATATAATTATTATGCACACAGAAATCGACTCAAAGGTCGGTTTGGCAGGTGATGGTGGGTTTCACCCAGTACCAAACTCGGCGACGTGTGAAATTCACACATCAGGGTAGGGGGGCCAATTGCAGTTATGGTTTCCCAGGATGATCTGATACCCGAAAAATAACATATTTTGGGTGGAGCTGCAGGTGCCATCGAGATGCTAGAATCGAACCTGGGCCCTCCGGTCAGTAGTACACACACACATACACACACACACACACACACACACACACACATATATATATATATATATATATATATATATATATATACTATCTATACAGCAAGGTTAAGTCATTATCGAGAAGTAAGAAGGCAAGATCTGTGCTAACTGTTAAAGATAAGTGGGGTAAGATAATAGTTGAACCAGAAATAATCCAAGAGAGATGGAAGGAATATATAGAAACACTGTATGGTAAAGAACTTAGGCCGACAAGGTTAGGCATAGAAAAGGAACATGACGTAGAAGGAGATAGCTTAGGTCCAGGCATACTCGACGATGAAATAGAAAGGGCATTAAAGGAGATGAAAGCAAATAAGGCTGTGGGGTGGACAATATCCCTGTAGAAATGTTGAAATGGTTAGGGAAAGGTGGGAAGAAAGCCATATATGGACTGATTCGTAGTATCTATGAGGAAGGAATCTGGCCGGAAGATTTTGTGAGATCGGTGTTAGTTCCTATTCCAAAAAAGGCAAAGGCTTCGTCATGTGAGGATTACAGAACAATAAGTTTGATATCCCACGCAGCTAAAGTTATTCTCAGGGTCATCAACAAAAGGATAGAGAGTAAGGCAAACGATTACTTAGGGGATGATCAGGTTGGGTTTAGGAAAGGAAGAGGTACGCGTGATGCCATTGCAGTAATGAGATCACTAATTGAGAGGAATATAGAATACAACCAGGACGTTTTTGCCTGTTTTGTAGATTTCGAAAAAGCGTTTGATAGAGTGAATTTGGAAAAATTAATGCGTGTATTGCAGAAAATAGGAATGGATTGGAGGGACAGGAGACTGATCCGCAACCTTGTAAATGTCTCAGACTGCTCAGGTGTGAGTGGGGAACGGAGAGTCCGGATGGGCAGTGTTAGGAAGAGGTGTAAGGCAGGGTTGCCCATTGTCACCGGTACTGTTCAACGTAAGTATATGTAGAGGAAATGATTAAAGAGGCATGGGAAGAACTGGAGGTAGGAATGAAAGTCGGAGGGGAATTCGTAAAATCAGTTAGGTGTGCGGATGACCAAGCATTAGTTGCTCAGTCACCCAAGGGGTTGCAAGCATTGCTGAGTGAATTGGAGGTTCAGTGCGATAAATATGGGATGAGAATCAATATTAATAAAACAAAGGTTATGCGATTTTCCAGAAAGAAAAAAGCTAAGCTAAATATTAAAATAGGCGGGGAAAAAATAGAGCAGGTAGAACAGTTTACATATCTCGGAAGTGTTTTGGACCAATACGGTCAAAGTGGTAGGTACGTCAGGAGAAGAATTGCGCTAGGCAAGGAGGATTTCTCAAGGAGGAGGGAGTTGATGACGGGGACGTTGAGTAGGGATGTTAAGACAAGACTCGTAAAAACTCTGATATGGAGCGTAGCCATGTACGGCGCGGAAACGTGGTCGCTGAAGCAGGAGGATAGACGTAGATTGGAGGCTTTTGAAATGTGGGTGTGGAGAAGAATGGAGAAGGTGAATTGGACCGAAAGGAAAACAAATGAGGAAGTACTAGAGATGGTGGGGGAGGAGAGGGGTTTGTTGAGAGAAATCCTATGGAGGCTGGAAAAATGGATGAAAGGCGTATTGAGCGGTAGTGGAATGTTGAAGAAGGTAATAGAGGGGAGAATGTTGGGCAAGCGAGGAAAGGGTAGGAACAGGATAGGGATGTTGGATGGGATGAAGAGTGAAAAGAAGTACACAGAGATGAAGAGGGACCTGATGTAGCTTAGGTTGCTGGATTGGGTTTTGTTTGGAGTTACAAAATATTTATTTGATAGTGGTGTCCATCCAAAAACCTACCTTAACCGGTAGATTACCTAATAATAATATATACTATTTATATAATTATATATAACTAACTATATATATATATATAATTATATATATATATAGTTATATATTTAAGCATAAACACACTAATCGGTCAGTAAAGAATGTCGGTTTGGTAGGGGTTGTAGAGTTCACCTAGTACTAAGCCTGATGTCGTGTGGCATTCGCAATTCAGGGGAGGGGGGCCAGTTCCTTTTCCTGTGCCGGTTATAGTTTCCGAGGAAAATCTGGTACTCGAAAAATCATATAGCTTTGGTGAAGCTGCAGGTTTCCAGAGAGGCATACCTGGAAAATCGAACCGGATCCTCTACCCCTGGACTACCGCAACCCACATACATGAAAAATAAATATATAACTATAAATAATAAAATGATAAACTATAATAAGGTAATATAATAAAAATATAAAAATATTTTTTCTAGGTATGTATGTATAAATTTCTATAAAAAATCGATTGTAGGGTCGTGGTAGTCCAGGGGGTAGAGCGTTGGACTACTGACCGGAGGGGCGGGGTTCGATTCCTGGGCAAGGTACTCTGAGCACCTACAGCTCCACGCAAGCGGTGTGATATTTCGGGTACCAGATCTTCCTGGGAAACCATAACCGGGAAAGTCACTGGCCCCCAACCCCGATGTGTGAATTTCACACGCCGTCGAGCTTAGTACTGGGTAAACTCTACCATCACCTGTCAAACCGACCTTCGGGTTGAATACTGTGTTTATGGTTTTTTTTTATATCAATTGATGGAGATAGATGATGGCGTTGGCCAACACAAATATAACCAGAAATATGAAAATGACGCTGACACCTACTCTGAAATGTTCAGTGGAGCAACCGCTTTCTTCAATCTATCTAACTCATTGAAATACATAGAACTCTAAATCCTGCGGTACTCACAAATTCAGGCTGCCACCTCTCGACCCGCCCAAATGTAAACCATACCCAATCGTCACTACTCCTTCCCTCCCATCACAGCTCTCCAATTCTCTCCTACCTCACTCTTCTCCCTCCTGTACCTTGCACAATACAATTTGCCAACTAAATTGCGAGCTCTGTCTCTCCTCCTACGTTTGACAATGCAGCACACCCTTTCTCACTCGAATATGCAATCACCTTACCCCAAGCCAACCCTTCTTTTGCGTCAGCTTTCCTGCCAGATCCCAACGTGCCTCTCCCCATAATATTTCTTTCAGTGACTTTAATGTCCCAATTATTTCCTCCTTCCCTCCTCAGACACAACACTATAATTGAAAACCTTCGGCATGCATTCATCTCCTAGAAGTGTACTCGGACCCAAGTTTGAACCTTGCCCAATAAAGGGGGTACCCTCCCTCTGCATGTCGACTCTCTCATTTAACACTCACCCCTCAAAACTTCCCTCTCACCTCCACTCCTCCTACTCCTAGCCTCCCTTCTCGCCCATCACCCGTCACTCGCTCTCAGTCCTCTTCCTTCATGTGATAAAGGTGGTTGTGTCACCGAATTATTGAACGATTAAATTCGAGAGTATTCTTTTTTCAAAAATCCACATAATGGACGTGGGTCTTTGGCGTAGGCGAGGGTATATCTTAGTGGCTCATTAATCAATATTGCATTTTTATTCCATACTGATTAATAACCCACTAACCCTTTGGACCAAGTAATGATAACTAGATCAAAGACGCCAAGTAATGATTCCTTCGACGGACTGAGTAACCAACGCCTGATAATCCGCAATTCTAATTTAATTGAACTGTTTCACATCTATTTTCACTCCAGCTCACAGCCCTTCACATTCCTCCCTCGCCATTTCTTATGCATATATTTAGAAAACAACGGTGAGAATGGATATCCATGTCTTTCTCCCCTGACTAGCTCTCCCCATTCCGACTTTGCATTCGTTATTCTCACCGGTGAAATCTGAGACGAGATGGATGCGGATAAGATTCTTCCAGTCTACTTCTATCTTCTGGAAAACGTTCAATTTGTGACTAGTTAAATCTGCCAAATGAATTCTCAAAATCCACGGAGTTTTAAAATATATCCTGGTTATACTCAATGCTCCTTTCTTCTAGAAATCTCTTTATTGCTATTGCATCACACATATCCTTGTTCTTTTTAAATCCAAACTAATCTCCTCGGAGGTACTCCTTTGGTCTTTTTTCCAATCCTTTGTTGATGATCCTAAGTAATGCATTTGCCACGTGCGATAGCAAACTTATGGTCTTACCTTATTTGGGATGGGTGTTTATACCGATCTTACAGTCTATCAGCCAAATTCCTCCGTCCTAGATCTACACCTACATAGTATCCATAACCCGCCGCAAGGGCGTGTGGCCTTGGGTCACCAGCACAATCATGAAACTTTTACAAGAAGTATTTCTTTCTTGGGATTAAATTTGGTCTACATGTATTTGATGACTTTCGTGTCCTGTGATTGAATATTATGCCAGAATTGAATACGAAGAGAACAGTGGGGTGGAGTGCGAGACATGAACTTTTAGAAATATTCAGAAACAACGAGTTTAGCGATGACACCAATGGATTATAATGGCCCCCCACTACTTCAGGTAGATCAGGCCACAAAGATAAAATAAGGGAGATAGATTCAAATACTCATTCTTTCCCAGAACAATCAGAAATCATAATAGTAAGAAACCAAAGTCGCTTTAGAAATATTAAAAATTTTATTTACAAGTCGGAACAAAATTAAACTTTGCAAAGATACATCTACATTAATACCCTGCGAACCATCAAAAAAGGTGTGTGGCAGGGGGATATTTGGTATATTTGTAGGTACATGTGTATGTTAGTTGGTAGTTTGTGTGTTTGAATGTGTTTGGGGTGTAAGGGTTCTTGCATGAAAATATACCATGTTTTGTTTGTGGAGTGTGTAAATTTGTGGCTTTTGCATGGGTTTTTTCTTAGTTACGGGTGGTGCCCTAACACCCCCCGCCACACGCCCTTGCGGCGGCTTGCAGAGTATTAAGTAGATGTAGATGAACATTCAATGACAGGAAACTCATGTTCAAATCATACGGGAGGAGTTTTAAAAAGGTGGGTCCATTTAAAATTCATTCATGCAGGATATCGACAAAATATAGACATTACCAAACTAATTATCTTCCTTCCCACCGGCGGTCATATCTATTTTGATCTGGAATGGTACGAGGAAAAAATACATTTTAAATATATCCGTTCTACCATATATCTCCCAGATTTTACGTAAGTGATTATATTTACCATAGTATGCTCGGACCTGTAATATGTCATTAACATCCTCAGATAAGTGACCTGCCACAATTTTACGCAGTAAATGTCATGACACTGCTATCTTGTTCAGAATAACTTTTCAAAAACCTTGCAGCTTTACGTTGCACTCGATCTAGTTCCAAATCTAAACCGACCTCGTGAGGATTCCATACAAAGATGAGCCCATATAAATTCCTCCTTCCTCGTTTTCCTAATTTCGTGATTAGTTCTGCAAGGATATTCTCTATACCCACAGCCTTTGTCAATTTCATTTTCTTTAATGCCTTTTTAGTATGGCATTCAAAAATTCCTCTCGGAATGGACATCATATTCCTCTTATATATCCAACATCGGGTCGCGGTGGTCTAGTGGGTAGAGCGTTGGACTACTGACTAGTTGACCTGAGGGTCCCGGGTTCGATTCCCACTTTGGGCACCTGCAGCTCCACCCAAGCCAGTTGATTTTTCGGGAACCAGATCTTCCTGAGAAACCATAACCGGCAAAGGGAAAGGAACTGGCCCCCCTACCCTGATGTGTGAGTATTCACACGCCGTCGGGCTTGGTACATGGGTGAGCTCTACCATCACCTACTAAACCGACCTTCGGGTTGATTACTGTGTTTCTGGTTTTTTTATCCAACCTCACTGACCTCTTATGTCTGTCATATATACATGAGAGGATATGAGACATATTATCCACACGTATTCTTTCTATCTGGTCAGAATCTCTTTTGTTTCGATTGATATTTTACCGTTGCATCTCTAATAGTGTAAGCGGATTTACATTTCTCAAAACCTGACTGTTCCTTTTCTTTCCTGTATAGCACACCCAACTCCCAGCAAACTTTCAAAATCTTATACTTATTGTGGATAGGAATATAAAATTAACACTTTTATTACTTTCTATTGTAAAGTATCATTTTTATGAAATAATCATACTTCCACATTGCTAGAGCGATGTATTACGTTTCACGTCTTGCGTCAATCCAAATCCTCACCACGATTCGCGGCGTTTGAAATTACCATTAAACTTCAGTGTCGAGTGTAGGTTGACAGTCACATAAATCAAGTTACTGAGATATTAATAAGTCATAGAAGTTTTTTAGATAATTATAGATTTTAGCGCTTTAGAGCATAGATTTTTTCAGCGCTTTGCTTCAATTGAAGCAAGGAATTTCTCCATCGCCCTTTGAGAATTATGAAACCCCCAGAGAGTTTAGAGTTCCAAAACTACGTGCAGGTGAAGATAATGCCAAATTATTATTTTCACTACACCAGAGTTGGCGACTGAAGGACATCTCTACTGAAATGATCTAAAGATTATCCTCTTCCATTCCTTGGTTTCGATAGCGTTGGTCGGTTTTTGGTGAACGAGGGCTTCGCTCTCCCGGCAGGCTGCGCTGCTTTTAAGGGAAGTCTTCTAAAGCTGCGTCCAAACTTATCAGCTATGCGCCTAAATCGCTTAAATTTGTAGACACATCTTAAAGGATTTTCAAGCTCATTAGACAGTAATAGGGCGCGAAGTTAGGCACCTATACTAACCAGTAAATTTAAGATACAAAGAGTGTAGCTTAAATACGCCATATTGTGACCCCGAATTCCAAGAGCTGGAAGCGTATCAGGCGGAAGAACACCAATCGCCATGACGATAAAGTGTTAATTTGTAGGTCATATTAACATTTTTCTTCTGAGTAAGTACACTTATTATTACCTAGGGAGCGCTGAAAAATGGAGGCCTTTGATAACGCGAGGAGGGAAAATGCGGAGCTTTCCAAGACGCAAGAGAAATGCGGCGTCTTTCACATGGACGTAATTTACTATTGTAGTTTTTTGGGGAGACGACCGACAGCTAAGGTCATTTGCGCCATTAGGGATGGATGAGCAAGGGAGGGTGGAGTTTGAACCCGGGCCTTCTCGGTGGGAAGGGAATTACTTCTTGTAATAACTTTATATCTTGTTTGCTTTCTTTGGTTCCACTTCACCTTATCCATCCTTCTCTGCACTCACATTTCAAAAGTCTCCAATCAATACCTATCATTCTACTTCAATAACCATGTTACCGCGTCGTACATAACTATGCGCCATATCAAAGATTTAACGACTAGTTTTAACTTTTTCTTTCCATCAACTCAACGTCCCTGTCAAAAATATCCTCCTCCTTGAGAAAGCCTCCTTGCCTAGCGTATTTCTACTATTGTAGTTTTTTGGGGAGACGACCGACAGCTAAGGTCATTTGCGCCATTAGGGATGGATGAGCAAGGGAGGGTGGAGTTTGAACCCGGGCCTTCTCGGTGGGAAGGGAATTACTTCTTGTAATAACTTTATATCTTGTTTGCTTTCTTTGGTTCCACCTCACCTTATCCATCCTTCTCTGCACTCACATTTCAAAAGTCTCCAATCAATACCTATCATTCTACTTCAATAACCATGTTACCGCGTCGTACATAACTATGCGCCATATCAAAGATTTAACGACCAGTTTTAACTTTTTCTTTCCATCAACTCAACGTCCCTGTCAAAAATATCCTCCTCCTTGAGAAAGCCTCCTTGCCTAGCGTATTTCTTCTCCTTACGTTCCTACTATTTTGACCGTGTTGTTCCAAAACACTTCCGAGATACGTAAACAGTTCAACCTGCTCTAGTTTTTGCCCTCCTATTTTAATACTTAGCTCAGCCGTTCTCTTTCTGGAAAATCGCATAACCTTTGTTTTATTTACATTTATTTTCATCCCATATCTATCGCACTGAATGTCCAATTCTCTCAGAAATGTTTGCAGCCCTTTGGCTGACTGACAAACCAGAGCTTGGTTCAGCAAACCTGATTGATTTTATGAATTCCCCTCCGACTTTCATCCCTATCTCCAGTTTTCCCCATGCCTCTTTAATCATTTCATCCGTATTTCCTGTGTGTTCAGGAAATGATTGAATGGACTTACTCATTGAGTTTAGGAATATAACGAAGTAAAAATTAATGTGGAAGGAGTCCGCGTCATCAAATTTGAATTTCAGCCTATGAAAAGAGTCTGGGTCGAGTTTGTCCAGCGACAGAATTTGAGTGATATCTGAATTACCATCTGTAGCTAACAAGCAACACAATGATGATTTCTCGGTCATTCTCAAAATGTTGGGAACTTTTAACCACCAATTCAATCGAAAAAATCCATTCGACAAATTTGTCTAAATTTTGTGATAAAATTGTTGAATGCGGTTTTAGTCTGATGGATGGAGAATTCGGTGGTTTGATGAAGGGAACTGGGTTCAAATCCAGGTGATACCACGGGTAAACGCAGCTGAATCTACGATTGTGCTAGTACAAGGACTTAGAAGAAAAAAACATGTAGCGGAGGCAAATGAAAAGTAACCTTTATGAAGTTGAAGGTTAAGCGTGTTCAACGTGTCTACCATATCTGTCAGTACCACCTAAAAGCATTATCAACCTGTTAAAATAATTTTAATGAGTTTACTTTATTTAACTACATGTATTCGAACACCCCAAAGTTTAAAAGAAGTTGTTTTTTTCAAGTTGTAGCATATTTTGTCAGCGCTAACACATAATTTTACTGATTGGCGCATATTGTGAAAATCGCTTTCTTCAAACCTGTGTATTTTTTCTATATTAAAAAAAATCCTCTTTTACATTAATGGTTTTGCTGATGATACGTTATGCTCCTATAATATAATATGGATCCTAACAAAAGATGAATTTGGCCCTGTGTAATTTAAGCTCGGCCACATAGCTACACATTACGAGTATACTCATTTCCCACGCAAAGCGTCAGGGTCGGATTCTCTGGGGTGATGGACTGTCATTGATAAATATTATGATGGTGCCATGGCGCTTTATTGAGCGCTGTGTTGTGAGATTCCTACACGAACACCTGATGCCTGCATCCGACGTCCCATCCGACGGACGGCGTACTCATTTCAATTGTCCTGCACCAAGCACCTCAAGTAGGGATCGAGATACCACTGAAAAATATCTGCCTCCTCTAGGATTCGAACATATGGATAGGAAGCCAGTACGTTAGCCACCGCACCATTCCGATCCCCGCTTAACTGAGGTATTCTTTCATTAGTGACAAACCAAGGCCCATTCACCTTGGCCCATACTCTTCCTCCTATCCTCAATCTCTTCGCATTATTAATTGCAACTCCATTTTGGTACCTGACATTTTATTTCCGTGCGTAAATCGCTGATCCAACCAAACTCACACTGTTTTATCGCAGGAGCCTGTTATTGGATTGAGTGCAGTTTGTTGAATCGTAGAAGAATCTCATATCTATAAAATGTATTTGGTATTCATGGTTTAATTCATGATTTTATTCATGATTTAATGCAATTTAATGATCTAGCTTCTTTGACATTATGACAATCTAGTATACTATATTCAATAGTACCAACGTACGTCCGGGCGATGTGTTTCCAGACCTTCCGTGGATGAGTAAAAACGTTGGCAGTATCGAATAAGAACGTATGTATTAGTATTCTTTTCGTTGACATTGTGTGGTGAGATTATTTTGCAATTTTCTCGTGTACAAATTAAAGTTATTCTAAGAACACCTCACCGAATTTTGTTTCTTTTCACTTTCATTGAATTTGAGAGAAAATTACGCCGAGTTTTGTTCAAATTAATTCCAAAGCAAGTGTCACACTTTTTGTATCGTAGATTTCTCTAAAAGGAATAACAATATGTTTATTTCCTTATATTTTCATAAATTTACCCCCTCCCGTTGAGAGAATCTCTGTGAGTTTTGTTCACATCATGTTCAATAGAGCGTCACATTTTTTTCGTGGCTCAGCATAAATTTTAAAAAGTACTTAAAATGGCGGAGAAATATTAATAACTTTTTGTGCATTAGCATGAGAATTGGACATTCCTAGGTGGTAGAACCCTGCTAAACCGGGTAACAAGATTGTACGAATTCTTAAAATAAATCATTGATGGTAGGTAGCTCTATCTCTCCAGCGGTTGATGCTCAAAGAGCGAAGAAAGATGATGATTCAACTAAGGTAATTTGGTGTTCATGAAGTTTCCCATTTCGCTCGGACTGATTAAGTTTATTTGTATTAAAACACCGGGTGGGGGAGAGCCTGATATTCCTTCCGGTCGGCAAAAAGAGCTTTCTCGCTCAGTTACAGATGTGCCCGGAGAGAATTCTGAAGAAGAAAACGTTTTCTCTTTTCTCGTGGAGAGACTTGGGCCCCAGGACACGATGTCGTTTTTTTCAAATTAAGTGACAATACAGGCTTTTCCATTGATTTTGATTACTTTTCGGGCTTTCTTAGTCATTGAACAACTGTCATAACTACCTTTGTGTTTCGGGGACGTTGCAAAGAAAATTAAGCGGTAATTTTCACAACAGAAGTTGAATGACTCGGCAGAAATGCGAACAGAGACGCTGAGAGGCCTACTGGATCATAGAGGGACGCTGATAGATTCACTGAATCATAGAGTTGACATAACCTATCGCAACCTTAAATTTTAGTCTTAATATAGTGAATGTAATTATTGTTGGCCAAGGCGGCTAATGAGATAAAAATAACAAATGAGGAATCAGACCAGGCGAGGTTTAATCCTTCAGAATACGTAGCGTATCACCGAAACTTAAGGATCACTTTTATCGGAATTTTTTCGTTTAACATTCCCAAGCGGTGTGAGACGCGGCTAGGATTTTCTGCTGTATTTTGAAAAAACACAAAGAGAGGAAAATTAGATGAATTCCTAAGAGAGCAATGATACATTTGGCAGTGCCATAAATACTTAACGCTTTATAAGATATTACAGTGTCTAACTCAAAATGTTTCTACCATCTCCATTGACTCGCGGATTGATTTTCTATAGATTCCCTTGCATGTTATGATTTGGTTTAATATCTGATTTATGTGTTCATATTCATCACAATAGGTTTCCAGTTCGAATTGATATTTGGCTCCATGCTAGTGAAACCAGGAGGACTAGAGTCAATATATTTTTTTATTCAGTAATCTATCTGTTAAGGTAGGTTTTGGATTGACACAACTACCAAATAAATATATTGTTACTAACAATAAAACACAATCCAGCAATCTTCTCTGCATCAAGTCCCTCTTCATATGTGTACTTTCTTCCTCTCTCCATCCTGTCCAACATCCCTATTCTCTTCCTGCCCTTTCCCGTTTGCCCAACATTCTCCTCTCTATTACAGTTTTCAGCATTCCACTGCCAATCAATACTCCCTTCACCCAATTTTCCTGCCTCCTTTGAATTTCTTCCAGCAAGCCCCTCTCCTCGCCCACCATACCTAGTACTTCCTCATTGTTTTCCTTTCGGTCCATTTTACCTTCTCCATTCTTCTTCACACCCACATTTGAAAAGTCTCCAATCTACATCTATCCTCCTACTTCAGTGACCATGTTTCCATGCTGTGCATAGCTATGTTCCATATCCAAGTTGAGAGTCAAAAAAATCAAGTAAATCAAAGTTATAATGCCATTTTCCTGAATAATCATTCCTATAATTTTATCATTTTCAGAGTTGCGTATCCCTTCAAAAAAATTTTGATGACATCAAGCATACCACTTTGAGTGAACGGGCAGCATTGAAAGAGGCAGCAAGATGCCTTAAGTGTGCTGATGCTCCCTGTCAGAAGTCATGCCCTACTCAAATTGACATCAAAAAGTTTATCTCAAGCATATCCAGTAAGGTAAGAGAAGAATATTGTGTCATCCAAGCATATGCCTGTTCGTCTACAGCTTTTCAATTAAAATTTCTAACTCTGCATTAATTAAAGCCAAATAAATGAGGAAAATTTGAATTTAATTATTTTGTAATGTAGGTACATATCTGCTACCAGTGTAGTTCAAATGTTTAATTGAGTATTTTTTACCAGTGAATGCCCAATTGCTTAAATTTTGTTATGGTGCAAAGTATGGCCAAGTTCTAAAATTCTTTATTTCTAATTATTTTTCTCTCAAGAGGAAACTGCCTAAGTTGTGAATTGTAGTACTTTTCATGGGATATTCATTGCCAAATCCATGAAAGTGTGAATTTGGTTATGATATCGCGATGAGTACCTAAGTACCAACCTAAGATTCTTTCCCTGGCTACTGTGACTGAGAATTATTGCTTTAGTAACCAATCCCTGATGAAAATATTAGTTTGCTCAATGATTACACATAAATCAATAGTGAATTCAGTCATTGTGATAAGATTGATTTTGCACTTATGTATTCATTTTTATAATGCCACCAACCAATTCTTTGATTAATGTTGACTATATGAAATGAATATGTTGACTATAAGATGACATAGAGAGATATTTTCCATTGAAAGTTAGTTCTCTTGGTATGCATAAATAATTGATTTAATTTGTATAAAATATAAACTTTGACAATAGTCTGCCCCAAGTCAGTAAAATGAATTGGATCAAACAATACATTGGTTCTTGAGAAAAAACATAACATGCAATTTTAAAGTTCTGAAATTATAAATCTCAAATGATTGTTATGGGCTGGATAAATTGTAGTTGAAGTTTCAGTTATTAATTAATTTAGATTTTTTCTCACTGAATGATCATCATAATAATGATATACAGGTACCTGTATACTTTTATTTTTATCAAATCTGACTTTTTGGAGTGGGCGGCCATTTAATCAAGTCTGAACACTTTTCATTTTTTGCAGAATTATTATGGAGCAGCTCAAGCAATATTATCAGATAACCCACTGGGTATGACTTGTGGCATGGTATGTCCAACTAGTGATCTATGTGTTGGAGGTTGCAATTTGCATGCCTCAGAAGAAGGAGCAATAAATATTGGTGGTCTTCAGCAGTTTGCCACAGAGGTGTGTTTTCAAATTAATACATTCACAAGCCCAATTCCAGAGGCATTAGAATACATTTCATTTCAGAAGATACATGGTAGTGGATTTAGTTTAGTTGCAAAGCACTAAAAGCTGCTTGCACTAAGTGGAGTTGCCATCATTCCGAGTTTGACCTCGAGTGTCTAGTATATGAAATAGTTATCTCTGAGATACAGGTTAACATGAAAAATACTTTAGACAATGGAGGTTCAAAAAAAATGATAAAATATGATGTGTGACATGTTATTAATGATACATGGGTATTGATCCCAGGGGGTTAGATATTCACGTGAATGATTTAAATGGAATAGTTCACCCCACTACCCTACTCTCATCCATTTTGGTTGCACACTAGGACTAGTCTACATTTTAATTCGAGGCCATGATTTACACTATATTTCAGGCCAATATCCATTTGAATAAGGTATTCTGGATGTGCAACTTTTCAGTTTAAACTATTCCCAACACCAACCTTTATCAGCTGGAATGGATGCTTTTAGCACCTCTTCGTTAAATTAAGGAGTCACCATGCCTTCCTTGCTATTTTAACGAAAGGTTATTTTAAACTATTAAAGCCAAAAATGAAGCCTATTGAGATAATTGGTACTTTGGCTATGTGCCAAGAAGACCAAGTAATAATGATGATGCTTAATGCCCATCAATGTGTTAAGATTTGAGCACACTTCAGAGAAGTTTATTCCGTATCTCCTCGGGATATTATTTCTAGACACAGCTATTGCAATATATTTCATTAAGCCTAGCCAATGATGTTGTGCAAAAGTGGGTACTTCTGAGTGGTATGCACAAGCTAAATGTTGTTCTTAGTGACTGATTTTGGTTAGGATGTGACTAAGTCTAGAATATTGTCCATTGAAGGAAGTACATTTTGTGGACATGTAATCAAATGCAAAAAAACTAGCCTTTTTTGGGGAGGAAAGAAAATGGGCCTCCCATATTCTCTCCCCACATTTAATATTTCCTTTTCAAGTTGCTGTTTGCACAAGTCTCTCCTACAAGAAAAAAATTAACTCCCATGTTATCCAAGGTGGACTAGAGTCACCTGTGCATTACAATAATGAGTGATGGCCAGCTTATTCTTTACAGTCTCTAGTTGATAATACTTATTTGTTATAATTGATGTGTCTATTAAGTTGCTCCGGGTTAATGATGATGTTATGCTGTTTTTTTTCTCAACCTGTGTTTATTCATTTTAATTTTTACTCATTTTATCATTTAAATCACCCATTTAAATGATAAAATTTTTAATTATTGTCTTGTTATTATATTTCATGAAATTATTGATTTTTGCTAGCTCTTTTTAAAAATTTCATTCATAATTTTTTCCTTTAATATACTATTTTACTGAGACACAGCTTCCACACAGAATTATGTGCTAATAAAAATTTACAAGAGTAATTTATCTTTTTTAAAGGTTTTTAAAGAAATGAAAATTCCTCAAATATGTATGGTCCATCCAGCTGATTTTAAATATGATAAAATAGCCTTAATTGGCTGTGGTCCAGCCTCTTTGTCATGTGCAACATTACTAGCCAGGTTAGGATATAAAAATGTAGAAATATATGAGAAAGAAGAATTTCATGGTGGCCTCAGGTATGCTAAATAGAGAACCTTATTATATTTCCATTACTGAGGATATGATAACCCAATTATTAATATATATATTTTTATTACTTTAGTACATCTGAAATACCACAGTATCGGTTACCTTTTGAAGCAGTGAATTTTGAAGTGGATTTGGCAAAGGATATTGGCGTAAAAATTGTATCTGGACGATCATTATCCATTGAAGATTTAACTTTGGAGGTATAGTCATGTGTTGATTTTCATAATTTTTAGCAATGGAAAAATACCTTAAACTTTCCTGTATGTGAATATTTCTTAGTAGGATTGATAATTATTTTTTAATTAAAATCTCATTATTATGCAATTCAAATCTTTTAGGTAAATCCATAAATCAATGTGCCTGAAATCCATATTCTTTAACTTATATTTATTTCAATATAGCAAATATAAGAATATATAGGTAATATTGAACCCCCAAGGTATATTTTGACTATATTTCCCATTGGCCATCTTTGCTAATTACCATTGTGGTAGAGAATGTCATTAATGAAATTTTATCCCGAATTGAATTTTAAAAATTATTTTATTTAGAAATTCATTTCATAAATTAAACTGAATTAGTAATTCAGTACATATTTAATTGTGTAATGCATGTTGATATGTATCATTGTCAGGAGCAATATATTCACTGTACCAATTGTGCAATATTCAAAATTTTGTTTTAGAAACTCAGGAATGATGATTACAAGGCAATTTTCATAGGCATTGGACTCCCACAGCCAAAAAAAATTGGGATATTCAAAGATTTAACGGAGGAAAATGGATTTTATACTTCAAAATCATTTTTACCAGCAGTTGCCAAAGGAAGCAAGCCAGGCAAGTAATGAAATAGAAGTGTCCATAAATAGATAAGTATTATACCTCAGTAGCCTTCTATAGGCACCTACATACCTTTTTTCCTTTGGAAATCATGGATCATTTTATAAGCGCTATGCCATCCTATTTTACAAGGAGGAATGAGAGTCTATATATGTTTCTAAGGGTTAAAACCCAATTATTGTAAAAGCTAGTAAGTAATGAGAGTTTGGAAGATTGTCTGTTTTTTGGTGATTTTCCATAATTAATGTCTTTTTAAGTGGAAGGCACATGACTACGAAATTACACAAGCAGTGGAAAGGGAGTCCAAAGGGAACTTAAAACTATGGATGTCTTTTCTGACAGATCTCTTACGGAGTGGTTTACTGGCATCCACCAATTAGTATTGTCACAAAGTTATTCTAATCCCACTGCATTACAATGAAATGGGGATGAGTGGACAAAGTGAGAAGTGAGCTATACAGTACCTATAGGAAATAGAATTTCTTATAGATAGTGAGATAAACACAATAAAAGACAGAGACTAAGTTACCTTTATGTGTATTTCATCAAATGGTTGATATGCAGCTATTCACCTCATTTTGAACCAAAACTTTAAAGTTATAATGGTAGTTAAGAGTTGAATGGTATATATATATATATATATATATATATATATATATATATATATATATATATATATATATATATATATATATATATATATATATATATATATATATATATATATATAGATGATGTGGAAGTACTCACGAGAGCAATATAACTTTTGGACGGCACAATAGAACACAGAATAAATCAGATAGCATGTAAAAGGACACTCACACTGTAGATGATTTAAGCTTTCGGCCTACTCCGAGGCCTTCTTCAGGTCAGACTGAGAGGTTTTGAGGGAAGAGTGCCTGGGGAAGGGAGGGGGGGCGGAAGGTTTAGGGACTGTTGGGAAGGAAATTAAAGATGGTGGTTAAGGGTGGGAATTTTAAAGGATCGGAAATAGAGGATGTATGCGGATTTGCGAGTTCTCACCTCTATGTTGGTGGCTGAATCAGGTAGGGATTCTAGAACTGTTAGGGAAAAGCATTCGTCAAATGACAGGTTGTGTGAACTTGTGTGTAAAGGGATAGGAAGAGAAGAGAGTGAAGCAGAATTACATGAGTAGCGGTGATTGTTCACTCGGATGGATAAGGGGGTAATGCATTCGCCTATGTAGAATGAGGTGCATTGTTTGCACGACAAAAGATAGATAATATTTTTTGAGAGGCAATTAGCGTGGGAATGGGGTGAAGGGACAATGAGGGGATGTGGGGAGAGGGGAGCAGATCTGATTAGGAGACATGTTTTACATCGGGGGCGATTGCAGGTAGGGAAAATATGTGGAAATTTGTCAGGGCGGGGTGTCAAAGGGTTGGTGGATCTCAGAAGGTTTCTGAGATTGGCTGGTCGTCTGTAAGCGACAGAGGGGCATTGGGGCAGTAAGGATGTGGTCGCGTCATTGTCATGTAATATAGGATAAAGTTCTTTGAGAATGGTTTTCAGTCTGTGGGATCCGGGGAAATAGGTTGTGCAAAGGTTGAGTCCAGCGTCAGATGTGGGGTTGTTATTCTGTGGTGTGTGTGGTCGGGTGGAGCGGTAGATTTCATCCTGTAGGAGCTTTTCTGGGTAACTGCGTTTGTGGAGTGCATGGTGTAGATTGTGGAGGTATTTGTTGAGGGTAGCTGTGGTGTTGCAAATCTGATGTCCGTGGATAGAGAGAGAGTTGGGAATTGAGAGTTTGGTATGAGAAGGATGACTACTAGTATAGTGTAAATATTGTTGATGATTAGTGGCTTTGATGTGTACTGAAGTGGTGAATTTGTTATTGTGAATTGAGATGTCTGTGTCAAGAAAGGTGATGGTGGAGTCTGAAATGGACGAAGTGTTTATAACAGTGAAAGAAGAATTTAAGGCCGATAAGAAATTGTCAAGAGAATCAGAGCCGTGTGTCCAGAGCATAAAAATGTTGTCAATGTAGCGGACCCAGAAAAGAGGTTGGAAGGGTTGCTGTGAAAGGAAATTCTCTTCAAGGTGGCCCATGAAGAGATTGGCGTACGATGGGGCCATCCTCGTTCCCATCGATGTGCCTTTCGTTTGGAGATAAAAACAGTTTTGGAAAGAGAATGCATTTTTGGTCAAGACGACAGTGGCGAGATTGAGGAGAAATTCGGTTGAGGGGCACTGGGGTGGGGGGCGTAGAGAAAGATAGTGTCGGAGGGAGGATAGGCCTTCTGCATGGGGAATAGAAGTATAGAGGGAGGTGATGTCGATGGTGGCCATAAGCAGGTTGGAGGTGGAGGGAATGGAGACAGAGTTTATATATATATATATATATATATATATGGATGCTCTAACCACTTGAGCTATCGAGAAAATGTACTTTACACTGAAATCTGCGATCTTATAAATATATATATATATATATATATATTTATATATATGGTGGTGGTCTAGTGGGTAGAGCGTTGGACTACTGACCGGAGGGTCCTGGGTTCGATTCCCGGGCAAGGCACTTTGGGCACCTGCAGCTCCACCCAAGCTAGTTGATTTTTCGGGTACCAGGTCTTCCTGGGAAACCATAACCGGCACAGGGAAAGGAACTGGCCCCCCTATCCTGATGTGTGAATATTCACACGACATCGGGCTTGGTACATGGGTGAGCTCTACCATCACCTACTAAATGACCTTCGGGTTGATTACTGTGTTTATGGTTTTATATATATATATATATATATATATATATATATATATATATATATATATATATATATATATATATATATATATATTATATATTATATATATACAAATATTTTTATGAGAAAGTTCATTTTTGATATTCTGTAATTCAGGAATGGGAGGGCAGAGAAAAGATCATAATATTATTTAAATTGAAATTTTTGCATGTTTACATTGATTTTATGTTTTGAAACCCTACAAAAAATATCTCTCCCTGCATGGTAATACATTATTAATGAAAATGTATACCAACAGGGGTCTGTGCCTGCAAAGCTTCTCTGCCTTCACTCCATGGAAATGTTATCGTATTGGGTGCTGGAGACACAGCCTTTGATTGTGCTACTTCAGCTTTGAGATGTGGGGCCAAAAAGGTTTTTGTAGTCTTCAGAAGGGGCTTCACAAATATCAGAGCTGTTCCAGAAGAGGTAAAGATAAGAATTATATTTATTCATCACACCTTGGCTAGCTTTAACAGAATAACTAAAGTCCATTTTTAATTAATAGATGCAGCTGGCAGTTGAAGAGAGATGTGAGTTTATTCCATTTCAATCTCCCAAGGAAGTTATTTTGAAGGGAAATCAAATTATTGGAATGGAATTTTATCGTAATGAGGAAGTTGATGATGGAACTTGGGAAGAGCAAAAAGACCAAATAATGAAATTAAAGGCCAGCTTTATCATATCAGCTTTTGGCTCTGGACTATCTGATGAAAAAGGTGAGTTATATGTTAAAAGACATCAGACAAATATATACCACCCAAGAGAGTTAAGAACTCATAAATAAGATTGATGATGGGATACTAAAATATTTGTAATAAAGTTAATGTAAATTAGCAGTAACTTGAAAGTAGAATGATCGGGTGCTTTCCCAGGGAATAATCTGAATGAAGGTCTCTTGGGAATTTGTTTTGGAGAACAACTTATCCATCATCCTCAGGACAATGAGTAGGTACACATATTCATATCCCTTTCAGTTCATAAACTATTTAGCATGCATAAAATGCAAATCATTACTCAATACGATTAGTAAAATGTAATGTGATGATGGATTGTAAAACTTTTTTATTTGTGAAATTGAAAAATTATGGATATGCCATTTCTTATCTGAATGAGAGCCATGTTTGGGTTTAGTGCAGCTTTGGTAGAAACTGGAATTGTGCTCCATAGCTTGGGTCATTATTGTAATGCTAAGTTCATTGATAAAGTTGAATATGGTCATGCAAGCTTTAAGTAGATCAATGCATTAACAGCATATTATTAACACCTGATAATTCAACAGAATTATCAGGTGAGCTTCATTTTGTGCCAGGCTGGTTTTGATGTTTGGTTGTGTAATTTTGTTTGTATATAGTCTTAAAAATTAATATCCCTCATACTCTGAGTATGAAATTGGATTTACTGTATCAGGCCTTACTTGGTGAACAGGGATCAGTCATACAGTTAAAAAATACTTTGTAAGCATTTACATAAATTAATTAGGTGTTTTAATAAGTATTCTACTTCTCTATTTTTTTTCATAATTAAAAAAACTATCTAACCCAGACCATGGCATATCTAAGTAATAATTCTACCAGAAGGGTTTGGCATTCTACATTATGCTTAAGTGATTGATTGATAAATATTCCCCTCTCTGGCTCAGAGTTCAAAAAATACCTCAACACCATTAGATGCATTTCACTAATGTTATTCAAATCCTCTCATTTAAAACTTTTTTCATGGAAATGTACCAAAATGGGCAGAGACTTCACTAAGTTACAAAATTCTTCTCCAAAAAGTCATATATATTCAGAAATTACAAAGAAAATAACTTGCATAACCTTTTAATCAAAGACAAAGATGGATGAGATCCTCTATAATAATCCAGGACTCATAAGTTCCTGTGCAATGACTGTGATGTCATTTAGATCAGACAGATGTATTATCGCTGGAGTAATTTTTCTTCCATTTTGCTCCAAAGATTTAAGTAAGTGGATGCTCTTGGGAAATGAGAACTCCTGTATTATAAAAAATATTAGGAACTCTTTATCAATATTTTGGATAAATGGTATTCTCTTGATAACTGATTATAATATATCATGCAGATATTAGTTTACATCAACTTTTAGAGCCCTATATTTATGCATGTATATATAAGTACATGTATTACTTGTGTGGCCAATTCCTGCACATAAAACGGGTAATATCTAGAGAGATATACTGGCCTATGTTTATGATTAGAGTACTAGTGCCTAACCTTTGGGTCCACCAAATAACAATTGACTTTTAAATGTGACCACTAACCTTTTAACTGCAGATGATTGGTTTGACATGGTAGTGGCAGGGAGAAAAATGAAGGAAGGAAATGTGAACAAGGTCATCTCTTTAGTTTTTTTATATAAAACCAAAACAATAAAATGTTATGCTCTTTTTTGTATCTGATGAAAGTCAATGTCTTGCTCTCACAGAGGCATCACCACTCACTTGTAATAAGTGCATTAATTTGCACCTTCAATGCTCAATAGCACTGCATCATGTCTTAAAGGCTATATAATTCCAAAATCTTATAATCTTCTTGTTGATTGGCCACATTAAAATCCAACAGATTACTGATGTAGTATTCTTCATATGGGGTACTTAATTGCTCAATGTTTATCTTGCATTGTATCTTTGTTTCACTATTGAGCACAGGTACTTTCTGCAATGGGAGAAAATGATTGAGCCACAGAAATCAAAACTCACACAGTGAAACATAATCCTCTTAAAAGCATTGTGTTCTGACCAAAAAATCGTTTAGGAAATCATTGATCATTGAAAACAAAGTGTTGCCATATGCTTGCTTTTGCTTCCATTTCAGTTATAATTATTTTTCTGATCAATTTAATTTTAAAGTAAAAGCTTAGCCATGTGTGAGAAACACTTGAGTTCTAGACAACTTTTTTACAGGTATTAACTTCAGCAGAGGGAAAAAGGATACTTTTGTGATGTGCACAAATGTCCAAATCTTATTCATAAGTGGCAACTTTTTTAAACTCCTAAATTATCTTGCCTCTCAATTTTATCTTTTCCAGTGAAAGCAGCTATGGCTCCTCTAAAATTCAACAAGTATGGTTTACCAGAGGTTAATACTAAGACTATGGAAACTAGTGAGCCTGGTGTGTTTTGTGGAGGTGATATAGCAGGGGTTGCTGAAACAACAGTAGAAGCGACAAATGATGGGAAGGTGGCAGCCTGGTCCATTCATAAATATTTGCAAGTAAGAAATTTCTAAGAATGACACTGATGTTATTTTCTAGTTATTTCTTAATTTGTATGCATAGACTTTTCCTTTAACTTATTTTAGGAAAAAAAAGGATTAATTGTTCCACCAACACCTCAGTTACCCAAGTTTTACACGCCTATTGACCTAGTGGATATTAGTGTGGAAATGTGTGGAATGAAATTTGAAAACCCATTTGGTTTGGCATCTGCACCTCCTGCTACCACAAGTGCAATGATCCGTAGAAGTTTTGAAGCTGGTTGGTCATTTGCTGTAACAAAGACCTTTTCCTTGAATAAGGTAATTAATTGGTTCATATTACTGTTGAAAAGTCCATGTCATTCCCCCTCTTACATTTAAATACCTTGTAAGAAAATATTCTAGAGTCGTACAACTTATTTAAGTTGCATAATTGATTTTTTATACAAAAAATAATTCTTGAAAAATGTAATGCATGATTATGAAAAATAAATTTAAAAACATGGCATAAGTATTTCACAAATTTTCTTATGAAAAATGTCTGGAAAACGCACAACTCCTAAGTGTATGTGACTGAATTTAAATCTACCCAAAGGGCATGTGTATGTGCAAAAGTAAGACCTTTCTTTTATTAATTCAACTTGATGAAGACTCTTTTCCTTTTTGCACCTACTGGATACCTTAAGTAGGTTCCTGCCTACATTCTCAAATGGATACTAACATCTCAGAGGTTGGATGGGGTGTTGAGCCCCCCTAATTGGGGAATTTTAAATGTAATATTCCCAATCATAGTCATAATTACTATTCTGCTTTTCATGAACAACCAAAATTTTACCCAATCTATAGATTGATCCACCAGAGAGATAACTCCTAGGGTCACTAGTTGATCCATAGTATTCTTAAGTTTCCCAAGCAGACTAATAAGGACACACTGTGGTGAATTCATTACTTCTTTAGGCTAATATGGAGGAGTCGATCAGGAAATATTACCTACCTTCAGTATATGAAGTATAGATATGGTGTGTATAAAAAGTATGCACGTCATGGTAGGAGTTTAAGAATTTATCTTCATTCCCCAAAGAAGAGACACTGTCCAGCCTTTTAAGTTCCAAGATTTTACAGTCCTCAGAAGCCAGCCACAGAATTTCTCCTGGTAAATCAGCAATCAAATTCTCTACTTCTATGAATGCAGTTGCTCCCTGTGTCATGTCTATTTCACATCATTTACATTTTGTAGCTGTTGGTTCTGTACTTCCTATCTCACTGCAGGCATGTCTTTGGATACACTAGAAAAATAATTGCACTTCTGGAATCAAGTACAAGTCTTACCCTGGGTAGGGCCCCATTAGCCATTGCTGTGATGATGAAATGGGCATAGACTTGTCCACCCTGCAGATTGGAGATGTAGGTGTCCCTGTTTGAAAAAATGCTTTATATACTTGGGGTAAACACTGCTTCACATAACTGGCCTCCCTAGCTTAGTGCCCATGAGAGTATTGTCCATCCCGTCTTCTTCCTGTGGTCCATCCTGTGGTCATGGCAGCTGACATTCAACACTTCAGGATATACTTCTGGATATACTTCAGCTGCACCCTATTTCACTACATTGAGTGACAAATATTTGCTGTGATACATTTATTTGTTATTCAAGGCTCCCCTCCCACATCTAACAATTATAAATCATCACCCATCTGAAAAAGCTTTTTCTGCATAGATATCTGATACCCTTACAGTTCCCATATAATACACCATTTTACCTTCTTGGATATCACAATAACAGATTCTTGGCCAGTTCTTCTTTTCATCTGTTATTAATTGCTGTGTGAGTGTATCTGGCTGGTGCCATGTACACATAAAATGGAACCAATGGCATAAAGCCCGTTCTTTCTCAGGAGACAATATTCCTCACACTTATCCAGCGGCCTTTATTTGCTGATACTGTAAACACAGGTGTATTTTATATGCCCAGTCCCACATCACCAATAAAAATAAGAAGAATTACAATAAGTGGAAGTTTCTTGCTGCCCTTGACTTGTTTTGCATGTAGGAGTTCTATTGTTGGCTTTCTCTTGGACCCACTCTGTGAAAGATTGCCATGAAACCAATTCTCATAATGGCCCCTCCAAAGTCATCACCATTGATTGGCAGGACTGAAATATGACAACATAAACTAATAAACACCTAGTTGCATGGTTAAACCTGATGCCACCATTGGTTTGACTTTGGACAAAGTTTCTCTTGAGCAACAATTTCCCATTTTGCATCCATGTATAGATTTCTACCATCCATCCTGGTTTTCATTCAGTCTCAAAGGTCTTAATTTATCAACTACTAGCTACAGATCCAGGGCAAGTTTATATTTGCTGAAAAAACATACCTTACTTTTTTTAAGTTGGTGAAAGTGCACTGTTGCCAAGAATTCATTTTTGCAATCTATTAAATATGCATCAATATTTGCCATTTCTATAAAAGCATTAGGCTTTCATAAACCCTTATTTAGTCATGGTACATCATATATTCTGTGTACAGTCTACATAATATAGAATTGTTCAGTCATGGGAATTCCTTAAGGCATTTTGGTAGTTTTCAACACTCTTTGGGTTTCTTAAGAAATTTGTCAAGACACATGGCCATTACTCACAGCTCATTAGTTTTTCAAATTAAACTTATTTAGAATTCTTTTGTACACAAGTTTCCATGAGACTCTGGCACTCCAAGAGTGTTGAAGACAAATTCCTCAAATACATATCCAGTGATTGAATAATTCAGAAACACTACCAAATTTACATGATTTAAAATAAACAATTATATTTTCTCAAGGTAAAATATTCGGTTTAACAAAATAAAAGACAAAAATATGTATTTACTTACATTTCAGCTAGTATAAAGTTATCAAGGTGAATACAAAATATTTTCCAAAAGCATAGCTGAAATTTTAAGTGATATAAACCATAGGTACCAATTTAGCAAGATCCAAAATCCACGTTTCCTATCCTGAGGAAAAATGAAGGTGTTTTTATGTACCTAAGTACACCCCCATTGCATTTAAATAAGGTTAAAATGTGGAAAGTCATAAGCACTCTTTTTTATCAATTGATGGAGGTGATTGCAGCACATACATATGATGAGGTCCAATATTGTGTATTTTTTTACAAAATTTTCATAATTTTAAATCTTGTGAGATGATTTTAGTCTACAATTTCCTTCTTCCAAAAAATGTTATTGCTGAGGTTTGCATCATCATACATTTTGTTATCTTCAGGCAAATTATTGACCATGTATTGAAATAATCTTTTCTCAGGATCTAGTAACTAATGTATCACCCAGAATTGTGAAAGGAAGCACATCTCGCTACCATTATGGACCTGATCAAGGTTCATTTCTTAATATAGAACTAATATCAGAAAAAACTGCTGGGTATTGGTGTAGGAGTATCACTGAACTGAAGGATGATTTTCCTGAAAAGGTAATAGCTTCTCTTCTTTTGCTGTAAAAATAAAATAAATACTGACAGCATGAGCTGCCACGATCAAATTTTTGAATAAACCTTTTGAGAGAGTGAGTCTATTTCTACTGATGAAGGGGCTGTTTGGTGCCCCTTAAATGTTCAAATATGTGTTTCAAAACCTTCTTTTTTCTTAATTCTTTTATTGTCTCTTTTTAAACAAACTTTCTCTTTAAAATTTTGCTCATTTTTTATGTGCATTTATTTCCTTTCTCCTTGCTACCTAGGGTGTCTCGGTTGTTTGGTTTTTAGACTTTGGGAAGCAAGTAAAAGAGGGAAGTACATGTGTTGGGGAGCAAGAATGGCATTGTCTGATATTGTAAGCCTTCCTTGGGGCTATTGGTTATGATTTATGAAGATATTTCCGATTTGATTTTCAGTGTTGGGATCATGGGAAATGGGTTGATAGAATATAGTATTATTCAGTGAGCAGAATGTTTCCATGTCATAGTGATTGGTTTTCATGGTCACAACACTGGATTGTCTGTCAGAAGAATGGTGATACCCAGTCAGCACAAACCTTTACAATAGCTGAAAGTTCTAGAATCAACAGATCATTGAAAGTTGTCAGTGTGTGTGTCTTTATTTTTCATGGTTTGAACATATTGTTTTCTTATACTTTTCTCCTTCACTCACTTTCCCTCAAAATCCTCTCCTGTAGAGTGTCAGGGCAGCTCAGGTGAGAGTCTGTCATGAAATCTGGCACTGCTAAATTAACCCTATTTTTGTGAAAACTTGGCACATTGTTACAATTGGTATGGCACTTGAAAGGAAAGTGAGAGGTCCAGATTCAGATCCCAATGATGTCATATTTTTCTGTTGAAATTTATTTATCCCTTGTGATAATGTATATATGCTTCCTTAACTGTTTTTCCTTTCCCTTACACCCAATATGGTTTTTAATCACTTGGAGCATTTTTGGATTATTAGGATGAAAAAAATATTAATTAATTGACTTTTAAATGTAGAACTATACAGTATGTCCAAGGACTCATTGGTGGTATTGATTTTATACAACTTTAATGGTATTTTTTAAGAGACGTATTGGCTCCTCTCTTCTATTTTTAATTATAACTGGAATTAATAATACACTGTCAGATTAAGTTCTTTATAATGTAATGAATACAAATATCATATTTAACATTTCCTTTAGATTGTTATAGCCAGCATAATGTGTTCATTTAACAAAGAAGATTGGATAGAACTAAGTTCAATGGCTGAAAATTCTGGAGCAGATGCTTTAGAATTGAATTTATCATGCCCTCATGGTATGGGCGAATCTGGAATGGGATTGGCTTGTGGTCAGGTAAGATTTTTTAAGCTCATAACTAAAACCAAGAAAAAACCCAAATGTATTTTAGTACAAATTTCGCAGGATTCTTGCCTAAAATTATCTTATTTTTGCATTCCTACAGAAACCTGAACTTGTGGAGAATATTTCAAGATGGGTTAAAAACAATGTGAAAATCCCAGTTTTCATCAAATTGACCCCTAATATAACTGATATTGTAACAATTGCAAAAGCAGCCAAACAAGGTATGATTGATGTACAGTGAATTAACAATTGATGATTCTTTATGAATTCTTTGTGCTTTGAGCTGTTTCCTTTATCTAGGTGGAGCAGATGGGGTGTCTGCCATAAACACAGTATCAGGATTAATGAGTTTAAGGGGAGATGGCACACCTTGGCCTGCAGTTGGACCAAATAAGTACACAACATATGGAGGTGTGTCAGGAAATGCAATTCGTCCCATGGGGTTACGTGCCGTCTCAGCTATAGCCAATGCAGTGCCAGGACTTGCAATAATGGGTATTGGTGGGATTGACTCCGCGGATGTCGCACTTCAATTTATTCATGCTGGTGCCACTGTATTGCAGGTAAGAGAAATAATAATAAAGCCCACTGATTTAAACTTATATGTATTATACTTATAAATATTCATTCACATAGAAATAGAGATAAGGAAAATGGGAAAGGAACACACATAAAGGACGAACACAAGAGAGGTGGGGAAGGCGGATTTGAGCAGATCACAAATTTAACAATATTTTCCTCGACTGGGACTTGAACACCGGATCTCTATACTTGCCGGGCGGATGCTCTAACCACATGAGCTATCAAGAAAATGTACTTTACACCACTCTTGTGCTCGTCCTTTATGTGTGTTCCTTTCCCATTTTCCTATCTATATTTCTATGTGAATGAATATTTCTTCGCCGTATGGTGGGATTTCATGTTTGAATGTATGTGTATATATATATATATATATATATATATATATATATATATATATATATAGATGATGCGGAAGTACTCACGAGAGCAATATAATTTTGGACGGCACAATAGAACACAGAATAAAACAGATAAGATGTAAAAGGACACTCACACTGTAGATGATTTAAGCTTTCGGCCTACTCCGAGGCCTTCTTCAGGTCAGACCAGTCATATATATATATATATATATATATATATATATATATATATATATATATATATATATATAGATGATTTCTTCGAAGTAACACGGAAGTGTTGAATAAAAAACTTATACAGTAACACACAGCATGAGAACACATAAAAAAAACACTCACAATAATATCTTGATAATTTCGACAGACTCGAGCTCCGTCTTCTTCGGAAGATAAGATATGACTGATATATATAAATTCACTGATAGTCATAACAAACACAGAAACCAAAACACACAAAAGAGGGACTCACTGGTTCTCGAACCTTCGGTGGCCCAACCACCCTTCTCAAGAGGAATTAGGAACAGAACTGTTCTGAGTTCTGTTCCTAAATCCTCTTGAGAAGGGTGGTTGGGCCACCGAAGGTTCGAGAACCAGTGAGTCCCTCTTTTGTGTGTTTTCCAAAAAAGTGTGTGTGTATATATATATATATATATATATATATATATATATATATATATATATATATATATATATATATATATATATATATATATATATATATATATATATATATATATATAATTGACTAATCAAAAGTCAAAAATAATGTCAGCATTGCTTTTCATGTTAATCTACAAAGCTTAATACATGATTTTAAACAGAGTTCTATTCTAGCCAGCTCTAGATGATTCTCATGATTTAGCCAGCCAGGTCTCATGATTGACTTGCATCCTAAACATAATTTATCACTGCATATTTTTTTTTGTAATCTACCGGTTAGGGTAGGTTTTTGGATGGACAGAACTATCAAATAAACATTTTGTAACTCCCAGCAAAACCCAATCCAGCACCTAATCTACATCAGGTCCCTCTTCATCTCTGTGTACTTCTTTCCTCCCTTCATCCCGTCCAACATCCCTATCCTGTTCCTGCCCTTTCCTCGCTTGCCCAACATTCTCCCCTCTATTACCTTCTTAAACATTCCATTACCGCTCAATACCCTTTTCATCCATTTTTCCAGCCTCCATAGGATTTCTCTCAACAAACCCCTCTCCTCACCCACCATCTCCAGTACTTCCTCATTTGTTTTTCTTTCTGCCCCCTTCATCTTCGCCATCCTTCTCCACATCCACATTGCAAAAGTCTAATGTCCATAGCTATCACCCTGCTCCAATGATCAGGTTTCTGCGCCGTACATACAGTAGCTGCACTCCATATCTAAGTTTTGACGAGCATTTTCTTAAATTCCCTACTCAACGTCCCTTTCATCAACTCCCTCCTCCTTGTGAAAGCCTGTTTGTCTAGCGCAATTCATCTCCTTACGTCCCGACTACTTTGACCGTATTGGTCCAAAACACTTCCAAGATATGTAAGCTGTTCTACCTGCTCAATTTTTTCCCTGCCTATTTGAAAAATTAGCTTAGCCTTTTTCTTCCTGGAAAATCGCATAACGTTTGTTTTTTTAATATTGATTCTCATCCCATATTTATCACACTGAACCTCCAATTCACTCAGCAATGCTTGCAACCCCTTGGCTGACTGAGCAACTAATGCTTGGTCATCAGCAAACCTAACTGCATATATCATCATTAAATGTGATGGAGCAGTCATAAGTAAGGTTTAATATCAACTTGTGTCACAATTCTTGGTAAAAAACAAGAACTCTGTTATTCATCATTTTATTTGGTGATTTGAGTCGTAGTAGCAGTAGTTATTGGGGAATGTGACTAACAGCTGAGGTAATGTCCACCATGGGGACTGGTAGTTAATTTGGAGGTAGTAAAATTTTCATGGCATGGGGAAATCAACCTGGTATTGGCATTAGCCTACTCTAATGAAAAGAAACATGGCATTGGCATAAGCCTAGTCTTAACAATAGGTGCCACCAGTTCACACAATGTAACATCTCATACAATGGGTGGAGCACTGTACTTGAAGTGCTATCAACCTGACAGCAAGTGACATCTCTCTAAGTAGGGATCAGGATGCCACTAAAAAACTCTGCCATTGCATCAAACTAATCCCCATCAGTCATTTGATATTGAACGACTTGCTTAGTAATTTTATTGGTAAAATCTTAGAGACTGTTTTAGCCGTTACTTTGTGGAATTTTTCCATTGTAAAGAAAGAAAGAAAACACGGCAATTCCACATTTACACTTTTATTAGACGACCATGGTTTCACCACTACGTGGCATCTTCAGGTGAAGGCATACATAAACCCCAAGGAAACGAGAAGGAAGACGGATACAAGTGGCGGAGACTACCTTTCCTTGGGAATATATCACACAAAATCCAAAGATCACTCCCCCGGGAAAAAATCCAAGCCGCCTTCTACAACAGACAGACACTAAAAGACATCCTGGGATCCAACAAAGACAAAATACACAAAATGGAACAAAGCGGAGTTTATGAGCTCTGCTGCGATGACTGCAATGCAATGTATATTGGACAGACTGGGAGAACATTCAGCATCAGAACCAAAGAATACTTAGCTTGCTTCACAAACAACAAACACACATCCCAATTCGCAAATCATCTACTAACACACAAACACCACAGTAAATTCATCCCCAATATCTTACACATAGAGAAAAAAGGTCCAAGGTTAGATGCACTGGAAGAGTTGGAAATAATCACCCGCAAGAATTCTAAAGAAACCCACCTGGTTAATGAAATATTGTACCCTTCCCGTTCCCCTCTCTTATGCCTTCCATTACCAAACCATTCCCCCCTAACCACGCAAAGCCTTCAAACCTCCGCTGAGTGCCCTATAACCTCTCCCACTCCTACCCATCACCCAGACTCCTCTCCCCCCTCCCTCTTCCTTTCTCCCCAATCCACCCCCCCTTCCTGACTGTGTATATATACCCGCCCTATACTATGTATGCCTTCACCTGGAGATGCCACGTAGTGGTGAAACCATGGTCGTCTAATAAAAGTGTAAATGTGGAATTGCTGTGTTTTCTTTCTTTCTTTACTATGGTAAAATCTTCATTCTAACTAATTCAGCATTATGGTTATTTCTAGGCCAATAGGTACAGGAGTAATGCTTCATAAATTATCAAAGTGCCATTTCTAAATTTGATGAATTTTTTTCATTTAATGCGCTACTTAATTCACATATCATAGGATTTCTTCATTTGGAATGTAGGAGAAATACCCAATGACAATCCCTGAAATTGGAACTTTTCAATTCTAATTGACAACTGGATTCTATTGGCACCAGCTTTCAATTAGAATAAGCTTACATGTATAACTCCATAAGAGGACTACATATATTGAATGTGCTAACTTGCTTTTAAAAACTCTCAAACATTGACGTAGGCCTGATACATATCACATGCTCTCAATTATTTTCATTAATAACGGTTTATGCTCACTTCCTTAGATGTTACTCTGCAAGAGGATTGAGGTTTTCATTTTTGTCTCAACCAAATAGATGCATGGGTGTATTCATGATTATCTTTTATGCTAATTCTTTATTTGTGCATATTCTGTAAACAATATGAAAACTTTTACAGATTGGGAGTGCAGTACAAAATCAAGACTTCACAGTGGTGGATGATTATATCACAGGCCTTAAAACTTTGCTTTATTTGAGAAATATTGAAGAGCTGAAGGACTGGGATGGGCAATCACCACCTACTAGTATCCACCAGAAAGGAAAAAGAACTTTCCCAGTTAAAGGTTCTGATGGAAAGGTTAGCATTTAAATAGTATCTCTATAGAAATATGTGATCATGCTCTTGTAGTTACTTGCATGGTATTTTGTGGAACTAGATAAGTAATTCAACTATTTTGTTACAATATTTTGGTTAATGATTTCAGGCTTTTTAAGTTTTAGAAATGTTTTATTTCTAAAAAGTCTGTCCTTCACATAATTACCAGAGTTAGTTTCCCAGCCAGAGGTATATATTAAGATAAATACTGAAAGCTAAAAACCATTGGTATTACACCAAATTGTTTTTTGGCTCTGTATGCTTTCCAACTCCTTTCCAGCTGTTTAAATACCTAATAATTAGGTTCCAATACATTCTTTACTAAACACCCTTCCCTTTATAACTGTGTTCAACATCTCACCACCTCATAGTACATGTATCTACTTCATCCAAATATATCCCTTCTTCTAATTTTTCCATTCTTTCTTTCCTTGCCATATTTATGAGATATTTGTTTGTTTCCTCACTGTCCAAATTATTTTCTCAATTCTACCCAGTATGCACATCTCAAAAGTCTCTTATACACCATTATCATCTTTCTGCAAAGACCAAGTTTTAAACATATTTGCATCTTTACTGCATACCTATGATTTTGCTATTTTTAATAAGGAATTTCAATTAAGATTCCTATCATTAACTCCCTTTTCTTTCTAAATACTTCTCTATCTAATATATCTCTACTAACGTCCTTACTGCTTTGATCATTCTGGTGAATTTTCCTTTATTTTTTTCAATTCTTAAATATTTTTTAAATAATTGTTCATAAGCCAGCTCCATATCTATCATTAACATTTTATGATATAGTAGTTCTGATTTCAATGAAATCTGGTTGTGTGTATCTCATTTCAGTTTGTGGTGTCCTTATGGAAGAAATTCCATCGATAATAAAGTATAACTCAATAATAGATATGCTCTTATTAAACATATCTTATTATTTGCTTTATGATACTGTTTTTCAGAGCTTGCCCTATTTTGGACCTTATCAAAAGAAGAGGGAAGAAATAGTAGCCCAACAAAAAATTGAAGAGGATTTACTCGATCCAAAAAATAATTCACCTTCTAACAGGCCTCCAAACAAACCCAATTCCAAAATTCCGGAGGTTAAAGATGAAATTGGTAAAGCACTTAAGGCAATAGGTCCCTACAAACGTCTAGACAACAGAAAACAAGTTGTTGCTCTAATAAATGATGTAAGTATTTACTCCTTTTCATTTTGGCAGTAATCAGATCCCTTAGTACTGAATTTCAATTTTGTCATTTTTAACCAGTGTTGTGTTGATTCAGAAATTCAGGGATTGAGAATTGCTAGTGTGAAATATGATTCAGAAACCATGCTTTCAGTGATGTATAATCCATTCTTTTAAGGATATGTGTATCAACTGTGGAAAATGTTACATGGCTTGTAACGATTCTGGCTATCAAGCAATTACATTTGATAGTGAAACTCATATGCCACACGTCACACATGATTGCACTGGTTGTACATTGTGCCTTTCTGTATGCCCAATTATCGACTGCATCAGGTATAGTATAAGTCATATATTCATACTTTAATAATATAATGGATTTCCTATAAGGTAACGTTTATTCTGGTGATCAACATGGAGTCGTAAATATTTTTGTATGATATCACTCCGAACCTTTAAACATTTCTGTGCTTCTTCCCTAGTATCATTTAGGAAAATAATTTGATAATTGTACAAAAGTAGTTTTTATTTTAAAATTTATGAAATAGCGTAATAAAGAAATCATCTGTTATTGGTATGTATGGTAGAAAAATATTAGTTTTGGTGAGTTTTAAATTCCTTGGATGGTTGGATTCCTTGGATCAATGCATTTTTCATTTTATTTGCTCCTGCTTGAATGGTGACAACCTTGATGTGGTGTTGTTCATTAGACTTCTTTATCAAGGTAATAAAATATCATTACATATGTGCCACATCCTTGTGTGAGTCTAGTATATGGAAATCCTTCACATAAATTCATTTGATTTTACTAAAATTGGAAGGCAAAAATCATGGTTTTAATCATTTTTGTTTTGAGGATTTAGAGGAGAAAATGGTATGGTGTGGTTTCACTTATTAAGAATAATTGAAGACACTTAATTTAATTTGCTATGTCGATTCTTGTAATTTTGGAGAGGTGGCTTGCCTCTATAAAAAATTTAATGTAAGTCCCAAGAATGCTAGTAAAGAATTTTCTTGAGAATGATCTTAGATTAAGTAACTACTTGGTTGGTCTATAACACTCTTAAAGTTAGTTACATTGCCACTGCAAGCTGAATTGTAGAATTATGTACTATTTCTATAGATTATTAACTTTATGATCTTTTCTAAACTTTGGGGTTGATGCTGTTCTATCATGTGAGCAAGAGATGAGACCATTTTTTTCACTGTTAATTTTTCTCCTTTTCCAGTATGGTGGAGCGCACTACACCTCATCACATTAAACGGGGTACAATTACAACTAGAGAGAATTTTGGAGTTGTTCAATAAAAGAAGAGATTTTTTTATCTAAGTAGAATTGCAAGTTTAATACTAAAAAATAAATGGATGATGATCTATGTTGTTTTTGGAAAAAATCTGTTTCGTTTGCAGGTGTCAATTATAATTTGTAAGTAGTCGCTGTCATTTTTCACATTTCTAAGTCTTCATTGTATCAGTAACATGCTGCATGGAATTATTTTGTATTTTACAATTAATTCTGTAAAAGATTGTTATTAAAGGTATAATATTGTAATTATTTACTTTATTTTTCATTAAAGTTATTTCATATAGCCTTCTTAAGATAAGCTATCCCATTTATATTAATGTATTGATCAGTAATAATTATATATTATTGTTGCTATGTGGGTCATGATAGTCCAGGGGTAGAGCGTTAGACTACCGATCAGAGGGAGGGCCCGGGTTCGATTCCCGGGCAAGCCTCTCTGGGTACCTCCTGCTCCACCCATGCTATGTGATTTTTCAGGTACCAGATCCTCCTGGGAAACCATAACTGGAACAGGGAAAGGAACTCACCCCCCTATCCTGATGTGTGAATCTCACACGCCATCGGGCTTAATACTGGGTGAAATCTACCATCACCTACCAAACCCATCTTCGCGTTGATTACTGTGTTTTTGGTTTTTATTGTTGCTATGTGGAACCTCTTAATGGATTGTGAGCCGCTAAGATTTGAATAATCCTTATTTTGTAATCAGGTTTCCCAAAGCCCAACCACCAGAGTTCACATAAATGTATTCAGTCCTGGGGCAGGATTCCAAGCATACAATATATGCATTATTTGATTGACCATAAATTGATTAATTTAATGCATAACTACTTCTTAGGTTCGTTGCTAAATAGGCACCATATAAAAAATTGATTTAATCCAAATATAGTCTAGTAGTGTCTAAGATTTTAAATCAAAAAACGGAATCATTTGAGTAGTACATGTTGCAGTACCTAAATACCACAGTGAATTTTGATCAAAGGGTTATGAGCAAGAAATTTTGCTTCCTTTGTCAAAAGCAACATCATAAATTATCTATACTAGTTTTTGATTTTTTTTGCTTCAAATTCATACACCAAAAAAGGGGGAGAAGCCTCTAATGTATGTGAAGGTAATTCCTAATTGCATACTTATGTTATTATATTCTATTGGAGTCAATTCCCTTATTTAAATTTTATTATAAAGTGAGAGAAATACTGAGTTGATCTCTTAAGTATCAAATCATATTTTTTTTCCAAAATTATGTGCTTGCATAAGCTATTGATTTTCCTTCATTTTCGAGGCGAATGGTGGAACTAGAACTTAATTTTCAACCTTCTTATATCTTATATCATTGTATAACCGAAAATATATTAGGCTATGCTGTTTATAAGAAAGAGAAAGGCTAAGATAGACATTAAAATAAGAGGGTGAAAAATAGAAAAGAAGGAACGGTTTACATATCTCAAAAATCTTCTGGACCAAAATGGTCAAAGTAGTCGGGACATCAGGAGGACTGGGTTAGGTAAAGAAGTTTTCACTAGGAAGAGAGAATTGATGATGGGGCGTTGGGTAAGGACGCTTTGATATGGAGCATAGTTATGCTCGGTGGTCATTAAATCAGGATATAACTATAGATTGGGGGGCTTTTGAAATGTGAGAGTGGAGAAGTATAGAGAAGGTAAAGTGGAAGTGAAAGGAAAAAATGAAGTGGCATGGTCGGGGAGGAAAGGGTATTAACAGGAGAAAGGAAAAATGGATACAGAGCATACTGACCGGTAGTGGGATGTTGAAGGCTGTGATAGAGGGGAGAATGTTAGACAAATAAGGAAGGAGCGGGAATACGATAGGGATGTTGGACGGAATGAAGGCAGGAAAGAATTATACGGTTATGAAAAGGTGCTTTATTTAAGAGTAGGATGTTGGGTTGTGTTTTGTTAGGAAAGAGAAGAGAATTATTTGGTCGCATATATCCATCGAAAATCTACCTTAACCGGCAGATTACCATTAATAATAATATGATATGATGTTAGTACACACTGTGTCTCGCAGATATTGGGATTTGAACTTTTGCGGCGATCAAGTAACTTTCCCGATGAGACGCTACGATCACTTAGCGCTGCAATCGAAACATTTAAATATGAAAGGAAGAGTTATAGGAATAAATTAAGTCTTTATAAATCAAATATATATATTTTTGATCAAACAATGAAACAATTCATATTTTTCGTTGTGATTGCTTAGTTAATTGTGTGGCTCGCTGGTACTCCATCGCAGCATCCGCTGTGATGACAGGCGCTGCCACCTATCACATTGTTTACATGGTGAGTCTTAAAGCATGGTTTGTCGCCGCCACAGCTGAGTCGGCTAGGGAGAAGTTTGCTGATAGTGCGAAATGGTGTGTATTAGCGTGGTTAAGCGGGCATGTATTAATGTACTTTATATGAATTTTTCTGTTGCATTATTTATTTCTTGTTCCAATTAATTTTGTCCTATTGATAGGATATTTATATTTTATATTCATTTTACCCGGTGCTTGTTCTTTTGCCAGTTTAAAATGTTGAGATGGCACTTCACATAGACTAATTATTTGATCATCTGAAATCGACGATGACATTTCTAGGATTTTCCATGGCTTCGCGAAATGATTCTTACAGTGAGTCAGTGGGAATACGCTGAAGTCTTTTTATTGGAATGTTTTTCTGCTTCTTTGCTCTACAAAAATAGCATTTTCAAAAAAATATTGTGGTAGGGATATTTCGCACATTTGGGTATCTCGTTTTATTCGGGGAGAGAACGGAGGCAATAAGATTAATAAATGTTGGTTTTATCCTGGGACTTAATTGTCGTTGTTTTCCCTTTTAAACGTAACTTATTAGATTTTAAGCGTTAAAATTGACATTCGTTCCTCCTGAGAACTTTTTAGAACTCTTCACATTGTTGTGTGGGCCGTATTGTAAGGTAAGCTAATAATAAGTAGATCCATATATGGTGCATTATATATATTTATATGGTTTTATGAACCCCTGTTATGGATGCATTTTTACTTAAACACAGCAAATGCGAGGTATGGGTTTTCAAGTGATTTCAGCAGTTTTAGCCTCCTTGAACACGATTACAAATCTTCAATCATGTTCCTATTTTAATGGAATCATTATCATGTAATCGTTATTTTGTTTCCCATTTTTTTCACATTTTCTAGGATGCCCTTGCTGTGTATTCCCGGTGTCCATTCTGCTAAAGACTCGGATTCGTTGTGCAAATTGAAATTATCTTCTGCGATGGGTATTCAGCTGTGGAGCATATTTTTCTTCATTGTACACCTTATTGGATCTGCTTACGCTGTAACAGGTGATTTTTTAAAACCTCTGTATTATAATTCATATGTTTACGTTGACAGTGATCATAGATAGTTGCTCGGTTTTATGGTCTTTATTGAACATGAAGGTGGTTAATGAAAGGCTGTGCTGTTGCTAATGTTTTAGCCTCTCCGTCAAGGTATATTCTGCGAAGATTTTAAGCTCTTAAGGAAAGAAATAGAGGAGATATAGGCATTGTCTACCGAGAGTATGACCAGTTATGTTGTGCTGCTGGTTTCATATCAAAATTATAGTACGGATTTTCATTATTCGTGCACTGATTAGTAATCTGATAGAATGTCTCCAGTTGGATTTGTCGTAGAATTCATATTTGAAGCCGGAGGGTGTACACTTGGAGGGTGTACCATTCATATAGTTACACATCCAGTAGTTTGTGAATCAATGTATCTACTGTGGTGAAGAGGGTGTAGGATTATGGGAGCTTCTCGTTATTAGTTTGATATTGGAATAGATTATTGTTTATGATATATTTCTCTTTTTAAGACGTTCTACTCAATTGGACTAGTCCAAGGTGGCAGCTAATTTGTTTCACATTATGCTGAACAAATATTTTTAGAGTTTTGTATGTATTTTTGATAAGATTGGTATCATAGGTATAAAGGCATAGCAATATTTAGTTTTCAATTCCAACTTTGTTTTGTACATTACAGTGTATCACGTTTGCCAAAGTTCATTTCTTGTGTTGAAGCATCATTTTAATACAGAAGCAGTTCATATTCATGTTTGATTGAAGCTATGGCATTTCAAGGAGGGAGGTTTCTATGGAATTAAATGTCTATGCACAAGTTAATTAGAAACTCCGACAAAAATATATTTGAGGCTGTTACATTAGGGAGTCTTGAATTTGATCAGAAATATTTATGACCAGTTTATACTCTAAAGTTGACTTGGTTTAAAGTTCCTATTACATTGAGCTTCAACCAAATCATTTTTTGCTCATATTCTGGATATGTTGTTGGGTATTTTTACAATCGAAGAATTTATCAAACCCAAAATAAGGTATGTACAGCATGAATAGAATGGTTTCAGGCATCACTTTGTGGAAGTGATTCATATTGGAAAAGAAATACTTAGTTATTCCACATATATGTTATTAAACACGACCATGGTTTCGACTTACAAAGTCATTTTCCAAGATGACTTTCAGTCGAAACCGTGGTCATGTAGAATAAAATGTGTGGAATAACTAAGTATTTCTTTTCCGCTTTGTACAGCAGTTTAGGGGTAAAATTTTGGTAGTCCTCATGTTAGAGAGGTGCATGTATGATATCTGTGCTAAAGAATGGTGACATTTTTAGTATCAGAGTGTCTACAAATATTATATATTTTATTTAGAACCAATAAAAATGTGAAAAAATTCAGAATTGTCCTAATTAGGAGTAAACCAGTTCTTGTACGATGATGTAAATATGCTCAGATGGGTACTACATTGTTTTTTTGGAATTTCTTTATGGAATTAATTCTATTATTTCCCAAACGTTTTATTTATTTAAATGTGGAAATTAGTTTTCAACAATTCTTTTAAAAATTAGTGTTTTAGTCATTGCTCATGCAGAAAAGAATGAGATTTTCAAAAGTTGGTGGGAAACTGAATTTCATAATTTGGCCATTGGCAGTTGAGCTATATTTGATTAATTTTCAATCTTTAATCTGAAGACCAATTTGATAGGCAAGATTAGGACTCTTATCGTGCCATGCCCTGCGGTATCTGAAATTCACAAATTTATGTGCACTGGGCTAGTTCCTTTTCCTGCATCACTCACAGTTTCCCTGGGAGTTAGCTGGGGTTACTTGAACCAGGAAAATTATGGTCAGTAGGTGAATATTTAATCATTTGGTGAACAGGCAGGAAATTAATGGAGATATTATTTGAGACAATAGGCAATTGAGTGAAACATTTTGGACTCTACATTTCACAGATTGATTATCACCCGGAGAACTTGAACTCATAAGTTAGGTGTTAGCAAGTGAGTATTTTATCCCCAAATTGCAAACATGACCAAAATTCAGTGGGTTCACATGAATAGATGTTGAAAATGGGACAAAATGTAATATTTTAGGAAATTTTAGGAATATTTAGGAAATACTGTTTTTCACTTGGCCACATAATTTGTTAAACATTTTTGAAAAATAGGAGAATGTTTATCTTTGAATGAATCTGCTATTTTTATTTGAATTTTAACAAACTTTTGGCATGGAAGCTTGGTGGTTAGTGCATCAGGCTACTGACCAGTAGACCCTGGGTTCAAATCCATGCAATTGTGTCTGTGAGTACTCCGGGTAGAATCCAGTGATTTGCGCCATTGGGATAATTAGACATACTATGAAAATTTCCCCCTTCAAAATAATTTCTAAATGGCATGTTCCGATGCCTATTCAATGACCGTGAAACCCAATTCATAATAGGTTTTATGGTGTCACAATGCGAAGTACTGGATAGTTGCATTTTGGGCGTCAGTTGATTAACAAGATAATTTTTATTGAAGTTGAACCCCAACTCTGAAGCAATCGGTAACTCTAATTTTAGGTTAGATGGAATGCTTAACGAGAACTGTCACTAATTCAAACATACATGGGCAATTAAGATGTAGTCGTGAAGAAAATGGGGGAAGGGTCTGGATGATCGTCAGGAAATTTTCGGATATGGGAATCCATTTAATTAGCCGCCATGATCGCAAATACCTCATTCCTTAATTGGTTAAAGTGATGAATTCTTCAGCTCGTCGTGAGAGCAGTCAGAAAGCTCGATCTCCTACCCGACCTTTCGATGATAGTAGGCGTTCACTTAACGAGCGTAGACAAAGTAGTCCGACGTGACTATCCTAGATCACGTTGGCGACTTGCCTTGGACGCCACTGAAGGCAAGGAGCGAAGATACCATCATTAGGGCCTTCACACTTGACGTCGACGACCAATCGTGGGACGGGCATAGGTTCGAGAGGATCTCTACCCTCCTTTGCCAATCCGCCTTCCCATCGAAGGCTGGGTTGAACGAAATTTTTTTCCGGGGCAGAGAATCGGAGCAAATGACCCTTCAATTGCCTTGTTAACTTTTTTTCCCGAATTTTATTAAGTTTACTAAGTACGGGGCAATGGCGGACCTCCCCCCTCCCCCAGTCTAGTTTCCCGCGTATGATATGCCTTCTTCTTTCCCGGAGACAAAGTTCCGCCTCCTGTCCTATCGGTCAGTTATAGCATTGCTTTGGAAAAGTTTTCCATCGAGAATTATTATTTTAGCATAACGGTTCAGGCATTGTATTACGGATTAGTCTTGTTGTGAGCAAATGGAATTCTGGGTAAAAAAAATTAACTCCACCACTTGGAGTGGAAGAACCGGGCGGGATTGTATAGAATATTTAAGGTTTGGAAGGGAGGAACATTAGCGCATTGTTTTACTCACGTATTCCAACGTTACCGATTAAAAACTAAGGTTAAGCAGGTGACCTGACAGCCTCAGAAATTTTCCCGGGAGAGAAAATTTCTGGACCCCGTCTTACGGGAGGGAATATCCATATTACCACGATACTGCTAGGAGTAAATTATTATGAAACATTTCAGGGTGTATACCTCGTAACTTTTCGTGGGTTTCATGTGAAGTGGCGTTCGCTGTTGTTCAACTTCTACGTGAGCATATCATTCGGTGCCCTCCTACTCGAAGGACAGAAGTACGGCTGAGCATTAGAACAGTGGGTGCCGCTTCACTAGTTCCCCGGCGGTTGTCGCCGCCTCCGCGGCGGGTCTTTGTGGCCGTGCAGCCGGGAGGTTGGCCGCGATCTAGCTTGTGACCCCGCGCGTTGACCGTCTCGCAGTCTCTCTCGTTTATGCGCCATTAATTAGCGACCTTCTGGTCTGAATCGACGTGGATGGGGTTTCTCCGTCCGCATTTAACCCCCTCCCCCCCAATTGGGACCGCACACGGGCGCCGCGCAGTTCCCCCGTCTCGGGCACGATTGAAATTAATTCGCCGGTGGTCTCACGGAATCAGCATTTCCGATGAGGTCGACCCCCTGCCAAAGCACATGATATGATTTCCATAAATCCGCCGAGTCTTATCCCAGCGCGTTGTTATTTGAAGTCGCCGAACCGATTCACACCTTGACAATCGATTAGCGATGACGGGCGCGTAATTAGGCGCCCACCCTTGTGTGCTTAATCGTGGTTGATATTTCGCGAGGGAGGCAACCTGCGCAGGGCCGCTCGGGACGTAGATCGCTGGATTGTTTCGGGGGCGGTAATTGTAAGGTATAGCCTATGGAGCCTCGCCGATGATTGAACATCTCGATGGCCAATTTGGAAGCATTTTCGCAATATGAATGGGTTTCGTGGCAGTAAAGAAAATGTACACAAATGCCTCCCGAGTACGTGAAAGTTGAGGTCGAATTCTCAGTAAATACGAATGAGATCAATCCCTTGGTCAGACGCAAGCATTTTTCCCATGACTTAGTCGCAAACAAAGGGGATCTCAATGCGGATCCGGAGGAAGGGGAAGAGGATAACCCTCAAATTAGGTTGATCGTCTCATTTGGAGGAAAGCGGCTAAATGTCTATTTACGATATATTTGTTAATGCTTCCCGAATAATTAAGATCATCAGGGTTAACCGAGGCATCCGTGGGGTGGAGGAGATGGGGGAGGGACGCGGGGGATGGGGGAAGCCATCGACCCTCCTAGGGGGAGGTGGGGTGTGGTTTTTGGCGGGGGAGGGGTACCCAGGCCGGGCCGGGGGAATGGGTGGGTCCGATGACTCATTATCCTGGGAGAGTTAATTAATTCCACTTCGCTCTGCATCTGACGCGCCCGCATTCCGTGGGACTGTCGAGTGTACGCTCGAAGAGCTCACGATCCCATTTAAAGAGGGAAACCCGGGCGCTGGTATTTAGTTCCGAACAATTTAGCGCCGCATTTCCCCTCCCCCCTTCTGAAACTCGGTGATGAGCCTTTTGAATGCTCACCATTCGGGGTTTTCGATTGTGATGAAGCTGCGAGTTGGGTGACCGATGAGCCGGTGTTCGTGGTTATTGTATTGCGTTGTGTAGAGAGAGAAGCAGGAAGTAATGTTGTCACAGGTTCAAGCGCAGATTTAGTCGATGGAAACACAGGGAACGAACTTGGAATAGTTTTGGTGCGGTGACTGATGTGTATTGGCTTTCTACCCCCGAGGTTCGAATCTGGGCAGTGACTGTTGGGAGGTGCCGTAACAATAACATTTAACGGAGTCATCCGCTAACATGCATTTCAATGCAATAATTTCGGAGTGTAAAATCATTCCCCTTGACCGGGACTCGAACCCGGATCCCTCGATGTCCGGCCGAGTGCTTTAGCCAGTTAAGCTTTCGCGACGTCCTCTTAAACTCTGAAATTTTTGGGCTTTTAAAGGAGCAATATGTTGATGGAGCGATAGCTCAACTGGCTAAAGCACTCGGCCGGACATCGACGGATCCGGGTTGGAATCCCGGTCAAGGCGAATGATTTTTTCACTCTGAAATTGTTGCATTGATTTTGAGAAGTATCCCGATACTTAGGTGCCACGGGTAAATGACTCCAAAGTGGAGTACGCCGTTCGTCGGAAGTGATGTTGATTTTTTTTGCGAACCCCTGGCGCCTTCCGTTAAAAGAGAGTTGGCTAATCTCTCTTCACCCTTCCTCCCCTCCCTGAAAATTCTACCGTATACCAAATCGCCCACCCATCCCTAATCGCGAAAGTGATCCCAGATGTCGGTCGCATGCCCTCACGAATGGCTGCCTTCCCAGGAAATTTCGGAACATTCAGATTACGGTTTCATTTGCGAAACTAAATGCGATGATCCCTAAATTCGACCAATATCGCCAGGTCGGTCGAGGGGAGCCGGGTTCGAATCCTACATCGGCCACCTTTGTTGATTACCACGGGATTGGTAATGGAGTGAAATGCAGATGGCCATTGGAGCGCCGAAAAACCGAAATTTTCGCGAGAATTGTACATTTATATCGGATAAATCTTCCTGTCCGGGCAGATGCGGAAGTCGCCAGTATTTCGCGGACTCGCGGATGCCATTTCAACCTTTTGTCAGTTTATCATCCACAAGAGACTCCAGTAAACTCTGGATTAACGGAGGAGAGGGGGGATTAGCATGAAGGAAACCCGGCGTTGGACTAACCAGACGTTCAAAAGATATTAATGCCAACTCATGCATTATTTCGAGCGAAATGCTGTTTGTTTAAAACTTGTGCCCACTTAGTAGAATAACGCACTACGTGAAAAATACCATTTGATCTTATTGGGGTCTGATATTGACTCTTCTAATTAGTAGGCTCTTCTATGGACCCTTGTTGTTAGTTTGCTTTCACATCCGCAAGCCAGTATGTTTAAAAGCGTGTATCCCAGGGTGGTTGCTCATGTAACTCGAACGGCAATTAGGAGACCTGAAAGCTGAAGTGGTGAACATAGTCATTTTGATGTGATTTATCATCTACGTGCGCTTGCCCAGTGTGCTACTGCGTCATTTCCACAGTACTGATGTAGATTTACGATGATTAGAAACGCTGATAATCGTTCCGCAGATTCTCGGTTTAAGTTTGCGTCCGTAAGGCATGTCACAAAATTTACTCAAGTTATTAATTCCATATCTTTCGAGAGGATAGTCCGCATTATTGTAGGAAAAATCCTACCCATTCGTATGCGCATACAAAATTGTGAATATCCATATTTTTTGGCCAACCGGAACGGCCTCATTTCTCCTTTATTTTTTTATAATTTACCCTTTCCCTGATTTTTGCATTTCCTTCTTTCAATTTTCTGCTTTCGCACCCCCTTCTATGACGTTCGAAGTCTTAGTAGCGCTCTCAGGATATTGTTTAGATGAATCGAATGGATGTAGAAGGAACTCCACGGAAGTCGGAAGTGGGTACCATAGGGTTTTTGGGACAGGAGGATACAGGAAAATAGCGTTACGACGCTATTTTCCTTTATAGTAATTGATCAGGACCCATGGCGGTTACGCACTGCTCGCACGTACACCACAATCGGAATGGCAGCCCAAGTTAAAAAATATCTGAGTCATCCATAATTAAAGGTAACACATTGCATGGCGGCCTTAGAAAAGGTTTCGAGGAGTACTCAGTGAAAATTCGCGCGCAAAGTGTTCTATGAACATTTCGGTCTTATCTTCCGTATCATTGATGCGCAAAGGCCTTAAGAGCAATGGAATAAATGATTAACGGACGCCTTTCACCCGAAAGAATGCGAGGAAATGAAGTCATCCCCCCCTCTGACGCATTTCCTCAAACTGACGCTGCTGCTTAAATGCAGACGTGACGAAAATTAACCTAGAATAAAAATCAGTCGGATGCGACGTGCCCGAACGCGGGCCTTTTTTTCAAAGTCGACATGTACGTGACTAAATTCTCATGATACAGCATGTTATTTTATCAATATTTGTGCATGCGTATTCCATTTTAGCCAACACAATAGAGTGCGTCTTTTAATATGGCGCAGTCGATAAAATTTTATAATATCTCAATGAATTGGAACGTATTAATTAATGAAAAAAGTTTGGTGAGTCAGTTTCGATGTTGTGTAACGGTTCCATATTGGCCATAAGTGGTGCAGTTTTCCGCAACCTAAAGTTTATTTTTTTTCTTTGTCGCCGTTCAACGTAGGTCCCGTCATTGGCCAAATTCTCCGCACGTAGTATTTATTGATGCCAATGAAGAACTTCATCACATGGCCGCCGTGCTCCTCTGGGGGGGGGGGGCTTAGTTCGTTAAATTAACAAGCCACGTGTTCGGACGGGAGTAATTAGTGTATCGAATCCAATTACCCGTGTACTCGGGGACATTGGGGCTGCTTGTAAACTTAATGGTACAAGACGGCGAATGGATTGCAATTGAGAGGGGAGTGAAGATGTGTTCTGCGAATGGTCGGTGAAGCATCTTACGGGGGGGATTGTGAGAGGATGTTAAGGATAACGCGTATCCCGTGCGTTTTCCCCCGCTCGAAGCGCTGGAGTCCTCAGCCTTCCCCCGTGGTTCCTTACGCAAGGGGTGGAGGAGAGTGGGCGAAATGTTCTTAAGGAAATCTCCCCGCAGTTCCCCGAGAGGGACGCACCATCCTCTCGCCACAGTTGCTCAAACAGGACGACCACCGCCCTAACCCCGTCGTTTGTTTGCGTAGAGTGCAACGCCCAATCCTTCGCAGATGTGTACGTACGCCTTCCCGCCCGTTTTCACCAACCAATTAGCCTCCTGGTAGCATTTGGTCTAATTTTATAAATGGATTTAAAGCTCAATCGAAATCGTTTTGTCTACGAGTAAAGTGCAGTCGTCATTTATTTGTTAAGATTCAAATGGTTACCTAATGAAAAATGTTCAGCGCAATTGCTAGATTATTTCTTGGGCGATTAGGTGGCGTGAATTGTTTAGGATAAAAGTTTTTTGAATCCTTGCCCGCTGGAATTGTGTTTTATGCAAAACTATTATCTTCAAACAATTTATAATATTGTTGTAGGTAATTTGCAATAAGGGAGAAGTGAAATAGTCCCGAACTATAGGTTTTGAGGAGGAATATTTGTGGGTAATATTTTAGCGAATAAAATTTAATGCACTTTTTAAATTTATTATTACGGTATTTTGCGAAGTTGCGGCCAATCAAATGAATGAAATACGGAAAGTAGCTCAGCATAAAGAGGAACGGTCTCTAGCGAGAAAAATTCAATCGGTTCTAAGCATAAGCAAAATTATAGGTATTAACTTCCTGTTGCTCGGATCAATACAATCTTAGTTGACCTGACCAAAAAAGCTCACTTTATACACCGCTGCGTATTGAAATTATCGGGAGAAAATCAACACTCACGGGGTCTCAAAACGTGAACAAAATGAAAGGAATGCATTAAGCTGAGTGTTATCTCGAAATGATAATCGTAAACATCGTAAATCAAGCGATGAATAGTACAAAATTGTAGTTGTAACTCGCAGGCTGGTCACCGACAATAAGACACATGTTTTCCAGTTACTTTAAATACACTAGAAAAAAACGAGTATTCCACCATGGCTTGGTATATTTTTAGATATTTCTGGTACTGAATTAGACGTATGGTTTTGAGGAATAAATTTATTACTAACCAAGCAGACACTTTTAATGACAATAAAATAAAAAGGTGAAGACGATAAATTTAATTTTACATGGAACTCATTTTATGGCCAGTCGCCAACGAGCGTAATGATGGCAATGATGGCGAACCCGGCACGAAATTATATCATAATATTAAATGAGTTTTTATCACTGCCGTGATTCTAGGATCACAGCATTCCATGTGATAATACGCCACACCCCGTTAAAGTTTTCCATCAGCATAGCAGCCTTTCCAGAATTCTTAATATAATATATTCTCATGATTCCATTCCCTCGCAAGTTAGGAATTTTTATGGAAACAATCGGGTGACCTCTGACTGGCTGACATTTCGTGACCTACGCCGGTCAAATATTCAGGAGGGAAGATTGGCCTCTTCGAAGGTAGCGTGCTTATTTGGTATTCTTCTTCGTTTTTATGGAAACGTGAAACTCCCTGATCAAATACCGGTTGGGGACCGTAAACACCGATGGGGTTAGATGGGGTCCTTGTGCTTCGTAGATGTCATTTTTTAGATATGTTAGTACCCTGCAAGCTACAGCTAGGGTGTGTGGCAGGGGGTGAATACTCACCAGACTAATTTTGATCCGAACATGACCCACACCGCGGCTGGACAGTATTATTCTGAGCCCTTATCGTTCGTTGAAAAAATGACATCTTGTGAATCATCTCGTAAATCCGTTCCACACTTAATCTCTCTAATTTTAATGACATGATCTCTCCTGCCGTAGTACGATGGGGGTAATTATACATTTTCAACATCACAGCCAGAGAGACATCCTTCCAATTTATGCAAGAGATTTAATCTTTAACTTAACCTTCGCTTCGTGAGTGATTCCCAACCTGACTCCTGTAATATTTCGGATACGCTACCAAGCTTGTCATAAAAACGTTTTACAAATCTAGCTCCTCTACGATGCCCGCGATCCAATTTGGCGATCAATCCAACTTCATGAGGATCCTATATACTTGCGGCATAGTCTAAATGAGGCCTAATCAGTGAAAAACGACATTAATCGTTGACCTTTTCACTACGTTTACCGAGGACCCTTCTAATAAATACTAATTTTTGTTAGCTTGTCCACATATTCCCCGTATGTGTTTTACCGAGTAAAGGTCCAGGAAGTGAGTGTAACGTTAAGTATTTAACCGTGTCTCCACTTTCTATTGTATTCCTTATACAGTAGGCGTTCGAAAGGGAATTGCTCTTTTCCTAAAAATTCATCACCACGCCATTTTTTAAGCCTTATTGGAATTGCCAAATGCCTCACCAACGTCGAAAGCATTTAGGTCATCCGCTAAAGCTGCTATATCCTCAGGATGGTGGATATCTGTATCCGCAAATGCTATATCCTCGGCAAATAAACGTATGTTACCATTAATCACAGAGTTAATCTAGTAAAGGAGTAAAGGTGGTCAAAGAAATGGTTCTCTGGGGAACGCCTGGGATGATTTTTACTGCATTAGATCTAACATCGTCTATCACTACTCTTTGTACCCGACCATTCATTAAGTCGCTAACCCAGCCCAGGATATTTTTGTCTATGCCATAAGCTTCTACCTCTGTGAATATTTTGCTATGAGGTACTTAGTCGATGGCTCTCGTAAAATCTAGAAAAACCGCATCCAATGGAACATTGCTCCCAGCCGAAACAAGAATATCATGTATAAAAAGCGCAATTTGTTTCTCGCAGGATCTACTCTCTTGAAAACCGCGCTGAATTTTCATCAATAACTTCTGAGATTGAGGTGTCTCACTATCAACTAGCAACTCTATATTCCATGACCTTGCATCAGATGGATGTGGGGGAAATAGGTCTGTAATTGCTCGGTTTATCCTCTTTTCCGTTTTTAAATACTGGCATTACGTTAGCCTTTTTCCAATCTCTGAAAACCTTGTGATCTGCTAGGGACATCTTAAATATCTGGATACTTTGCAGTTTCCGACGCCAGTTCCTTAAATATAAGAGCAGGCATTTGATCCGCCCGGAGGATTTATTAGGCTTAATATTTTTCCGCAAACGTTCTATTCCCTTATATGAGATTTCATTATTGGTTATAGGTTAGCTGGCACGATTTGTTAAGCTATCGGAGATATTGGTGAAGACTCTTTGAAAGGAGGGATTAAATAAGTTAACCTTTTCCAAACTGCTGGTTGCTCTTTTGCCTTTATCATTTTTGAGTGAATTAACTGTTGGCTTATCTCCCTGAACTTCTGACGTACGAGCGAAATCCTTTCGGATCCTCTTTCAATTTTTCCGCTAATCCTGTCCTTTTGAATTCGCTTAACGCTTTCCGAAATTCGTTTTTGGCGTGCGCCTTTGATATCTTGTGATGATAAGTGATCTCATTCCTTTTGTCGCTGGAGATATCTTCCTTAATGTTTTCCATCTTGGCGTGACATAGCCTTTGTCGTCATTACAAAATCGAATTCAGCCGTCACTCACATTCTTATTTTGAACGATTTAAGCCCAGTCATGCGTTCCAAAATAAAAGAATATGTCGTATATATCAGCAGAGTCTTCACTCATAATTTTGATGAACCTGATGATATCGTTTTCTACGAATTCTACAATTTTTCTCGACTTTCATAGGACGCGTATCTTATATTTGCTGTCCTTGTTGCTGTTCCACTTTATTGTTATTGAACCCATGTGGACAAGTTTAAAAATCCCCTGGCACTCGGGTGCCTACATTCCGTCTCTTCACCAGGATTTTGTACTCTTGCTTACTTTTGATGATGTGCAAACAACGTTGTAAGCTAGGCAACGTTGTAAGAAAGGTAAGTTGAGACCTATTTCGCTGGAGTACACGAGGCCAGGGGTATCAACTGCAAAACTTACTATCAAGGTCTATCTGCTTCAATTACGTTGTTTTCGAACCGTAATTTGCGAATATTAATTCATCTATTTGAAGCACATGGCCTTTAAAAAGTCTTTTCCTTTTTGGGATCTTAACTGGAATTTTTACACAGTAATACGACCAGAACCAGTTACGTGCCAATAAAAGATTAAAAGTAGGGGGATGGGTGTGCTAATGCTTGTTAAAAATAAAGAAAAAATGGATCTGCAAGGGTGCTAATTTTTAATACCTCTTTACCGGAACGTCTCTTGAAAGTTATGCCAAATCTGAAATTACTAATGAGCGTCTAATAGGCAAGATTAATGATATAATTGCGTATTTTCCATACCGTGTTTCCCACTTATCTCCCTTCTCCTATCAGCTCACGGGCGTTTCGCCCAATCATCTATAGAAGACGGCTCGTCTACTCCTGCCCCGAAACGCCCATGAGTTTCTTATATTAATTTATAGTAATTGCTATTGTTGGTATTCTAACGGTTATGGTAGGTTTTGGATGGACATAGCTTAAACAATTGTACAAAAATACATTTACTCGCCTCTCCTAACAGAGATAACAACCTGAATCGGGCTCTACAGTAAGCCCCTCCTTAATTTCGCATACTTATTTCCTCTCTTCATTCCGTCAACAGGTCTGTCATTTCCCTTACCATTCCGCGTTTGCACAACTTTTTCCCTATCACAGTCTTCAACATCCCATCGCCAATCAAAAAGCCATGAATCCAGCTTTCATACATCCACACACATTTTTTATTAGGTAATCCACTGATTAAGGTTTTGGATGGTCACACCTACCAAATAAATATTTTGTTCCCCCAACAAGACACAACCGAACAACATTCTCTCCTTAATCACAATCTTCAACATTCCTCCCCCGATCAATAAGCTATTCATGCATTTTTCCTGTCTTCTTACGAGTTCTCCCAACAGTCCCCTCTCTTTGTCCACCATATCACTTCCTCATTTGTTTTCCTTTCGGTCCATTTCATCTTCCTTATCATCCTTCACACCCACATTTCAAAAGCCTCCAATCAACGTGGGTCCTCCTGCTTTAATGACCACGTTTCCGCGCCGTACATAACTACTCTCCATGTCCAAGTTTTGACGAGCCTTTTCTTATGATCCTTACTCAACGTCCCTGTCATCAACTCCCTCCTCCTTGTGAAAGCCTCTTTGCATAGCGTAATTCTTCTCCTTACGTCCGTAGTACTTTGACTATTTTGGTCTAAAACACTTCCGAGATACGTGAACTGTTCCACCTGCTTTGCCCTCCCATTTTAATGTTTAGCTTAGCATTTTTCTTTCTGGAAAATCGTATAACCCTTATTTTATTTATATTGATTATCATCCCTTATCCATCGCACTGAATTTTCAATTCACTCATCATTGATTGCAACCCCTTGGTTGATTGACAAACTAGAGCTTGGCAATGAGCAAACCTAACTGGTTTTACGAATTACCCGCCGACTTTCATACCTATCTCCAGTTCTTCCCATTCCTCTTTAATAATTTCCTCCACATATACTTTGAACAGCACCGGTGATAAAGGACAATTGTATTCCATATCCCTCTCGGTTAGGGATATCATTACAGTAGTGACATCGCGCGTGCCTCTCCCCTTCCTAAACCCACACTCATCATCCCATAAGCAATCACATGCCCTGGTCTCCATCCTTTTGCTGACGATCCTGAGAACAACTATAGCTGAGTGGGAATTCAAACTTATTGTTCTGTAGTCCTAACATGATGTAACCTATACCTGTTTTGGAATAGGAAATAACACTGATCTCACTGAGTCTTCCCGCCAGATTCCTACCTCATAGATACTACGAATCAGTCCATATAGTCTTCCTCCCACATTTTCGTAAACCTTTTAGTAGTTCCACAGGAATGTTGTCTACCCCCTTTGCTTTATTTGATTTCATCTCCATCAAAGCCCTTTCAATCTCCCCGTCGAATAAGCATGGACCTAAGCTATATTCTTCTACGTCATATTCTCTTTTTATGTCTAACATTTCTGGCCTAACTTCTTTACCATACCGTTCTTCTGTATATTCCTCCCATCTCTCTTGGATCTTTGCTGTGTCAATTATTACCTTACCCTACTTATCTAACTGTTAATACAGATCCTACCCTTCTTACTTCCCGATATTGTTATAACCTTACTCTGCAAACTTTTCATATTGTCGCACTGCGTCATGCTTCTTTTGCTTTATTTGTTACCCGTCTCAATTTATTATTTAATCTTTGTACTTCCTTCTGCCTAACTCTGTGTTTACATTCTTCCATTCCTTTATCTCATCATTCTTTCTGATCATCTCACCCGTGATCCATAGTACTCGGCTCTTTTCCCTCATCCATGAATTTCTCTACAGCGTGCTGATACTCCTTCCTTGTCAATCCAATTAATGCTTTTACATTCCATTATCCAACCCGCCACTCTTTTTGAAATAGACGCAGCACTTCATAACAACTAAATGGTGATCAGAGTTCCCATCCGCTTTCGGGAAGCTGTGCGAAATGATCACACTGTTCCTAAAGCTGTGCCTAACCATAGTATAGTCTGAGACTTTCTTAGTCATCTGGCTTTTTACATGAATACCTACGCCTTATGTGGTGTCTAAACCAAGTGTTGGTGACGACTAAGCCCTGTCGGTTTTTAATCGGCCGCTACATTTCATAACAACTAAATTGTGATCAGAGTCCGCATCCGCTCCCGGGAAAGTGTGCGAATATATCACACTGTCGCTAAACCTCTGCCTAACCATAATATAATCTAACTGATACCTTTCTGAGCCACCTGGCATTTTCCATGTATACCTACGCCGTTTGTGGTGTCTAAACCATGTGTTGGTGATGACTAACCCCTGTCTCCTGCAGAATTCAATTGCTTTCTCCCCGCGGTCATTCCTCGCACCCAAATCGTAGTTCTCCACCTCATCACCATCTCTTCCTTCTACTACCGTCGTATTCCAATATATATATATATATATATATATATATTGGAATATATATATATATATATATATATATATATATATATATATATATATAAGTGGGTCGCGGTGGTCTAGCGGGTAGAGCGTTGGACTGCTGACCAGAGGGTCCCGGGTTCGATTCCCGGGCAAGGCACTTTGGACACCTGCAGCTCCACCCAAGCTAGTTGATTTTTCGGGTACCAGATCTTACTGGGAAACCATAACCGGCACAGGGAAAGGAACTGGCCCCCCTACCCTGATGTGTGACACACGCCGTCGGGCTTGGTACATGGGTGAGCTCTACCATCACCTACTAAACCGACCTTCGGGTTGATTACTGTGTTATATATATATATATATATATATATATATATATATATATATATATATATATATATATATATAACACACAACAATATAACTTTTGGACGGCACAATAGAACACAGAATAAAACAGATAACACGTAAAAGGGCACTCGCACTGTAGATGATTGAAGCTTAAATCATCTGCAGTGTGAGTGTCCTTTTACGTGTTATCTGTTTTATTCTGTGTTCTATTGTGCCGTCCAAAAGTTATATATATATTTTATATATATATATATATATATATATATATATATATATATATATATATATATATATATATATATATATATATATATATATATATATATATATATTACACACACATATGTATACACACATTTACTCAAGCCATTGCCCACGAAAAGACTCGTATGCTCTAATGCTAGGCTCCAAGAGCAGACACGACCGTACGCTACAAAAGTCGGAGACCCGGTTCTTTTCAGCGGCTCTCTTCAACTTGTTCCCCTTGACGTGAATTGCTTCTCAAAATGCCATTCTTCCGTGTGCAGTGAACTCCGAGGCAACCCTCCATTCTAGGAATTGATACCATCTCATTCCGCGTCATCAGTCGCTGCCGACGAGTTCTCCGCTTGAGCAGACCGAATGGTCTTTTGTGATCTTTTAACAATGGCTTTGAGATCATAATACAATTCGGAGGAGAGGGATAACTCCTCCGATTCTCCATCACTACGTGAAAGAGATTGCATTCATTTTAATTTCGATGTCGTATATGTCATTGTTCACAATTGACTACGTAATTCAATGCACAACATAGCCCGTAAACAGCTATAATGTCTGATTGTATTTGGCAGAATTTCTACCATAATTTCTTTACATTCTATTATTAAAATAAGGTTTTAAGAACTGTATGTGTGAAATCGTTTATGATATGCTAAAGTTATGGGTTTTCATGTCAGTTGATGCGCTGAAGTCGTGCTTTAAACGTCTTCAGTATGTTCATCAATATTCTTAACGCATTGTACATCAATATTTCATGAATATTTTTGATAATGAAATATGTTTTCACCTAGGCCTAATTAATTGAATATGCGATTCATAGTCAATCTGCACAACGAGGCAACTGCATGGGATTGATATTAGTGTTATACGACATTTAGTACTGCTTGATATTCTTATAAATAAAACTTCAATAAAATATGCGTAAACGATATTTTAATCTGGGTCTGTATTCGGTCATTTCATTAAAATCAGGACGGAGGGTTTCATAGGATAGGCTACTGCAATCAGAGGGGTGAATGTTCTAGTAGATGTATATCCAACCGCGGGTTTCGTTTCGTGAGGCAAAGTTGCCCGATTACGGTCGTTTTCTACAGACTTCTCACGCAGGCAACCCGCATTCACGTCCTGTCGCAATTTTCGCGTCGCTTCTGCGCTCCGATGTTCGCGCCTGCAAATTAGACTATCTTTCTCTCTGAAGCCATGTGTCCACGCGGGTGCGGTCACTGCGGTCGTGCCACCACCCCCGCCTCCCCTCCCGATTGTCTGAAGGGCTATCATGTTGGCCACACACCGCATCCATGCAAGGGAATGTGTTGAGGCCGGGCGCTCACTGTGTCGGAGAAAAACGTTTTTGTTTCATCAGATAGAAACAATGGACGTCATGCTCTAGTGGAAGCTTGCCTTGTAAATGAAGCCGATGCACATTGGCCGGAACAATCGAACGTCGACAAGCGATCACATGCGTTGAAACAATATAGGTGCGAGTCCCGCTAAGCGTGTTGTGTGTCCGACTTTGCTAAGTATTCGGCACTGCGTGTGCCATTCTCGCAGTCGACGAGAATGCATCATCGTGTTTTATTCGTTCCTACCCCTTCAGCGAGTGGGTATGACACGTTAATGTCCCATGACACCAAGAGAGAACGATTTTGTGTCTCTGAGCAAAAATGGTTTCGTTTCATCCAGTATGGACTCTGCCTAGAGGCCAATCTCGATGTCAGACGACCCCGAGGCCGGTATAGAATCGTTAATTGAATAATGGAAAAAGTATGATTGCATTGAAGTATAAGGGTGTATTGTCATGAGGGGAATACGAGTAAACTTGACCGGAATGTCGATAGAGCGTGTCGGAAAAGGGATACGGGGTGTTCGTGAATTGAGGGACAAATGCCGACGGAGTTGATATGAAGAAAAGGCAGGAGTAACTAGCGTATGAAAAAGTGCTAAAGTTAAAGTTAACCTCTGCATCCCAATGGTATTCGAATACGAATGATTAAAAAATATACGCTACCTTCAAATACGAACGAATAATATACTTTCTTAAATGCCTCAAACGAAGTCTTCGATGTATACCTTCATCTAGCTCGTAATCTAGGCATCATTAGATTATCATAATAGTCGAAAAGAATTAACTACCTGAGTGTTCTCGCTAATAATCGCGATGGCCAAATTACATTTGGCAAGTTCTTTCCATTAATATTCCATGCGTGATCAAGTGCTCAGTTTTGTTTTGCTAAAATCAGCGGAAGCGCTACCTTGGTAAGACTAGAGCAAAGCGATGTTAAATCATGAACTCCAGTGAAAATACTCAGAATGATATTGCCGTGAGGCAGTGGGCAGCAAGAGGTTGTATTTTCAGGAGTGCAATTCATCCCTAGTCCGTAAGAGCCGAAGCGCTTCATTTCATTAAAGATGATCGCATTTCTCCGGGACATGGCCCAAGGAGAGATAGGTTTTCAAGTTTCAATACGGGGAAAATTTAAATGGCACTCTGAAATTATTTCTGGCGGAGGGTGAGATGACTCGAACGGGCACCCGCGCGAGATTGTGTCAGCGAGATAATAAGCGTTGATTCTCTTTGCCAGGAGGTAAGTATATTGAGTAAAAAAATATTACCAGATGATATTCATAATGCATGCATACAAGTAATGATACATACATGCATGTATAAAAATTATGAAATATTGTCCTCCTCGTGTTTGTTTTAATCGTGGATTGTACAAAGAATGGATGAACATTTATATTTAGCACTAGAGTCTGTTTATCTTGAAATGTGACTGTCCAAAAAGGAACGTAATGTTTTCTGCCTTCATGTGTGCGAGCTTTTCTTATTATTTATGGAATACCATCGTAGCAGCCAAACAATGAATTGATTTTGATAAATGAAAGAGAATTCCTTTCATTTCTTTGAAAGAGAAGAGATTCCTTTCAATATCCCGAGTAACTTAGGGTGTGTATTGGCTTCGCCAGACCAATTTTTCCGTTCAGCTGTAACTGGATTTAATTCGTGTTATCGGCATTTTTAGGCGTCGAAACGTCAAGCATATTTTTCATTGCCCTTTCTTTGTATTTAAATGTTTAGTTAATTTTTGAAATTGAATTTATACATATATTTGTGTCGCCGCTGAATAGGATTCGTTTTCAAAGATAACATACGAGGGGGACTATTTATATTTTGAGTCTTGAAAACACTTGGTGATTTAGGAGCCATCATCTTACATTTCCATCTAAAAATTTGACTATTTTAACGCTAACTTTCTTCACAGCATTTTGTCATTTGATCATAAGTTGTATTGTTTACTGTGACTCGAACATTTTGCCTGAGCGAAAAAATAGAGTTGACTCGTGAACACTTTCGTGCATGATCTTTTACGAATTTCGACGGGGATTATCATGACAGGAAAGCATCGATCAACTTACTTCCACTTTTGGCGATGAAGCCCCATCCTTTGCCACTGTGAAATGCTGGTGTAATGAATTCCATCATAAAAAGAGACGTTTCAGGTGTGACATGGTGGAATATCATGATTAATTAAAATTGGCAATTTTCCACGAAATAAAATTTCTTGATACAACCGGTTTCGATGTAACTACATCATATTCTGCTGATTCACCAGAAGATGATGTAGTTACATCGAAACTGGTCGCATTAAGAAATTTTCTTTTGTGGAAAATTGCCAATTTTAATTAATAAATAAGAATTACATCATGGCCACCGTTCGCTCGGCGACGAGAGTCGTGAAGGTCGTCAGGAATCAGTTGTTGTGTCAGAAATCATTATTTCTGTTGCAATGACTATTAAAGAAAGATCGTCATATGACTTATCGTGTGATTGAGACATCCTTATGGATTAGTATGACGAGAATCAATTAGATATTGCATGAACATTTAGCTGTGGAAAAAATTTGTTCGCGTTGGATCCTGCATAATTTGACAAAAGTTCAAAAAGATGCTCGTGTCAATTGGTGCAAAGATATGCTCAACAATTAAAATTGTGGTGCATCAAAATCTGTGTATAACATCTACACAGGTGATGAATCTTGGATCGGTGCGTATGAGTCCGAAACAAAACAGCAATTCTCTGTATGGGTCTTCCAAGACGAGCCAAATCCGACAAAATTGATACGTGCACGAAGCACATAGAAGCAAATGATTGCCTGTCTCTTGGGAATAACTGGGTATGGGTCAACCGTACCGTTTGAGCAACGTAGAACCGTGAATTCTGAACGGTATACGAGCACTTGTTTGTCGGAAGTGCTTGGTGAAATATGGAAAATGAAGCGGAAACGAAGGATCATTCCTCATAATGACAATGCAAGCTCTCACAGATCGGCTGAAACAACTTCCTATTCGACTGGCCAAGACGTCGAATTGGTGGGTCATCCTCCGCACAGCCCGGATTTAGCGCCAAATGACTTCTTTTTATTCCCGTTTATCAAGAAAAAAATTGCTTGGCCAACGTTTTTCGGCGCCTGAAGAAGCCGCTGATGCATTCAAAAACCAATGTTTTGGCGGTTACTCAATCGGAGAGGAAAAAATGTTACGGAAATTGGTTCGAGCGTATGCAGAAGTGTATTGACTATCATGGAGAATACTTCGAAAAACAGTAAAGCCATTTTCTACAATAAATTACTGTGATTTCATTATTAGGCTGAAAATGTAAATAGAAACCCTCCTGTGTGTATATATATATATATTTCTAAATATATATATATTACACATACCCATGCACACACATGTTCATAAAAGAGAATATAACCTTAGTCACAAGCGTTGCGATGGCAAGTGAAGCTTTAAAACTTGTGACACTCAAAATTTTGTTTTATTTTTAATATTGATTTTGTCTATTTTTTGTGTTTCTAAGTTTTATATGCCACGCTTGTGACTAACGTTTTTATGTATACAAACAAACACATTCTCAAGGATATTTATATAAGGGGTATAAATAAACAGAGAGGACAAACGCACAAGGTTGTTGGGAAGGTGGAAGGGTGCGGATGATTACTAGCAGAAAAAGGTTTTCACCTGGACTTGAACCACGGAATTCGGCTTGTCAAACCGATGCTCTACCAAAATTATGTCGATATTCTACCCTGTTTTTCCTTATACACGTTAGTGTTTCTATCCGTTTTCCGTAATCGATATCCGATTTTGTCTCTGTCGTTTTTAAATTTAATTAGTTACTATCTCTCCCTTATTTTATCTGCATGAAGTAATGCGCCGCTGCTCTTATTCATTTAATCGGTGTCATAAGTGAACTCGAGTCTCTGGTCTCTACTTTCATTTTTGGTATGAGGTGTTCTCTTTGTAACTCGAGTGACTCCTGCCCTAGTTCCTTCGGTATACTAAATCTATAAACTTACTTCTCTTTACTTGCTTTGAAATTCCAGCGAATATCTGTCGACTTCATTTAGCGGAATGCTGAGGTACCGGAATGAATGTGTCGCGGGCCCGAATCCCGACTTGTGAAATGATTAATTAAAATTGGCAATTGTTGTTTGTCCCAGATGTTACCTGGGTAACAATGATGCACTTTCACAATGCAAAAATAAATTGCTTTGGCGGGGATTCGAACTCGGATCCCTCCATCCCTCCATTTCCGCTCAATATCTTCGATTTAGCTACCGTTGCATTCTTTTACACCGTGAATAGCAACCTAGACGAATAATTGTTACGCTGTGAAATGCACGCATTTGCTACACAGCAGCGGGTGGCTCCGCTGGGGTAAATTAAGAAGCATTTTCTGCAGTTGTTTCACCTAGTCTGGACTACGGAATATAATCTTAGCTATAGGCAGCGTGTAGAATCGAAATTTGCCGCTCGATTTGTCTCTCTTGAATTACTAGTACTCCCATCAATTTACTCTCCTTTAGATGGGCCCCAAGTATTTGTATAATTAATACGAACTCATAGCTCAGCGTATTATAAACATACATACGAATTAGCCGTGGTATGGCCACATCAGGTATATTATTATTCCCACTCTTACTCAAAAGAAGTCCGCAGGTAATTGATATCCTTATATTAGTTCACAAAAAACCTTGAAGTACCTTCCACAGCTATACGATGGGACCTAGGAAAAGATGGTACGCGATAATTTGTACGATTAATGTTTTTGAAGGCTTTGGTGGTCGCGTTCGCTTCCTAAGTTTGCGTATATGTCATAAGGCTAGCGAATGAGCAGAAATAATTGAATCTGCAGTATTCTGAAGCATATTTTTAGAAATAGCTGAATAATATATTCATCTCAAAGCTCGGTACTCTAAGGTAACAATGTGACGGATAGGAATTACGGCATTTGTTGAAGCGTAGTAAGAAGTGTAATTATCTTAGCTTATACGTATTATAAAAAGAGACGTTTCATGTGTGATATGGTGGAATATCATGATTAATTAAATCCCCTCCCTCTTACCCCATTTTCCACTACCCTCCCGGTTCTTGGTTTCAGCATATACGAGTATACTCGTATACTGGATACTGAGTTATGACTGTTACCTGAAGATAATGTAGTTACATCGAAACCGGTCGTATTAAATTTTATTTTTTGGAAAATTGCCAATTTAAATTAATATACGTATTCTGTCGCCCATGAGGTTAGTATGCAGATCAGTTGAATGCGCCCATGACTTCGAAGCATGTCGAATGCTTAAGTGATTACACTACTTATATGATTCTGGCGATTACGCCTAATTGAGCGCCGTATTTTGCAGTATTTCTCATTTCTGATACCAATAAAAATCCTTGTATTAGCGAGTAGACGGATCCTGTCTCCTCCCTGAACACGGCGGTCCTCTCCGCGAAGGAAGTCTTTTAGGCCCCTTTTGAATTTGTCTTCACCCTCTCAAAAGAATGAAAATCGTTGATGTTTCACATTTTAAAAATCACTATCCCTTTTTATAGGATTGTTCGTTCGGTTTCCTCATCCGTTGGATCCCTGAATGCGTCGCAATTTACCTTCTGACTGATACATTGTGTAGCCATTGATGGCATCTACATCTACTTAATACCCTGCAAGCCGCCGCAAGGGCGTATGGTGGGGGGTGTTAGGGCACCTCCCGTAATTAAGAAAAAACGGCATGCAAAAGCCAAAAAATTATACATTCCACAAACAAAACATGGTATACATTCTTGCAAAAACCCTAACAACCCACATACTTGCAAACACTCTAACTACCATTTAACATACACATGCACCTACAAATATACCTGATGTCTTTGCAATGTTTAATATTGCTTCGAATTTTAAAGTAAAGATTTTTAATGTTTCTAAAATGACTTCGGTTTCTTAATATTATGATTCCTGATTGTTCGGAGAAAGAATATTTGTATCTATCCGTGCTGGAGTCTATTTCCCTTATCTAATCTTTGTGGTCCGATCTACTGAGTAGTGTAAGACCACAGTAATTCCCTTAGTGTCATTGTCAAACTCGTTGGTTATGAACCTTTCTAAAAGTCTCGCTTGTTCTCTTCGTATCCCAAGTCATAATTGATAGGAATGTGTGGGGAAAATATAATGCCCGTTCTATCGGGAAAAATCCAATAGCACGAACCTCTACCTTAATTTGTGTTTTCCCGTTCCTGGGGCTCATTGTTTCTCGGAAAATGGAACTTTAAATTTTGCAATGACCCCATTGTGCTTCTCCTCTTGCATCGGTACATTTTTCTTTAGCAAGATAGAAAATTAAGAGGGTTTTGTCTATTGGTGTACGGTTATTTTGTGAGAGGGGAGAACGGTGGACTCCCGAATCGGAATTTGAGAGAGGGCTGGATTTCCGAGAGGATCACGCAATGCACGCCGCGATGTCCCGCGCGGGCGGTTCTAGGGCTTCTGTCACACTCGAGGGCTCCCTACTGTCTTTCACTCCGCAAACGAAGTGTGATGATATGATAATGGGATGAAATGGCAAGTGAATAGAATAGTGCATGCGTTAATTATCTCAGTGTGGTTAAAATTGCTGTGGAAATGGCAATCCGTTTCACTTTAATGGTCATGTTGGGGATCCTTCTAGGCGTTCCACCGACGATTGAACATTTCCAATCTGCGTGTTGTTACCACTGACTATTGCTTTATACAATGGTGAGCGCATGATTGTTTTCATTTCTGGATTGTTTCATTAGTGTTGTTGGGCCAAGAATTAATGCTCGGAGTAGGTGTCTCCTAAAGAAAAATAAGTTCGAACATAGTAATGAGTATATTGTTTAATTTAACGCAAGAAATTTATTATTAATATTTGCCGTCCCAGGAAGATCTGATACCCGAAAAATCACAGCGTGGAAACCATAACCGGCACAGGGAAAGGAACTGCCCCCCTTCCCCACCCTGATGTGTGAATTTCACACTCCGTCGGGCTTAGTACTGGGTGAACTCTACCATTACCTACCAAACCGACCTTCGGTTTGATTACTGTGTTTATGTTTTTTTTTATATGCCATCCAGCGTTACGCTCCTTGCGAAAGTCTTTACTGCCACGGTCGATTGCTACGTTCATTCTGTCCGTCATAATTTCAAGAGACGCTAATTGAAATAGCTTCTCTTTGTCTTCATCAATGGTGGATTTAGCGTGGCCCCTTCTCTTTATGACCATCCGCAGATGCCTTTAAAGCCGCCCGACTGCAATACCAACGCTGAATTAGTGCATTTCTGTCAACCCCGGAATTTCCATGTACCTGGCTGTCATGGGTGACCCGGCCACCGGAAATTGCCTTTGCTCGCTTGCAGCAATTTGCCTGTTCTTTTTTTTTATTTATCTGTAGGGTTTTCGGAACGTGAAGGTTACCCCGTTACGGTGGTTGTCCATGTGGAAGGGAACCATTAAATGAATTTTATTTTTTTAATTTTATTTATTTATGGAAGGTCTTCTTCTTTGGTTTATAATCCTCGTATTGCTGCAGCTATTCCGGTCGGCTATTATTTTCAATTATGAATAATCGTTGAAGCAAGCATCTTCCTATATTCGATGTTTTCAGGATTAATGTTGTGGAAATCCACTATCACTGAAGTACAAGTAACAGTTCAAAGAAACTAGTTGTACCGAATATAATTGAGTGGAATGATAAATTGTTATTTTTATTTCGATAAGCTTCTATAATTATCTATTTCATTTGTGTGTCTGTGACGGGGTCTTTCTCGGCATCTTCTTCCCTTCATCGTCACCCTTCCAAAATTGTCTTCTTCAGGCCCTGACGACGTAGGATATGCCCTGTCCTTAGGGACATCTCTTTGCGCTTGTTTCATATACTCATCCATATGGAGTCATTTGCCCCAGGCCTCTGATCCAACCGATCGAAGCGTTTGTAACTGATCATGAGCATCCCCCATGTCGCGCTGTTAACGCTTAGAAAAGCACATTAGGTTTTTAATGGATTGGTTTTCCTTTGCCTTCTCCATTGGGCGTCGTGGCTCTTTCACCTGGAGGGAAAGTTTCCCATTCCAAAGAGGCCTTTGGCGCTTGGTAGAGGTACTTTCTTGTCACGGGAGAAACTCAGTGCTATCTTCAGCCACTTGGCTCGCACAAACGTTGCCACCATTCTACCGCGTGGAGATGATCGTCAGGATTTTCCATTCATCAAGAGTGTGACCTTAGCGACATTTCCTAAGCTCTCTGGTACTGTATAGAGGAATGCTTGATGGGTAATACAATGCACAGTAAGTTATTTTATAATAAACAGGGTGCAGTCAAATTAATTAGTTTTATCCTAGTAGTATGGACGTAAAAGGAGGATTGCGTTAAGCAAGCAAACTTTCACGAGGAGGGAATTGATGATGTTGAGTAAGGATGCCAAGGAAAAACTCGTTAAAAATTTTATATGGCGCATGGTTTTTTACGGCTCGGAGACTTGGTCGTGGAAAAAAAATTTTAGCCATAGGTTTGAGGAATGAGATGTGGGTGTGGAAAAGGGTGGGAAATTAAACGGACGGAATTTAAAACAAACGAAGATAAGGGGTGGAGAGGAAATTGTTGGGAGAGATTCAAAGGAGGCCAAAAAGTGAATGCGGGGTATTTTGATTGGTGATTGAATGTTGAAGACTATGATGAGTGGAGAGAACTTTCGACAGGCGAGTTAGGCTTAGGAAAAGGATAGGCTTGTTGGATGAAATGGAAGTGGGTAGAAAGTACGCGGAATTGAAGAAGAGTTTAATGTAGTTTGCGGGCGTCGGGATGTGTCGCGTTAGACGAAGCTTAGAAATTAACTTTTTTAAAATAGTATTATACTTAAAGCGGTACAATGGAATTTATAAAACAACTTCTTTTCATGTTTTAGTCATGCCACAAATCGATAAATGCCGTTAAAGTTTTTTGAAAAAAAGCTATAAATTTCTAAATGAATGCTTAAGGTCAGCAGCTAGTTCAATTGCGTTTTAGTATTTCAGCCTTGTGCACCCTGTGATGCTTAATTATTTGGCATTTTAATTTGTTATTATAGTACGTTTCGAATTTAATGAATGGTGGAAATTTAATGCCTTTTGTGTCTCAAACTTTAGGTTGATGTATAGGGCACGGTGGAATTAAAAACTAGGGAGTGGCGTAATTTCACTCGTTAATTCAATTGTCTCGCGCACTGCAATTCCGCAATGCTTCGAATGAGCGCTTCAATGAGTTCCGTCGTGGGATCCGTCTGTTTTCATTTCCAGGTGCGTGATGAGTTTTCGTCCTCGACGAATGCCTGCCCTTCACCGAGTTAAATGCCCGCTCCAACGCCCTCACGAATTTAGCAAAGGCGCCGGTGATCTTTCGTCGTTTCCACCTCCTCGCGAAGTTCGAAGGCCTCCCATTTCCGTCGCACGCCTCCATTCTCCCTCGGAGTTCGTGTCATGAAGGAAATGAGGTCGTCGTAATAGGCATTTTAGTATTTTTTTCAATTGATTTGGGTGCTTTGAGGACGGTAGTTGGGAAGCTGTCTGGCATCCTTTCGAATATGCCATCTTTCTTGTGTATATGCAAGGGATGGATTTCATCAAAGCCTTAGGGTCATGTTCTCCTCAACTTATTGATCACAGGATTCTTCGCGTTCAGGCCCGGAAGAGAAACTCACTTTTATTCATTGAAAAAAGAAGCTTAGGCATGACCATCCTGACTTATGTCCCGTGGATCCGGAGATTGAATGCATCCAGGGGCTATTGACTTTCGGATTTAAACCGCTTTCAATTAAGATGAAGTTCTATTTGAACATTTTATCACCCTTTTTCTCAGAATTGATTTGACTTCTAACTGTAAATTAGAATAAATAGGCCCACGAATAATACAAAAATAAGATCTACGAGATTAAGTTACATTTCTTGAAGACATTAAATAACGGATTGCATCAGTGATGAGGCCACTCCTTTTTGATTTTCTCAAGGCTCACAGAGGAAAAACTTAGTACGCTAGAACTCCTGAAGCAAGGCCAGCGGTAGTTTCCCTCTCTCGAGCATACGGAAGCGAGAAAACAATCACATATCAGACTAACCGCACAAGCATACATGACAGTGAGGAAAATTGGAGGGAATGGTGTTATAATCGGAAATCACAAACACCAAATCTAATAAGTTAAGGCAAAATAGGTGCTGTGCGTGGGTGACGTTTTATGAAGCGCAAGATTAGCGTTGGTATATTGATGCTAATGGTGTTAACAAGCCGCTTACTCCATACAGGTTCTTTTTTTTTGCATTCACGGAAAGAAAGGAGGCCCAGGATAATTAATTTAATTATATAAGTGTAAATTGATGTCGCCGACTAATTTTTCCGACGACTCTCTGACGCCAGATAATCCGATGGGTGGGTGAATTATCCGTCGGCTCCAGCAAAAAAGTGCTTTAGACAGTACTGGTTGAATGATTTTCCTCGCCTGGATTTGTAGGGTTCATGGGAGATGAAGGGTCGTGGGCCGAGTGGATTAAGGGATGGGATTCGAGGGACCTTTGAGGGGACTTATCAAAGCACACCATATGATACCGTCCATCAAAGCTGTGCGACTCGTACTCCATGACTGTGCCTTCCTCTGATGATTCTGCTTTTGGTAGGGAGGGAACAGACGATGGCGGAGAGCAATATTGCATCTTGTGATCGCTGCTCGTAACCAAAGCCAAGAAACTAGGTCATTGCGTTTTCATCAATTTTTGTCATACAGTGCATTATGTACAGATATGTTTGTCCTCTTTATTTTATTTTTTTTTAAAGCATATAGTGGATTTCATTTGATTAAATTCGCGTGTAAGACAATTTTACACGCATACATTCGTGTGTATTTTCAAATTTGCCTGTGAGCCGGTCTATTGCCGGAAGCTTGCCCTCCGCTTTTAAAACTATCGATTGTAAGCCGAGTGTTAAATTATGAATAGTCTTTTTGAAAGAAAAATGATGGCTGACAATCGATTATTTACCCTTTCATATTGTAGCGTATCCTTCATGGTATACCATGTGAAAGGGGCTAAGTTTAACAATGGAAATTTACTGATATCCGGCCAGTATGTCCTGCCTTAATTATGTTACCGCATTTAAAGTCTCATACAGGAATAGGTGGAAGCTACACATTGTTTATCTTCAATATCGGAAATTTGAGCGTGGAAAATCAGGATAAAGGTATTCCGTGCTAGGATTTTTGACCGAGTCGAACATTATGGCAGGCGCTCAATTGTAGCCGGATGGTGTAACGTAATTTTCTCGTTTGAAATTCCCGCGTTAAAATCGAGCGGGTTGAATGTGTGCCTGACGTCCCCTGGAACCTGATTTTAAATATGTAATGCCCCTAGAGATATCGCTTAGTCTGTGCGATTCACTGGGGCTAGGTTTTCCCGGGAAACTGCAGGCAGTGGAGGGAAAGGAACTGCCTCCGTACCGTTTGAAGTGACGGAAATTTACGAAAAATTCGTTAATATTTATGTTAACGAGTTTATATCATCTATTTGCTTTTATAGTGTACGTGATTTTATCTTACATACGAGACTTGTGGTATTACCAAATCTTTTGTCTCGGAGTCCTGAGAAACAGATTCCTCTTTTTGTCATTAGGGTGTTCTATCATATAGAGACGCACGTAACATTAGCAACGAGCCTCCATACAATGGTTAATAGATATATACGCTACCCCGCAAGCCGTCTGAAGGACGTATGGCAGGGAGTTTTAGGTTACCAGTTGTTGCACCTCTACTCCGCTACTTTCACACACGCATGTTATCCATTTTATTATATGCGCACATATTGAAGGCAGGTGTCCTAACACCCCCGCCAAATGACCTTAACGGGGGTTGCTAGTTACTGCGTGTATGTAGATCATTTTTGATAAACCACCTTGAAATCATCACACATATAGGTGCAACCGAAGGGATAAGTGACCAAAAAGTCAATGTTCCCGAATTACATGTGTCGGTAAAATTGTAGAACCCAGGAGAAAGATATATATTTCCGAGAAAGGTAATTTCAAGGATTTTTGCCGATTATATTAAGGAACAATCTATATTTTCATGTAATAAAAATCCATAATGCTAGAAGTGAAACCGCATGGAAACATTTCTTAAATTTAATTAGACTCGGTATAAGAGTCATATATTTCCATCAAAACAAAACACGAAACACGATTCACGTTGGTACAACTATGAAGTAAGAATAGATTTAAGTCAACAAAGGAAGTTGCATTCGATACACAAAATAAAGTCAAAACTGGCGTAGGATCGCCTTTTGAAGATGTGCAAAAAATACCCAACACGTTATACGGGAAGAAAAAGAACCATGGTAATACGTTAGGGAATTGCTGGGAAAACGTCCAAGTATATACAGTCCCTTAAAGGTCAAAGTGGTACATTATTTGCATGCAGAACCTTCAAAAAGAATATCCTACATAGTTAATCTCAAATCGTCTTTTCTCAAGACAAAAACGTACTCAGGTAAGTAAGACTCATTTGAATATTAAATGAAATTATAACTATATGCAAAGTGACAACGTAACAACTTCTCTAATTAAAAAAAAACAAACCCCTTTGACCATGGGGCATTCCCGCCTGAGTAATGAAACTTTCCGAAATTGCGCCCTACTTAGAATACGTATTTACCAATCGATTTTAGAAGGCGCCGTTCCTCTGGACTGGAAAATAGTTAAGGCGCACACCGATCTTAAAACGTAGAAATGAATAAGACCTCTGTAAATACTGGCGAATTCCTTTAATCTCTCACTCCTGTGATATGCCTCACTCCTAGGATATGCCATTGTTAGCAACAATGTGCCGTTCCTCGACACTCACAATCTTATATCCCGCCAAAAACGCGGATTTAGAAAGGAGAGATCATTTGAACCTCAGTCGGGGCTTATCACGCACGATATCCTGCATTCGGGGAAAAGGATCGAACGAGTAGATGCGATTTTATTGGATTTTAAACAGGCCTTGGGTAGGCTTTAAGATGGCCTTGTCCCACACACCCAATCCATATACCAGTCGCGATTCATTGAAATAAATGAAAATGTAATAAACTGGATTCAGGACTTCCTTAAGAAATGTCTATGAAACGTAATAAATGGCTCTAGCTCTAATTATGTACCACTAACAGCCAGCCCCCTCAGGTTAGCGTCATAGGTCGTTTACTCCTCCCTATTTACGTGGGTAATTAGAAAAGTTCTCGGAATGGGATTGAAATAAACGACTTTAGGGGTACCTCAGTGACACCTTTTTATTTTTCAATGTAGTCTCCTTGAACTCTAATGCACTTGTTCCAACAATGTTCCAATATATTGATTCCGTCATCATGCCTGCAAAATAATCGTCTACTTCAGGTATTAGTTATTTTTTTAAAGAGAATCTCCGTCCACCGAGGTAAATTTTGAGCTTTGGGAAGAGATGGAAATCTAATGGCGCAAAACCAGACGAATGTGGCAAAATTCGTATTATAGTTCACGTATTTTTGCCATGGGAAAGACATTTGTGTGTGGGTCCATTGTTTTGGTGAAACATGACTTTCTTCCTTGCCAAACCTGGCCTTTTTTCTTATATCTTTTGCTCTAGTTGGTCCAGGAGGTTAGCGTAGTAATGTCCAGTAATTCTGTGACCAGTGGGAAGATAATCTATCAGCAGAATCCCTTTCGCATCCCAGAAAACTGGAACCATCACCTTTCCAGCCGACCTTTGCTTTTTCTTTGGTGGTGGTGAATCAACATGTTTCCACTGCTTTGACTGCTGTTTTGTCTTGGGGTATAGCAGTCGACCCAAGTTCCATCTGTTTGTTTTGCATCCGAAGTAGATATATAATTCAGCCCCCAAATTGCATTTCCAGATAAAAGACAAAAATGGGTAAGCACTGGGAGAAATAGTTAGAAACAAACTATTTACATTCCCACTACACTGGCCTCGTGCCTGGCGTCCCAACGCCACACGCCCTTACCCGGAACTCATCTACGCAGTAACTAGCGACCCGCGTTAAAGCAGGTGGCGGGGGTGTTGTGACACTACTTTTCAATGTGTGTGTGTGTAAACCCACACACGTGCCTTACTATATAATAGTAATGTATGTGCCCGAGTAGAGATTTGAATTTATGAAGTAGGATTGGTTACGTCCGATTTTATTACGATTTTGTATCGTGCGCGGAAAGATCGAGTGCTTGAGCCTATCACTCCTGGTATCTCTCTCTCTTTATCTTACCTTGGCGATTCATTCTGCCAGTGTAACGTTGAGTCTGAATAATTCCCCCGGTGTTATTAGTAAACGTGGATGTTGTGTACTGATGATGATATGCTGTTACTCTGGAAGTAGTTGTACTGTTTGCAAATACCGCACCATCACAATAATCTACCGGAAGGCCGGAATAATAGGTGTACGGCGAAAGGTTTAAAGCGTGTGAAATTCACGTATAAAGATTTGTTTGTTCTATTCCTGTGACGCTCGCGTTTTTTCAATACGTTTTGATACCCGGAAAGTTACCCAATTCGTCTAAATCTGGGTTGTCCAAAATCGGCAGGGATTTGACTGGCACTCTTCGATGAGGAGTCAAACGAAGGGCTTCCACGCCCCAGTTTTGCAAGTATAATGCACGCATATGCAAAACATGTTGAAATGACGTCAGTTACCGTATCGATATAAATTTAAATATGAATATATTTTTATGATTTAAGCAATCCTGAATCATTTCCAACAACTGAGATGAGGATTATTTTATTGCCAATACTTTATTTGCTTTCCTAACGTTGTGGGCGTCTGCATTTTTCGATCACCTGCAGGAAATATTCTTCTATTCACGGTTAAGGGTGTTTATTATTGACTAAATTTGTTGTTCATTCGTTGCTCTCACACACATTAAGTTATTTTAATTATAATTAAGTTGTTTTTGGAAGGTTTTAGCTTATCGGTTGGGTTTTACCCTGGATTCGCTCGGTGGAGTTGCGGATATTTCCTTAACCAAACGCGACTAACTGCATTAGCGGTACGTGAAGCTGGGCACAAGGCGCAAATCGTGTTGTTTACCCTTGGATCTCTGTACGTACGTTGTGGACTATGAAAATATTCTGACGATCTTCAAATATTTATCCCATCGGAATTGTCTCCGAACAAGGCAGTGGCACGCCCAAACAATCCTTCCTACGTTCGGCTGCGTTAGTGTGTTACACTGGATCGAAAAAAATAAGGGAAGCATGCTAATTCCTTATCCTCCAAGGCTCAATTGTTTACAGGTCATATTTCTGAATGCTTCGAGAGTGGGAAGCGCTCCTATTTGCGGGCGAACTCGAGCGTTGCGAACTGTGAGCACAGGGACCACCGCTGCGGGGCGGGTGAGTGACGATACGATTGGACCTTGCAAATAAAGTAGTAAGTCCCTGGAAAAATACGGTTCGTTTGATCTTTTCTTCCTTTGGGGTTCTCTTCGTGTTAGCATTATTTTCTTTGTCACCACCACAAATCGCGCAGCAATGGGAGATGCCGTAGATGGAATAAATTAAATGGAAAATATAAAAGCACTTATGAACAGAACTGGTTAGAGGTGGCTCAGGAATGACTACATGAGGAAATAAAATGTTAGGTGCCTTGCCGAAAGCCTCGGTTATGTAATTGTATTTTTTTCAGGGGTGAAGAGGCGAGACTCGGTAGTGAAGGGCGACGCATAGTGTATTGAAGTCCACCGGGAGTTCGCAACGTTTTAAAATGCAAATGGGTAAAATTTTTATGTGTTTATTAATATTTTTTAAATTTGTCTTCGTTTTTTCGTATGTTTTTACCTTTTATGATAAAAGTCGAAGTGAGCGAGAAATAAAATTTAAAAATTTAAAGAGCGCACATGCTACCGCATACGATGTTCATCATTTGTGGATGTACGGCCCCTTTTAAACTCATTTACCTTATTGTAAACAGTCACAAGCACTGGGGCAGATAATTATGTCAAAACATTCATCCAATTCGGATTTGATCTCTTTTGTTGTTAAGTCTTTTAGAGAAAAGTGTTTAATCGCCGCACGAAACTACATTTTTTCCTGTTTTTCTAAATTAACGAAAGTTTGTTGCTTCGTTCAACAATGCCAATGATACCATGGGATGTATAAAGCTGAATCTTTAACAGCAGTCCAGTAAAAAATGAGACTTACTAAAAACCAACATTTTCCGATACTACGAGCGCCATCTCTCGAGTTTTCCAAGGTGTCATTGAACGACCCACGTAACTTCTGGCTACTCGAACGGATTTACGTCTCTAAAATACTAATGCTTAATGATGAATATAATGACGAAAATAAAACCTTAAAACATTCCTGTCTGCCTTGTGAAGGCGTAAATTGAAACATTGATTGGCCGGGACGCCTTTAATTACTTCTTGTTAAAGTTTATTCCCTCGCCCCCGCTACCGTTTATTAACATGCGCGTTATCTTCCTGAATGACCGAAGATGGTTTCGTAATTGCCTGTGTTCTCAGTAACTGCGTCGCGAGATTCACCGTCAAAAGGTTGTACTATGTGATAATTATGTGAAATATTTTGCAGTAATATCACGTAAAGTATTAAATTATCGCGTCCGTTGGAGTTACGTATTTATTTGGTACGAAATTTCCTCCTTACACATGACGACGTGCCAGTTTTAAATCGGAAAAATGTACATCAGAGATGGCCGTGAAATATTGTTCAATATAGCCATAAATATCATCAATCTATGCCATTATGTTGTGACAAATGTTAGATGTGTTATGTAAAACATTCTCACCATTAGTAATCTTACTGAAGTAAAAATAGTTAATATTTTTTAATTTGAGTATTTTATTTATAGTAGATAATGTAATACGCCGAATAATTACTTGCATTAATTAAGCCTGCTCCTCCCCCTTGCATCCCCCCAAATGGCCGAGCGTATTTGACAAGAAAGTCTCAATTTGAGCAACTCATGGATAATTCTTCACAGCGGAGTGCTCATCGGCGTCTCTAGTGTCCGATTCGAAAATCGCAGACGCCAGTTCGCTTTCTTCGGAAACTGAATCTAACTCTCATTTTGATAGCGGTAAAACAAGGAAGTAACAATTGTAAATCACCCGTAGCTCAATGGAATGGACCATGGATGTATAAGCTCTAAGTTGCACCTCCAAGGGTAAGAGGCGAATGCATGTCTCAAGTTCAGATCCATTCTGATATAGTCTTTCGCATCAGCGTGACACTTCCGCTCCAAATGTCCCGTTCGAGCCCTCCCGCTGCGTCCTGCCAATCAGCTGGACGATGGGCCAAGGCAGCGGAAGGACCAGGAAATCCAGAGGCATCGGATTCATGCGCCTGCGGTCAGTGTTGTCACCGACGGGGTCGGTCAATGCGACGTAGCCAAGCGGGGTGGGGCTCTTTCCGGTAGGGCGAGACGCTCCTTCCCTCCCTCCTCCACGGCGAGGGCACCTCCACCGCCAGCGCCCCCCCACCTCACTCCCGGGGGTCGTTAGCCGTCTCATGTGGCGTTCGAATGCACTCGTATATTCGAGGAGCGTTTCGACAGCGCCATTGTCTCGAGTCTGTGTCTGTGGCACACGGAAAATTGTGCGTCTCTGGAAAGCCGGTCTGCGGGCGAGAGAGGAGGGAGGGAGGGGAGGGAAGGAGGTAGGGGAATGGGGGAGGAATGGTGCGTGGTGGGGTAAATGTGACGACGGCAGTGAGTGGCGATCGACCGGCAAATTGAGAGAATTGAGTCACACACACTTCGTTTGGGGATGTCCCTGGAGTTGGCAGACGTCCGTTCGTTTTGAGGCTGCGGGATGAATTTGCACGGCAGTAGGGTTTTGGTGTCGGATTTTCGGAGCGCTGAAGTTATTACTCGGAATTTGGGAAGAAGGGGAGGGACGAAATTGATCAAAGCATTCTTAGGCGCAGTGGCTTACGGAAGACGGTTGCGGGGCAAAAGAGGCGGGAGTGGGAGGAAGCGAATGTTGTCAGATGTGTGAAAAATGAGAAATGGCAAAGCGCGAAGAGGTAGCATGCTGAGGGGAGGCGGCAGACACCTTAAGTTATTAGCGCCATTAAGGATGGACGGGAAATTCATTTTATTTATTAATTTGTTTATCGACTTAATTGGGCGAGGTTGAGACTTACAGTCCCTTCTTCCACGTAACCCTTACATTACAGACATTATATTGAAGACAATTACATGCAGCCAAGGCCTAGATGGAGGAAAATCCCGGGAATCGAACCCGCGCCCTCTGGATTGGTAGGCGAGGAAGTTACCCCGCCGCCACCGGGGCCGGCGAGATGGAAAGGAAAGGATGAAGGGTGGAGAGAAACCCGGCGTCAACATTAACCTACTCTTAACGAAAGGCGCCAAGGGGTCCGCAGCTTAACGTCCCATTCGACTGTCGGCGTACTCAATCAAAGTGCCCTCCACAAAGCACCTCAAGTAGGGATCGGGATACCACTGAAAAATATTCGACGCCGCCGGGATTTTAACCCAGGCCCTCTGGGTGGGAAGCAAGCACGATAGCCACCGCACCATCTCGATTCCCAGGCACGAAGAAGTTAGCCGATCGGAGAACAGGGATAGTAGAGCTGTGTGAGACTACCACGGGATTGATGCCCAGTGATATTAGCAGTTATGATGATTATGCCATTGCGATTGTTCACAAAGTTTATTTTGCACGGAATGAAACAGGTGTTGTATTTATCACTAATTATTTAATATGCAAAGCGGTTCCACACATCGAGCACGTTTTACCTACCTGGAAAGTAATATTTTCCCGATTATAAACCAATATTTTTCGGTCGCAATTCGAAATGAAAAAGTCAATCGTTTGCTTAAATCGAGCTCCAGGAAAATGATTTCAATTTCGTAGGACCATGCGTTGTATCTCAAAGAATAAGGTTTGATACTATGTTTAATTAAATTCCAAAGAATTTTTAAAAATTTTATTTTGGCAACTATTTTTTCTATGTTTCTATCCAACTCCCAGGTGCTCTTAAAATTTGGTTTGTTAATAAAACAAATGTTTACTTATCATTGGATGACGGATTTCGATGCTCAATTGCTTGAATTCCGATAGCATATAAATAGACTTGTTCCCAACCTCTTGACGCACACCGCGGGATGTAACTTATCTGGAAATAAACGGAAAGGCGCTACATGTAATTTTTATATTTGATTAAGTGAGGGGCGATTGAAAAGTATCAAGAAAACTGATTTTGAAAGAGCAGGGCGCTCAGGACGCAATTTTTTGATATCGAGTACAATCCATTGCTTGGGATTTGAAGATGTGGAATGTAATGATCTGGACAAAGTGGATTACACAAATAAATTCATTAATTATTTCACCCCTGCAATGGTGGTTGCTTAGGAATGGAATGACGCAGCCGAATTGAAATCTAGGTGGTGGCAATGGGAAAACCCAGAGCATCTACCGTTCTCCTTGGATATGAGCACTTCTGCTTTTAAATTGCTTCAAAAAAATTAATCTCCCCGGAGAAAGCTGTCTCAGAGGGTGGTTTAACTGTTCTCCACTATTGTGTTGCGAAACGTGGAGCTAGAATTAAATTTGAGTAAATGTTACGATAAATTATTGGAGGAAGATTATTTCACCCGAAACTACAGGGAACCAACATTACTGACGTAGTAAAATATATGGATGTAACTAGATCGAGTGCAACGTAGACCAGCTGAGTTTGTGCAAAATTATCAAGAAGTTAGCAGTGTCACGACGCTATTGAAAGTGTTAGAATGGGAAGCACTAGTTGGCAATAGGTTGAAATACAGGTTAAATATACTGCGTAAATTTGGGGCAGGTTACTCATCTGAGGATGTTAAAGACGTATGACCGGCCCCAACTTACTATGGTAGATCATATCACGTACGTAGAATCTGGGAGATAGTACAAAGGATGGATTTATATTTTTGTATATTCCTGGTACCATTAGATCAAAGGAGATATGATAGCAATCGCTTGCAAGGTAATTAACCCTGGCATTGGACGAGGTGTGTTAAAAAATAATGAGAATTTAAATGCTTCGGACAATAATATTTATTTATTCTTATAAATTGATGTTGTCACCTTCAAAGCAGTCCCCATTGGAGATTATGCACTTGTGCCAATGCTTCTTCCAATCCCCGAAACACTTCTCAAACTCGATCTTTGAGATAGCCTTTAGTTCTTTCAGCGATGTGCTTTTAATGTCATTTCCGTTCCTGAGCGAAAGGGCTCGGTCTAATTCCGGAAGCGTGCCTTTCAACGAGTTTGTAAAGGGATATTTCAACAGACTGCTTTGAGAAATCTTACAGGCTTGATTAAGTGCTCGGCTAGCCACTAGCTGTTGTTTATGTAATAACAGTTACATATATGTTCGTTTCAAGAAGATAAGGCAAGGGCGGCGGGTTAGAAAATGGAATTTAGAAGCAGTAAATGGATTAACGAGGAAGGAGTATCAGCAGGCTGTAGAGAAAATGATGGATGACGGTAAAGAACTGAGTACTATCGAAGAAAAATGGGAATGTATCAAGAAAGGGATATTGGAAGCCGCTAAAGACACTATAGGAACCGTTAACGGGAAAAGGATAAGGAAACCATGGGTAACGGATGAGATGATGGCAAAGATGGATGAGAGAAGAAGATGGAAAAATGTAAACACAGAGTTAGGCAAAATGAAGTACAAAGAGTTAAACAATAAATTGAGAAGGGCCACAAATAAAGCAAAAGAAGAATGGTGGAAAACGCAATGCTAGGATATGGAAAGTTTACAGAAGAAGGGTGAAATTGGTGCACTATACAGCAAGGTTAAGTTATTATCGGGAAGTAAGAAGGCAAGATCTGTGATAACAGTTAAAGATAAGTGGGGTAAGATAATAGTTGGTAACCAGGAAAAATCCAAGAGAGATGGAAGGAATATATAGAAACACTGTATGGTAAAGAACTTAGGCCGACAAGGTTAGACATAGAAAAGGAACATGACGTAGAAGAAGATAGCTTAGGTCCATGCATACTCGACGATGAAATAGAAATTAGAGATTAAAGGAGATGAAAGCAAATAAGGCTGTGGGGGGGACAATATTCCTGTAGAAATGTTGAAATGGTTAGGGAAAGGTGGGAAGAAGGCCATATATGGACTGATTCGTAGTATCTATGAGGAAGGAATCTGGCCGGAAGATTTTGTGAGATCGGTGTTAGTTCCTATTCCAAAAAAGGGAAAGGCTTCGTCATGTGAGGATTACAGAACAATAAGTTTGATATCCCAAGCAGCTAAAGTTATTCTCAGGATCATCAACAAAAGGATAGAGAGTAAGGCAAATGATCACTTAGGGGATGATCAGTTTGGGTTCAGGAAAGGAAGAGGTACGCGTGATGCCATTGCAGTAATGAGATCACTAGTCGAGAGGAACATAGAATACAATCAGGACGTTTTTGCCTGTTTTGTAGATTTCGAAAAAGCGTTTGATAGAGTGAATTGGGAAAAATCAATGCGTGTATTGCAGAAAATAGGAATGGATTGAAGAGACAGGAGACTGATCCGCAACCTGTACATGTCTCAGACTGCTCAGGTGCGATTGGGGAACGGAGAGTCCGGATGGGCAGTGTTAGGAAGAGGTGTAAGGCAGGGTTGCCCATTGTCACCGGTACTGTTCAACGTACATGTAGAGGAAATGATTAAAGAGACATGGGAAGAACTGGAGGTAGGAATGAAAGTCGGAGGGGAATTCGTAAAATCGGTTAGGTTTGCTGATGACCAAGCATTAGTTGCTCAGTCAGCCAAGGGGTTGCAAGCATTGCTGAGTGAATTGGAGGTTAAGTGCGATAAGTGCGACGGGGACGTTGGGTAGAGATGTTAAGACAAGACTCGTAAAAACTCTGATATGGAGCGTAGCTATGTACGGCGCGGAAACGTGGTCGCTGAAGCAGGAGGATGGACGTAGATTGGAGGCTTTTGAAATATGGGTGTGGAGAAGAATGGAGAAGGTGAAATGGACCGAAAGGAAAACAAATGAGGAAGTACTAGAAATGGTGGGGGAGGAGAGGGGTTTGTTGAGAGAAATCCTATGGAGGCAGGAAAAATGGATGAAAGGCGTGTTGAGCGGTAGTGGAATGTTGAAGAGGGTAATAGAGGGGAGAATGTTGGGCAAGCGAGGTAAGGGTAGGAACAGGATAGGGATGTTGGACGGGATGAAGGGAGGAAAGAAGTACACCGAGATGAAGAGCGACCTGATATAGATTAGTTTGCTAGGTGGGGAGTCACAAAATGCTTACTTGATAGTTGTGTCCATCCAAAAACCTACCTTAACCGGTAGATTACCTAATAAAAAATATATGTAGTTGTATGTGCTTACTCGTAGTTGAGAGGACTTGGGGAGGATCTCTGTTCGAAGTGGCACAGGGTAACATCTTTGGTTCTCGTATATTGCGTGCATTAAAGACCGTTATGAAGGCGTTGTGCCCATCCAGACCCAATCGTATAATCCAAATCCAGCCATAAAAAAATAATGGAAACTTTGGGCACACATTTGTCAGCTTTCATTTATGGATAAATTCGTAACGGTATGTTTAGTATAATTCGTTCAAAGGTTTCCGCGGCATTGAATTGCTTGTCTCTGCTTTGCCGGGTTCATCATCCGCTTATGTCATCTTTTGGTGACGACAGTTTCACCGGCCATTCTGCATGCGTCTTCAGGTCGAAGGTATTTTTCGAAGACCTATTTGTTACCAGCCCTATATGTGACGGAAAACAGCTTCGAAAAATACTTTCGACCTGAAGCATAAGCGGATGAAGAACCCGGAAATGCGGAGACTAGCAGAGAAAAGGTATGTTTAGTGTTTTTTCTTGCTGGTTATATCATTAATCATTCAAATTGAAGTGACAGCAATGGTGAGAGGAGGATGCACACGCGGCCGGCCCTGCTTGCCTCTCGTCGTTTCTCCAGGTGCGCGACGTCTCCCGAGTGCTCTCATGAAGACCGATCGCTCTTTTGTCATCTAAAACAGTGAATGCCGCGTTGTTAAAATCGGATTACTGCGCCAATAAAATTGGTTTAAACTTGGAGAAAGTTTAATTCAAACCTTTCATCAATTTATCGATTCACCCACGCTGACGCCTCCCTTGTGCTCCATTTTAGGGAGTTTCGGTTAAGTTTTCTCAACGTCCATATTGTTGTTTCTCGTCACCCCGAGCTTACTTGCCCCTTACCATGCGGCGTCGTTGCACAGACATTCGGCGACGTTTCTCTACTTCCTTAAGCTCTTTAAGTGCTGAGTGATATTATTCATGATTTGTTTTCCATTTTAGGGATATTTTTGTGTGCAGTATTAAAAAATTAGACCTGTTATTTCGTAACTTGTTCTATGAGGACTAGGCGAGGATATGTTTTGAATGTATGAAGCGCCATCCTATTACGTTAGGCGAAATAATGTCAATTAAATTAGAGCTTAAGTGTAGAACAGATATTTAAGATATCATTTTTCCCACGAATGATAAGGGATAAGAATAACGTTGTACGACCGTGGTGGGGTAAAAATATTATGGTCAAAATTAGTCTGGTGTGTATTCACCCCCTGCCACACACCCTAGCGATGGCTCTCAGGGGTTTAAAAGATATTTTAAAAAGTACTATTAAATACATTTATTCAAGGTCCAAGCGTCGGTTTGAGTTTGAAATCAAGGGGTCGGTCTGTTGGATCCCCCCAGATCACTCTTGTCCGAGCTCCTGTACCGTCATCCCATCTGGATCGGTGGGTTTGGCGATGAGCACCAGAGGGCCACTAACGAGAGGGTCAGCAACATTCTGTGTTCACGTACTCGATTCCTTTCTCTTTCTCTCAATCGCGGTTACGGCCGGGATTTTGATGTCGTGGCTGCCCCGTGGAGAAAGGTCTCCTCATAGGAGAGTGGTCTGGTAGACATTGGACGTGGCGTTAGAGAGGGGAGATCCGGGTTGCTTTCTATGTGTGAACTCTGTGTTTCATACGCAACGTACTGCTGTCCATTAACTCGCCGACTCAATTCGGCCAAGCAAGTGGCTGCTGCCGTTGAATTACTCCAGGCTTTTGGCGAAGGGGATGGAGATATGAATTCAGACATGCCAACTCTCCCGATTTAAGCGGGAGACTCCCGATTTTTCCTTCTTACGTTCTTGATGAACTGTTCAAATTGTGTACTTAGCTTAACATGTTAATAAAGTGTGACATTCATTAAAAATTGGTAAAGTGTCATAAAGGGATTAAGGTGCCATGCAAATATTGTGGTAATTAAAAGTGATTACTTCGTGATACACTTCTAAAAATCTCCCGATTTTTCATTTTTGAAAGTTGGCATGTCCTCCCGATTTTTCATTTTTGAAAGTTGGCATGTCTGTGAATTTCATTAAGTTTCTAATGGGGTGTGGGTAGACGGATTCCGGAGGAATCTTATTTACGGATTATTATTGAATTATTTCAGCCACTTTTTACGAAGAAATAATCTTTGCTCTTGATCACTAAATAATTACACAGTGCAAATGCTCTCCCTTATGAAACTCACTTCAGAATAATTTCAGTATTTGTCCTGCTGTTAAAAGTTTGGCACCATTTGTTCTATTTGTGTTTGCGTTCTAATACCATTAAATTTAGTCAGAAGCAAGTTGTCTATCAACGTGGTGTACATACAGTACAAAAAAATTAATGGAGGGATAAGTGGATAATCGTTGCGAGAAACGCTTTCTTCCAGCCACACGCCCTTGCGGCGGCTTGCGGTGTATTATGTAGATGTAGAAACCTGATTTTTTCTTTTATTTTCGGAAAAGGTGCCCATTTGATAGTTAACTAACAATTGCGCACATGATGACGTTAGAGGGGGAGATGGGATTCATATCATATGGATCCCCAATAAAGTAGGGTGATGGAGTAAAAAAAATAGTGAGTAGCCGTGCATCATTTAAGGACATCCCTTTAGTCCGTCTTCGAATCCTAACCGCAGGAATGAATGTGGAGATGATTTTCGCCGGGAGACAGCTTTAATCCGCGGAATGCCAGATGGGGAACAGCGGGATTCGAGACACGGTCGCTCTTCCCGCGAAAAGCGGTCGCTCCTTTCAGCTTTTGTCGCCGAATCCGAAGCACGCTCTTCTCTCTACCCCCTTGCGGTAAGGGTTAGGGCAGTGGTTTAAAAGGCATCCAGAGTGCGTACATTAATTAAACTTCTGTTGGCCACAAAAACCTGCACGTACATGACGGCGGATGCCCTCCAAGGTCAAGAGATGAGGAAACCATATTTTCCGGAGTTGACCGAAGAGAGTACTTTTCTGCTCTCGTTATCTATGTAAACATAAACTCAGTTCAATTCCTATAGCCATTTGGGACAAGACGTGTTCCGTTAGCGTTTGAACGCACGATATACCTATTCATTTCTCTTCTAATCCTGATGCAGGACTTTCAGCGGTATATGAGCCCGTGGAACCTCGGGAGAGTTTTGTCAGGCTGAAGAATTCGGTGAATTTTTTCGGTAAAAACCAGGGATACATATGTGTGGACCGAAGCGTTTGGCCTGCTTGGTGTTATCGTGGATTTCGAGAGGATACGTAGTCACACAGTGGCTGATTACGGTTCTAATTAGTGCTGCGTGTGGTGTAAAGGGGGCTGCAGTGCTGCACGACCCTCTCCTACTCATCCGCGCCCGTCCCCCCATCCTCCCTTCACCAGCCGCCCTGCAATGATGCCGGCCGGTGAGGTGAGTCGCACCGAAGGAGAGGAATGGTGGTGGGTGTGACTAGCGAGACGGTCGCTGCCGATCGCTTTTCCCTCGATTTTCTAGGCCCCGTCGTGTCATCGGCCTTTCGAAATGTGAAATAATTCTTGCCTTTTGTCAGTTACTTTCTGTTCAGTCGACGAGTATTTAACGTTGACATTCGCAGTATTTGTATTCTCCTTAGACACTTCATCTTCATCTACATATTACCCCGCAAGCCGCCGCAAGGGCGGGTGGCGGGGGGTGTTAGGACACCACCTGTAAAAGGGAACAAAACCACATGCAAAATCAACACATCCATGCAAACCTATACCCACAGTGGCGTATACATTCATGCAAAAATTGTTTCATTTTACACGGATGCAAATAGATATACTGTCATATAACAAACCTATAATTGCACCTTAGGATGGAGTAAGAATTTATCCGATAACGTGCAAGCTAGAATTTACAAGTAGGAAGGCGAAATTCCACTACCACTTGGACATGCAACATACGACGGCCTCCTCCCCAAAAAACAACGATAGGGAATGTGGCCCAACACTACAGGTAGCGGGAGGGTCCCCCCACAGGGAGAGACGAGGAATGGAAGGGGAAAATTAAAAACAGAAAAGGCAGGGAAAGCAATATTGTAAAGAGCACTACATAATTTAATGGCATTCTAATGTGATCATGCGGGAAGGGTTTTGGCAACAAAACACACCAGGTTAGTTAAATGAATGCAATTGAGTAGAACTAATTGTTCCCTTGACGAAGAGGGTGGCAAGTGGAATTTTTGCTATCTATTATTCTATTATACTTTACTCGAAGAATAGACTGCATTTGTGTGAAACATTAACCTGTTGTACATTAGCCTGGAGAACTGTGGCCCGGGAGGGGGATGGGACCGCCGGGGGAGAGCAAAATTCGACTATTACTTAAGTTGCCCAGCAACCTCTGGCGGTGGGAGGAACGAGCTCTCTCCCGGGGCAGTCGCGCGAGAGGGGTCGCGGAGAAAAATACGGAACAATTTTGGGAACCGTGACGCATGGAACAAATAAGGGTATGACGCACGAAAGGAGGTTTACTTTGCCGTTCCATTTGTTCCCCAAGCGAGGGGAAAGTAAGAGACGGGGTAACCACTGGGTGGTCTGCAACCCGTCTCCACTTCGTAACAGCTATCGGAATGAAAATATAATCGTTCTGCTTTTCCGAATTTATTACTGTCTGTGCTCTTGATCTGATAATGTTCAATGTTTAAGGGATCGTAGTCATGATTATCGTCGTCATTGCAGTGATCCACTCTGCAGCTGTTTTTGATTTGGGTGGGCGAGGGCAGAGCTCAACCAAAGCTGAGCGTTAAGCCGTGTGGAATTGGATCATCCTGGTGGACGTGGAGTAGTCCCCCTTTCCCTGCCCCTCCATCACGCGTATTTCCCGCCAAGTTCTTGAAAGTCCCACCGCATGGATTTTCGTTTCATCTACACATCAAATTAATACCTCGTAAGCCGCCGCAAGGGCGTGTGGCATTAGGTCACCACCTGTAAAAGGAAACAAAACCACATAAAAAATCAATAAATCCATGCAAACCTATAACCACAGTGGCCTATACGTTCATGAAAAAATCCTTTCATGTTACACGCATGCGAATACATATACTATCATAAAACAAACAATTGTACGTTAGGATGGAGTAAAAATTTATCCAATAACGTGCAGGTTATAATTTGAAAATTAAGAAAGCGAAATTCCACTACCATATGGATATGCAACATACAACTGTCTCCTCCCCCAAGGACACAGATAGGGAATGTGACCCAACGCTGAAGGTAGAAGGAGGGTCCCCCCGCAGAGAGGGACGAGAGATGGAAGGGGAAACTTAAAAACAGAGCAAGGAATACTGTAAAGAGCGCTACATAATTTAATGGCATTCTAATGCGATCATGCGGGAAGGGTTTTGACAACAAGACACACGAGGTTAGTGAAAGTGCATACAGTTGAGTAGAACTAATTATTCTCTGACGCTGAGGGTGGAAAGTGGAATTTTTGCTATCTATAACCCTACAGTTTCTATCCGGTATTGTCCGTTGGAAGGAGTCCTCGAGTCTGCTAGTTCTGGAATCTATTTCCCGAATTTTCTATACATGATCCAAGCGACCAATGTACGTTGGAGTGCGAATAATTTGCGAGACCTCGGTGCTGAAACGGCGTTTGGGTCGTCCAAGGGAATCACTCGGGAATTGAAATTGTTAGTCTATAAAACTCATTCCTTGGTAAATGCTTGGGTGTTCCATTATTATAATTAATCTTTCAGGCGTAGCTTTGTGGAATTGAACTATGATAAGTAATGTCAACGTTAAACTTTGTCAATCCACGCATATAAAATTAACTTTTACATTTTAAGAGCAAAGTTGCAAGTCTGGGCTTTCTTGAACAGTAGGAGATTCTTAAAAACTCTGGTAGAAACAATCCATTAGGGAATGGCAATGCTTTTTCCTCGTACTCTCCTCTCCTCGGGGTGGCGGGACGCATGGGTCTCGGTTGAGGGGAGACCACCTCCCCCCCCCCCTGCGACGGACCACTCTGCCTTTTCCTATCCCCGTCTCTTATTTCGTCCCAAACAACTCAATCGGCTCTCAAGGATGGTGTGATACCGCTCTTTTTGCAGCCAAACTATTCTTCTCCAACTCCCACAGCCAATACTTTTATATATCTGTATGGATATGACTTCTTTGCCTGGTGATGCAGCACTTCAGTGAAACCTGGATCGCATTAAAGTTTTTTTTTTAAATGTACATGTAGATTTTGAAAGTGTTTTCTTGACTTTATTCATTCCGTTATCAATTGGTTTATTAGTTACACTATCTTACATAGAGCACCGGAAAACAGCAAACCCCAGGCCCGGGTTTCGATAAAGGGTATCGTTATCTCCATCATCAGATTTATTTTCAGAAGTCTACCTGCTAATGATGGGTTTTTTAATGGGCACTACACAATAGTGTACTCTTCATCTACATCTACATAATACCCCGCAAGCCGCCGCAAGGGCGTGTGGCGGGGGGAAGCCCTCTTAAGCCATAAATTACTTGATACACGAATATCGTTAAACCCTGTGTTACTTGGTGCCTCACCACGCGATCTTGAAGCGGCCAGCGGGGTATTGAGTGGATGTAAATTTATTAATATTACAATATTTATTCTTTAGCCCTGAATACTCTGTCAGATGGCGTTGTTGACGATTATTCTTTAATACACAATTCGTCAGTGTTTCATTGTTCTGTGATTAATGCAAAGGTATGTAACAAATAAACCAATTCTGCCTCATTATGTGAATGGTCTCCCACTAGACTAATACGTATCTCACCAATTCGAACCGTAACGGCGACTAAAATGCGCACACAAAGACCTGAATTTTATAAGTAACTTTTCAGTTCATCTGCATCTACACAACGTTCCACGAAAAGGGCACGCGGCAGAGGCTACAAGCACCAAATGTAAGGGGTAACACCAAATGAAATACCGTACACACTCGGGAGGTGTTTGGAGGAATCTTGTAGACCACGTAGAATACTTGGATGTCACCATTGTATCCGAAGTTACATGGAGAAAAAATGCACAATATTTGCTGAGAGGCCCTTAAGAAGCTGTCTGCCTTTCATCAAACGAATAATTGGGAAATGTAGCGAAGAAGAAGTGAAGGAGAAAAGCAATTTTTTTTGTTAGACTCAGTTATATATCCACGCAGAAAGTCGTCAGAATTGCGACGGAAATGTGCAAAAACATCCTTCTGGCCGGCCACACGATTGCGTTTCTTCTCCACTGAGAGCAAACGCGTCACCCATCTTGACGAGTTTTTTTTTACGTCCAATTTTTCATGCGACATAGTAAAGATTGTACCTTGTGGTATCCCTGTGGCGTCAACTATTTCACGAACATTAACTCGTCGTTACTCAAAACTATATCGTTTACTCGAAGCTATGTCGTGGATTTGATCAATCATTTCGGAGGAAGTTACTTCCACTGGACATCCCGAACGATGTTCATCGTTTGTGAGTGCGCGGCCACATACATACACTAAACTCATTTTACCCAATAGTAAACAGTCGCAAACACAGGAGCTGCACTGGCAAGAACTTCATTCAACTTCAACATCTTTCGGTTTCAAGCCTTTTAATTGAAGTGTTTAATCACCGTACGAAACTATTTTTTTTAATTTTGTATAAATAAACATAAGGTTTTTGCCTCAGTCAACTCTGAAAATGAAACAAAGTGCGGGATGTAGTTGAAACTTTAACAGCAAGCTAGTGAGATATTTGGCTTACTAAAAGTAAACCATTTTATTTTCTTCGAGCGCCATCTCTTGGATTTTCCATGGATTAAGGACCCACGTAAAATCCTATCCCTAAGTATTTCCCGGCAAATCACCGTGTCTTCCGCGAACAGCTGATCTTATTATTCATCACAAGCTATCTAAAAAAGTTGAGCATTGTGCGTCAAAAACTGTTATTTAAGGGAGATGTTCAATGGTCGGAGATTATTTTACCTGTGTAATTGCTTGTAAAAGTGAAGAGTTTGCATGAGAACGACGGAATACCTTGATGCCTTGGTTAGCGTGAACTGTAGAGAGGTCGAAAGAGTAATTGAATCGGTATAAGAGCTTACAGGTATACCTGTATATCTCATAGTTTATTCAGGTAGTGCGATAGATCAATATTGATGGTGTGGGTATAATAATTTCCTTGGTGTGATAAGTGAATAGACTCGAGTGCCCGATTCCATTGTATTGCCCTCAGTCTCCCTCGCTCTATTCGTGTTGGAACGGCGTCCTCCCACTCCAATCCTCTGTCTTCCACTCCATCGCAATGGCTTTATTTATGCAGATATTGGTGACAAATTTTGATGGCCTCCTAATCGTTATTTATCGTCCTATTAGCTTTCACGGACATATATTTTTCTTTAACAATCTCGTTTGAGTTCTGCCGAATTATTATTTTCATTGTTGTTAAAATTATCGTGTTCCAAAACTCGCAATTATATGGATTTCATTGGATCAACACGACGGACCAATAAGAATTACTGCTGGACTTTGCGTCGTCTATTGATTTCGAGTTATCTGTGCATCACGCTCCATTAATATCCAAGCCTATGTAACACCCGTGGAATTCCAACCCAAATATTCATCAAATATTTACGGAGGATTAGCTAGAACTTTCAGCATCTTAAGATAAATTTTATCCTGCTCGCGAACGGCTTCCAATGTTCATTCCACGTCGAAGGCCGAAAATTAGAGAGGGACTTACTTGTAAATGAGGCAATGAGGGGACTCGGGGAAAGATATATGTATTGTAATTTAAGGAATGAAGAAAGAGGAGAGGGTTTTGAAGGCGTGCGTGTGTGGTAGCGCAGTCGTACGTGAATATTTTTCCATATGTTTTATTTGTACCTAGGTACTGAGTCTGGTTGTATGTCCTTAGTTTTATCAATGGGAAACGTATTTTTTTACCCACTCATATCATATCAATATTATATCCCCTCAATCTTTCTCCTCTCTCTTTCTGTGCTCTCTTCAGCCACAAGTATCTCATTGTAATTTTTGGTGCTGGTTTTTGCCATCTTCTACTTTCCCTGAACGTTAACCTTCATAAAACAATGGGAAAAGACGTAACATTTCTTTTTTTCATTTCTCCTCGGTCCAAATGCTTCTAGAATATTGCCCCACAAGGCTCCTACTTCTGTGCAAGTCTCCTACTTGTGTGCAGTCTTGCTCAAAGTTTCCAGCTTTCATTCCTATCGGATGAAAAGTTCCATACAGAAGTTTTAGGCATTCTTTTCTTAATTCAGTGGTGATGGGCTTATACGATTGCAGTTGTTTTTCATTTTGGAAAGTTTAGGTGGACTATTCTTCTCTTTACCTCAGAGCTGCATTGGGTGGCGTCCGTAATTGGTGTCCCAAAGTAGCAGTATTTAATGACTTCTTCAACTTTCTAAATCCCTCTTCAATTGTCCAGCTGTTCTGAGTCACTGCTATGCCCTGGCTCATGCCGTTAATGGAAGACATCTCAAACTAGGAACAAGGGAAATAGTTATTGCGACGTAAAGGCTAGAGATTTTTTGCTTCCAAAAATAGCAATACTTTTCCAAAATAAATAGAGCGCTTTAGAGTTTGTTAATCATCAAACAACCGTTCTCTCCCTTCAGGGAGTAGTGTGTTAATTGAGTTACAAATAAGCCTTAGTATATTTCTACATCTACATAATACCCCGCAAGCCGCCGCAAGGGCGTGTGGCGGGGGGTTTTAGGTCACCACCCAGAAAAGGGAAAAATAAAAACCGCATTCAAAACCAACACACAAATGCAAACCCAAATCCACAATGGTGCATAAATTAATAGAAACATCCTATCATTTTACATGCATGCAAATGAATATCTACCTCCTTTCATTTTACACGCATGCAATTGCATATGCTATAATCTAACAAATTATTGCACCTTAGGACGCAGTAAGAAATTTATTTAATAACGTACAAGCCAGATTTTGGTAAATAGCAAGGCGAAATTCCACCACCACAAGAACGTGCAACATAAAACATTTCGGTGTTATCATATCTCGGTTTAAGGTGGCCCCACATGAGGCACCTGTGCACCAAGGCTCCATTGCCCCATTGAATCTAAATAATCAAACATTGGACTGGCACGGTATCCATTCCGATGGCCAAAATTGAGCTCGTCAGTTTTGTTTTGTCGAGCCAGAGCAAGTATTTCGTGACTCTTCCTACAATGGAAAGGCTTTTGTTGAAAACAATCTACCGCCCATACTGTATAATGCAGGGTATTGATATTTACCTCATGTGTTCCTCGAGTTGTCTGCGACGGGTGGGCGACTGAATTTCTCATCGAAATTCGGATTATAGTATTTCTTCACATAGAATTTCATGAAGTGGTCATCGGTGCCAATTTATTATTTACAAATTTTTTAATTACAAATTTATTACCAAATTTTATTTTACAAATATTTTATTATTAAAACTTTATGGTAAAATATATGAAAAAATGATTCATAAATTACTAATTCTGTCGCATGTATTTCTTTCACTTTTCCTGGGTCAATCAAAAAACTGAATCGGCGCGGCGTATGCTAATGATCCATCAGTTATTGACTAACTCATTATTTTTTAAGGTTTTCGATGATTTCACGAAATATGGGTGTTGTAGGAAAGTTCACGTGTTTTGAAAATTAAGGTATTTGTTGTAGGATTCTGAGAAGTTTATGCCAAATTTTGTGTTTTCGTAATTTTTTTTTGGCGATCCAGAAGACAAATGCTTACTTGAAATGATGAGCATTCGTCAATTATACACGGATGCTCAAAATATAAGCTTGAATGGCCGTAAATCGATACCTCAGTGGATCATTTGCATTTTACGAATTATCGTCGGGACATCCCCCGTTACCCTTTGGGGCAATTTGATAAATCACTCCATGATGAAATAGGTCCCATATATTTTTCCACCGCTTTAATATTATTAACATGTTTTAATTAAATATATTTATATATACTTAAAAGGCGTAGGTATACATGGAAAATGCCAGGTGACTCAGAAAGGTATCAGTTAGATTATATTATGGTTAGGCACAGGTTTAGGAACAGTGTGATAAATTCGCACAGTTTCCCAGGAGCGGATGCGGACTCTAACCACAATTTAGTTGTTATGAAATGTAACGTTCGTTTCAAGAAGATAAGGCGAGGGCGGCGGGTTAGGAAATGGAACGTCGAAGCATTAAATGGATTAACGAGGAAGGAGTATCAGCAGGCTGTAGAGAAAATGATGGATGACGTTAAAGAACTAAGTACCATCGAAGAAAAATGGGAATGTATCATGAAAGGGGTATTGGAAGCCGCTAAGACACTATAGGAACCGTTAACGGGAAAAGGATAAGGAAACCATGGGTAACGGATGAGATGATTGCAAAGATGGATGAGAGAAGAAGATGGAAAAATGTAAACACAGATTTAGGCAAAATGGAGTACAAAGAGTTAAACAATAAATTGAGAAGGGCCACAAATAAAGCAAAAGAAGAATGGTGGAAAACGCAATGCTAGGATATGGAAAGTTTACAGAAGAAGGGTGAAATTGGTGCTCTATACAGCAAGGTTAAGTTATTGTCGTGAAGTAAGAAGGCAAGATCTGTGATAACAGTTAAAGATAAGTGGGGTAAGATAATAGTTGAACCAGGAAAAATCCAAGAGAGATGGAAGGAATATATAGAAACACTATGGTAAAGAACATAGGCCGACAAGGTTAGACATAGAAAAGGAACATGACGTAGAAGAAGATAGCTTAGGTCCAGGCATACTCGACGATGAAATAGAAAGAGCATTAAAGGAGATGAAAACAAATAAGGCCATGGGGGAGGACAACATTCCAGTAGAACTGTTTAAATGTTTAGGAAAATGCGGGTAGAAGGCCCTATATGGACTGATTCGTAGTATCTATGAGGAAGGAATCTGGCCGGAAGATTTTGTGAGATCGGTGTTAGTTCCTATTCCAAAAAAGGGAAAGGCTTCGTCATGTGAGGATTACAGAACAATAAGTTTGATATCCCACGCAGCTAAAGTTAATCTCAGGATCATCAACAAAAGGATAGAGAGTAAGGCAAATGATTACGTAGGGGATGATCAGTTTGGGTTTAGGAAAGGAAGAGGTACGCGTGATGTCATTTCAGTAATGAGATCACTAATCGAGAGGAATTTAGAATACAATCAGGACGTTTTTGCCTGTTTTGTAGATTTCGAAAAAGCGTTTGATAGAGTGAATTGGGAAAAATTAATGCGTGAATTGCAGAAAATAGGAATGGATTGGAGGGACAGGAGACTGATCCGCAACCTTGTAAATGTCTCAGACTGCTCAGGTGCGAGTGGGGAACGGAGAGTCCGGATGGGCAGTGTTAGGAAGAGGTGTAAGGCAGGGTTGCCCATTGTCACCGGTGCTGTTCAACGTATGTGTGGTGGAAATGATTAAAGAGGCATGGGAAGAATTGGAGGTGGGAATGAAAGTCGGAGTGGAATTCGTAAACTCGGTTAGGTTTGTTTATGACCAAGCATTAGTTGCTCAGTCAGCCAAGGGGTTGCAAGCATTGCTGAGTGAATTGGAGGTTAAGTGCGATAAATATGGGATGAGAATCAATATTAATAAAACAAAGGTTATGCGATTTTCCAGGAAGAAAAAGGCTAAGCTAAATATTAAAATAGGCTGGGAAAAAATAGAGCAGGTTGGACAGTTCACGTATCTTGTAAGTGTTTTGGACCAATACGGTCAAAGTGGAAGGGACGTTAGGAGAAGAATTGTGCAAGGCAAAGAGGCTTTCTCAAAGATGAGGGAGTTGATGACGGGGACGTTGAATAGGGAGGTTAAGAAAAGACTCTTAAAAACTTTGACATGGAGCGTAGCTCTGTACGGCGCGGACACGTGGTCGCCGAAGCAGGAGGAGAGACGTAAATAGGAGGCTTTTGAAATACGGGTGTGGTGAAGAATGGAGAAGGTGAAATGGACCGAAAGGAAAACAAATGAGGAAGTACTGGAGATGGTGGGTGAGGAGAGGGGTTTGTTGAGAGAAATCCTATGGAGGCAGGAAAAATGGATGAAAGGCGTATTGAGCGGTAGTGGAATGTTGAAGAAGGTAATAGTGGGGAGGATGATGGGCAAACGAGGAAAGGGCAGGAACAGGATAGAGATGTTGGACGGGTTGAAGGGAGGAAGTACACAGAGATGAAGAGGGACCTGATGTGGAGTAGGTTTTCTTAGGAGTCACAAAATATTTATTTGATAGAAATATCCATCCGAAAACCTACCTTAATCGGTAGATTACCTAATAAAAAATACGTACACATACATAAATGGGGGGCGGGGGTAGACCAGAAGTAGCGAGTCTTCCTATTGAGCCGGTTCAACTCTGGTGTGAATGGTCACTAGTACGACTCCCGTGACTAGCGAAAAATTTTCAGCTTAGAAAAATTGACTCCTTATAAAAAGCTACCCCTAACCTATGGTGAGAGGCAAAGAATCAAATAGAAATTTCAACATTAGCACTGGTTCAGGCGTGGAAGGCGCAGACCGAGTGGGTCGGGCCGGCATCGGCTTCCACAGCTGCGGGCGAGGGTGAAGTTCACGGAGTAAGTATCGGCCGTAGTACTTAGATGTGGAAGGCAATGGGAAACCACCAATTGAACTCGAACCTTTAATCTCCTGTCCATTTCTTTATTTTATTCCACTGACATCTCGAAGGATCCCATCCATGCAATGACTAAATCTGTATCGCATATGTTCTTCATTCTTGCATAAATCTCTTAATCAGCAGAATCTCATCTTTGCCCTCATTATTAGGGAAAAATAAAATATACTTTGAAGAGGGCATGTGTGAGTTTGGCCTGGGATGGAGGGGTGAGTTGGTTGCAGCAATGAGTAACGCTCACGCCATGGTCCATTTTGCATGCAGTGTTCATTAAACTTGGGTGGAGCAAAGGGGTGTTCGTGGGCAAATTTGGAATTCTACCAAAGTGCTCGAGGCAGAGTTAATCTACTTCGAAAATGTTATCAATATGTCACGCATTCGTGTATTTTATGAGAGCATGATTTCATTCCGCGTTTGTTTAAAATATTCTACCCATTTTCAAAAGGGAACGAAAGCTCGCGTAAGCTTTTTTTTTGCAATTTGCGACGGGAAACCCTGACTCGGACTCGCGGAAACCCAATGCTCTCGCTGAAGGATGGCTATGGTGAGTTACTCGTTCAAGGCGTGTAAAACTGTCATTTGTCTTCCACGCCCTGTGTTCGTTTCACTCCGATCGCCTCCGTTGCATTTCCAACGGCTTCGTCGCCGTCGACCTAGTCCTCCGCGCCACCCCTTTCGCCCACCTCAAACGCCCCTGCCCCCTCCCCCGGCCGTGCCCTCTCCACATGTCACGTGCTCCTGTCCCGCGGTGATGATTTTCCCTTCGACGAACCCTCCTGTCCGGATGCCTTCGCTCGGAGTTCACCTCCTCAGCGTCAAACCCCATCCTCCCAAGCGCCAACACCTCCCCCCCTTCCTCTTACGCCCTCTTTATGCCCCGTTGTCTTTTCTACTCCTCCACGCCAACTCACTCCCCGCCCTCTCTAACCCTTACTGTTTTATTCAGTCCCTCCCCACCCTGGGCCCACCCCCCTCCCGCTAGGGGGGTGAACACGGTTGCACCGTGCAATATCCTTTCGCCGGTTAACCCTGCAATCCAACGAAACCGTGGACGTACGTGAATAGAATTCAGCGGAGTAAAGAGGAGTCGCTTTCATGCCCTCTTCGAAACACTTCCACGAAGCAGAGTTTGAAAAATATCGTATATTTGAAGTATCTTTTGTGTAGGCATCTTCATCTCCATATGCACAATGCCATACAAGTCACCGTAAGGGCGTGTGGGGGGGGGTATTGGGGCAGCAGCCATACGTGCAGAATCAGTAGTCTACACGTACATTTGAACGCATGTTCCCATACGCTCGTGTACATACATGCCTGTATTCTTAGTGCAATAACTGTTTTGTTTGGCCAATTCGCCAACTTCTAGTTTTAAAATTATTTTTTTCGTGCTCTTTGAGTTCGATTTTGTTATGATTGGGTATCATGCGAGAGGAGAGCGAGTTCATGAATATATCTGTGACGGTGTCTATGTCTCTTATTTTGTTTCGGTGTTCGAATTTACCATTAATCTATTGCTAAAATAATTCTCTCTACTACTCTAAAACTTTTTAAAAAAGTCTTTCTTACTATCTTCGAGAATTAAAATGTTTCCAGCCTTAAGTATATGGATACGCGTGACGTTTACTCTCTTCTCGTTGTAGTTTTTTTTTACAAATCTAACGATTACCTTTTTGAAAAGATTTTGTGTTTTCTCACATCACTGTGGAAAAGTACAGACTCGTGGACTTAGTTTGTTGGAAAGTGGAAATTTTTTTATCTGAATACGAAGTACTTCCGTGAAGTGAAGCCTGAATCCGTAGAGTATAAAGTCAAGCAGATTTTCTATGAACATTATCTAATTTAATGGCATGACTGGGATTATGCATGCATGGTTGGTGACCTAACACCCCCCGCCACACGCCCTTGCGACGGCTTGCGAGGTAGTGTATAGATGTTGTTACATGACCATTTTTCTGATTTGGTGTACTCCGTGAAAGATTTGATGTCAGTTAACGCCCAAGTATAGCAACTGCCCTGAAATGCTTACCTTGATCCCATCTATATTTCAATGTTCGTCTTGTTTTCTTTTATTCCAAAATGTCAGTGCTTAATTTTTTTAGTTTAATTTTACCCCTTTTCCTTGCCCCACTCCGATATCTTGTCTAAATCTTTAGAGACTAGCACGTAATCCGTAGAACTAAAAAACGGATGTCTAGGAAACTCTAGGAGTGAAACTCGGTCAAATTAAAATTGGAATCGAGGCTGAAAAACTGATGTAACGAAACTAAACACAGTTGTTAACTCTTAGCGTAAAATATCCTTTGTGCGGCTTGGTTTCGCACTTAAGATCGAGTGGTGGTGGTGGTAGTTGGTGAATAATGGCACCTGGGATGGAAATAGTCACGTTATTGCCTTGATCGTGCGTTGATTTACTTAGAGTTAAATAGGGTACACTATGCTTCTTGAGTGTCGGCACTAAGGTGAACTGTCCTAATGTCACGATACGTGAAGACGAGATTGCAGCTCAATGAAATTTTTATTTTTAGCACAGGTCAAGGTGAATTGTTTGGTGGGGCCCAGATACTGTGCGCTACTTCACTTAAAAGCCCCACCAAGCACCATTTGCACGCCACAATTCATTTTTCAGCACCGAATCATTTTTACCTGCCTTGATGCAGTCCAACTGTCTAATTCTTATCTCTTCTCCATATCGCTCAGCAGACATTCCACCCTCTAGCAGTCTTCGATGTTGATTTCCCTGACATTGTACCTTCATCCACTTCTCGATGACTTCGACGGATTTCTCCCATCAACTCTCTCCCTTCCCTTCCCATACCTAGTACTACTTCGCTTTTATCCTACCGTTCATTTTATTTTTCCCATTCTTTTCCAAACCCGCATCTCATTAGCTTTCAGTCTGCGCTCATCGTCTTGCCTCAACGACCAAGTTTCAAAATCATGCTAAACTATGCTCCGTATCAAAACTTTCACTCATATTTTCTTTTAATATTTAATTAAGGTTCTTGCCGGCAACTTCCTCTCTATTAAAGTTTCTTCCTGTTTGTTAAAGTTTCCCTACCTAACGCAGTTCTATTTATGTCCTTGACGCTTAGCACGTTTGTGTTAAAATAATTCCCAGTTGGGTGAAATTTTATGCCTACTGTAATTTATCTTACAAATTTAATTAAGGTTGTCATCCTCTTTATTGAAAACCTTTACCTTTTTTTCGTATGATTGATAGTTATTCCACATACGTACTTCACACTGTTTCCGTAACGCAATGGTAGGAGATCCTTCGCTGACTGACTTTTTTATCCATGAGTCAAGTTGTTTCAGTCAGTTTCGTACCAACTTTCTCGTCAGATCAGTTTGTAGTACATTTAAATTCTGTCAATTCTAATGTACAATTCATGTTTGAAAAGAGGAAAAAGGTTCCCTGGATTTCCTCAACCTATCCATTTGTAAAGACCAAGACTGGTTACAGTACCCCCTTTTTCGGAAGATGTGTACGGAGAAATTAATTAACTCCTCTTCAAGGCGTTGCTTCGCCCAAAAGCTTTCGGCGTTTCATGCAATGATCCATTGATTATCCTCTTTCCCTATGTCAAAATTCAATATAAATAAGGAACTTAATGTAATTAAAACGTTAGCAGTAAACAATGGCTATTCAGAAGATTTAATTAATAAATTTTACCGGAAGATACTTACGAAAAGAGCCTTGAACCACATTCTCTACCCCGAATGTTTAAAAGATCTCACTGCCAAATGACGACGAATAACCCATCTAGGGAATATTTTTCAAAGCAATAAATTTTACCTAAATAAAATATTAAATGTGCCTTTTACAGTGGTTAATAACCTGATCTCTCACACTAAAGACAAAGTTACCAAAAACGAGAGGATTGGAGCGTATGAATTAAAGTGCTCGGAATATAACACGAAATATATTGGGCAAACAGGACGAAAATTTAAAGTAAGGATAAAAGAACACCAAACATGTGTAAAGAATAAGAACATAACATCCCTCTTTGCGAAGCACCTCATGGAGAATGACCATAGAAGTGACTTTTTGACTAAAATTCTTCATTTTGGAAATAAAGGTCAAAGGCTCGAAGCTTTGGAGCAGTTGAAAATTTTGAAATGCGTCCGTTGCAAGGATGAACTTGCAAACGAAATTTTGCACCCTTCCCACTCCCCACTCCTAGACCTACCATTCCCCCAAGTCAACGATTGACACCGAAAGATGTAATTATCCCGATTCCTACTTGAGGTGCTTTGCAGAGGGCACTTTGAGCGAGTACGCCGTCCGTCGGATGGGACGTTAAATTGCGGATCTCTTGGCACCTTTCGTTAAGAGTAGGCTAATGCCGACGCCGGGTTTCTCTCCACCCTTCATCCTTTCCTATCCACCCTTAATGGCGCAAATGACCTTAGCCGTCGCTCGCCTCCGCTAAAACTACAAATTCCAATACGTTCGTTTTCATATGATCAATACTCAATCTCATTTGCATAACGTCGATTCTGCAATGCGCTAAGTCATGATTTTATGCCTTTAGCTCAAAAACATTTTAACATTCGCAGGTGTAACGGATTTGAAGAGTTGTCCACTTACTTTCACTGTAGCATGTAGCCCTTCCCATGCCTCCCTTGCCGTTTTCTCCGCATAGATGTTGAAGAGAACAAATGATAGTGGGCATCCGTCTTAATCCCCTGCCTAGCACTGCTCATCTCGACTCTCCATCCACCATGCGCACCTGATCAGTCTGTGACAAGCACAAATATCGGATGTGTCGCCTATCTCTCCAATCCGCTCCAATCTTCTGCATCACATCCGTTGATTGTATAATATTCCATCGGTGATCTCATTAGTGCCACGTCATCGTACGTACTCCTAACCTTTTGAAAGCGAGTCTGATTTTCCCTTCCCCTAACCCCATTCGCCAATTTTTCCAGCCTTTTCGGTGTTGTCATGTGTTGCCTTCGTTGCATGCGAAATCAAATCTGTGGTAAATATTTCTCACGTACTAATCCTTTTTGCTTTTTTGGGCGCGGAGATTTGTACTGATCGAACGAACTAGCCCGACGATATTCTCTCCTCGTAAGTGTTTCGAATGAGACCATGAAAACTCTTCACCGATCACATTTTCCTTTAACTGTAAATGATTCTTCAGGGGTTTTTACATATCTCCTCAACATTTTTCGTTTTCATTTCCTTTAAAGCTTGACGCACGTTAGAGTAACAGCTATTTTCATCTCTTCCCCCTCATTCCCCCTCCGTCATGCTTCCGATGTATGTAAAACTTAACCTAAGGCCAAGACGTTTTGTGTCGGATCCCTTGGAGTTTTTTTTTCCGCTCTCACGTCGAAGTCAACCTCCCAAAATAAACTTTATTTTGGACGGAGATGATAGCAGAAGCTGACCTCAAGGCTTCGTTTCACGGCGGGTCGAAGCGGAATTGTTTCCTTCCGCTTCGATTGCCATGTCTGCATTTGATCGAGGGACGTAATCGTAAAAGAATATTATATGCTTTGGGATGAAATTGGAAGATTATTCCGCGAGAGAATATTTCAATCGGCCAGTCGTAGCCAGTGTTGTCGGAAGCCGTGCACGGGAAAGGAAGGTTACCTAACCCGAATCTATTTTCTGAAGTTCATGTGTGCGGAAACTGCAGAAACCAATCACCTCATGTTTTGGCTAAGGATAAATTGTTTGATAGCTCACGTAATTTAGAGTGTGTGGTTTTGGAAACGACAGTTTCTTATGAACCTTGAGGCCACCCCAGTGTCCACGGTAAAATGTTTTCGTTCGTAAAAGCCTTTCGGGAGGAGATAATATTTCGATATTATTTTGGACATTTTCAGTATCTGCGTTCAACGAATTGATGATGAAATAAGTAGTCAGGTTATAAGACAAGAGTGGAGAAAACAACAATTTTTCCGATTACATCTGCTGGTATAATCTCAATAGGTACATAAACGTTGAAATGAAGCCTAGCAATAAACGTCCGCATGAAAATTAATAGTGTAAAATAAGCGCTGTTGACTCCTTAAGAATTTGATGTATCGTATCCAGTCCGTGAAAAATGGCACTTCCACGGAGTCCACGGACAGTTACCTGAAAGAATCGTGAATAAATTGATTCTCATTATTGACCCGTGGTTGAAATTCATGTTTTCCCAGTATATAAGAGAAAATTTGATGCCAACATAAAAAGAAGATACATGAAGAATGTCATTAAGGTATCGTGTACAATTTGTGGATGTAATTTTGGGTAGTGTCTCGGGTTAAAGACGATGGAAACTATGTATTTTGGATTGTTGGTTGAAATGTGTTGACATTTTCATCAAGCTTATCATGAAGGTAGTTTAATGTAAAATTCTCCGAGGTCCCGGACTCAAATTCTGGTGTACATGGGTTTTTAAGTAGCATCGCGATCCTTACTTGGGGTGCTATGCACATAGAAATCACTTCAAGTGGAGTACGTCGTTCGTCAGATGGTACGTTACACTTTGGAAATGTAGTAACTGTCGTTAAGATTAGTTTAATTCTGACGGGTTTCTCTGCACCAATACCTGGAGAACGTACCCCTGCCGAATTGCCCGCCTACCCCTAATGGTGCAAATGATCTTCCCTAACAAACTGATAATAATACGTCAAAATTTGGAAATAAGGCTCTTAAAAATTCTATTAAGAAGTCCGATTATTTTTTAATCTAACATAATTTATTGTCATTGATTTTTTAAAAATGTTGTGAAGTTTTTTAGACTAGTAACTTTACTGCCGGATGCACCACGTTTAGGGAAATAACGAAGTATTCGTCCCGCCAGGCGGTGCAATTGTGGATAATTCATCGGTTTTAGGCGGCAGAGGTCATTTGTAAGTTTTGTCTTTTGTACAATTATATATGTATTCGACAAAAATCGCTTGGTTAAGAATGTTGTATGACCTCGGCCCGAATAGAAGTGAAAGGAGCCGTACATATCAACATGTCAACTTAAATTCGTTTAATGAAAAGAGAAAAACATTTTTCGTTAACATTTTCGGTAGGCCGTCATATATTCTGCGAAAGTCTGAACAGATTACCGTCCCTCATAAATCTTAAAAACCGAATCAATAATTTCGGGATCGTTCCCTAGCGGTGCGCTCGGGCCATCTCAACTTTGTCCTCATGAGTCGTGAGATAAAAGGGGGGAGAGAGAATCTCGCAATTGAATCGTCAGGGGGTACAGTTCAGTGCCATGGAGAAGGTAGAGAAATCGTGACACTATCTCTTCTTCTGACCCCCCCTCCTCCATCCCATCTGGGTATGGAGGGGGCCAGCACTACGGAACAGGTGAAATAATTGCACTTCGCTTTAGCATCCGACTTGACATGGAAAATATTTATTAATTAGATTGAGATTTTTAGGATCCTTTACGGAGGAAGCTATTTTGCGGAATAGGTTCCAGTAAAAATTACGTGGAATGTGATAAAATCGGGTATGCGGTGATTAACAGACCGAAAAAATGGAAAAATGCTGAGAGGCGATAATAGCGTATCCACCATATGCACGGAAAAACATACGCATAAATCATCTAAGTTAACGTTAAAAAACCAGGGTAATAATTCAGTGTCCATCATCCGCAGGCGACACGCAGTGGCCAATTACGGGGATTTTGACTGTCGAGAAAACTGAAGAAAGGGATATTTTTCTGCTCTCGTAATATGGTAATGAAGCAGGAAAAAAATAGCCTAAGCGAAAGTTTTAAAAAATGACAAAATACTGTGTTTTTTTCTAGTGGTGAATGGCTAATACTATTGTTTTAATATTTATTTATTGCAATAGTTTATTTTTTCTAGTCTATCCTATTTCTTCATTCCGTCTTTTGGTGATATTTGGATCTGTATTCTAACTCAAGGAGCACAATTGCCTGTAATTTTAATTATAAGTTAATCTATCGATTAAGGTAGGTTTATGGATGGAAACAACTACCAAATAAATATTTTGTGACTCCTAACAAAACACAATCCAGCAACTTGCTCTACATCAGGTCCCTCTTCATCTCTGTGTACTTCTTTCCTCCCTTCATCCCGTCCAACATCCCTATCCTGTTCCTGCCCCTTCCTCGTTTGCCTAACATACTCCCCTCTATTAGTCTTCAACATCTCACTGCCGCTCAATACGCCTTTCATCCATTTTTCCTGACTCCATAGGATTTCTCTCAACAAACCCCTCTCCTCACCACCAGTACTTCCTCATTTGTTTTCCTTTCGGTCCATTTCACCTTCTCCATTCTTTTCCACTCCTAGAATTCAAAAGCTTCCAATCTACGTCTATCCTTTTGTTTCAAATACTACGTTTCCGCGTCGTACAGTAGAGTGATATGTTGATAAAATAATAATCCAATGAGCTTATCGTATATGCTTCCTGGTCATGGCATGTACCATAGCGGAGTGACTATGAAAATCTTGGACGCATTACATAACAATAATTGTATGCACCAGTTTATGCCTCAAGAATATCCTATGTATTTGAACATGGCAGTAAAGAGACACCAAAGTATTACTTTTTCAATTATGTGACTGCATCTGAATCACTCCATGCCTTCGGTAGTATAATATTATTCATAGATAAAGACATTTATACAGTCAAGAGCAGCCACATTGGTCGCGCAATACCAATCATTATCTTAGTTTCGCAAGAAAGAATATAATTATAGTTTTAGGGTATTCTTGTGTCCACATTAGTGTTTGTGTGGTGTGAAAGCGTGATGTTGACATTAAAGCGATTTACTTCGTAAAGACTGAATTCCTGCGGTTCACGTGGTATCCAAGTGCCTTTTATTGGAATGCTCTTTCAGATTCATTCGTTCCCGTCAAGAAAAAATGGGTAATATTAGTAAATACAGTGGAAGATGTTATGAATACCGTGGCGTCGCATCATTCAAATGCAGATGATACAACGCACCTCGGGGTATCAGGTCGTCGGGTTTTCGGTGGCGAGTGTGCTGCCCTCCCGCTCCGCATGGGCTCCTCTGGCGGTGAAATGGTTTCCTTGGTGCCGCGGCGGGACACTACTCTTGAAGGGCACCGCCGGTGGTGATGTGCGTAGGTACTGTTGAAAGCGGGCCCGGACCTCACGCATTCGATCGCTGAGGCATCGACGGCAATCCAAATTCACTCGCTTTCGTTTCTGTCTGGCATTTGTTTCCTATAGACGGGCTGCAATTTCCCAAACCTGCAAGCTATCATGCTCGAACAAAGACTTCCGCGTTCAATTATTCATGGGTTTGTGCCGGCTCGGAAATAGTGTTGCGTGGTGCGTTCTCTTGATAAATATAGGATAAATATATGCAGGATTCGAGTCTCATCTTGGTCATGTGCGTTTTTTCACCCAGATGTTATTCCGCGTCTTATTAATTAGGGCCTCCGTTTTTTGGGAACATAAGCCTAATTGCTGCGAAGTGGAATGACAACCGCTTAACTGTAGAGTAATCGAACCCTTTTTGCGACCGTATTCCAGCTTTTCCTCGAGGAAATGCATTATTAATCACGGAAATGGCCTCGTGTGTTTTACCTGCATACGGGTGATGTCGTAAGATCTCAGCAATGTTGAAACCAGAAAATGAGAGATCACCATTAACCTGCAAAAAGTCGCGCGCCGGGCGTGTTAATTGAATAGTTCAGGTAACAAGGAACTTAATGTTTAAGGAAGTAAAACTGGACTCCTTAAAGACGAATCGGGGGGAAGAATGGTTAATGACAAAATACAGGTGTGAATTGAGGAAATTTTGCAATTTAAAAATCATTCGCCTTGTCCAGGATTCGAACCCGGGCCTTTCGATGTCCGGCCGGATGCTTTCAGCTGGTTAAGTAACCGCCTTGCTGGCGTAACTATCTAAAGCGCTCGGCCGGAAAATGAGGGATCCGGGTACGAATCCCGCTATCTAGGAGAATGATTTTATCACTTTAAATTGTCGCATTTAATGTGAAAATCAGCGCACGACTCCACAGTCGCACTATTTCTCGCAGTTATTTGAACAAAAGTTCTCTTTGTATGAACATTCCATGGGAATCGTGTGGTTGCGGTGGCTAGAGTTACTTCCCACGCCCCGGGATCCCGGAGCTCCCAAGTTCGTGGATAGGTGGTATCACTGGTTTCGCGGCGGTTTTTTGGTCCCGACTCGTGCCACTGAAAGGAGCTTCCGTCGGACTGGACGGTAAACCGTGATGATCCCTTGGTTAAAAAGCAGGCAAAAGACGCCGAGTTTCTCACGCCACCCTGATGCCTTCAACCGTTAACGATGTAAATGGTATTGTCGAAAAAGTGGACAAAAACTGGTGTTCCTGAAACACACCACCTTGGCTGTTGTATGTTTGTCTGTAAGCTGTACTAGTTGGTATGTTTGCCATGGGGACAACGGTAGAGACGGTAACCAAATTAAAAAAGGTCCCGTTAAATGGAGAAACAGCTCTCGTTCAGTCACCATTGCGGAAACGAAGCAAGCGAATAGTCGAGAGAATCATTTTTGAGCGATGCAATTACTCGGTATATTATTTTGATAATAATATTCACATCAAAATAATTAGCTTAAGCTTATGTGTCATCTCTTAGAAACTTTAAAAGACTGAATAATGTTAATGAAAACTCTAGTTAAATTAACTTAGAGACATGTAATCTTTTTGAGGCTACCCTTAGTAAAGCTTGAACATTTTGGCAGCAGGTTTGTTTTTAGCTACAAGGGTTTCAGGCAGAATAACATTTTTGGGTGGAGTATCAATGAACTAGTAGATGCTTAAATATTTCTGTTTGACCGTTTTTCTCGAAGTGTATGAGCTAAGCCATTTAGTAATAAAATAATAATCCCTACGGACGTCACACTGACAGAAATTAGAGCTTCGTATCGGAATGTTTTCGAAACGCGTGGATAGAGCGCCCCCTCCCTGTGATGCACTCCAATCTGGGCACTCCGGGTCTAAAATGAAATCAAAAATAAACAAATCGTTTAAACTCCAGCGAGTGTTGAACTCCTGTTTGAAGTTCAATTTTTAAGTAAGAGGGGATGAGCAGATTTACTCCATGCCTTAAAAGTGTTTCAATGTTTGAAAGCGTTTCCTATGGGAGAAAAAAATTGGCATGAGAGCCGCCTTCCGTTTCCTGCTTTTTCCAGAAGAGATCCCGACTTATTTATTTGCTACGATCCCTTAGATTCCTCTCTCCCAGTGTGCGTGAAATTGGTTTTAAAGGTTACCGTCATGCATGTAAGGACTCCCGCATGCAATCCCCCTCATTTGAAAATCGTACTGGGACAGTAGAAGGAGCCCCATTCCATTCCACTCGTAATGGTCTCTGCAGTCGCGCGGAAGACGGCCGAGCCTCGCCAATCTCTTTCCTAGCCCCGCGTCTCGTATTCCCAATGGAGATTGATTTTTCCGTGGAACGTCGACCCTATTCAAAACTAACAATACTCGTACTCGCCTCGCTGATCCTAGTGATATCCCGCGGGTATCTGGCCATTCGATCCGAGGCGTCGTCATATCCTCGGGGCCGCTTCCTCCCACCTTATCCCTCCCGTCACTGATTTTTTTCACGTATTTTCCAAGCAGGGGTGGATATTTTCGTCATTCCAAAAGTATCACTTAGGACAGTAGATCGGGGGTAAATCAAATCAGTCCTTAGGGGGTGCATGCGGGTCACCTGCTGGCTTCCGAAGGTAAACCGCGGTCTGGATGGAAATTGATGTTTACGAACTAATTTTGGTGATTTCGTCATCTATATGTCCATTTATTTATTTAAACGGTTGGCTCATGCGTGAAAAATATAAAAGATGGTGAGAGAATATAGTCTCCCGAGGATTGAAAATTTCGGTGGCGCGGCCAACTTCTTCGATGGAGGGAAGGAGAGGACTCGATTCTCTCCTTGAGTCTCTTAATTTATTTATAGGTGTATGTGTGAATATATATATATATATGTATATATATATAGACACACACACATACTCAAACACGAAATCCCGCCATATATATATATATATATATATATATATATATATATATATATATATATATATATATATATATATATATATATATTTATATATATATAACACTATTGTCACTTTTTTGAAAATCCAACGGACGTGCCCAATAATGTAAATGGACTAGACGACACAAACACAGAAACACACAAAAGAGGGACACACTGGGTCTCGAATTTTCGGTGGTGCAACCACCTTTTTAAAGAGGAGTTAGGTGTGCCTAGCTCTTTAAAATATATATATATATATATATATATATATATATATATATATATATATATATATATATATATATATAGTCACTTTCTTGGAAAAACCACGAACGTGCACAATAATGTACGAGGGTCATCCGGAAAGTAGTACCCGTTCGTGAAATAAAGACACAAAAGTAAATATTAACAAACATAAAAAATTTTATTTGAAAGAGGATACTTTATACTACTTCTCAACATAATCTCCAAGCAAATTAAGGCATTTGTCATAACGTGTGACAAGTTTCTGTATTCCTGCTGCATAGTCCTTCGCCGCCAGCTCATTGAGATACAGGGTCACTCCTTCTTTAAGTTCTTCATCGCTGTCAAATCTTTTTCCTGCCAAAAAGTCTTTAAGCTTTGTAAAGAGATGAAAATCTGAAGGGGCCAAGTCCGGGCTATAGGGTGGATGGTCGAAAGTTTCCCATTTGAATTGCTGCAAAAGTTTTTGTGTTATCCCAGCTGCATCAGGCCTGGCATTGTCCTGAACGAGAATGACACCAGTAGACAATAGACCTCGCCGCCGATTTTGTATTGCCCGCCGTAATTTCTTTAATGTTTCACAATACGCATTGGCATTAATAGTGTCTCCACGGGCCATAAAATCAATAAGCAATACACCTCGTCGATCCCAGAAAATGGTTGCCATGAGTTTCCTGGTGGACAGAACTGTCTTGAATTTTTTTGGTTTGTTTGGTGAATGAGCATGATGCCACTCCATTGACTGTCGTTTACTCTCAGGTGATGCATAACAAACCCATGTTTCGTCACCAGTAATTATGCGAGTCAAGAAAGAGTCTCCTTCATCAGAATAACGTCCCAAAAACGTCAGTGCTGCAGCCATACGCTTGGTTTTGTGCTCATCTGTAAGCATGCGAGGGACCCATCTTGCACAAATTTTTGCATAATGCAGATGGTGTTTAACAATTTCATGAACAATTGTTCGAGAAACATTGGGAAAATGCTCACAGATGTCATCAATTGTGACGCGCCGATCGTCCCTCACGAATTCGTCAACTGAGCTCACCAGTTGGTCTGTAATGACAGACGGTCTCCCCGAACGCTCATCGTCGTGTGTGTTCCCCCTCCCCATGTTGAAGTGGCGACACCACCGCCGAACAGACGACTCGTCCATTACATTGTCTCCATACACCTCCTTTAATTGGCGATGAATATCACATGGGCGAACGTTTCTTGCATTGAGGAATTTAATCACTGCCCTCACTTCACAACTGGCGGCGTTCTCAATTTTTTTAAACATTGTAAACAATCACAGAAACAACACAGGCAATGCTAGCGTCACGCAACTTGGCTCAGAGAAGGCAGACAAGCCACTGAAGCTATCTGACCTCGTCCAGCGGCTACTCGCGTCGTCAGCACTTCATGCGGCACGAACGGGTACTACTTTCCGGATGACCCTCGTATATTCACTAAATAGTCATAGCAAACACAGAAACTAAAACATATAAAGGAGGGACTCACTAGTTCTAGAATTTTCGGTGGTGCAACCACCTTTCTCAAGAGGAATTAGGAACAGATTCTGTATATATATATATATATATATATATATATATATATATATATATATATATATATACGGCGCACAAATATTCATTCAAACAGAAATAGGTATAAGGAAGGGAATAGGAAAACACATAAAAGGCGAACACAGGACATGTGGGGAAGGCGGTTTTTTGAGCAGATCACGAATGTAAAAATATTTCCTTAACCGGAATTTGAACACCGGACCTTCCACTAGCCGGGCGGATGTGCTACCAATTACACCACCAAGGAAACCTAATTTAAAACCGCCTCCCCACATGTCCTGTGTTCGCCTTTTATGTGTTTTCCTATCCCCTTTCCTTATACCTATTTCTATGTTTGAATGGATATTTGTGCGCCGTATGGCGGGACTTCGTATTTGAATGTGTATCTGGCCAATGTGGCCCATCTCTTCTTCTGGCTTGCGTGCCATGAAACGTACTGTTCCTATTCTCTATGATACTATATGCTTTCTAACCAACTGTCCCCTCTTCTTGTGTGTATTGTCTATTTCTCCTTTGGTGGGTGGAACAGCTCCCTAAAGCCTTCCTTTGGCAAATGATTCGGAGCACTTGGGCGTTTTAAAACATCGCCGATCTCAGTGTAAATTAGGTTTCATTGGTGGTGTAATTGGTAGTACATCCGCCCGGCAAGTGGAAGGTCCGATGTTCAAATCCCGGTTAAGGAAATATTTTTACATTCGTGATCTGCTCAAAAAACCGCCTTCCCCACATGTCCTGTGTTCGCCTTTTATGTTTTCCTATCCCCTTTCCTTATACCTATTTCTGTTTGAATGAATATATATATGTATTCATTCAATATTTATTTAATTTACGCTCACCTCTTTTATGGGTTAATTATAACGTTTAATTATCGCTATCACTTGGATAAAGCTAATGGCACTTGTATCAGCAATAAAATCTTACCTTGAAACTTCGTCGCGGGCCGCATTTTAAGGTTTTCTCCCTGAAATATGCCTGTAGGTTTGACATCGCCGCATGAACGTTTGACGTGCACCTCTTAATTTTTGGCTGCAATTGTAGCTCGAAGGAATACTATAAATTGTTTAGATTTGTGCAGTTTCGGGATGCACGCTTTGATCGGTTTGCTACTTGTTCTCGGCTCTCTGCGATGAAATTTTTATTGTTTTCGTCGAATGCAAATTACTTAAAATGAGTAATCGGAATCAAGGTGTGTGAGTTTTGGGATCGTCATACGTTGCAAGTTCCACATGCTGATGATTTTCCGCGATTATATCGATTATTTTATTTAATTTAAGGGAACACTTGAGCGTAAAATCAAAATCGAGCAGATATCCTAGTCACAAGAGGGAGCACTACCTTTCCATGGGAACATTGTGACGACGTTCGTGAACGCGGAAAAAATGGATTCGAAAGGAAAATGTAGCGTACGTGAAAGAAGTTTTTATCCCGATATAACCAGCAAATGGGACTCGTGTGCGCTATAAAAAAATATAACTCGGATCAGTGACTTCGATTATTTTCCTCGCCGAAATCTGCGCATGCCTGTATAGTAGTATTCGTTTATCCCTCGCCCCAGTACTCGAGTGTGAACCTCGGTACCAGAAATGTGGCAGGCCGAATTGACGCGGAGGGAAAATGATAGCTCAACCTTGACCTTGCCACGGCATGTCGTTCCGCTCGCAAATTCTGTTTTGTCTCTCTCGCGTTTGGTGCGCGCTCGTAGGTTTTAGGGAGGGGATGGGAGGGACGACGGGGGGCGGTGACGAGGGTGGGGGGAGAGGCATTCCCGCTCCGGAGCAGCCCACGCGCCCCGGAGTCTGCCGTCCGATTTCGCCATGGGCGGAGGACGACGCGATGCCCATCCGCCGAGGATGGAGATGCAGGGATTTTGGGGTATGGGCGGTTTCCTCTCCACATACCAGTAGTACGCACCATATTCCCTCAACGATACTGATCCACATTACTAGCAACAATTGGAGGTGATGATGACATGATAGAGCTGACGTATACATTTGTTCGATGAAATGCGTCGATTGATATCGATATTTTTCAGCATCCCGTGTCCTTTTTATGATACAATTGGCACCACTATAATTAACCCGAAGGTTCATTTGATTGGTTAGGGTGGAGCTTTCTTAATGCTAAGTAAACCTAATACGGCAAGTGAAATTCACACATCGGGGAAGGGGGAATTTCCTTTCCGTGTGCCTTATATGGTTTCCTTGAGAGTTCCACGGCCAGAAAAAATCACACAGCTTGGGTGAAGCTGAAGGTGCCCAGAGGTGTCCCCCGTGGTCGAACTCGGGACCTGTGGGAAGTAGCCTAGAGCTCTAACCACTGGATTGCCTTACCCGTCTACAATGCTAGTAGTTCGAAATTGAAAACTAATGAAATAGGTCTCAAATTTTGGAGGAGAAACGGAATTGAAGTGATGGCTAGATGTTTCCTCATTCGCGTCATTTGTCGTATCCGTGTGAGATTTATTGGGATGTTGCCCAAAAGTGTCGTCTCTCCTCTTCACGTGCACCCGCGGCATGTGTATCGCAGAGCGTGTACGTGAAGGCTCTCGCAGGGTGGACATCGGCGGCATACCGATGCGTCTCTCGACTCCGGGGACGGGAGGAGCGGCGGGGTTTCGGGGCGTTTGATGCCATTATTGGCACGGCGAGAGGGCGCGCCGACGAGCACCCGTTTGGGTCAGCCGAGCGGTGAACGCGACGTGCGCCGTGAATGAATGCGCTTTTGGCGGTGCGGCGGGATGAGGCGATACACTCGTCGCGACGCTCTTGGCGCGATGCTCACTTAGCTTCCGCCGTGCTGTGCAGCTGCAAATCGCACGCACGCACGTACGAACGGCCCTGGCGGAGCGAGCGGCGGGAGAGGGGGGGGGGGTCTGCACCCACCCGTTCACCCCTCCGCGACCCCGTCCGCGGGTGCGCGGACCCTCAGACACGCACGCTACGTGGACTGCGTGGGAAGGGGGAGGTAGGTGGGGCGTTGGGGACGTCCGTACGCACACGCGGCTCCCAAGCTCCGGTAGTCAGGGGGGGACCCGGCTGAGGGAGGATGCCCATCCAGAAAGAGGGAGAACCCCAGTGGAGGGGGGGACGCAGGGAGAGCGCACAGCACGCCACTCGACCCCTCCCGACCCTCCTCCTTTCACCTCCCCTCCCTCCCCCACGCCACGCCCGGGATCGATAAGGGGGGCGGATAACAATATTCCCCTTTCTGCCGCTCTATCGAGCGGGAAGGGAGAGAGGGAGGAGGACGGAGGACCAGGGGGCGTGTGGTGGACGGGGGAGCCTTTTTTGTGTGTGTGTGTGGAACCCCCCTCCCCGTTACCTCCGTGTCGTTTTGTCGCCCGAGTGTGTCTCTTGGGCGTGTGGTGTGCTTGGGGAGGCGCTCAAGGTGCTGCTCTCCCGAAGTGCGGAGAGGGGGGAGGAGAAGAAGGGGGTGTTCGCTGTATCTCTCCTCGGATGTCGCCGTCTGAGTCACCCCCTCGGCGGGGGTTGTTCTTCGGAGGGAGCGAGAGGTGGGGAGGGTCGAAGGCGCACACGCGGACAGAGCAGCTCTGCCGCCGCCCTCCGAGGGAGGTTGCTGCTGCTCGAAGGTGTAACTTTATCCCGGCGCCAATTTCATCGTCGCGAATCTAACGAGGGGGAATAGGGCACATAAATGGAAAAGAGCGTGTATTCAGCCTGATAGACTCCCCCCACGCTATTGCCCGCGGCCAGACGTTGCGTAGTTGCTCAATCCACCATGGTGTGCCCATGGAAATAATCCTCGTCTGACGTGCATCATTAGGAGTTATCAATCCGAAGATTGGTTGGTAGCAGCTCTCCAAACTAATCTCTTCCCATCCAATCAGTTCTTTCCCCCTTAGCCCCGATCCCCCCTTAGCTTCCCCTTTGCACCAAAATTACTCGAAGTTCATCCTATTCCCATCCCCTGTAATTATTTTGTTCCACCTTTCCTTCAAAATTAATGGCTTTCAGGAGGCTATCGTACCTCAGGTTGTGTCTGCTGAATTTCCCCTCGTCTTCTTTTAAGTGTTCTCTATCGGCATCTTCCGTCATTCGGGCTTAGAATTAATTTTCATTTATATCTCTTTCAATCCATTTGTTTTCATCATTCTCCGGTGGCATCAGATTTTCTTCTCTCCCAGTCTTGTTTCTGCTGTTCCTATCGTTTAAATGTAACATCTGCAGGAGATTAAATACCGTAAATAAATAAATAAATCTATATTAAAACTAATGAAATCCATTCAAGTTTTGATAAATATGAAAGGGAAAGGAGCCTGTGGGAAGAGTGGCATTTTTTTTTTAAAGTATGCTCCTCTTGGCCATTCGACAGATTTTTTTTACTATTTAATTCGGTATTTTGATAACTCTTCTCCCTTTCTTCATCAATCAGCTGATCGCCAGGGTTTTAATTGGTGTGGTGGCTCTACTACTGGCTTACCTCGCCTGAAGTCCGGATTCCATTTCCGGTGGCGAATACTTTCGCTGATGTTCTGATCCCTACTTGAGTGTCACCAACATGTCAATGGTATTACTCCGTACGCCAGATGGGATGTGCAACTGTGATGACCCCTGATGAACTCTTTTTGAGAGTAGCCGATGCTTGTTCCCTCCCCAATGGAAACTTTCCTAGATGGCATGCATTAATATTTCTTCCCCGAACTCCTACTGCATCGGAAATACCGAAAAAGCAAGCGTATAATCGTTAAAATACTGGTCTTATCGGTAATTTATATGATAGGTAAAATATTGATTTTACTCAATACATATCGTAAGGGAAACACGCCTTCGGAGAATATGTGGACAAGTAAGCGGAAAGTTAAAATTTAGGATTTATTAACAGCGTGCTGGGAATTATGAATGGAGGATAAATAAAAAGCGATGCTAGTTTTATTATTTATGAGTCCTAATTTTTGGAATCCTCACGAATTTGGTTTGATTGCCGAATTAGTTGTTGTGAAACGAAGAGGGAACAATATCTGTAAAACTTTTCTTTATGATAAGCCGAGTTGCGCATCCAGATAATTGGAAGAGCTGGGTTAGAAATGACTCTCTGAGTCAAGGTTAAATTACAGATTAAATCTATTACTTACATTGTAGGCAAGTATCTTTGCTATGCTAACAATGTATTGCTAATACTGTTGCACTACGATAGGAGATCATAGAATAATATTTAATTAACAAAATAGCATTAAACTTAGACCTTTCATATTTAAAATATCATGCTTCCCGTGAGCAATGAAAAATCAGAATAAATGCAAACGACTTCGACAAGAAAAGCTTTTTTACGACAAGTAGCTTAGTGTATGATCATTATTTCATCTAACTTTCTTATATTATTCTCCTCACTCAGAGCTCTTCAAACGTCCGAAGGGAAGTATTTTACTCTTAGATACCTTGATGCAGGTAAGCTGTCTTAAAAATTATTTCCAGCATTGGGATTATTGAAATTTTCTATTAGAAGCTAACATTGAAGCAACACTTAATTTTGCTGTTGTATGCCTGTTGAGGAGTCATCTTATAGCTAAATAGATTGATAAATAGTCGTCTTCATTTTGGGGCGAGATTAAGACTATGGAGTCTCTTCTACCACCTAACCTTTCGTCACACATTTACAACAATAAACTTATGAGTAAATGTCACAAATGTACATAAATTAATACATACAATATCGTAGGACTAACAGACAGCAAAACAATATATTAGTTTCCTAGTTTAACTGATAACTATAACACACTACACATATATACATACATACTATACATACACACACCAATACATGCGAACAATACTTGTAAAACTAAATTCCTGGTTATATTTACAAACGTCAATTCAAAGTATGATGCTCCTGCGAAAGAAAAAGGAAGGATCTCGAAGTCTGTTTACTAGTGAATTTCTACTGGTTGGTATGCTGGGAAATTAGTGATTAATGTAGTGCGCGCTTGAATGATGGGAGAGAAGGTGCATTCGTTACAATGGATGATGGCTCATTCCATTTTATGGAGCACATCTTAGCGATTGCTTGAAGGATACCCTTGTAAGATGCATAGATTTACTCCTGGTATCGGTAGCTGTTTCTAACGACTCAGATGTAATTACTGCCACGAAGATTGGTTGACTGTGTTCGCTCATTTCTTTTGAGCCAATACGGATGAATGCCGTGGCTTTTTATTTTGTGCCACTTGGAAAAGCGGGTGCGCCTTCGCCGTACACCAATCATACTTGGCAAAGTGAGAGGAACCCTTTGCGGGGGAGTTAGAATATGTTGATTTCCAAAAAAATCCAATTTTGCACGTAAATACTGCAGTTGCGACCTGGATTTGAAAGCATTACATTGTCATCAGGTAGGGATTTGAATTCCGGGGCTGATGACAACGTGATGTTTTAAGGTTGGATCGTGAATTCACGAGTCAATGTATCACCTAAATTCCAATACCAATGGCGAAGGGTAAGGAGTAATGTAACACCCATTCATCCGTAGTTCGCAATCAGATAATGCGAGTATGCAGTTTTTCAACATACAGAGTTTCATGTTAATTTTTGAAACGGGTTCTAAAACTTATGTTGGACGAATTCTGGGGCGCCATTTTTTTAAAACAATGTGATTTCGACTCTTAATTCATTATGAGTTAATTAATAGCATTTAAATAAGGCGGGCAGGTGCTGTTATGCTATTTCCTTGCGTCCAAGATGTAAATGTTTCGTGAGAAGGACATGTATTTTTCCAATATTAACCCGTAATACTACGAGTGTCAGTCCTCCTCATCCAAAGGAGACTGCATAAAATGTCCAAACGTCAATTTCTATGAGAATTAACACAGGTAGGTGTTGCTTTATCACCATAATTTGTTAGGGATGACGTACGACGACGACTACAGAAAAAAAATTATCAAAATGAAATGCATGGCACGACCTCTTTGAAGCGTGGCTCGCGATGAATTATTTTTTCCCCATGTAAAATAGGGTTTTCTTGTTCGTTGAGCAAGCAAGACGCTCTTCGGAATTCACTCAAATGGACAGGTACAGCGAGGGAGGAGGAAGTGCAGAGGGGAGACGGCAAGATGGAATATTGCAAGGGGAAGAGAGACCGGATGAGCCACCCCTTGAGACCCCACGGATTTGTTAGGGACATAATGGGGGGAGGGGGAAGTGAATGTTCCCCGATGAGGGGGGCGGGAGGCCAAGGAACTTGTGCATCCCAAATCAAGGAAGGGGAATGTCGGGCGGAGGAGAGCCATCGAAGGGTGAGGGAGTTGGTTTCTGATGGGGAAGAGCGGAGGGCCACAGGCGGCTCATCAATCAATCTCCGGCTCGGAAGGATGTACAAACACGGAGCCGGCTGCCGCGTCTCCGATCGAGGCGGCTACAGGGTTCTTGTGAGAGGCCGGGGGGTATTTGTCCACTTATATTTAGTCTACATTATCATGCGGAGGAAAACTTTTTGGTACGGCTCTGAAACATGGTCGTTGAAGTAAGATGATAGACGTGGATTGGTGGCTTTTGTGAGGTGGGTATGGGGAAAGATGGGGAAAGGAATAAAAACGAACTCCGTGCGAATTGCCCGCCGGATGAGGCAGGAAATGTGTAAATGCGGGGAATTTTGGTTGCGGTGGAATGCTGTAGACTGTGATAGAGGGAAGGACGTCAGGCAAGGAAGGGGAGGAGTAGTAGTAGAGGAATGTTGAACGGAGTGAAGAGAGGTGGAAAGTATATGGGATTGGAGAACATTTTAATGTGGTGTGGGGATGTGAGGTTGTGTCGTGTTAGACGAAGCTAAGAAATTAGACCCTTTAATATTGTGAAGTAGGGTGACAGGTTTTGTCTTGATAGGCGAGGCTAACAATTGTTGGGAGTGTGCAGTCCGTCCATCCAAAAACCTACCTTAAAACGGTTGACTGCCTAATAGTAATAAACCTGTGGCAAACTTGTGCAGAAACTTGACAACTCGTGCCTCGGTGGGACACACTTAAGTTGTGATCTTTTGAAATTAGTGTTTGTTTCAAAGTATAATCACCCTTGAACTTGTTCTTCTCAAATATTGCACTTAACAGTTAAAAGCGCAACCTCTGCCGAGGTCTATAACGCATTTACTCTCGTTACTCGGGTCTTGTCATGTAATATTCCTTTATTAAACTGCAAATGTTCCCCATGTTATGATTTCTGTGGAAGAATGTGCTCCACGAGGAGGTCGGGAAGGGTCTGGGCGACAGAAAACGTGGGGCATCCCCCACCGCCGGGACCCCAGGGGGCGGTGGGTGAAGTTGCGAACGTGGTCCAATCCTCCTTTCCGGGCGGTGACCCTGGCCCGTTTACGGTTCTCCATATCGGTGGACTTCGGTTTGGTCGTTTAACTATTCATTCATTTTCGGGAAGAGTTGTTCTCCGAGATTCGGTTCTCTCTCTCGCTCTGTTTAGTGATGCTGGTCACGTCGTTGTTTGGATTACAGTGACAATCTAAAGACCAAGCTGAAACTGCCGGGTATGAGTTCATTTAATTTTCCAGGTGATAGGAGGCAGCGATTAAATTGGAATTCGACAGTGAGATAATTAGAGGATCGCCTTCTTATGTAAAACGATTACTGGCACATGTTTAATGTGGCAATTTGTGTCACATTAAACTGTCCTTCGTCTGAAATATGGAATGATCTATTTTAAACTCTTCGCTCACTCAGCTATTCATGTCTAGAAGAGAATCCCTCCAGATGTAGTCGGGGGCCGTAGGGTTCTTTCGGGTAAGGACAGGACCAAATGTCTGTCCCAACCCAATCGTATTTGGGGTAGAATTTTATACTGCAAAGAGGGTTACGTCCATATCCCTTCTGTATGTTGGGACACTTTGCTGGAATATGAAGAACGCAAGGCCGTACGCGACGGTCATAAAATCACGGGATGTCGATGTTGAATTATGGGCGATATCTCCGTAATAGTTAGCCGAATTATTGCCTCTTAAACAAACGTTTGGAAGTGTATTAAAAAAATGATTAGTGGTATTAAAAATGTTCGCTCGTAAACTGTACTGCTTCAGGAATCACCGCGTGGAAGTTTTGAATATACTTTGTAAAAAGAGCAGTCGAATTTTTCCGCATAAATTATAGATTTCTCATAATGTGATACGTATTAACGAAATAACATTAAAAATTTCAGTGGAGCGGCGAGATATTTTTTCAGTGAGTAATGACTCCAGCGTCTATCAAAATCGTTTCCATAAATAAACGCAAACAGCATCGTCAGATGCTCGAGTTTCAGGATTTTTTCATGGCCATAGTAGCAGGCGCACCCAGACTCCATTGTTATGACCGAAGGAAAAGGATTTGGGAGCGCAGCGCAAACAGGGTTTGGGAAAGCTCTTAAATATTGTATTCTTACCGCTGCGATGCAAAAAAAAAAGGAGAGTTGAGATCCAGGTGTAATCATTCCCGACGCGTCCCTCGTTTCCTTTGCGCTGCTTTCTTGTCTTCCCCTCTTTCTCCCCTCCTGTTCTCTCCTCTGCTTGTGTGTCGGTCCGCGCGCTGCTCCCAGAGGCATTCACCTTCGCGGTGGAGAGGGGCAGAGAGGCATGGGGACGAGGTTGTGGTGGGCGAGAGAGAGAGGGGGGGAGCAGGGTGCAAAGGGTGTAGTGGGGGCAGATCTCGGAATGTGCGAGGTTGATTCCCCGCATGTGCCCTGGCGACTTTTCCCCCAGGGCGCTTCCATCATCCGCTCCCCACCACTGCTCCGCCGCCCCTCCCAACCACACTTCCCCGGATGAAGTAGCTGTGGCCATTAGGGCGGGAGTGGGCCCACTTTGGCGCGGATAGGTGTGAGAGTAGGGGGGATAGAGATGAATAGGGCAGTGAAGTCGGAAGGTAGTGTTTAGATTCTAATTCGGCCTCGAGTAATATACTAAGTACGACCCCAACTTCAGCTCTCGTTAGTTATGGATAAGATTTCACAGGAGTTAATTCTTTTCTTCATTTGTTGTTTTGGTCCCATGTTTTATTGACGCTAGCTCACCAGTTCTTCCCCCTCAAACGCTATTTACACTACGCTTTGATAATCCTCCGTGCTACACATCTTTATTTGGGCAATGTATTATTTAGCCCGCGTGCTTCTCCTGGGACGTTATCTTCCATTTTCCCTCTGTTTCGTTCCCAAACAGAGGTTTTCTTTCTCGAGATGTCTCTAATCTAAGTCGGCCCCGGTGGCGGCGGGGTAACGTCTCCGCCGTCTCAGAGGTCGCAGGTTCGATTCCCGTTTAGGAAGGTTAACCTCAACCTAGGGCTTTGGTGTTTGTGATTGTCTTTAATGTAATGTACAGGGGTTAGGTGGAAGAATAGACTAAGAAGTCTCTCCAATCTCGCCTTAATAAAAAGTTGTTAAATAAATAATATCGTCCTGTTCCTCATCGTGGTATTTCTTTCTATTATTCCACCTAGTCTTACCTACTGTGAGCCTATCTCTGAACTTTAGCATCTACTTCATGCCCCAGGATCTTATTGTTTTCAAGAGTACCTCTACTATTTTCCAGTCTGATTTACAAATTGTCTATGTCCCTTGATCAATATGCTGCGACTCACCACACGAATATTTTCACCTTCACGGCTTCCTTCTTTATAACCGGATCTTCTTTGAGTAGTTAATTAGTTACGACATAGTTTTACTGTTTTATTGAATTAGTCTACCGAATCGTATTCAGTGGAAATATTTTCAGAGGGCAGCATAGGTACGTGTATCGAGTTAACTTAGGGCAGTCAGGTCCCTCGGCCATCCGGCCGGTTGCTATGGCTATCAGTCGGAAACAATTTAGGATGAATTCTGCATATTCGGGTTTTCACCGCGTTGTTGTTTGAAGCCGACAACAGTTTCGCCGAAGTTGCATCCGGCGTCTTCAGGTCGAAGACTCCGGCGAAACTGTTGTCGGCTTTAAACAACAACGCGGTGAAGTTGCATCCGGCGTCTTCAGGTCGAAGACTCCGGCGAAACTGTTGTCGGCTTTAAACAACAACGCGGTGAAAACCCGAATATGCAGAATTCTTCAATCCACCGCCGCGAAAATCTACGCGGCCATAAACAATTTAGGATCACGTTTTAGAAGAAGGGAGATTCCTTTCCACGAAGTACCGGACCTATTTAACTCAAAAGAAAAATATGATGAATATTGCACTATTTAAACGCTATTAAAAAGCACCTGAGTACTGAGATATCTTATTAGGAGAAAAAATAGCAGATTAAGGAATTTAAACCATAATAAAACAAACGCAGTCAAGTGTACATCTAGATAATACCTTTCAAGCCGACGCAATGGCGTGTGGCGGGTCACCGGGCATGCATACACAATCATTACATCTCTACAGAGATTTAGTTCGATCATGCACTCGGACAAAGTTGGTCACTACGAAAGAAACTTCCTAAATCTTCAGTAAAAGGACAATATTGAAGTCATGCGGGAACAAAGTTTCAAGAAGGGGTCTATTTAAAATGCATGAAGGGTATTGGCAAAATATATGCACTATCAGTTCTAATCATTTTCTTCGTGCCTGCGATCGTATCAAAATGACATTTTAAATATATCCGTTTTGCTAGCTATCTCCCTGATTTTGCGGACCTGAACTGATCTTCCATAGTAATGCAGAGCCTTTAATATGTCTTTAACATCCTCAGATAAGTAACCTGTCTCAAATTAACGTAGTAAATTTAAAATAAATTTAAACCTACGGTCACTAGTGGCTTCCGTCCTAATTATTCCAATAGTATCGTGACACTTCTGCCTTGTTGATAACAACTTTTCACAAAACTAGCTGCTCTGCGTTGCACTCGATCCAGTTCTAAAACTAAGCTTACGTCGTGAGGATCTCATACCCTCGTAGCGTAATCTAGGTGGGGGCTAAGTTACGTACAATAGCAGACCTTTACATTCTCATTACATTTCCCAAGTATTCTTTCCATGAATGCTAACTTTTTATTCGCTATTACGCAAATTTCGGGAATTTTTCCCCCAGCCCCCAAATACCATCTAAGAGAAGGCTTAGAAAGTCAATTACAAATTTGAAAGTGCCAAAGTTAACAAATATGACAAAGTTTTTTTTAAATACTTGGGAAAATTAGAAAAAATACGGATAAAGTGAAAAGAAGCGCGCCAGAACATGTTGGCTGAAAACATGAGGTACCTCGTAGTGATGAGAATAGCAAGTAAGATTTTCGCGAGATGAGAAAAGGCAGGAGGGTAGGCATTGTCGCCATCAGCCTTTTTACCACAAAAGCCTGGGTAGGATTCAGCCACAAGAAGTTGTTTGAAGGGCTTCAAAGACCTAGAGCACTCTTGTCATTTCGCAGGCTGCAGTCGCAAACACATCATACACATGAAATCCGACCACCCCACGGGCAAATTTTTCTTTACTGAAGATAAAAAAAACGTATTTGGGGAGAGCATTACTTTTTCAAATTTCTAAAACATCTTCTAAGAGTCTTCATATGGCCTCCAGCTCTCAGTATTCTGTTTGCACATTCTTCTAAATAAGCAAGGCGCCGTAAAAAAAACTCGTGCCGCGGCGTTCGGAGAGTGTAGCTCATGGGAGGGGAGGAATGAAAAGGCGCTGAGGGAAGGTCGGTGGTGAGAGGGAGGGGGGTGATTTTGTGGGACTGAGGAAAAAACGCGTGTGTCAATGGTATTCCAATTTTATCATCACTTTTTATCCTGGGTCAATACGCGCCAACTTACTGAATTTCCCGACTCTGAATTCTCTGAACTCTCTTAAAATAAATCGGGGTGGCCAGACATCCTTTAAACCTTGTAAATTGAGAAAACCAGAATAAATCCTGGAAAATAGAAGAGGGATTGAGAAGTGTAATATGGAATTTGAAGGGGTAATGTTATTGTACCGGGAAATAGTGGAAAATAGAATGAAAGAAGTCTCATTTGGCTTAATTCAGTGAATGTTATAAGATTGGGATTTTTCTGTGTGTTATGTATTCTGGAAGAAGGAAAAAATTATTCGTCACATCTGTGTATATCGCAGGAGGATTCGTACAATGAATCGTTCCAAGAGAGAGTCATGCTGCAAAACTATTACCTAACTTCCGCTTCACAGCAACTGAGTGGTCTTCACTAAGTATTTAACTTTGAATTAGAATAGCAAAATCATTCCATAAAAGAAATAATTTTTCACGCTTACCGCACGTACTAATATTTTCTTAAATGTACAATTATGTATGAGGTATTTCCAGAGTGATATAAAGCATTTAAAACTTCGGTATTATTCTATTTTTAGTAGTTAATCCTTAAGGAAATGCCAATACATGGATGAGCCATGTTAACTCCCTATTCATAGCCTTAATGAACATGCATTGATAGTCCCTCGCGTAGTTGTATTTTCTCAATGCATAATTCCATTAAAACGCGAAAAGGTTTCGTGATGGGATTAATTTCATCTAGATGCCTTAAAAAGTAAAAACTACTGTGTAGGTCTGCAAAACTCCAAGCAATTTTATCTATCAACCGTAAACGAGGATTTAATTTGTGTAAGGCATCAATTTTTTAAAACCATTTTATTTGTACATTCAAAGTCAAAGCCTTTGAAGAGAACCATTATCTTCCCTGCCTATGCTACAGGAAAATATGTTGAAATAGTCGCATAGGTGAATTTAGTCGTGTCCATTGGATTTCACAGATGAAAATGGTAGTATATAACTTTGAAACTTGATTTTTTTGTTATCCTTGAAAACTAATCAAAAACCATGTAGTTGCTAGCCGCCCGGCAACGAGAAATTCTGCGACTGCGATCTGGATTCAAGCATTCGAACGGAACCATACAGGTAGTGTGGCCATGTGTAAGTGTATTGTATCTATATGTGTTTCTATGATGCACGGATATCGAAGTGCAAGTTAGTTAACACTGTTTTTAGCCACAGAACTATGTCGTTTTATCTGTTAAGACACGGGCCTACGTATCCTGTAAGCGTGACTCCACTGCAGTGGTACTAATAATGACTCGCTTACTACATAGTAACGTTTGGCAGTGAAACGTAAAATTTTCACCACGTGTCCTGGGATAACATCCCTTCGATCTCGCTCTCATTTAAATTACCATCTGGAAAAATTGAAATTTGGGCTGGGAAACCTGAAAATATTAGTGAAATCAACATTGTAGGAATGTCGGTTCTGCGGATTGGGCCACTGATTTTTTTTACAGCGCCGTCAACCGCACCCGTGCCATGTAATGTCCACGGGCGTGGTGGTGACTTTCGTGAAGAGTCGACGGTGCGTTTCCGAACATTCTTAACACATGGCAGAGAGGTGAAAGTGTGGAGTGGGGACCGGGTTGTTGGAGTGTAATGGCTTTCCAGCCCGTGGATCCGGGTTCGAACCCCGGTAGGGGTTAGGATAGTTTTTTAATTTGTTTCCCAATCCCTGCTTGGGGTGCCATTTTGAGAAAGAAGTTCGAGTGGAATACTACGCCGTCCGTCGGATGAGACGTTAAACTGTGAAACCCTTGGGCGTATTTCGTTAAAGAGCGAATGCCGGGTTTCACTCTGGCTTTCTCTTCCATTCCGTGGGAATCCCACCTCTACCAAATTGCCCACCGTCGGCGAGGGGAGTACTCTTCCTCACGGTACCGACCGAATATGAGATCCACCCCCGGGTGACCCGCCCTCCTTAGCCGCGGGATGGAATGTGGGGGTTGCAAATTGAGGGAGTAGCCCCCCCCCTTCATTTTGTTTCTGAAGACTCGGTGGTTGCAGTCATTCCATGCTGGATTGCCCCTCACTAGTTGGATTCACAATTTTTCGTCCTCGGCAGCCATTGTACTCGCTTGAACCGTCCCATAAATTCTTTTGCTCTCATTGTTCACCAATCGGATCCAAGCTCTCAGATATTCACTTCCGGTGGCAATATCCTCCTCGCGGGGTATTCACAACCCCACCTCCCTTCCCCCGTCGCGTCGCTATAATTCCTTGAAATTTGAATGAAAATGGAGAAAAAAGTTTTTGGATCGCTACTCATGGTGCGGAGTGGGCACTTCCATTTAGAAAACATCCCTTCACTCTTGTTCTTCATCGCCACAGACGCGGCATGTTCTGATGAATGTCGCGACATCCGGGTTTCCTGCGCCCGAGCGATCGCCTCTCTACTCCCCTTGCCATTTATTATGTTCTCATTCTCCTCCGGGAACACCACTACTGTTAATTGTTTAAATGATTTAACTCATAAAACTTGTCTTTTTCTTCTCCCGCTGTTCTATTTTTCCTCCCTTGACGCCATTTACTCCCTCCTTTTGTTAGTAATGTATCCCTTTCGTTTTTAGTGTTGGGTTTATTTCTTTTGATTCGCCCTCGTAATAAACCGGTTTGCTTCTACCGAAATAGTGGAAATCGCGTGTATTTTATAAATTCAGGTGAGGATTGAAACCGTGCATTATGCACGGAGAGGCAAATATGCTGAGTTCAAAATGTGATCCCAGTCCTCGCCATGGGTAAATATAATTTATTTTGCACTTAATTTTTGGCATTTCTTCATCATTAAAAATTAATAATCTAGTAAACGTTTGCAAGAAGCCAAACTAATAAATGAACCACCACCCGGTTTTCACTCATTTAGCATTATCGTGCTGGCCCCGGTGGCGGCGGGGTATCTCTCCCTGGGTTCTATTAGGGTTTTCCTCCACCTACGCTTGGGTATTTGTGATGGTCCTTATTTTAATTTACATGTTAATAATTAGGATGTTAAAGGCTTAAAAAGGCTGTTAAAAAGGATTGGTGATAGAAAAAGAGAACTCGTCAGGTGCTAATGATGCTTTGCTTTGAAACTCGACACGTTCTTTACTTATCGGTGTGATTTTTTGTAAAAGTTTGCATCCGTAATTGCCAGTATTGATCCGTAATTACGATGTATGTATGCTCATTGACACGTAAAATAAATGAATGCTTATCGGAGTGGTGCAACTACCTAGCTGGAGGAGTATTGGGGCGACTGGGGTGGAGGGTACTGGTCCAAGTACATGTCCGGCAATCTCCAGCGGACAACTCTCGTTTCCACCGAGATAGCTATATTTTTATTTTTCAACATAATATCCTTTTCGCTCGATACTCTTCTCCCTGCTTTTCTCCCACTTTTTTAAGCCGTCCAAAAAATAGAATTTCGGAAGGTCTTCAAAATAGGTAAATGTGTTGGCGATCGCCTCCTCGCTCGACGTGTATCGTTTTCCGCTAAGCCCCTATTTCAAGTTGGGTAATTGAATAGAAGTCACTTTGGGCCAAATCTGGTGAACACGGTGGATGTTGTTATGGTTCGAACCTTACTCTTTAATTTCCGCCGTCGAAAATTGCGCAGGTTTGCGCCCGAGCATTTCTTGATGGAAGCTTGGTGTAACATTAATTTTTTGTGCATTTTCATTTGCCGTTGTGCCTCGCATCTTTGCCGAAAAATGAAATGCTGCTTTGTCCGATCAAAAAAATGATGAGAGCTTAAAATTTCTTTGCGCGTCAGTAAATTTTTTCATGGAAATCATTTCGTTTATCATCTCGTTCCACCTCGCCGTTGGAGATTAACTGGAAATACTGGAGAAATTTAAAAGCTTTGTAGTTGTTTTTTAGAGAGTATTAATAAGTTTGAAAACTGTTCGTTATCTCCCCGGCTTAATGAACCTGGCCGAGGAATGTTAAACTAATCGTCCCAACTAGAATTTTGCGAAGGCTTTTTTCAGTATCCGCAGTATCCGTCAGAACTTGTAGTTCGTTATAAACGGTGCAATGATTGATGAAATAGAGCCGGGTTTGATAATGCTTTGTTAAATCTAATCGTCATTTATTGTTTAAGTTCAATTATCGTGGATATAACCGACAAACCCGATTTTATTAACAGTTAAGACTGCACATTAATGAGTGTGAATATTCTAACCGTAGTCAAACCGTTCATTGAACAATTTAACGATCAATTTTGAAATTAACTATCATAAACCTTTGGTTTTGGCTTTGACCCGAGGCTAAGGTTAACCTTTTGTATTGCTAGGCATTGTAAAACCTGGCCCGAAAGTTACATTTTAGTGGATAATTAGACAATTGAAACATTTTAATTTATATTACGGTATTTTTAGCTTTTTTTCAATGTCATGTGGGATTTGGTTTGATGCTTGCTCTGTGTCATGAGTAAATCATACAGGTTTGACTATTAGGCAAAATTGGAACAGTTAATGTTGCTGCTATTTCTCAACAGTAGGGAATATAAACCCTTGTCGGTGGAATATCAGTATCCATTGCCTGAAGGCTTTTTAAAACGGTGGCTTCATGCGGTTATCCACAGATATATCACTTGATACGTGCAACATAATAAACATGGGAAGAACAAATGAGCGCTTATACGAATTGCGGGGGACTTAGAGTTTAAAAAATATGTATTAAATTATTTTATAATCTCGTTCAGTTGACAAGGCATTTTATCTCCTCCTCCGATCAAGGGGCAATTACGCTTTTACTTCGATTGAATAAAATTTTGTGAAATATTATTTCACGAAAACATGAGATCCGCATCCTGTTTTTCGTGAGAACGACTCTCATTTTTAGCGTGGTACCCTCAAGTAATCAAATAATGCCCGCTGGGTAGCCCTAGGCGCAAGGTGTGACAATATGCATGGCGAATCAGTGGTTAATTTTTTCTTTGTTTAATTAACTCTCTTAATAATATGTTTCAACAGAGCAGGGGAAAGTGATTATTTCAACTGATTAATGTAAGTAAAGTATGACGTTTTCGTTGACTGTTTATTTGACAGCTGTTGGTGGGCAGACCCACAGATAATCACTTATCCCAAAGAAATTTGTTTTTTTTTTCTAATCTCAACGATTTTGTTTTTTAAATATAACCGTCACTAATTCTTTTCATCGGTGAAATGGGTGGTAAAATCATGACGTTTAGTGGTTATAAACGAGGAGCTTTTGTTAGAGGTAAAATGGGAAATATTAAGAGGAAATTTGGATTTTACAGGTGTAAATTAGAAAATGAGAGGGAAAAGTCAGAGAGTCGTTAAACATGTCGAGTGTCATGGGTACGTGAGGCTCACCAGGCTTTTAGTCTTAAGGGTATCTTGCCCCTGGAAACATTTACCTACAAAGTGTTTGTTTACCCTTGGAAGAAAAGTGGAAAAATAATGAAAAAGAGGGATAGATAAAACATGCCGATGTATTTTTGCTTTCCTCTGTTGAAAATTATCGGTACACTTTCATCCACTCGCTCATCAGATATACCGTTATTATTTTCCGATAAAATCGTTAGTTTTAAATTAATGCGTAACATGCAGAAAACACAGTTTGTTACGATCCCTGGGGCTTTGCTGTGCACAGCTCTTTCACTTCTGCGTCCCTTCTCGACTCTCCTTTATTGTCTCTCCATGGTCAGTTTTCTCTTGAATCATTTGTGAACTGTGTTTTCTCTGTTCTAAAGTTGCTATGCATATTCTATCTGTTCACTATATCTTCATTAAAATTGTCCCGGTTCTTGTCTCGAATGGCGTTGTTTCTTGGCTTGTTCCCTGAAGTGATTTCTCTCCGTCCTATAGGTGGTCTCCCTAAAAAACCCTTTGAAACCTATCCACATGCCGGCTCATTTTACACTTCCTTACGTAAGTTCTTCACCCACAGTTGCTTGACTTTCCTTGCGTGACTGCTAATTAACTTTCATATCCTTTCATTATTAACACGTCTATCTTAAGTTTTTGTACATTCGTGTGGAAGGGCACGATAACACATTATTGTGTTAACACAGAAAAGAGAAATTTTTCTGTAAATAAATCGCGGCCTACCTTACCGGAAAATATTTTTTAAACTCCCATATATAAAGCAAGATTATTTTGCTTTTAATTTTTGTAGTATACTCTTCTATCTTTTGGTTGCATCAACGAACATAATACCGATTATATATTTGTTAAAAAAGCAAGGTGAAATTCGGTTTGGATGATAAAGATGCCAACATGATAAAGCGTGTCGGTCATTGAAGGCAGTATAGTATGCATTAAATCTAGATTTCGGACGATTCATGAAAACGCAAACACCTCGAGGTGAACTTATAAAGAAATTCTGCAGGATATGATTCTATTATAGTCACCTTCGTCCTATATTGCTCTCTTCTCCGGCTACACACCTGCAATTTCTACCTTCATCGATCGATCTACTTTAGCCTTCATCTTCTACGCTTAACCAACATTCTCCCCACATGCGAAATCTTAAGCCGCCAATTACTTCCTACTACTACAACCATTCTGCACCAGAAGATAATGTAGTGCATCTAAACGTACTTGGAAAGGAACTCGTTATCTAGTGAAAGGTTGCAAGTTTTCTGTCATTAATACGTTCCGATTACACCAAAATCGCGCCTGAAACTACGCAAACCGTTCTATCCCATGCATTTCAAAGGAATGTCCTAATTGCTGTGAATACTGCTTTTTTCGAATATTTAAAGAGGGCACTGTTGGGGTATTTACATGTGTCGGTGTATAGGAACCCCGTTAAAATTGTTCCTTGAAAGGGAGATTTCTAGCGAGTAACTCGCCAACAAAGACGATAAAGAGGCGGATTGAAATAGAATTTCTTACGTGGGTAACACGAGTCATTTGGTCCTCAAACAATAGATATTTAGAAATTATTGTATACAAGCTCAGAATGTGTATATTCTTCCAAGTTTATGTATTCATATCATTATTTGCATTACATCTACACAAAGTGCAATGCATTCGCAATACGAATTGCTGCTGTTTAAAGTTGGCCTCATAGGTAATGGGATCATCACATTGGCAAATATACTTCATGCAATTCCCCTGGCTAATAGGATGGATCGTGAGGAAATTCAATGGCTTGTACGAGGTGTGTTCAAAAAGTAAAGTGACTTCAAATTTCGCGGGTAATTTACATTCGATTTTAGATTTTTTTGTTTTGTTCTGTTGGTACACACATCCCAAACATTTTTTTAAAGTTTCCACTACATAACATATTTAGTTTGTTCTTGACAGATACAATTGTTAGACGTGCTCCGCGATTTTCTGCTATCCAAAAATATGGATCAAAGAATCTGCATCAAATTTTGTGTAAAAAATGGAATTAAGTGAAACGTGAATACACACCAAAATATGTATGAAAACAAAAACCCTAAAAGTATTTTAGATTTAGGTATTATTGCATGAGCAACATTTTCGAGTGTTGTCATACGTACGTTTAAAACAATTGACTCCGAAGAGCATTTCAGTATTAGTTGTCAAAAAGTCAGATGCCAGCTACTAAACTTTGTCTTAAATTATCAGTGATACGCATTTGCAAAGTGAGCAATTCAGTGAATGCCAACGTACAATTATTTTGGTGATGCATCTGTATTTTTTCACGATGAGGTAGTTTTAAAATCTGCGTATCGGCTATCGATATATCGGTATTTTTTCTCCATCGACATTTCCTAACATGTAAGGTATCTCCGTTTAAAATTTGTTGAAATTCGAGAGGGTTATATGAAAATGATACAAAATGATGTCAAAAAGCAAGCTTAAAGAAAGGATTCAAATTAAGCGACTCATGTTTGTGAAATATAGGGAAGTATTACATTTTTTAAGCCTGCGTTTACGTTCTTTGGTATCCTTTTTTGTCATAAATTCGTGGAACACGATCATCCACATCTTTGCGTTCGTCAAAAACAGGTCTCCTTCATTAATCTCCTTTTATACTCTAAATTATCGCCTCTAAAATCTCTCCCGCATCAAATGGCACAATGAGGCGCCGCCCTTTTCCCACTCGACGGATACCCCACGCCAATCAATGATTTCGCCGTATGCGACCTTAAAGTAATAAGACCCCTTAATTTATCTTGCGGATTGCACAAAACAAGAGCTTGCCTATTTTTCAAGCCATCTCTTGGCGAAGGAAAGGTGAGCGCCTAAACATTTCTCAGGAATAGTAAATAAAAAAACTATAAATGTCCATGGGAAGATCCAAGTCAGCAAATCCTTTGGTGACCATATTTATATCTTAAATAATCTCAGGTCGGTTCACAATCAGTGTGTGCGGCGTATGGGTAATTCGGTAGTCGATGCACGTTGTGTAGTTGCATGAAATGTGCAGGAATTTCATGTATTTTTTCAATATAAATAAATGGGGAAAAGGCGGGTGAGCTCCCTTAAAAGCGCCTCGTCGTAGTTCTTTCGAGAAAAATGTCTGGAGAGGAGAGAATCTACGGTGATGGTTGGCGATGGATTTTTATTTCTTTTACCCGAGAATTCTTCAGAAAATTCCGCGGGAAACCCAGGATCGTGCTGGAATTTTATGGGCTCGTTCTACTAGACAGCCTGCAGACCGGGAGAGGGGGTACTTGCGGACTATTGAATGGAAATAAAAAAAGTAAGGTGCTAAAATCCACAATACAGGCCCTCGTTGTTTAAAAATAAGTCCATTTTTTTTCTTGGACAGACGTAATATTGCGGCTCTATGTACGGATAGTATAGTTTCTTGCGGACGTGTTCTGAACCGTTAATTCTACCCACACATTTCAGCCTGAACTTCTGCTTGAAGTCCGTGGTGGTGGCTTCGAAACCCATTGTTTTTCTCTCTGTTTTCCTTTCCTTTTTCGGTGTCTTTAGTCCATCAGAGAATGCAGCGACGACGGTAGGCATTAAAGAATGTATCATTTAAAAGTGGGACAAATCCATCGAGGGACGATATTTCTCGAAATGTGCTTTTTAATCGGGGGCAGTAGCTCTATGGAGCTTTGGAGGGGAGTGCTTGGAGGCTTTGAAACTGCTTTGCGCTTGCCTGGCAAATGTCGTTCCTCAGAATCTCAAAATATTTGCTCTCATTCCTGTGAATATCAGTCCACACCGTCGGGACATTATTGGTTTTCAGAAAACGGGGATAAATATTTAGATTTAGCAACGACGAAAATGATACTGAGTATTGAAGGTATTTGTCATTGATACTGAAAGAAATGGTCCTTGCGTAGGAAAAAAATAGAGCATTTTGTCTAAGATAAAGCCAGGTGGTGGAAAGAATGCGATATGTGAATATAAAGTTCTAATCCGTGTGAATTGAAGGGAAATTTTTTCTTGAAATATGAGTGAACGTAAAAATTTGAACTTTTGTCTAATCAACTGAAAATAAAAGTGGGACTGCATAGTGAAAGCTTGTGAGACGTAGGAGATTACTGTCTATTTTCCTCAAAATGGGTTTCGTTGTTTTCCAAAAACAAAAAAAAATAAGAAATACCCCCGGGAGGATTGTCTCTAAGCTAGAAAAAGTTGCGTATGTCCCTCAGTATCAATACTCAAGGAAATAATCCTAGTTTCTGATCCCTGGAATATACCATCTCGGTGCATTCCTACGAGAAACAGTTCACGCAAAATGCACTTTCCACACGCCTTGCCTCAATTGGCGAAATGTGAGCATAATTCTTGGACATGATATATTAGGAAATAAATACTCTTTTTTATGAGTCCATTCGTAAAGAATATGCCCTAAATTAAGTAAGAATGATGGCCGGAAAAAATGTAGGGGTTGTTACCTAGGGTAATTAAACTAGATACCGGCAAGTTAGCACAAAAATACATAGGTTGTTAATCCTAGTTGGAGATACGTCGGGCAGAAAGTGAACGACTGGATATTTCTCTTTAAATTCGGTACCAGAAACAAACAACCCATGAAAATGTGTCACTGCGTAGATAAACGCTAGGGAAGTAAGCGCTAAGAAATCTTATCATTTATATTTATGTCATTGCTGAGGAATTGCTGTGCTCCGTATTTTCTCCGTTCTCCCCTTTCGTTCCCCATTTTGTGATCCGTGAAGTAAATAATTCCGGGAGCTCGCTGTGGGGTTTTTTTTACCGATTCATGCTTTAAGGCCACGAGGGAGGGACGGGATGCTTCTGAAAGTAGTCGAAGATAAACGGTTTAGTAAATGTGGTGGAAAAGGCTTTAAGAAAGTGCTCTCCGACCCGACCACGCCGGAGGAACGTGTTCAAAGGCTTGCTCGTAAACCACGTGATGTGATTTTGTTCCATTCTACGCACCCGCTGCCACCGCCCCCTCGATGTGCATGTGAATGTGTATGTTAGTTGATAGTATATGTATTTGCATACATATTAGTGAAAAAGGTTTTTGCATGAATATATCACACTTCTATGGCAGTAGTTTGGCATGAATTTGTTTGGTTTTGCATGTGGTTTTATTTTATTCTGCGGGTGGTGACTTAACACCCCCACCCTTGCGGCGGCTTGCGGGATATTACGTAGATGTGTCGGCGTCCTGAACCTTCGCATTCTTCGCCCTCCGCGAATTCACTTAACTCGCCATCCTTCCTTTCATCCATTCCACCGTTGGGGTGCTGGGGCCACGATCGGGCAAATTTATCATTGGGTGAAGTACCCGTGCTCATGACGGGGCGCGGTTCTCTAGATTAAAATTTTCCCAATTAATCTTCCAATGATGATGATTTATCATTGACGTATTGTTTGTGATCGGACGCATTTTCCTGACTTGTCACGTGTCTTATCATGTTTATGAGAGAATTACTCTAATTAATCATTAGTTTCCGGACCTTGAAGGACAAGATGTCATTTTTTAATTTAATGTCCAATAAGGATATGCATAAATAGATGACAAATATTAGCGTTAAGGAAGTAAAACATAAGAAAATTAAGAACAAGACCGCGACTAAAAATCCACGGCATGAAACTGTACTTTGATAAACAAGTTAACTCATGAGTTTCTCTAGTACACATTTTTATCATTGAAAAAAATAATAAATTTCATATTTTTAAAAATAATTGTAGGTCTGGTCAAGCACTCGGTTAGTAACCGGAAGGGTCGGGTTCGATTCCAGGTATCACCTATGGGCGCTGTCGGCTTCATCCAAGCTGGGTGAGATTTTGTGCGTGCCATGGCTTTCCGAGAAACCGCAGGGAACTGGGTCCTCCCTACGCTAAATGCAGGGATTTTACACGCCGTTGAAAGTGGCATTAGGTGGCCTCTATCCCATCGGATCAAAACTCATCTTCCGGTTGATTACTATCTTTTCGTTCGTGTCAAACGATATTAAAGGGCATCATAATAGGAAATTTGGTGATAAGACTAAGAAAGGATGGGTTTTGACTTCCGTGACATTAGTAGGAGCTACTGTGGCCCATGCAGATGGCTCATTGCCACTAATAAAGGATATGCAGTTTCCCCTAAAGCATTATTTCCCCCCCCCCGGCGCGCAACAAGCCCTAGAAACTCCTTCCGTTGGACAGGCTAAGGACAGGCAGTGAATAGGGACGGGAGGCGTATATAAAATATGCTCTTAATTTTGAAAGTATTGTTTGCGAAAATGTACTCGTACTTTGTATGTTTTTTTATACCCGTGTATTTTGTCGTGGTTTTCAGCGCTACGCTTTCCTTATAACACAAAAAAAAGTTTTTCTAATTAATGAACTCGATGGTTTCGGGCTCAAATTTGTGAAAATCACTACCTGTTTTGACGCATTGGCAACATCATCAGGTATTATTATACCCGACGATGTCGCCGCTGCGTCGAAACTGGTTGTACTAAAGTGTTTGTAAAAAACGTTTTTAAGATAAATTTTTCATAATTTATGTCGATTATCTATCATCCAATCAAGAATTTTTGTTTTCTCAGTGTGCAGTTATTGCAATTTAAACAAAAATTGCAAATGTTTAAAGTGAGAGGAATCTCAGCGCAGTCATGCAATGATTGGGCTTCTCCGCGCATGAGGTTGTAGTACATAGTTGGGTGGTTGTGCGTTTTGGAATTTAACGCCCCTTCCAAAAGCTAGACTTAGAGCGGATTTAGGATTGATTAAGGGTACTACCATCAACTACGGTTTCTGGGAAAATCTCCATAATCCCGAAGAGGTACGATTAGGAGACCGTTCACAAACCAACGGGAAAACTAAGAGGCCAACTCTTGAGAGCGAAGGATCGCATCGACCTCATGACACCGGGGGTCTTATCAAATCCCATGCGAGTGTGGTGAAGTCTATGTGGGAGAGAGGAGTCGAACAATCGATCGCTTTGAGCAGGAGCAATAGAGACATCTCAGACTTGGACAGCCGGTGAAATTCGCCGTAGCAGAACAGAGCATCAATATGGACAACGCCATCAGATGGGACCAAACCAAATCACTCTGCCCCTCAATCAACTATTTGAATCGGCTAAGAAATGAAACCGTTGTGATCCGGCAGGAGAAAAATTATCTCGGTAAGGTTACGGATTTTCTCTCGGCAATGTCCGGAAACCAATATTGAAACACAAACCTAAGTCTAGGGTATTTATTTATTTACATAAACTTCGTTGCAATTAGGCAATTTTCCTGGTGGCAACGGTCCAGTGTGATCACTGGTCACTCTTACAATGCACATACATACACACACAAGAAGAGCAGATATGAGACAAAATGCTCGTATATTCAATGACACTTTTAAGATTACCGACCTCTCCTTTACCATCACACAAGGATTAGGTGTACACCACAACCCACCAAGCAGGCAGGCCCAAATCAAACTTGACAGATCGATCAATCAGGTGCGTCTGACCCCTGGCACGATTATATAGGTGTACACTGGCAAGAATCAGCGACACGGCATTCAGCCCTGAAGCTGATGGACGAATCATCCGTTGAAACGTCGACAGCAATACCGGACACAACCCGGTTGAAATCCCGAGAAGAATTCATCATTGTCCAGTACCTGTTTATGTCTCAGACTGCACGATTTGTGGATTGCTAATGTAAATTAGGGATGGGTGGAGTTATGCAAGGGAGTATGTCAAGAATGTCCATTTCCACCTATTGTTTTCGATAAACATGCGGAGGAAACGGTGAAGGAGAGGTTGCCTCTTATCTAGTCCTATATGGCGTGTGAAGAACATCGGGGTGGGTTGGCTAAGCAGTTTCTTTCCGTGTGCCACCTGTGATTTCTCAGGAAGATCTGATACCCGAAAAATTACACGGCTTGGGTGATGTTGCGGGTGCCCAAACCCCGGAATCGAGCGCGGGACCTCCAGTCCTGCGCTCCTCCCAAGGGACTGTCACGCCCTCGATTAAGGATAAATTAGTAGAATTGATGAAAGGGTTATTAAAAGGATTTTTAGTCTTTGTAAACGAAAAAATAAGTCTTCTCTAAGTATTTTCCTTCGAAAAATACGTTTTTATTCGGGTGGTAAAAGGCATCATATTAAAAGAGCATACGTACGTTTTTTTTTGTTCCGCGTCTCGCCGAGCGAATGATCCCCTACGTGGGGCAAGGTAGGCAATTCCTCGCGACATGAATGCAGTGTTGGTTGCCTGCACCGAAGGATGTAGGCGTCGCCGTGGTTCCCTGTGCCGCCGGACCTTGGTTGTTTCTCATTCAAATGTAACGCTAAATGCCGTCACGACGGCGAACAGCCGTGGGTGATGGATCATCATTGATGGTGGGAAAGTTACGACTTGGTAATGAAAATGAGAGATTGGTTAATTCGAGGTTTGCCTGAATAATTGTGCTTAATGTTTTCTACTGGCGGGATCGTAAATTGTGCATGAGAAAAATAATTAAAGTTGAAAGTTGTTTCGAGTCGTTTAACACGTAATGATGGTCTTACCTACCAATGTAGTTATATGGCGTTAAAACAAATATTCCCTTGATTTCAGCAATAAACTCTTACAAATTATATTTTTCCGCATGACCAACCATCGAAATATGGTGGTATAATCATGATACTTAATGGTAGTGCTAAGTCAATTTTAGCTGAATCTTTTACAAAGGGATTTTATTTTAGTATTTCAGGGTATAAGTATTTTTTAGAAAGTTAAGAATTTATTTTCTTTTTATATCTTGTATTCAGTGTATCAGTAAATTCTTTTAATGCTTGGCAACAACTTAAAACGAGTGTAAATACAACGAATATTTGTTTGTAATTATTTTTTTATTCTGAAAAATACCATTTAAAATGTTGATTTGAATTTAATTGAATTTTTGCCATTATTCTTTTAAAAAATGAGCTTGAAAAGTGAATTTTTCGTGTATGTAGCTAGGTTAATTTAAGTTGGCGCTAATTTATGACTTCATTGATTTTTAATTGAATTTGGAAAATAGAGCCTCTCTCTTCGAGGTACTCTTAAAACATGTCTATTTTGCCATAAAATAAGGGAAAAAGCAAAGTAGGAATAAGGCCGCTATAACAAGGAGCACGCTGAATGCACTTGTTTTCACCGTGTCTCCGCAGCAACACGTAAATATAGCATGGTAAATATTTTTCGAAGGCACAAAGAATAGGCACTTGGCCCGAGTAAACAACTTGCCTTGGCCTCGACTGCCCACTGGCGTCTGCGCAGAGAGGGGTTGGGGGCTGGCCGAAACAGCGGCTGAAGAGACGCCGGCGGCTGCTTAAATCTTGCATGCACTCAGCATCCCAAGGGATAAGTCTTGCATGTAATATTCGTATGGCTTCGAGTGGCTCTTATTCTGGGTTTTCAGATAATCTGGTCGTTAAAAACATTTTAAATAGTGTCCTCTCTAACTTTTATGTCGATTTTTGTGCGTAGTTTGCACTCCCTCAGTACCGTTTCAGTATCCAATAAAGCCTTTTAAATTTCAATTTACCGGGAGTTTCTCCAGTATTCTTATAAATCTGAAGTTTTTTTTTTAGACTTCAAGAATGATGGTTCGAGAGGAGAAAGCCGCAGAAAATTAGGATGGTTACGGTTTTGGGAAGAGGGCTGGGTTACGAGCCACGTTTAAGAGAGATCCGTAAACGTAAATCGGCGATTTTCACGAATTTTTTTTGTTGATTTTCGCCTTCAGTTCATCTGTCACAAGGCTAGGCCGACCACTGCGGTCCTCGTCGTGAATATTGATGCCGCCATTTTTAAACCGAATGCACCACTGCTTCACTCCACCAGTAAATTTCAATTGGCTTGTGTTTTTATTATCAGGAAATAGACTAATTTCACTTCACAACTCACGGAATTTTCATTTTAAGCATGTTTTAACCATTTGCAGTGAGTAAAGTAGAAGAACCACAGTTTGCACACAACCACAACAGGATGTGTACTCAGTGTAGGAACGTTTAGACAGCAAGATGGTGGCTCTAGCCCTACCCACCGCCACGCTAGACCGAAATGTAAATTACTTTCTGTTCAGTCGTAGAATTTGATTGCTCAGGATATTCAGCTTCACTCCAAATTGGGCCAGAGTGACATAATTCATGAATTTCTTTGCATTAGTTATTGTTTCATTAAATTAATATCAAAATTAATGAGCAATGTACGCATGAACTTCATGGTGACACTATCTAATTGGAAAAAATCACGCGCACCCATGCATGTCAGCGGGTGTAATTGCGAGAGGGAACACATTCGGAATGTTTATTACTGTAAAACATTCTATCGAAAAGGATTAATGTGTACAATTTATTTATCTATAAAAAACAGCCGATTGCCGTCATTTGCATTAGCTTTTTACTAAGGTGACAGTTTACTTTTTAATAAATATCGTTTCATATGTTCGGAAGAAATTATTATTAGTTATTCACTAGATATTAATTGCTCCTGCTCTTATTTTTCCCTTGCCATAATTATTCGTCTTAACCATAATTTAGCACATTTTTCTCTTACTTCTTAACTCACCGTAAGTACAAGTAAATATACACTTGTATATTTTCAGTGACCCTCTTCTTGTAGTCTTCCCATTCATTACACCTTCTGTGATGACGTTCACGCACTCATTTCTTTGTGTAGAAATGAAATTCATAGATTATTTAAAGCTTCACGGATCCTACTCAACTAAACTTGGTCTCCAAGTTTTCTAGCAACTGGAACTGGAGAAAATGGAAAACCCATAATAAACCGGGGAAAACCAAAATAAGCCGGGAAAACAATTAATCGGGGATATGCCAACTAAGCGAGAATAATGGTGAAAGGTAGTGGCGTCTCCCATGAATGATCTAATTTATTTTGAGAAAAAAAATTCCGCTAAGTTGCATTTAATTAATATGTTAAAATCTCAAGTGTCTAAATATCAAATTAAACGACATTAATAATCGGAAATAACGGTTTCCTTCATTTTCCGAATAATAATTCCTTTTTTTACGTCACTTTAGGCCCGTAACTCACTGAGCTAATGCCATTAGCTATGCCTATTGGATTTCAGGTGACAGAAGAGTTTTCTCTTGAGGTATCATTACTTATTTTTTGGGCACTAAATAAGATTTTCCGTCATTTAATGTTCACTTTTAGGCAGAAACAACTCCAAACGGACTGATTTACTGTCACCGGAAAATTACCAGCTACGTTCGTGTGTCGTTCAAAGGGTGTGGGATCGATAATGACGGCTTGAGTCTGACTTGAACGTATCATTGTTTAATCGTATTGAAACACTTGTACTTGAGGCATTTATTGAGATTTATTTCAGTTAATGAGTGCTCAATTTTTGTATTTGTAGATTTTTTTTAGTTTTCATTTTATCGATTTAGCATTAATACTTTACTGGTATAAAAATTATCGCAGGGAAAATGGTCAAGTGTTAAAGATGAAATGATCCCTCTTAAGGGATTATATGAAGCTTATTCATTCTTTTGAGACAAAAAAGTCATTAAAATATTCTTAGCTTAATTATTTAATGAAATGTAACTATCGTGTGCTGAACAAAGTTGGAAAGATGGGAATTTGATGATGAGTTAATGTAATTTGTTCACTTTTTTTTCGAATTAATAATTTCGTATGGCTACTGAGTTCGAGTGTTTTTTTTTCAGAATCACTGTCGGTTTCAGTCTTGTTAAACACATTTTTTAGTCGAGTATGTTTTATCGTAACACTTTAAGCAGACTGCTTGCTCACTTTATCTTCTTAATATTCATATTCATCATGTGTCAAAGGCCATTTTGAACTTCAGGACTGGTGACAGGTTGACTTATTTAAGCACTTTGGACACACAGGGCTTATATCAAAGATGTGTCATGCACGGAATGACGAGTAGTTAATGGCTTCATTTGAAATTAGATTGGTTCGTATTAATTTAATTCAGTAATTTATGCTTATCCTGCGGAGGATTCAACAAGTTATTCATATCACAGTCTCGTGAAAAAAGATATGACATTTTTCTTAGCGCAAATAAACAAACGTGGGGATCGTGATGGTGCGGTGGCTAGCGTAGATACTTACCACCGAGAGGTCCCGGGTTCAAATCCGAATACAAATATATTTCAGAGGTCTCCCGATTCCTACTTGAGGTGCTTTGTGGCGAGAACTTTGAGTACGACGTCCGTCGGATGGGACGTTAAACTTCGGACCCCTTGGCGCCTTTCGACAAGAGTAGGCAGATGCCGACGCCAGGTTTCCCTCCACCCTTCCTTTCTTATCCATCCCTAATGGCGCAAAAAACCTTGACTGTCGTTTGCCTCCCGTAAAAACTAATAAAAACAAACGTCCATTTGATTGGATAAGAAATTGAAAAAGTGGTTGATCAGATTAAGTTTGGGATAATGTCAACATTTCAACCCCAGGCGATGGATCGTTTTACTTAAGTAATCAAGTGCTTTGCATGAACGGATAAATTTTCACTGACTGAAATTTTCAGACATTTAGGAAAGGGGTATCATTACTTTGTTAATTTTGTACCTAATGCCTTGCGTATCCTCAATTCCCCTGAATGAAAAGGAGATAGTTTAGTCAACGCAACAAATAGGGGCTAATATCATTGATTTCAAAAAGTTCTGGCCTTCTAGTTGGACAAATAAATAAATGCAAGTCTCTTTAGGTAGTGCACGATTTATGTGAAGGACAGTTTAGCATTTTATTTATTTAAAAATGTTAGCATACTATTCATGATGATTATGGATTTGTTCTATTTTTCGTTGCATTTATCAACACTTGCAGTTATGTTTTTGACTTTGTTGTCACCGTATCCTCAAGGACATGCCACCGAGAATGCAGTCGGACTCGGAGTTATTCGGCAAATATTGAAGTGTACGTTTGTGGAGTGCAAGGAGTTTCCAAATTGAATGCAGATATAATGGCATGGCCAACGATGGCATTGACCGGAGAACGGGTGGGGGCGGATGGGAGTAACTTAATGGGCAAAATCCTACTTAAATGTACATAAATGGTGTGGCAGTATAGTAAATGTTGAAAACACATTATTTATTTGATAGTGGACTTAAGTCCACCGTGTGAAGACCGTGGGTGCTTCCCTCCTCTCTCTAATTGCATGTAATATCCATTCCAAATTTTTCATTTTTCTCTTTCTCGCTGTCGATCGCCCCATCGTGCTCCTCTCCTCCCGTGTAATCGCTTTCGTCTCGTCTTCCTTGAATTGCTCGAGAGGCCCGACACGAGCTGCCACTCACTCCTGTGGCGGACGCGGCGAAAATTCATTACTGCTCCTGTCCACCCCCCCACCCTTCCCCCCCCGACCTCTCCCCTGACTTTCCGCCCCACCGCAAGGGTAACCTCCCTTCCATCTCTTCCTCCCCCCGCCCACCCTACACCCGACCACAAGCCACTCCCGCTTTTGAAGCCTTTCAGAGATTTTGATTCGCTTCCTTGCGCTGCGGGATATAAGTAAACTCGTCGAAGGCACTTTTACCTATTCAGTTGGGTCGAATATTTAAAAATTCATTTTTCCGATTTTTATTTTTCTTTTATCGTAAAGCAAACCACCGTTAATATTGTGGGGTTTTACGTCGTAAACACGCTTTCCTGTGGCCTAATATGTAGATTCCATGCTACGGAAAGAAGGAATATCATTCAGGTGAAAAATAGTCTTCAAATAAGGAAATTAATTTTTGAAAAAGAGAAAATTGACTGTAGCGAATCATATTGGTGAAGTAGTTTATATTTTTTGGCCCATATGTTAAGTTTGAATATTATCGTTCTCTATGAGGGCACCGGTTTTTACTAAAATAATGCTTATGTCCATTTTACTTAATAAGATCAGGGCATAGTTTTTCAACTTGAGATGCTTTCTTGCCTTCAAGAAAAATCACGAAATCAATATCAAGCTTTTTTGTGCATTTTAATGTTTCTGCTTAGTTGATATTTTTATCAACCTAGCTTTAATCAATAAAAAAAAATTGGAAATAGTTTTTGATCATAGTTAATTTTTTTTAAGAGCTAACTTCTACTTGACTGAGGTAATATTTGTGGCCAACTCTCCCATATATGTATAGAGACAGTTGGGACAAAAATCCACTGGGATTTGGTCGTCTGTCCCTCGACCCCTACCCTCCTCCTTTTGCCCTTCCCATCTCTTCCCCATCCCATTCGACCCCTTTTCCCTTCCCCCATCCCAGCTCACCCCAACCAAATCAAACTTCGAACGCTCATCTGTATTCGAAATCCGCTTCTCTTGCGTGCCGAATGTCAAAAAGGTGGCATCCCGAAATTGCCCTGCCCAAGGTTCCGCCGATAGAAACATCTCGGAGCGCTTTTACACATCATCTGAGTAGATACGAGTGTAACATGGCCACGAGAAGTGCTTCCAGCATTCATGTGTGTTCTCTTACTGGAGTTTTTCCAGCCCTGGAAGTCATAGAATCAAAATATATAATGTACATAGTAATGTATTAAGTTAAATTTGGATTTACGTATTTTATCGATTCACACAACAATTTTTTGCATGATGTAGCGCGTGAGAAACTCTGTGATGATGCAGTTTATGTAGCGTGTTAAAAGTAATTAAACGTGACTACTTAGAGGAGCTGAAGCTGAGGAGTGTGGAAAAAGTTCCAAGGTGTTGGATGCGATGAGGCGGAATTTTTTGAAATGTGATTTAATTTAATCTTTTTGGGATTGTGAATTCAAAATTATCCTCTACCATACGTCTCCTTGCTTTGGTAGTATATTCCACCTTACTGTGTAATTATTTCCTTCCGCTTTTTAGATTTTACTGGGCTTCTCTGGCCACTGTACCCGTGACAGTGTTGACCCCGCGCCCTATCTGTCGAGGAGTAAATATGCCTAAGCAGCACGCACACCCGTGCAATTGATGGCGAGGGCAGAATCTGGGCGCTAGGGAAAAGTGTTTTTAAATAATTAAATTTCACCCGTGTAATTCATTACGAAGTACCCAGTCACCCGCAAACACTTGAAAGTAAAGATTTTTTTTGTTTCCTCGATGAAAATATATTCTTATATTACCTGGTTTTATACCTCCGCCTGCAGGCGCTGCATTATCTATCGCTAGTTACGATAATGCTCTTGTGTCCGTTCAGTGATTGTTTCCAACTGACGAAATCTAGCTCATGTATGAGGAGTTACAAATGCACTACTAAAGCAATCTAACGTCAGATAAACTGTAAAAGTAATCTCAGTAAAACCTGGTATTGTTAGAAAAATTTACGTCCCGGGTTAGGTGATCTAAATTCCCAATAGTCGACGATTGTAAACCTTTCTTGCCCACGTTGCGTTGCAATCATATTATCATTTCTTTTACTTTTGGTTAGTTACCCTAATTTAATGTATTTTTACAGCTCATGAATGCCAAGGTAGACCGATAGAGAGACTGAAATTGAAAGGTTTGGGAAATGAAGTGGGTAAAGACGATGAAGCGAAATTATTTTTATCTGCAAAACTGTTAGTTTTGCAGTGGTATGGTGGGAGGCAATATCTACATTAAGCATTGCGTGAATTATCTGATTGCAATAGAATTCCAAGACAGGATACATTCCAAATGATGGATGGAAAAAAAATTTGAATATTCACCACAAACTGAGTTCGTCCACGTGTATTTTTTTCTGGCAACGTGCGCGGCACTAGTCAACTCCCCTTCGCCACTGGACAAGCTTTTTCATTTACAAAAGGCAAATATCAAATGTTTATTCCAAAACGTTCCCTTCCATCGATCGCTCAGTTGCCCACGTCCTGTGTGTCGCTCCTTTTTCTTCAAACGGTCGGTGGTGCCCTGTCACCCCGCTCCACACGCCCCGGTGCCGGCTTGCAGCAGGTCGGCGTGCAGAGACGACGCCCATCACGTGACCCCTTCGACTCCACACACACTCTCTCTCTCTCCTCCTTCCCCCGCAAACCTCCTATCCCTCCCCCGCCGCGATAGTGAAGCACTCTCACCCCCTCCTCTCCGCCAAAGGAACGACGGGATCCCCGAAACGGACGTGACCGTGTGACTCACGCGGCGGGACGGAGGTCCACCCCCGAGGACGACTCGTCTTCCCCTCCCCTTCCCTTTGATTTCCCTCCACCCGTAAAGGACCAAGTCGGACTTGGCCTCTCCCCGCGGACCCGGGAGTCCACAGCGCGTGACTTTGGCGATTTCCCGGATCAAAGGGCCAACCGTCCGCTCAGAATTTCTTCCCAGCATGACGACGGGGAGTAGTAGGCCGGGGTGATTCACGGGACTCGTGCACGAATCGTAAACGCGTCGGGGCATTTCCCGGCGTCACTCGCCTCCGCCAAAACACTATGAAGACTTAGCAGATACGATAAAGGAGTGGGTGACGCGACCACCCACTGATCCCAAGTTCGTGGGTTCGAGGCCAGTCTCAGGAATGGGAGATCGTATATCAGCTGTTGGCGCGGGTGCCTGAAACCCCAAAAAGAGCCATATTTTAGCTTACCGAGATAATAGTTGACTTACGGACAATCATCCCCGACTGCTGCCCTTACTCTTACGAACATGTCTTCGCACAATTTAATAAACCCCATTCCCTGAACCGTAGTCGGAGTCTTGTCGTCTTCACAGCTCTCGTAGAAATCCATGAGACGGCTCACAGAGTATGATGCATGTGTACTCAAGAAAAAGAAACAAATCCGTTGTTTATTGTTCAAGAGAAAATAAGGAAAGAACAGAAAGCATCGTAGTCAAGTGAGATATCGTAAAAAAATGTTATTTGTGCACTACTGAGATAGTAGTATGACTTACGTGTCATGAAAGTAACCTCGAAAGTGGAGAATGGAAAGAAAATATGGCCGTGGGGTTAATAGTATTTTGGGTTCAGTGACCAGCGAGTTCCGTTAAACGCTGCATAAAGAAAGAAAACCGAGAATATCAGAGCACGATCGAAATAACTTAGTGCAAACGTGACGTGGTGTACTTATTTACATTTAAAATCCCAAAAAGATTAAATTTGATCGCATTGCAACATAATTTAGCGTCATCACCTCCACCCTTTGCAGTTCTCAAACCTCTGGGGTTCAGCCTCTTTAATCGTGTGCCTTTGTATTAATTTGTTATCAGTGATATGAAATGTTTGTCGCACCAAATCCCCTCCGCTCTGCTTGTGAGTAACGTCATATTTCAGTTTTATCCGAAAAATCACATTTTGGGTGGAGCTGCAGGTGCCCGGGAATCGAACCCGGGACACACAAAAGACAAACACAGGAAAGGTGGGGAAGGCGAATTTGTTCAAATCCCGGATAAGGAAATATTTTTACAATTGTGATCTGCTCAAATTCGCCTTCCCCACCTTTCCTGTGTTTGTCTTTTATGTGTTTTCCTATTCCCTTTCCTTATATTTATTTCTATGTGTGAAGTAATATTTGTTCGCCGTATGGCGGGATTTCGTGTTTGAATGTATATATAAATATTTGTATATATAAATAAAAATGTGTATAAATATATATATATATATATATATATATATATATATATATATATATATATATATATATATATATATATATATATATATATATATATATATATATATATATATATATATATATATATATATATATATATATATATATATATATGAGTCATTCCTTTCTCCATATCCACGAAACAAATATGTTTCTCGTATACACATTTTTTTCGTGGATATGGAGAAAGGAATTTACTGAGTTAGTTAATTGGATAATTAATACGAGTATACACGTATAGTAGAAGATGGGAGAAGGCTGGATGGATTGGCGGCTTAATTAAAACTTTTGGTTTTTTTCCAGAAGTCTGTAAGCAGTCACTAAAGTGAACTTAAATGAAAAAGGGAAAATAAACAATGTCCCTTTTGTTTACCTTCAAAGACTAGCAAATATTTGCGTCTGTTAGGGTGACTATCACAGCAAAGGGCCTAATAGTCACCAAGAGGAACGTCTACATCTTTCTCAAATTCTTTTAGTACGAATAGTATATGTCCAAGACTGCACAGGTGCGGACCGCAGGTGGAGATTTTGGATGAGCAATGTTAGACAAGTGTTTAAAGAAGGGCTGTCCATTATCACCCGTGCTTTTCAACAAGTAGTCGGAGTACATGTTAAATTGGACGTGGGAAGGCTGATAGGTAATTATAAACGCAATTAAGGAATTCGTAAATTCAGTTAAATATTCGGATGTTCAATTACCCAGTCAAGGAAATATTTACTTGTTTGCTGAGCGCATTACAAATCCAATGCGATTGACATGGGATTAGAATCAATGAACTTAAATGAAGCAAGAGGTACTGATGTTCTCTAGAAATACGAATTTTAAGTGAAACATTAAAATTGGAGATCATAAATTAGAGAATATTCAATTATTTAGGAAGTGTTTTGGGCGAAGATTGTGTCCGTGTTAGTGAAACAATGGGAAGAATTGCATCAGACAAAGAAGCTTTAACAAATAGCAGGGAAATTTCAAGAAACTGCGGGAGATGCAACAACAGTAACTTTTAACGGAGTCATCCGCTACGTGTGCCATTACAATGCAACAATTTCAGAGTGTAAAAATCATTCGCCTTGACCGGGATCCCGGTCCCGGTCAAGGCGAATGATTTTTACGCTCTGAAATTGTTGCATTGAAATAGCAGGGAGTTGGTGGATATTACCTAGATTAAGGATACAGAGAAAAGGTTAGTGAAAATGCTGAAATGGGGCATTGTTTTGTACGGATCGGAAACTTTTTCGTATAGGCTAATGGTAAGCGTGGATAGAAGGTTTTCGAAATACATCTGTAGAGAAGAATGGAGTTAGTAAAATGAACGGAAAGGAAAACAAGCGAAGATGTACTAGTCAGAGGGAAGAAGGAGAAAGAGTTGTTGGAAGAAATCCGCAGGCAAGGGAATGGACGGGGTGTTGTGATTGACGATGGAATGTTGAAGAGTGTAATAGGATAACTTAGGAGATTTCAGAATCCTCAGAATAGGATAGGATATTTGGAATCGGAGAATGTTAGGAAAGCGAAGGAGAGCCATAGCCATAAAGAATGAGGAATTGAAGAAGGGCTTATTGCGTATTGGGTAGTGTGTCACGTTGTGTCGGATGAGGCGTACAAGTAGTTTTTTGTGCCCAACAGAAACCTACCTGAATTGGTAGGCTACCATATAAAATAAAAATGGCGTCAGTGTGTACTGTATTTTAGATTGGATATTCTCTTAACTTCTTGCTTCGGTTTGTGTTTCTCTTAACAAGGTTGCCGGAAAATCAGCGATATGCTAAAAATCACTTAACGTAATGTGGAATGTAACGGTAAGTAATAGAACTTGATCGTTGATTGCCTGGTGGCCAAACCACTCCCCATAAATCCCTTTAGAAGAAAACTGAATTCGTCCTTAACTTATTTAAAGAACATGTTGGCTGAGGGTTCTAGGGTAACCCAGTAACCTATCGATCATATTGGCCCCACAAGCGATATAAATTCATATGAATGGTTCTGTGCATATATATCTACACAATATCCCTCTAGCCCGCCGTAGGGGCGTTTGGCGGAGGGGTGTTAGGTCACCACCGGTAAAGAGAATTAAACCACATGTACAGCCAAAATATTCGTGCAAATTTACAACCTTAGAGGCGTATATATCCATGCGAAAACTTTTTAACTTACACGCACACAAATACATATACTATCAACTAACATTCACATGCACCTACAAATGTAGTCAAAATGTATCCAATAACGTGCAAATAGGTATGCATGCTGGGAGAAGACGTAATTCAAAACAAGGGTTAATTCACGTAATGAATTAGTTATTAGTTATACGAGAAAAGGGAATAAAAATGAACCACGACCATTTATACGACAGGCCCCCATTGTAACAAGACAGGTCATGCAGAATTGAAAATTAAGAAGGGGAAATTCTACTATCGCTTGGAAATGCAACTCATAGTCTTCGCCGCTAAAGTCACTGGTAGGTAATATGGCACCCCGCTGTAGGTAGCGGACGCTGTGAAGCGGCTCCCCCCTAAATAGAGATAAGATGGGTGGAAGGAAAGGCTTGAAAAAAGCAAAGGACATGCCACATTAGTAAAAAGAGACGTTTCAGGCGTGATGTGGTGGAATATCATGATTAATTAAAATTGGCAATTTTCCACAAAAATAAATTTTTATTAATACGGCCGGTTTCAATGTAACTTCATCATCTTCATCACCAGAAGATGATGTAGTTACATTGAAACCGGCCGTATTAATAAAAATTTATTTTTGTGGAAAATTGCCAAGTTTAATTAATGCCACATTAGGTGTACAATGTGTAAAATAATGAGACTAGGACATCCAGTTACTTTTAATAGGTTGACTTTTGATAGGCATAAAGCCAATTAGCATCCTCTGTTTCCCCATTATCCGTAGGGATTTTGAATTAGAGTGGCCCTTAGCTATAGGGTATTTTCTGAAAGTTAAAATTTTGCTGCTCCCACCAACTAATCCCAATGAACAAAAAAACAAGACTGTAGAAAATTTCACTTGAATCAGACAACTACTAGACGACCCTCAAAAGCCTTGGATTTGGAACAATACTTGAAATAATATGGAAATTGTGAAAATATTATGTTTTTTTTAATAAAGTTGCAATTTTCTTTAAGGGATAGCCATTGTTTATGTAGAAAAATACTATGTTCAAGATCAAAACATACATATGTGAAGGAAGGAATGTTGAATATTATTTTTTGATAAGAGTAGATTTAGTAGCAGTTGGGTAATTTTTACGATCCTCGGCAATGATCTGCAAAACAAATTGTTTTTCATTTGCATATTTTGTGAGAATACTATTGTATTCCTGAATTAGTTTAGTTTGACACCTCTTTCTGCAATATCGTTCACAAATACTGTATTCTTCAGTTTTTTAATTGAACTTTTAACCGGCAACTTCCGCGTTGAAGGGTCTTTGTCGAGGAAATCGGCGCTGATAGAGAATCTAAAGGGTTTTTGTCACGAGAGTTACAAAAGACGAAAGCTCGTTTTTTGTAAAGGAAGAAAAATCATTTTGGTGCACAATGTACCTCTTTGGTTGATTTTTTCCTTCTTCCTCTTCTTCACCTTTATCTGCTCCTAGCATAACTTGGGTCATATTTTTTCAAACCGTGATTGGAACATTGTAATTAAAAAAGGATCAAGCCACAGTTTCGGGAGCTAAGTACCAGAGATGGTTTTAAACTGTTTTAACAGCGGCCTTGCTGATTTCGGGATCTATATCCTGATAATTTCACAAGTGAATCAGAAATTATGATGAGGTGCTTTAATTACTTCTGATGATAGAAACCAGGCTCGAACGTAAACTCGAGCAAGAAAATTTCATAATCTTTTTAAAGATTTCTTCTCCCCATCAGATAACTCAAATTGATCTTGAAATATGTAAATCTTGAGTAAATTAATTGCCTTTGCCATCCACCTAGCATGACTCTCAGCTCCTGGTTTACGATACGATATCTCGCTCTTCGGAATACCGCCGAGATAGATCACAATTTGCATGCATGGCTGGTGACCTAACCCACCCCCAATCCCTTGCGGAGGCTTGTGGGGTATTGTGTAGATATAAGCACTGATCTGCTCATCGAGTCGAAGGTCATGGAGTGCGAAATTTGACAACGGGGGGCGCATTGCCCCTCGAAGTCATGCGAGTGGTTTCACTTATTTGGGAAAATTTCTGTAGGTTTCTCCACGTTAAGGAGGAGGTTGACCAGTATTTATTGAATCAAAAGCAATTCTTAAGTGGCCTGCAAAATTAAAACTGTTTTTCGTCATAACCTACCTGCCTATACACTGATCAATTGAGTGTAAATACCATAATGATTTTGACGCGTGTCATGTATCGCCTTCAAGAACCGTCTTTGTTTTGGATTCGTGCTTATCATGATTACTTCATATTTGTTATGGCATTCCTGATTTGTTTAAAATAATACTTTTATTAATTTGGGCTCCAGGATAGATAGTTTTGTACTCGGAGCCCTTTGGCGAATACGTGTGGCTGTAGCGACTCTCGTTTATTGCCAAAATTCCAGCTCGCCTCATAATGAACCTTTAATCCGGCTGAATTTACCCACGTGCGATGATTAATTAAGGAAATGATCTCATTTACTAATTACTTATAGGGAGAAAAAATAGGTTTCTTCGGTGAGAAAAGAAGTATCCTGCCTCCGTTACCTCTTTAGTGTCGCCCTCGTTTCCTCGCCTTTTTAGAAGCACCCGACCGAGATTGCAAGTGTAAACTACAGCACGATCGGGTTTACTTGAATAATGAACTCCGTATCACGTCTTTTATCCTCCCATCAATTATTTTGAGCAGCCGTTATTTTTGCTTTTCTGCTGGATTATCAGTCTCGTCTTCCAAAAAGCATGCTGCCTTTCCTTTAACCTGAATGTCACTGATTATGGGCTTTTGATATAATTCCTTGTATGCATCGAAAGTTCGCCCAAAAGAAGGTGATTTCTTTTTGAAAAAATCTAGAGTAGCACCGTATCAAAGGGATCGGAACGCTTTGCGCCAAAGTAAAAATTTGAAAGATCTTGCAATAGGTTGACAATTACCTGAAATAATTTCGAGGCGACCGGATCATTAGTGAATATTTTCACAGCGTGGTGTTTGGTGATCAAGAATAATTAAAATTCTTTTTTCATAGACGGTATGTATGAAATAATGAAAAAATGAACTTTAGTTAAGATTCCTCTTTGAGTCCCCCCCTTCCCCCTGTAAGAAAACGTGCTGAAATTGTTAACGCCCCTTCCCTCCCCCCAAATTCCATAGTAAATCCCGCCAGATTCGATAAAAATTGTCATAATAAGAACACAAAGTGTGACAGATCTCTTTGTGGATTTAGGCTGGGAGCCACTTGAGATACGAAGAGAACAAGCGAGACTTTTAGAAGGTTCAGAATAAATGAGTTTTTTGATGACGCGAAAGGAATTATAATGGCCCCACCCTACTTAGGTAGGTCAGACCAAAAAGATAAAATAAGGGAGATAGACTCCAGTTCAGATAGATACAAATATTCTTTCCCCAAACAATCAGAAATCATAACAGTAAGAAAGCGAAGTCATTTTAGAAACATTAAAAATATTTAATTTACTAGTCGGTAGAAAATTAAACATTGCAAAAATATCAGGCATATTTGTAGGTACGTATGTATGTTAGTCGTAGTTTGTGTGATTACATGTGTGTGGGTTATAAGGATTTTTGCATGAATGCATACCATGTTTTGTTTGCTGAGGGTGTAAATTTGTGGCTTTTGCATGCGTTTTTTTTCTTTTTCTTAATTACGGGTGGTGCTCTAACACTCCCCGCCACACACCCTTGCTGTATCTTGCGGGGTATTAAGCAGATTAGTAATCAAACGACAATCAAAAAAGTGCTCAAAGAAGTGATCAAAGGACAGTTTCTAATACAGACTTGAAGTGATCCCTCCTCGATATTCCATAACGTTCTACTCCCCATCTATTTGTGTTTGAATAATTAACCAGTGGGTCGTGTTATGCCTTAGTTGATCTGACAAGTTCTCCCTCTCGCAGGGTTTTCTCCAATTTGCGCTCGTCATAAATCGTCGGAGCCTTAGATCTATCGTAGCAAAAAACAAATTTACTGCCGCGTGCTTATTCAGGACAAAAGGGCATGAACAAATCATCGAGGTTGGAAAAAGTTAAAATGGGGATCGGGATGGTTCGATGGTTAATGTATTGGCGTCCCACTCCAAGAGATCGGGCTCGAATCCTGGGAACGGTAGACTTTTTTCAGTGGTATTCCGGTCCCTACTTGAGGTGCTTTGTGGAAGTGCACTTTGAGTGCACCCCTACCGAGTTTCCCGTCTGTCCTAAATTGCACTAATGACCTCCACTGTCGGTTACATCCCCTAATAACTACTGCTGCTAACTTGCAAACGCATGGGCGTTTTTCTTCGTGTGCAAAATGTCACAATGGGAACCATCATTACGTGCATCGCCGAGAACCTTATTTATGGAACGGTAAAACTTTAAATCCAGTCACGCCGATGCAGCTTTAAGTTTTTCAAGTATTGGGGAAATCCGCCGCGGTCACGCGGGAAACACTAATGTATCACTTAAGGATTCAAGGTTTTACGCATCGCTGAGCGAATGTGGGTCGACCGATCGTGGCGGTCGCTCGTCTGGAACGGGACCGTCACCAAGTCATCACCCTCCCCTTGACTGTTATTCGTTTGCATATACAGAATATTAAAACCTTAAAAAAAATAAAGCATTAATTTTCAAACCATAATTTCGTGATTTAAAAATTCGTAAGGAATCTGTGAGAGAGAACACTCCAACAATTGGCATTCCTCAAAACTTTCCCAAACTTTGCACTCGGCGCCCTACGAAATGCGCGCAAATTTCCAGTTGTGACGAACTTATTCTGGAAATGGAGAGATATTTCATTTAATTCTGTGGTCGTTCACTTGAATACCTTTTGGTTATTATCACGGGGTGCTCGTTGGTCGGAGCCCAGGGGGGGGGGGATCTCTGTGATAATGCGGACTCATTTTCGCTCCACCCTCGGGAAGATTGCTCATAGGCGGCTTGTGGAGCGCGTTGAAATTTGTGACGGGATCGATGGGAAGTTGATTGTTTTCCTCTTCCACATCAAAGCGAATGTTCATTATTAAACTTGGAACACGAGCCATGTCGCAGCATTAATGGCGGTGGGAGCGTGTGGAAGTTATTGGTGGATTCAGGTAACCTACGGAGAGTTGGACGAATCGATTTGAATCGTGGTAGGGAGCGCGTTGGTTGGTTGAAAAAGAAAAAAATCCTCCCAAAGAGTCGCAATAATTAAAAACGTAAGCTGGAAACACGGTGCTCTTCTTCGATTTCTACCGGAGAACTCGCTAACATTCAGGCTGCGCTGGGTCTAATGAGTTTGGGAGTTGGTTATTGATTCTATATCCCCGTAATTGAACCCGGGGCCATCCCGGGCTCAATCCCCAGGGTTGGACTCAGATTGGTCCCGGGTTCAATTCTGTGTGATGCCTCTGGACATTCACAGCTTCATACAAATAGTTTGAAATACTTATTGTGTGCTGAAATTTTCTTGGAAATCGCAGGCGGCACAGGGAAAATATTTGGCAAGTCTGCCTCAATTGTGTGAATTTCCGTAGCACTTGGACGTCATTGTCAAGTGATCCCTACCCTCGTCTATCTAATCAGTCTTCGGGTTGATGACTGTGATCGGCCTTTAGGTTGTATTGAACCACACTTCCAGGCTTAAAAGTCTTAGTCGGTACCCACCTGGTCGCAATATAACGGGGAATACGGGAATTTTCTGGAAAATTTCAACCGATTTGAGAGTTTTAAAATATCTTCTGGTCAGAACTAAGTGTATGCATCCACACATTAGGAGCATGTGTAAAATATACGTCAATTGAATGTGAAGATAAATATCACCCGGCTATGGTGGTGCAAAGGGACCGCTCAAAAATGTACCCAGCTGGAATTATGCTGATGTGACGACTGGATCGCGGAGGATTGATGGTTTTTGTGTCAGCATGATTTGTTCCTTGAGACCCGCCTTGTGAAATTGCTTTTTCTCTTTTTCTGATGTTATTAAATTTAACAGTGAAATTCATAAATGTAGTACTACGTGAACCGGATATATTGCCATAGTCAGGTTAAATAACCAGATACATTTCTCATCCTTATTCGTTTTGTTTTCTTTTTCCTCTAGATATTATTTGAAATTTTTAACTGGTATTAAATACTTGACGACGATACTCCTGTAAAGAGATGGGGAGAAATTTGTTGGTTCGTTTTTTTTACGTTCGGCCATCTAAAATTAATTTAACGATACTGTCGCAAACTCATTGATTGATTCATTATAATCTTTGGGCAGCTAGAGGATCGGTAGCATCACTCTTTGTGATCAAAATAGTAATTGTAAAAAAATACGCCATCGCAGCTAAAAACTGAATTCGCTAGCTAAACCGTTAAGAGCTGCAATGTATGGATGTGATATAACGATTAAAAACGTTCGCGAGGATCACGTACGCACCCACACAGTGTACTCGTACGAAGAGCTTGCAAATACACGTACAAATTTAAGATTTTAGTTTTATTGCATTCTTTAATCATGAAGTTTGCCAATGAAAGAACTTCGTATTTTCGGTGATGTGTCAGCTTTTTTTGCACAGTCATCTAGAGAATTTCATGAGGAGCAAAAAATTCTTGTACATTAAATATCCCCCATCGATAGTTAGAGTGAAATCACTGTGTAAACAGAAAATGACGATAGAAATATTACGGACATTTCGGGGAGGAAAGAAATGGGAAGTGCAAAGTGATCATGAGGTTGTTTCCTAAACTCTCACACAAATTTAGTCCGTTAGCCGAACAAAAATGAATATTAGGTAGCCGGCCTTGCGGTGGTGGAGAAATAAGTTCATTAAAAGTGAGCTTTAGCTCGTTTTCTTCAGATAAAACGGCCATAATTAGTGATGTTCTGTGCTCTATGCTGCATGCTGAACTTTTTCTTTGGCTATCCATGCGTTATTCCTACTTGTACGTATTGTGAGCATTGCACAAGTAGCCATGACGGTTTTACCTGCCACTTATAATGCCGTAAACAGGTGATGAAATCCAAATGCCTAATGAAAGAAAGTCTTCAAGTGGTAGAGCAATACCTGCATGCCGAAGTGAGTAGAAAATATAAATTTTCGCACGCTATTTCATTGATATGCTAATATTAAACCGGAATAATTTGTGTTGAAATCGCTATCGACGATGTAATAAAGAATGAGAGAAAATTCATGTCAAATGGTACCGATTCCCTATTTTAAAGTTCGTATCAATTTAAATTGAATCTTCGATTAATCCGGCTTTCAGGCAAGCCCCATGTGGCCGGAGAGATGGATTTAATTTGAGTCGAGAGCCTCCCACCATTGGGAGCGGCGGGACGAGAGGAGATGCTCCCGAATCTGTCAAGTTAACAGATTGTTTCAATCCGAGAATTTTTCTGAAATAAATCCAGGAAAAATGGGAATATTCCAAATATTTTATCGGCAAAGTTTGCTAGACACCCTCTTTGTAATGGTCAAAAGGTGAATTATGCGTGTCATTTTTTTTATAGAAACTATTTTTCGGGAACGGATATAGTTTTGAATTTTTACGACCTTAATTTCTAACATTCAAGTATATCGAAACCCGAAACTATTAATCCTTGTCGGCGTCATATTGGTAAGGATCATCATGAGAAATATAAAAGGAAGTAGCGTAGCCACAAATGAAAAATCATATGAAGTCCTAGTTCCCCCTATCCTGGAATAATATTCCATAGTATGGGACCCGTATTCAGTGGGACATGCGATTAAAAAGATAGACGATAGAAAAAGTGCAGCGGAAGGCACCAAATACGTACTCGACAGGTACAAGATCACAAATAGCGTAGCGAACATGTTGGGCATTCTGAAATAGGAGAGTTAGAAAAATAGGAGGAGTAGGTTAGGTGCAATGCATCGAGTATTTAAAAATGACGACGGGAGGGAAGAATTAAGGAAGGAAAGAGAGAAACGACAACAGTTTCAAATAAAAAATAAGACCGCAGAAAAACATTATAAAAAATTTTCATTTTTGAATAGAAGTACATACTATATTATTGAATGGAACCAGCTGCCTGGAGGGTTGTTTGAGCCCTTTACATCAAATGTTAGGAGTTTTAAAAACATGTAAGGCAGCCTCTTGGCAAAGGACCGGATGATGAAATCTACAAAGACCGTGTGCGATATTGGTGTGCATGTAAGTGAGAAGTTGAGGCTGATGTTTGAGGGTGATTGATTTCGAATAGGATGTGTGTTGGTTGGCGTGATTTGGGACGGGTCGTGATGTTGGACAGTTTGTAATTTTGGGCGTGGTGTAGTGTGGTATTACTTTGGGCTGGGCCGTCTCTGGTAATACTTAGTATTTTCCTCGATTACCCATGTAACGGTTTATTTTTGATTTTTCAATGATTGTTTGAATGTTTAATTCTGAATGGAATGGTTTGAGGCGTCACTTTGTGGTATCGATTCATATCGGAAAAGAAATCGCTTTGTTCTTCCACCTTAGGAGAAAAATTATATCTTTGCTTTCTACAGAATAGACTTTATTCGTCGACTAGTTTCGTTTACACTGTAACATCATCAGGACTAGTGGATGATGTTACAGTGTAAACGAAACTAGTCGACGAATAAAGTCTATTCTGTAGAAAGCAAAGATATAATTTTTCTCCTAAGTTAATAATGGAATTCTACAAAGTTAAGGCCTCAACCATTCAGTGCATTGTTCTTCCACGCATATTTTATTATGAACGACCTAGGTATCGACTCGCAAAATCCTGATGATGATTTTTTAGGCCGAAACCTAGGTCGTGCAGAATAAAATGTATGTGGAAGAATAAAGTAATTTCTTTTCCGATATGATTAATTGTTTTTATGATCACTTTTGTAATTGTTATGTGTAGAATCAATCGCGATTCTAGGAACTGTGTGCCACCTTAAAATGTCTGTGTGCGAATATACTTTAATACGTAATCTCTGTCTAAACTTTCTAGCATAATATCTTTCAAATGTAGCTCCTCTTTATGTATCCTTTCCATTTCCAGGCAGTTGTTCCAAATTCCTGTACAGCGTAGCATGTCTCTGTAAACGCTCCACAATCCTCCCACTTCTCCCCCCACCACGTTTCTTTCGACCTATAATGTCCTTGCCTTCATTTCTTTTTGTAGCTTTTGGTACTTTTTCCTTCCTCATTTGTTATCTACATTCTTTCATTTCCTCGTCTCCTTTGTGTTTTTATTCATCTGGACTGAAATCAATGGCTTCCTCATCCTTTTCTGTTCACCGTTCCTTTTGTTACGTTTTAAGCTTTTGCTACCCCATTTTTTTATATTCCCGCATGTCTGTACTCCATCCCCTTCTCCTCCCTCAGAATTTCAACAGTTGGCCCATCGTTCTCCTTCCTTTTTGTCTCGTTTAAATCTTTTTAGATTCCATTTTCTTATCCATTTCACTCTTTATCATTTTGAATTTTACGTTATATTTTAAAGAGTACTAAATTATGAACTGGGTGCGCGTCCTCGTCTGCGAAATTGTGCGAATGATTTCCTCTTTTCCTAATTTCCTAATTCATGTCCTCAAGCTATGTTATTCGTCTTCGGCTGTTCTTATTAGATTTGCTTACGTGAATCTGTGCGTATAAATTTTTGACTCGGTAACTTGCATCCCTAACAAAAATGGGCACCTTCAGCTCCCGACGGAGAAATCATTTCATATTCATTTTAGGTCGTTTGTTCGCTCTGTAAACACACTGTACCAAAGAAATCTGGAACTCTTCTTTAGCGGAGTGAAAGCGCTTTTAGATGAGAGAGAGAATTCCGCAAGAATATATAAAACATCTGTAGTTTCCATTTTGTAAATTTGGTTGGCCGTGTTCCTGGCGCGTAGCCAAAACTCAGTCGAGGGGGATAGGGGTAGCGAATTATGTTACCTGATTACTTACGTTCCGAGACCAGGGTATTGCGCACCCTCGAAAGCTTCGCCAAAATTGTATAAATTAATCGGTATCAATTATTCTCTGGCTATAAATTCGAGGTCGAAAGAAGAAAATTTTAATTGAGCCTCTCATATGGAGAGTAGTAATATATATGGTTTCAAAAATTGGCTTTAAAAGAAAGATGAGAAGAGACAGGAGATTTTGAGTTTTGGAGATGAGAAAGAATGTAAAAATGGCCAGAAAAGAAGGCTAACGAAGAGGTGTTAGGCAAGGAAAGAGAAGAGGGGTAATTGCGCTTGAAAGTCGAAGACGGCTGAAATTAATTTGTGGAAGAGATATTGACGGGTTGCGTGATGTAGAAGATAGTGTTGGATGAACGCAAAAACGAGAGAAAAAAATCCCGTCGCTGACATGGAGGAAGGAAGAATTATGTACACCTGAAGAACATTTAAGGTATTTTTCTTGAAGACCACTACGTTACGTAGGATGTTTCAGGGTTCATCTGTAATCTTCAATCAATAAATTAAGCGCCAACTCACGATTTACGACCGCAACGACACAAGTGCTGTGAAAATGAATGCTAAACTTCAAATTAAAATATTATTATATCGAGTGTATTATTTCATGTATCTTATGATAAAGATTGGGGGGTCATGGCAGAGCTCTGGGCTATTGACTGGAGGCCCCGGGTTCGATCCCGAGTGATATCTCTGGGCACACTCAGTTTCACCCAAGCTGCGTGATTTTTTTCTTCCTGGTAAATCACAGGCTGCACAGGGAAAGGCACTTCGCTGATACGTGAACTTCTCGCACCGTTGGGCGGAGTATCAGTTGAGGTTCACCCTCGTCTATAAACAAACATTCGGGACGATTACTGTGGTCCTGATAAAGAATAACAGCAATCGCTACAGCTGAAACTGTTCCTTGGACCAAATTCCACGTTTCCGTCTTTTCCCGATCTCTGGGCATAAACGATCAGGCCGAAAAAATGCGTGAAATGTGTTGATACAAATACTTGTGGAACGTGGAGTTCAAGGCTTCTAGTGGCAAGTGACGGGTGGGATTGGGCTAGGGCCCTCCCGTCCCCCGTCGCCGCCTCGCCGGGAAGTAAATGGGTGTGAACGCAGCGCTCCCACGCTGCTCCAATTCCCCGCATCCGCACCCTCGTCGCACCATTCCGCCCCCGGGATGCGGGCAATTTCCCTCCGCCTGCCCTCATTCCTCGTCCTCCGTCCCCCCCCTCCTGTGGTCCCTACGCGGGGGCGCCCCTCGGCGGCCCCCCTCCCTCCAACGCCGTGAACCCGTCCCCACGCGGTCTCCATTTCCGTCAATCTCTGAGGCGGAGGCCCGCGGCCGCCCCAGTCGCCACATCGGCGATGGACATGCTGAGTGCAGGTAGTCTTGAGGAGGGGAGGGAAGGAGGGAGGCGAGAGAAGAGCGGCGAGCGAGAACCCCCACCCCCTCCTCCTGACCTCCGAATTCTGTCCCTAGGGGGAAGGGGGGGACGAAAAGAAGTGAATTTAACGGCAATTTTATTTTGAAGAGGTGAAATTCATGTGCAACAGCATTATTGGCGCTTTTGCATTTGAATAGTGCGTATATAAAGTTTCTGTTTAACTCTTCTATCTCTTTATTATTCTATGCTGTCATTAATAATAAAAAATTTCATCATGAAGATTCTCTGTGGATCACTTTTGAAAGGAAATGTTAACATAATTTCTCTGTGAACCAATTTTGAGTGATTAGACTTATTTTACCTGAGGAAGCCTCTCAATGATTTCTTCTTTAATCATTGGAACTCAGGCTGCAAATTTGGCAGTTTTACCATTTATTTTGGTGTGGCATGTACTAAAATGTGCATTATTAAATTTACTGTAGAATCCAAATTAGTTGCAATGTCTATCAGTTTTTTGCTGGATGAAAGAGAAAGATGAGAAATGTAGGAGATAGTTATTTTCAAAATGGAACATACATCCAAGCAGTCCATTTGTATCCATTAGTGAAATGGAGGTGATGGGAGTAAGGTGAAATTCATATTTGTGTTGTTTTGAAGTTATAATGAGCTCCTTATGAGTGGAACTCATTTTAGGGAAAGGTTGAGCGGCATACCAATTGGAACTGTCCTTATTGAATGGTCTACCATTGTTAATCCTGAGACTGGAAACTGATCAGCCACCTAATAAAAACCTCAGCTTTTAGTTTACCTCTCAGAATTCTACTCCTTCAGTCTCTGGGAACTAATTTTATGCCTAAATTATGTAGTTACATGTAGTTAGGCCATTAGATATGAATAGGCTAAATTTTTATTGTTAAAACCTTGATCATGTCTTTGGAGCCCAACTATTTCTTGCTTGGTTTGTTGTAGTGCAAGTATTTTAATGTTTTCTCGCTTGTTTCAGATGCTGCTGTGCTGACTGAATACCCTTTGGACCAGTCAGTGGGATTTGGGAGCAACCTGGAACTTGTTTGTGTTGCAACTGGCAGTCCACCTCCATCAATTCAGTGGCTACGGGATGGAGTGGCCGTAAGCTACATAAATTCCTTCAGCTTGTCTCAGTCACCCACCAATTATTATCCTTCCCTCCTTAAAGTGGTTTATAAATGTTTTGGTTACTGCATAAGAGAAGGATACTGTGAAGTTAAATGCTACAATAAGAAAAACCAGCTGGTGGAGTGAAATATTCTTTTTAGCTTAAATAGCAAAATATTCCCAATGATAATGCATAGTTTACTATGCCTTTTTTTCCAACCAGAATAATTTTTTTTCTTTGCTATTTTTTCTGTCTGAGTCTCTGATCTTTCTTGGGGGCTCTCATCTAACCTGTTTCCTGATTTAGAAGCACCTTGGGAGAATTTGTGAAGATGTCACTTCTTACTTCAAAGCGTTATGTGCTGACTTGACTGCAATTCAGTCAGCGAGACTGGATTCTAAGTGATTTGTTTGTAAATTTTCATTTGAGTCAAAATCTATGAGAAAGTTAATAGTGCCTAGGTTGTGACAAAGCCCATGTTGGATAAATTAGAAATGTAATGTAACTCAATCAGAAAATTATTTTAAAGGCTGGTAAAAAAATCAGTAGGTTATCAGTGAAACCCTTGCAACTATTACCCATCTGCTGAATAATGTATTCCAAGACCTGTATTCAAATCACAGCATGGACAGTCTAACCAGTTGGTTCAGAGGAAATCTAATTGCACTTGAATGCTGTGATTAGTGCATATAAGGTTTAATAATGTATCCATTGCCATAGATATTAAACTGTTGACTCATGCTGCTTGATGTAAAAGATCATAGTGTGGAGGAAACGCACTAGTGAAGTAGAATCATAATGTGTCAGGATTTTCAATCTTTTAAGCTGTACGTAAGGACCAAGGTACTGTTTAGTGTTTGAGGATTTGAATGTAAAAAGGTTCTATTTTTCTACTAGACTCTTCAGTGTCTGTCAGAGGCTCTGTCATAGCTGGTAATAGGACATATATAAACCAATGACCATCATGTTGCCTAGGGATATTTATTTCTGAATGACCCATTGTTAGAGTGTCGTTCATAAAAACCAAATACCAGTTGTTTCATACCTGGTTCAGGAGAGCGTTTTTTCTGCTTCGGCATAGAAATCGAGTAGAATCTGTATCATTCAACCTTCCCCATTGACCTGGTGTCTTGTTACTTTTCAGCCATGGTGGAATTCTTAGCTTCCTAAGTGAGTGATTCTTCTGTACCCCCATTCTTTGAGTGGATATAATTAGAAGGTGGTTGCCACTGTTTATCAAAACCTCTATTTGTAAAAGCAAATGAGTAGCTGTAGGTAGAAGTTGAACAAAATTAAGGGAAACATTAATTTTACAGACCATAAAATTGTGTGAATAATTGAAGTTTTTTTCACAAGAAGTTGTGGCTAAAAAAAAAGTATTTGTAATATGGAAAAAAAAATGTAAGGCAATGGTCGAAGTTTCATTGTTCCCAACAAATCCTGATGTCCATAGTTGTGGGCTCTTTCTTCAAATAATTAAAACAAAATTGAATATTCTAGGTGGAGGAACCTCCAGAGCATAGGGCTTTCAACCTTTACTCCCGATCAGTTCTTCGTTTGAATGCAACCGAGAGTACAGTCTTCACATGTATAGCAGAGAATGTAACTCCCGGGAAGAACCACACAGTGGACTCAAGATCATTTGAACTCAAAGTCACACAAATTGTTAAAGGTGAGTGTGGTTTCATTTTTCTTATCCCAAATATTTTTACTGTCTGGTGATGAAAGCACGTCTACTGAAATTAAATATGATTGTTTTTTCTGGAACATAATTTGAGAGTTCATTTCCCTAATGAGTAGTAGGATTCAAAATTCCAAAAAATGTAAGGGGCTCTTCCTCTGTGGGATATTGATAGTATTTGATTCCATAATATTTAACTCTGGATTTTATTTGGAGAAATATCATTTTATTATTCAAGCTGGCATATGTTTTGCTCATTTGGTTTTGCATGCCCAAAATCTGTGTGCACAAAAGCAAGAGATATGCATGATGTGCTTACTGGGAAGCTAAGTATTGGAAAGAGTAAATGATAGTGAAGTATGTGGGGAGGCCTTCAGCCGAAAGTCACAAAAAAGGTAGAAATTATGAAAGGTAATGAGTGTGTTAGTACATTGGTAAGGACTTTTGAAAAAGTATTCAAACTGTTGACTCACAATTCTGAAGGAAAGAAAACGATTCCTTCAAATTCCGGAAATGAGAAGATATTAGATCTTAAATCTAATTGGAATTGGGAAAAAATGCCCTTTTGAAGAAAAATGTGGCAGAATAGTTTAGCATCAAATATTAAATCACTTGTTTTTCCTATGGAATTCATTCCATGTGCTACCAAGTGCTACAAAAATATTGGTCACCCTCTTTGTACATGAATGCTAATATCCATCCATTGTTTACAGCAATGAAGCCATTGACACCCCCTCCTGGGTATTGTGCTCCCTACAATGGAAAAGTTTGCAAGCATTACCTTAATGGCACTGGTCTGGTTTGGTTTAATATATCACATGATAATCCTGGAGGATGGCTAAACGAGCAGATTACTTCAGGTCTTTGGGATGAAATGGTAGTCAAACTGAGAGAGCCATGCAGGAGTGCCGCTGAGGTAAGGAATGGTTTCAGAAGTTGACTCAAAGTGCGTTTTTTAACCTCTAGCATCCTTTGCAATTATTTTTAAGTTAGTCAATTAAATGAGCTAGTTAATACTCAAGCCCTCTTGTTTAAAGAAGTCTATCCAGTTTATGTGCCACCAAGTAAAATTGAAGTAGCAGTTGAGGGTCATTAATTGAAGTATTGGCTCATGTTAATATTACCAGTAGTCCCTTTAACTGGTTTACTTTTGATTTAAGAAATTTTCAATTAAAATTCCATTCGAATTCCTTTTAAAACAATAGGTTAAGTACTGTATTCAAAGTAAACAACAGTATAAACTCCACCAGTAATGTAGTTAACATATGAAATGCTCATCCCAAGTGTATCATCCATAGTAACTGGGCTTCTTGATATTTGAAAGTCCTTGCTTCATAGCTGATATAATACAGAGAATGTGCATTGTTTGCTCTTCTCTTTATAAAATGCTGAATTAAGGGTGCTATTGCTCAAAATTAAATTATATGTAGGTTATGTTTTACAAATTCACTGGGTTAACTATGAAAATAGTCATATTGGTGATGACATTTAAGGAGATTGATAACCAAAATATGTATTTATTAATCGATGGGAAGTGATTATACAGAGTCTGAGATTGCTTAATTCCTATTCGTGAACCATTGATAAAATTTGATGAAGACTTTAATATGGGGGCATAGCACTGTACTCATATGCTTCGAAAACATGATATTAGAACAAATATGATCATAGTTTTAATTTTACTAGAAAAAGAGAAATAATGAAAACATACCAATACAGTTTTAAGACTTCTCACCTGATAATTTTAAGATTTCCTACACTGTTAAATATGTTTCATGGTAACAAATGATTAATCACAGGATGTATGATTGTTTATAATATTCTGCTATGCTCTTCTGGCTTCTGTGTCTTCTTCAGAAGGGACAACTCTCAAAGGATAGATAACACTATATTTCATGGGGATGAGGTTGGTTTCAGGCAATCATATGAAATTCTGTGTACTCTTTCTCTTCTTATGAATAAAATATGAAGTGAAGGAGCAAGCAGACCTTGTGCTGGCAATTAAGAAAACTCTAAATTTGCTTATATCTTGAAAGAACTATGAGGTCTGAATTTATGTCCATTAGTAATGCGAGGTAAGTGACAAATGTAATGTTACAGATTGGAGAAGAGAGAGCATGCTACAACATTTCCAAATGGTATCCCTTCAGTGTCCAGTGAACATGTATCCATCTTCCAAGCAGCCTGCTTCAGCCGTAGATAGCCAGTGAGCAACCCTTGCGTTTACGTCTATGAATATGTTAGAGACAGAAAGCCCATAAAGAAGTTTGAATGTAGGTCAGTCAGTACTGTTGCAAGCCAGATGATATGAAAAAGAACAACGTGCAAGATCTACTTCACTCAATAATGCACTACACTGTTATGGTATTAACACTGATTGGTGGCTCATTATAATATGTTTACCACAAAAATCATGTACAAATAATACGCTAAAACTTACAAAACATATTCATGCAACTACATAATTGCCTACTAGAAGATATCTGAAATAGACTGTTGGTGGTGTGGAAATGAGGTTATACATCTGGGCCATGTCCCGACTACAGTATTGATGTGTAATAGTTTTTCAGGAACTTTCCATAACTTAATATAATTATTTCATCAGTAGAAAACCAGTGATGATGATAATGAAGCTTTACCAGAAGATTTTATATCATTTAATCATCTAGTTGCCTTTCAATTTATGTTTTAATTAAAGAATAATAATTCAATGATAGCTTTCATGAGAAATTGGAAAATTGTTTGTAATTTTAATAAAAATTTAGTCAATTGTTCCATTCATAAAATTAAAATCATTCCAATAATAATTCAAGGACTTTCCTTACCTTAGCACCCTCGTAAAAACTTGAAGTCATACATTAATTCCAATTTATGAGTCCTAAAGTTGTCAAATCGATACTAGATTGAAATGTAAGTTGCCTCTCAAGATTTTATCAATTTCCCATTGCATTTTACTGATAATTGTAAAAATTGTGTTTCCATTTCAGAAATTGTTGTGTACATATGCATTTCCTCAGTGCGAACTGCATGATGGCTATCCCATTGGCCTCCCAATTTGTCGAGAGGACTGTATTGCAGTTAGGCAGCTCTTCTGTTTCAATGATTGGGCTCTCATTGAAGACAGCAAGCAAAGAGGGGTGTATTTTAAGTCGCGGGGCCACTTTCAGCTGCCAAACTGTGAATCCTTACCTCAGTACTCAAGTTCTTCACAAGTCTGCTCTCATGCCAAACTCACTGAACTTAAGACTGATGAGGTTACAGGTAAGTTTATGCAATGATTCTTTGTTGTAATGTGCACGGAACTCTAAAATATTGCCTGTTATCGAATTTCTCTCTCTCCCTTGTTTGTAGCTGTATGCTCTGCTCTTTTGGTAATAATATAACTTATTTTATTACAAATTCCAAGAAACTGCAGGAGATGCCGCAACAGTCACTTTTAACGGAGTCATATGCTAAAATGCATTTCAATGCAACAATTTCAGAGTTCAGAAATAAAATCCCGGTCAAGGTGAATAATTTTTAACTTCTGAAATTGTTGGATTGAAATACTTTATTACACTTTCCTCCTCTCCTTCCTCTCCCCCACATGTTAAAAATCTGTTAGAATTAATCAGGAATACTGAGCAAGGTTGCATAATGTGAATACATCCAGGAATGGGTTGCTTCAGAACAGCATGTTGGCGATTGCACTGTGAAGCAGCATGGTGATAATTGCCTTTTCCCTTTACAGCTAACCTGGCCTCTTTTATCTATTAAAAAAAGCAAGTATTCTAATGCTATCTAAGTTCCTCTAAGTCAGTTGTTATAATTACCAACTACCACAGTAATCAGACATCAGTAAGGTTGGTTTGACAGGTGAAGATTGAGCTCACCTCATAGTTGTCTGACACCTCCCCTAAATACTACTTCTATTACCACTAGTTAACCCTATATGGCATGTGAAATCCACACATCAGGGTTTGGGGCTGATTCCTTTCCCTGTGCCTGTAGATGAGCCTGAGGATTCTCAGAGACATCCCCTAGAATTGAATATGGGTCTTCCTGTCAGTAGTCCAATTTTTAGGATAAGTTATGGACATTATTATTTTTGTTACTAGTATAAGTAAATCTGGAAGAAACTAATGTGTTCACTTGTTTACCAAGTTAGAGTTCCATGCCAGAAAAACTAGTTGCAAACTTGTTCCTAATTTTCGTCTGTTTCACTATCTTAATGTCAGTTGTAATAATTTGATGGATAAGATTAGAATAAATTAAATTAAATGCTGACATATTGTCTTTTGAAACTGGAACTCTTTATTAACCTGAGAAATTCTCTTGTAGGCATTCAGGTGGCAAGTCAGAAAAATGTCTGGTCACAAACAATAGTGAAAATTATTGGCTTTGGAGAAGTAGTGCTTGGGCTCAATTTCTCAAAGCTGCGAATTCAAATTCTCAAGAGGAATGGTGTAAATCGTTTGCCAAAGCATTATCACTATCTGTGAAATATAGGGATGTTAAATTTTTTTAAAATTATGTCCTCATGTGAATTGCTGCTGCTTCAGGAAGGGAGCCTCTGGTCTAAATTACATAAATAAAGCCTCTGGATCATATTCTTTTACCTTGCCAATTTGAAAAGAGAAATTTCAAAATTAACTTCTGGTCAGCTGTTATAGCTGTTAATATCTCCCTCACTCTCTGAAATAATAAGATAGGTGCCATTAGAACTGCTAAAAATTTCCTTAGCACAACATTTTAAAATTTTGCCATTTAAAAATGTTATTTTGCAATATAAAAACTATTTTTACCTTGGAAAATGTTACAATTTCAGTGGATTGCATGCGTGACAGAGGCCGTTTCTACCAAGGAACCATGAATGTGACCAAAACTGGGTTGCCATGCCAACGATGGGAGAGTCAAGACCCGCATACTCACAATCGCCCACCTGATGTTTTCCCAGAAATGCAAGGTGCTGAAAATTTTTGCCGGAATGCAGGTGGTGAAGAACCAATGCCTTGGTGCTATACTATGGATCCCACCATCAGGTGGCAACACTGTGATATACCTGTTTGTGGTAAGAGTGGTATCAATGTAATAGTGATAGAATATATTTATTTAATAGGCTAAGTAGTAAATCAGTCTTCCTTTCTGTTGCTATGCCAAGTGGTTCAAATCGTGGTTGCATTTAATGAGCCTAGCCAGGAAGAAGTATTAACCTCATAAAGCCTTCCCTTGCAAGAATTTACTAGTTTATGTTCTTTGAAAGGACAATTTGAAATTAGCTAATGCTTTATTTGAAAAATGTTATTTTTCATATCCTAATTCTTCATTGTAGCCTTGATAGCTGAGTCAGTATTTAAAAGGATTTTATTAATGGTTGCAGGGTAACTCCTCCTTGATAGTAATTCAGTTGGCTTTGTCATCATAAATATACACTAATGTTAGACATAATTTTTATTGATGTTAGCTTTATATTTTTCCATTCTGCCTATTTTGCCTTGGATTGATACCCATATGTGACTTTTTTTATTTGCCCCCTCATATTGTTGTAATATGTGTACTATTGGGAATGAATATTTGTATGAGATTGCTGCTTTGGGACTCATGCTTAATTAAAATACATCTTTTGCCTCTTCTCCCAGCGTAGATGATTAATTTATGTGAGCTCGAAAGGAGTACAGAGGCTAACATTGTAAAAATTTGCTAGTGAGCAATGTGCTCTCGTACATCTTAAATACTGATACGGTCCTCTGCATTCATGTGTTCTATATTTTCATGCTTTAGAAGGCTGTATGGATGTATAAGGACCACATTCTCTCTGTTTTCCTCATGCTGAACATTGGTTAGGAAAGCAGTGCGCCAGTAATCCATGCTCTTTGATGAGCAAAAATAAGTCGTTTAAAGGAGATTGCTGAATTTTGTATCATAACCTGAGCTTGCTCTCTTTTCATGCTCTCACTTGGATTAAGCAAAGGGGAAACAGCCTTTTACATCATGAAATATGGTTTCTTAGTCATGTTGAGGCTAAAACTCCTTATCCTTGAGTGAAATTTGCTCATGTAAATGAAGGGCTTGATGCCAATAGAAACTATTTGGCTACCCTTCAAGTTTTATACTCATGGGAATTTTGCTCATTTTCATAAATGAAATTATCCCAAGTGGGGAGAGAAAAGTGTTTCCATAAATATATGCAAAATGGTCTACTTAAGGTTAACCTTTAAGAAATGATATGGCTAAAAATAAAGGTAAATTGATGGAAGTAAAAACATTATAAATTTACCTTACTCAAGCTGGCATAATTTTATCTGCATCATTTAAAAATTTATCTGTGAGGATATTCATAGAAACTAGAATAAAAATCTGTGTTTATTGCTGTAATATGGTATGTTTTACTTGATGTTTAGCTTAATAGCCAATATTTTTGCAGATTTCTTCCATCTTCTTATTGGATGTTCTTAATTTTACAGAAAACTCAACAGACCTAACCTTCGAAATAGAACTCAAAGATATTAATATGGAAAGATTCTTCACACCAACTATTATGCTCATCCTAGCTGCAGTTGGGTTTGCTGGTATTGTAATGATGCTCCTTCTTTTTTTGCTTTGCCATCGAATATACAACCATCGAGTAGGGTACAACCCAACTGCAACTCAGGTAAAGAAACATGTAAGGAAAACTTCCATCATATAAAGTATTTCATAATCTAGTTTTTGAGGTAACCTACTTTTAATAATTTTTCTTTATTGCCTTCATTCTATGTCTGAACAAGACATATATATTTCAACTTTGACTCAGGAGAACTTTCTGTACTGATGTAATTTATGATAGTAGCGCTCTGGGAATGAAATGTTTGTGGCCTCCTTGGTCATTTAAAGACAGAATTCCATCTTTGACCAACATGAAACAAATTCAATTATAACTGAACTCCCATGTATCTTGGTTGTTCTAGGTACTGGAGATATATTGGCTGGATCCTTGAAAGAGTAAGGGGCCCATAATCATTACATTCCCAAATAAATATATTCAGTAGGAGGAATGCAGTTGCTAAGAGCCATTAATTGGTTGTATTTGTCATAATAATGCACCTTTGTAATTTTGAATGTACATTTGAAAATTTGGATGGACCAGTAGTTGCAGTAAAATAGCAATCTTTGCTTAAAATTTTAATTCTTATAAAGACATGGGAAACTATTTATATTTTTCTTAGTGAAATGTTCAGTTTTCCTTGCACTTAATTTTGGCGTATCAGAATGTTTCAGTGCAGAACAACAAGAATCAAGCTATTTAAGAAACTTTTGTAAAGAAACGTGGAATCAAGGTTTATCAAAAATTGTGGTTTGGATAATTTGTTGTATTAGTTAAATATTTTGGTCTTTTCCTCATTAAAGATAGCAGAGATTGATAAAAATAATGAATATAGCCATTAATAATTTTCTCAATCAAACCAAAGCAAAGGAAGTGAAACATCCTAACATTTCCATATTTATGTGTACATCTCGTAGAGCTCCAAGCTTCTGCTTGATTGTCAATGCATTGCTAATAATTTGCAATATTTAAAGCAATATTGTGCTGAATTTAAAAAAGCCTGTATTTAACCAGTAACCAATTGTAGTGGTTTCATGAAGTGAGAACAGAAAAACTGCTCTCCTCAGAAATGATATTTTGTATGATTCCTATTGCTGAAGTTCATTTAAACATTTAATTAGCATGGGAAAATCAATATCTGATTCTTAATAAAATTAAAATGAATTGTTGAAAATTGAATATTAGCAATCTAGTAAATTAACCAAGAGAATGGGGTGATTTTGGCCTTGTGGGAACACAGTAAACTCTTCATTATCTGTATGCAGATTATCAATTGTATGGATTACCCATTTTGCAGATTATCCATTCCGTGGATTTTTTTTAAACATGCTGCATATTTTTAATTATCCAAGAATTGGCTTACTGAATTTCTAATTTCTTATGAATACTTTTTGCAGTATGTACTGCATATTTGATCAACTTATTGCCTGCCATTAAATGGTAGTATGCATTGTATTGCATTTGAGAGTCATTGATGTGCATTTTTGTGTGCTGATTTTTTTGCTTCACTTTCATAGAAATCTGTTTTCAAATGTTAAAACTATCCAGATTTGGCATGTTTTCACTATTTCTGGTATTGAATGATATCTAAAATGCATAAATAGTTTTAGCCATTGTGCTTGTTGCCTTGCCTGGCTTTTGTTATTTCAATATGGTAACTTTATATTTTTAGCCTGAACCATCATAAATTATGAGGTTTATTACGAGGTATGGGGTCAGTTTATTATTTTTGTTTTCATTAGCAGTTGACTTCTCAAAGTTTTAATTTGTTTTTAACTGAGTGCCATGGGCTTAATTTGTTTTTCTTGGGAAGTTGGATCAATGAGAATTCTATGGCACATGCTCTTTAGACACTAAATCTAGTTTTGATGAAGCAGAACCTTAGAGGATAAGTATACCCCAATGAAGTACTTCATTACATTTTTCTCAATTTCCTTATGTTTAGGGAACGCAGGTTGGTCACTTGATATATGTACCATTTTCTTTGCCAGCCCAAAAGAAGTGTGTATACTAAGCTGTCCGCCATAACTATAGGTCTACCACCCCCTCCAGATAAAATTATGCAAACAGTGGACACTCCTTTCTTAGGTTCCTCTTCAATATTTCAATATAACAATTGGTTGACTTTTGCTTTTAATCAAAACAATTGTTCATTAAGAAAATTTTGTCAGTAATATGTATAAATTAAAAGACTTTTATAGTGATGCTAATTGGGTACATAATTCATCATATATTATCCATTGATATGACTGATATGTGTTCTGATGTTGGAAGACAAGTGTAATGCGTCTAAATGTGTAACAGGGATGCTTTGAGTATCAAAACAAAATACAAATTAGAGATATATAGCCACATTCTTGTCAATTAAATCTTCCCTTGTTACAATGGAAACCAGAAAAAAACGTGCATATCTTGTAATCATAATACTTATTCATCATTAGATGTTGCACTGCAATAGATATTGCCAAAAAAATTGAAAGCACAAGAGATGTACTTTTGTGCATATTTGTACAGTCTATTAGATAATGTGATACCCATACGTTTCATAGTCTTGGGTCTTAGCCTGGTGTCAATAATTTATTAAGCTTGTTTGTTTCTTGTTATATAATAATGTTCATTGGATTTGTCAAGGGATTATTGACACTTTCCTTGTGTAACCTTCCATACCACTGCATAAATGTCTTAATCTTGCAATGTTGACATGTGTAAGGCAACCAATGCTCCAGCTCCATATTTATTTAAACTTGTGTAATTTTACCAGGGTTGGCCAAAATAAATAAATGAAAGAGAGGAATACATGTTTTTCAGTCTTCTTTTCAATTGATATTCTTGCTAGAATACCATATTTCATTGGAAAAATTCAGCAATTTCATATTATTTCATTCAATGGCCATATTTTAATGCCATCAGTATTGAGCTTGAAACATCAATAAAATTGAAGCTTGAAACATTAGCGTTTTGGACTCAGGATGTGAAGTAATATATGATAAATATGTACTATATTTATTTGCCCAGCAAACCCAATGTACAGTATTGAGAACGCATGATAGGTGTATAGAACATAGGAAATGTTGGAGAGAAAATAAATCAACCCCAAATTGCTGATCAAATGTTGTGCAATGATTAATCCTTGTGGAAATCTTGAAAAAATCTGCAAAAACGCTCAAAGAATGTAGAAGTTCATCATATGGAACCTTATATAGTAACCTGGAGAGTGGGTGTACCATATAATCTCAATGGAATTTGTTAATGTTTCATCGTCCGTTTAATATTATAATGTCACATTATAAATGTAATGGTTCTACTTGATGCTTAAGTTGGTTTGATAATATGGAAGGAATATTTTATATTATCAAATTTTCAAATTCAGTTTCAATTCAAATCAAAACCAAGTCTTTAGGGAAAAATTTTCCAGTTGCACATGTGTATATGTTGTATGAAAATATTCACTATGAAAGCATTGTCACATGAAAGCCCAATGAAAACAATGTTAGGCATTCACAGTGTCATTTGTGATAATATTTGAAAATCTAGTGGTTGGAGAGATAAATTGTGGCATCCATTGTTGTCACTGACTATCTATGAAAAGAGCATGTGTCATAAGAATTTTACAAGGGAAATCATTGTAGCTAAACAAAATAACCAAGATTCAGTTATCTGTTTAACTTTTCTTGGAATTATTTTTTTAGTTGTTTTCGAATTTCTTAATTAATGATTATTTTGCATTTTTTTATTGGTAGTGACTGAAATTATTTCTTTTAACATTGTTTTCACTTTCTTTTGCTCTTTAGGAGGTTGACATTGATTTAGACAAGCTGCCTAGCAATTTGGCCTACCACCGAACGGGAGCCCAGCTGAATCCAAAATTAGAAAAGTTGGAATATCCCCGCAATGATATTGTTTACATACGTGATTTGGGTCAAGGAGCCTTTGGAAGAGTTTTTCAGGTAATTCCGTTTTTATATTTCTAATGAAGCAGCTTTCCAAAGTTATTTTCTTCTAGCAAATTGCCAGTAAATCCTCCATACTTGCTAGTTTTGTTGTTTCATTGTACTGGTTTAATGGATGAATGAGCGTAACCTCAAATGGCCCCTCATCAGTACATGAATTGTTTGTCTCTTTAAGTTGTAGAGCACATTATTTGCATTAATAATCTAGTACATGGCACATTTGTGTTCATGGATGAGAATTGTAATTACCATGCTGGCTGTGTTTACTATCTTTCAAGTTTAAAAATCAATCTCTGTATAGCAGTTTAGTGTAATAATAACTTCTTTAATGTGTTCATAATTATTTTTTGATTATTGTTCCCATCGATAAACAGTATAATCTCTCATAAATCTGGGGAACCATAACTGCCATTCTTGTGATAAATTGAGACATTTTTTAACCATAATGAGTCATGATTTTTATGTTTCCTGTTTCATTAAAAATTCCATGTCTACAAATATAATATTTTTGGTCTCGTCCATACCACTCCTGCATCCCTATTTCGACTTTCCCAACCCTTCCCTGGCATTAACTATCACACACTTGATCCATGCCAAAATTTAAAGGGATAGAATTGTTTTGCAAATCAGGTTATGTCAGACATCATGTTCTATGTTAGCCCTTCCGCTAAGTTTGCTGGTAGCTTATATAATGGTTTATGTTGGTGTTAATCGTGAAAATTCTGTTTAAATCTGTGTGATGTTTCACTTTCTGTCCTGCCCTCATTTCCCTAAAAGCTTTGGGGCCTCTTCCCTAACTGTTGTATACTCTATGGTCAGCCAGCCCTTTAGACGCCATCCTGGAAAGACTCATAGACTCAGACAGAAAGACCTCACAGTTTGACTACTTTTAGTCTTCCCTCCCATTCATATTTGTTTTAGCCACCTCCTTTAAATCATGTGTACAGGGTCTATCCCAGAAAGAAGTATAATATATCTGTACAGTATATTGAAGTCTGCTATGGTGCATCCAAAATAATACATCAAATATGAATTTCTGTTGGCTTATTTATATACAATATGCACACATAAGAGCTTTGTGAAAGAGTGTTGTTTTATTTAACAGAGAAAGCTATCATAAAATGTACTGATTTGAGCTGAACTCCACAAACTGCAACAAAGACTCAGTAGACCCAACAGTTTTAAGGCAGGGAGAGGTTATGTTACTTACAATTCATGAAATGGCCCTAAAAAGACACCTACTGATCAGCATCCTTCTGAATTAATCTTTGAAAATGAATGAAATATTTCCAGTGATCTAATTTACTTCAATAACATGCTGTCCCTTGACAAATCCCTTGAAGGGAAGTGAGGAAATGACATTTACCAGAACAATATTAATAATATATATATGAAAACTTGCTGTTGTTAATAAAACCTGAAAAAATATAAGAATTGACATGTCATCTCCAAAAGATAGTCAGATTTCAAATAAATACTCATATGAAGACCAGTCCCGATGATAAAAAAAGGTTTTAAAATTATGTGGATTTGAGGTTTCACTGTATTTAATAACAATCAATTTACACAGAGTATGTACTCGGATTAACTTCGAACATGTGATGTAAAAATGCTACCACATTACACAGAAAAACCTTAGCTTTCCTTTCCAGCATGATTGAAAACGTAAGCTCCTCTTTGTAGGCAAAGGCTCCAAGTTTAGTGAAAGGGGAAGATTTCACTTTGGTTGCTGTGAAAATGCTGAAAGATGAGGCTACAGAGGACATGCAGGTGGATTTTGAGAGGGAGGCATGCCTCCTTGCAGAATTCGACCATCCGCACATCATCCGGTTGTTGGGCGTATGTGCCGTGGGTCGCCCAATGTGTCTACTTTTTGAGTACATGGGGCGGGGTGACTTGAATGAGTTCCTTCGCTCTTGCTCACCTTCTAATTACATTGTCCGTAGCCGCAGCTCTTCGGAGGGAGGCCGTGAGGTATTCCGTGATGTTCAATTAACCCCAGTGGAGTTAACCAATATAGCCAAGCAGGTGGCTGCAGGCATGGTGTATTTATCTGATCGAATGTTTGTACACAGAGACCTTGCCACACGCAATTGCCTTGTGGATGACGATATGGTGGTGAAGATAGCAGATTTTGGTCTCTCCCAAAAGATATATCAGCAGGATTACTACAAAGGCGAAGAGCATGATGCCATACCAATCAGATGGATGCCTTTGGAGAGTATTCTGTATAATAAGTACACTGTTGAGTCTGATGTGTGGGCATATGGTGTTTGCCTTTGGGAGATCTTTTCCTTTGCTCTTCAACCTTACTATGGTATGACTCATGAAGAGGTAGTGAAATACATTAAGGAAGGTCATATACTTCAATGCCCTGAAAACACCCCCAAGTCAATATATGATGTAATGAAAATATGTTGGAATAAGAAGCCATCTAATCGCCCTAGTTTTCGGACAATTTACAGGACATTAGAAGTGATTCAGGTGGAAGTGGAGAAGGCTCAAACTGCTGGCCGTGGTGGAGTATATCCACAGCAAGTGCATGTGTAAATATATTTTTTCAGTGTTTGCATTTTTTGTATGTTTGTGTGATCCATCTGTAGGGGTGTGCAAAGCTGGATTTTTTCCCCAGTGAATGAAAGGGCATATTAAATGATTCTCAATTAATGAATAGAATCAGATGTATTTTTTTCTATCAAGGTACAGTCTTAATTGGCTGCTAATTGACCAAGTGTGACAACATGGGATTCTTTGAAGACTCCATTCATATTGAATGGCTTGTGCAATGACGTGCCACAAATGTTTTAACTGATAAATACAGACATTGCAAGCAATGTAAATGGTAGAATAATTCACTTTTGATATATGATTTGAAGTAAGAGTATGTTATAATTTCCTAAAATGTAATGCATATATACTTCTTTATAGTCTACTTATTATGTGTGCTTTTGTCAATCATATTTTAATGTGAGAGAATGCTGTCCCTCCTTGAGTGAAATGGCAGGAAAAACTATGGATTCTAGACATACTTAGAGAACCACAAAGTATTGATGGTGAGTGTATCTTTTATAATGAGACAAACAGTTGAAAGTAGGTATCCAAAATTGTACAGATATTTCATTGCTTATCAATTGTCTCAATCATAAGTAACATAGCCATAGATAGATTGGTTATGACCACAAGATCTAAAGAAATGAATTTTTGTGTCCCAATTTGCCAGTTATGATTTCATGCATGACAGTGAAGTGTCTACAAAATTAATTTATTCAATGGTGGGCATAGTTTATGTGACATCCAGTTGACCAATATTTTGAAGTAAGATGCTCTGGATATTTATCATCATGAATGTTTCTGGAAATGTTTCTAATCATGAGCCATACACTTCATTGTTTGATATTATATTCAAGCACCTTTGACAATTTTCAATTTATGCACATTCTTTTGGCGTTGGAATTCAGCAAACAGTATTTTTTTATGTAACCAATATTTCTGTTAATGAATTTTTATAGACATGATTTTTGTTGATGGAAATTTGACTGATTTGTTTTTAAAATGTTAATAACAAAGCTTTGCACACCCCTATTTGTCATGTGTTATGATTCCTCTCACTGTTGATTCTTAAGTATCCCAGTGTTAACTTTACAAAAAATTTTATAGCTGTATGTGATGTGTCATTACTTGAGTAACATCTCTGTTTTTTATCATTTCAAATATGAGAATGAAATTATTTTAATTACATATCATGTATTAAGGTTAACCATTGGCTGATTTCACCTCATTTTTGCTGTTTACTATTATCCATTTCTAATGTTATTTTTTTTGGCAGTGATAAATTTAATGATATTTTTAATGATATTTTAGTGGGATAATTTTTGCTGTTTTTTTTTCAAAAATACCTACCAAATCAGTGACATTTTAATATAATGTCTTCCTTGTGCCATGTAATGTGTTTAATACTTTCTTGCATAATATCATTAAATGCACATTGCACATCATTTCATACCTCACTGTCAGGATAGTGCTGCACAAATATCAGTTCCTGTATTTTGTACAGCTTGAGTGTTAGATATTAATAACTGTTTATAATTTGATAAAATATGGACCGCGTGGATGATTTGATCATGTTTCGAGTTCAATTTTCAAATAACTGACTCCATAATAAAATGACCATTATTTATGTTTATAAGAAATATTCAAAACATCTAGAAAGCATGTTGTTATTAAACAATACCATCATTAATATCCTTGTGAAATCTATAGTAATCAAAAAGAGAAAACAAATATGCTGTCTTATAGACATACCTAATTTATTTTAATAACAAGTTTCTTGATGTATTTTTAACTTTTTACTTGATGATAACATTAAAATAAGATTGTTGAATGTTTGTTTTTCTCCACTGCAGGCATTTTTTGGAAACAAGCTGTGAACTGTGAAATTTTATATGTAAAAACCTGATTATCTTCCATTCCATTGTCTAAATGTTTTTTACTGTATATGTGGGATTAATCTTTGAAATTTTATGGAAACTCAAAAGGTTTCTGCTAAAATTTAGTGTTTACCCATGCTATTGTGCTTACATGATTAACATCAATTATGCAATTAATTGAGAACAGTCCAGTTAGTATTAATCATAACTGGGTAAGGTCTTTTGTCAAAAATACCTAGTTGGAAGACATTGTTGTGTGAGTTGTGCGAGTAGGAAGATGTTTTTGTGGATATTTCGGTGGCTGCCTGGCAGCTTTATATAATCTACAAATGGTGACAAGGATACTTGCAAAGTATTTTCTTACATTCATGAAGAGAAAAGAAGTCAATCTTTTAGATACAAATGCCAGGTTAGGGAGAAATTATTGTCTTTTATACTAGTAAATTAATTGGTGCGTTCAGAATATTTCAGTATTATTTTTATCTTCAAGTGAAGGAGAAGTCTTAAGGAATATCATGACAAATATTCCAAGAAAAAGCTTTAGTTTTTAATGTGTTATATTGTAGTATTCAATTATGAGAAATGTCTTTCATTGTGCTTCTTATTACTTGTTACATTCCATGATTCTGCTTTTTTCATTGTTTTAATGCCACCAACTTTCTGAGCTGATAGTTCTGTCATGGTTTTCTACTGTCATGCATCAGGTTTGGCATTCATTTTCAAATGTTATGGATGTTTGGCCTAATATAAAAATTTTAATAATTTATGCTGTTTTTATTTGGACATTTCCAAGGTCTGTTTATTATTTATTTCATGATATTTATTTTAAATAATTTGTTAATAAATAGTAATTATTTGAAATAGCCAGCAATTTTTATTTGGATTTAATCAGTATTGACATTCCATTTGTAAATATAACCTTTTTTGATGATATGTTATTTGTTGTAAAATAACAGAAGGAATTGAGAGGTTTCTTTGTGACTGCTTACTGTAGTGTGTTTTCTTTGTTTAAACAGTTTAGTTATTTTAGGAATGAAATACCTTCTTTCCATAACTATTAGTTTTTTCATGCTTAATTAATGGAACTGTAATATTTGAAAAGTTGCTGTTTTTTAATCAGTGGTGTAAGGCTTTACCTATTGTGTACGTACACCTTCAACTGGTCTTTCATCCTCCTCATTTTAAGTCCTATTTTAAGACTGGAAATACTTGAGGATGGAGTGCTGCAATAATAATTGATTTTCATTCAGAGTGTGATAAAAGAATAATTTTATCAATGTGATGTATTTATTTACATCCACTGTATTTGTAAACAATTGGGGAGTACAAGCTAAGCTAATGTTGATGCGGTCATTCTATACCTGGATTATCACCATTTGCCTTGTGATTTCAGTCTAAAGGCAATAAAAATGTGCCTATAAGGTTTTTGAAGTAATTAAGTTTGTTTAATTATAAGAAAGAGGTATGCATTGTGATCTCAAAACTGGATATAACAGTAACTGTCAATCCTCCAGTAGGAATACATGATGAAATTTCACTTATTTTAAGTTGAACGTCAACAGTTTTCCAATTAATATTGTACACACACAATCTGTTAAACCAGTTCAGTTACTTTTATTATGTTGTGTTATTCGATGTTACGACATTGCATTTTTTGTTTTATGATGATATTATCTCATGCTACATCTTGTTGGTCCCAATCTAGTTTTTAAAGCTGTGTAAGACATCTTCTCTTCAAGCAGTATGCCTGCTGAATGCTCTCAAATTTTAGTTAGACACAATGAGATATTGGTCATCCCAGAATGTACATAGTGACTAGGTTGAAGATGATGATTGTATTGCATCAGGTGTGATAACTGTGATTGATCCAAGTTTTTGATACGTTCGGATTCCACCAGAAAAGCAAAAACTGAAGGACTTAATTTTTATTATCAATGACTGTGTTGCTCTCCTACTCATTTCAAAGCCATTGCAAACTTTTCCTCCATTCAGCTGCATTTCACATGATTTGGTGGGAATGAATGGAGTATTGGCCTCTAAAATGAATGTAGTAAGCAATGAAAATCAATATTGGAAATGAAAGGAAGAGTACTGAAAAGTGTAATAAAATTAAAATAATGGCATTTAAAGATATAGGGAATTTGAAGGAATGGAAGTTTTGTGTGTAACATCATGGTCATTTTGGGCAGCAAAGAGGATAAGATGTACACAACAAATAAAGCTAAGAATTTGAAAATTTGCATGCTCTTTTTATTTTTTAATTTATTTTTTTCACATGTTGCATATCCTGTCATCCTAATTTATTTTTAAAAAAGTGAGCATGCCACACATAAGCAGCTGCTGATTCTGATATCTGCTGATTTTTTTAATCACACATTTTAATGGTGTGTGTAGAAACCAATGTGGGAATTTCTGCTCGCACTGCCTGAGGATGAGTCCCCATTTTCATTCCCACTACCCTTCCCCCTTCATGTCTCCAAGTCGAGCTTCTGTTGTTCATAGTTGGCTGCTTTTGCTGTTTGTTGTCTGCTCTCCTGGCAGTTACTGATTTATTTAGCACTAATTCAAAAGCATCCATTTATGGCCTTCGACATCAGATTTTTAGCATGAAAATAACAAGATGACAATCACATACACCTAGGTCCTAGGTAGAGGATGGCTCATCTAGGTATAAATTGAACCTGTAAGTTTTGGGTAAATAGACAATGGCATTACTCCAGTGAAATGAAGGATCAGGAATCATTTGGTTGGATTGACTGCAATGCCGACCCACAAATTAATTTATATTTGTGACAGATTACTTGTTTCCTTGTGATTTTAGGAAATAATCATTTAGGTTATGTCTCATCATTGATTTTATGAAGTGAAAATAGTGACAGCTCTGATGATAGAATCTTAGGTCAATGTGTGCGTTGACTCATAAAGAATCGGTGTATCTCCATGTGGGAAAATATATTAAAATTGAAATTTTATTCTTGATGATAAACAGGTTTATTAAAAAAGTCATGGGCTAGATTTCACTCTTTACATTTTGTTGTGGCTTGTCCCCTACTAATCTTTCCCTAGTTTAAATTTAGAGTCCTTATCATTGATAATGGCCAAAACATTTGAAGAAATCACTTAAATATGCCCAAGTAAGGACTTACAAAGTGTCTTGGGTGGGAAATTGTTGATTGCCTTACCATTTGCACTGTAGATAAATAAATTCTGCAGCCAAGAAAAGAAATTTGAATTGATTGTCTATTGTTTTTTGGCAGATATATTTGATGGAGGCACTGATATTTACGGGTTTTCACTAGAATTTTAAGATGGTGGATTCAAAGGCATTTGTTTTGTCCTTAAGGGATCGGCCCTATACTCTGGAGGAATACCCCAAGAAAGTAAAATATCCCAATATCTATAATATCCCAAGCCTCTTAAAAGTGGAAGAGATTTCTTTTGGATTAAGCCCATGCCAATTATTAAATATCCATTGATAGAAAATTTAATAATTTGACCCCTCAGTGATTTTGGTTCAATTCTGACTCTTTGTCACATTCAAATTCGCGTATTTGAATCCTTTTCTGACCCTTCTCTTGTCTGAAATGCCCATCTCTCTTTTGTACTATTCACTCTCAAGTAGGGCTGCAAAAAAGTAGTTATCTTACAACTTTGAGCCCTAATCAACACAATCTCCTCTAGTTCCAGTATCAAAAGTGCATATCTCAAGAGCTGTCCCAGGTTTGCGGAGTGCTTTGCATTCCGCATTTGCATTTTGCATTCCATTGCATGAATTATCTGCTTTCTGAAATATACACCTTAATTTTCTGCATTCAATTCTTTTGTGACTTAAATCATAGTAGTGGGGTTGTAGCAGTTATTTTTTTTTAATTGTAAGGTTTAATGATATATTTGTAATTATTTCATTGTCGCATATGATCTAAAATGTGTACAATGTGGTCAGATCAAGTAGTATGCTGGTGTTAAAGAGGGGAGAAAATATTGGGAGAGGGTAAGCAGAAACAAGATGAAAAATGATTAACTTTTCATTTTAAGTATTCAACTTTCTTTGCATATTTGTTCATGGTATATATAGATAACAGTATTAGCACAATCAGCTTGTTATGTTCACTACATTTTGCATGCAATCACCTTCGAGGGGAAAGGTTAAAGGACATTATTTTGTCGTGTATAACTCCCAGACATTATTCTTTCACCCACTCCCAGTTCACAACCAATTGTACAACAAAATATTCCTAGGTATGTGAATCATCTCACTTTGTTTGAAACTCATATCTTTTATTTTCACCATTTGTACATTTTGACTACCTTTTCTGATGTTGACCATCACCTCTATACATTAAAGTTTAGTCTCCAATTTATAGTCCTGCATGTCATTTCAAGATTTTTTCTTGGCCTTTCCTTATCTCTGCCATTATTACCAAGTGATCTGCAAATAGTTCTTCAAGACATGATTCTCATCCTCACCTAACAAGTACCAATCATGCTATGCATGAACAAAAATTGGCTAATTGTAAATTCTTGGTGTAAACCCATCTTAATTTTAAACATTTTTTGCAATTCTGTGCTCACCATGTTCGTGTGTGCATATCCCTCGCCATCATGACCAACATTTCTGGGAATTTCCTTGTCATCACCATATGCCTTCAAATAATTTGAATAACTCTTCAATTGATGGCATTTTTAATGTATTTTATCGCCATTGGTGATGTTTTTGACATTTTATATAGCTAAGGTTTTATCCTTCTGGAAACTTATTTTTTGGGGAATCATTGTAGAAACATTGTATGTAGGCTCTCCTTTTGGTCCAGTATTAAAACCAATATTGGATAATTATTTTATTTATCAGATGTTCTAGTGTCCAACCCAACTAATAACAACTTTGTTACAGGTTTTTAAAAAAAATAACAATTGATACGCAAACAACTAACTGTAATGTAAATGCCCAAAACCAAGCTTTTTCATTTGCTGTTATTGTTTCATTATCTCCATGTTTGAAAAAAATTGTGGCCCTCTCGTCTAATCACAATTCATTCATATCATTTAAATCTATGCTTATAAGCATGCTTATCAATTCCATGATTTTAATTTTTATGTATATATGTATCCATTGTGATTTGCCTCAAGAATACAACACTATTGTACGATGCAAGAAAGCTCAATGTTTCATGAGTAGAGAACTTGTTGCATTTGAATTTTATTACGAATTAAGACATACTCTTAGTCAAGTGAATGTTCACATAATTGACCAACTGTGTGACTGAATTCTGAGCAACTGACTTCCTTTGTTTTTTCAAACCATTATTACGGTGTGTGTTTATTTTTCTTTTCATTGCAGCAAGTTCACAATCCCATGTTAAATGCTTTTTTGTAGCCACTCCATGCTAATTCAGCTCGGTATGTACATTACTTAAGCTACATGTCAGTATAACTGCTGCAAGTGGATGCAGTAGTCCACCTTAACTATGTAATGTACTAATTACTAAGAGTGACTCATTTTCCATGTTTTATTAGATTTGATTGTTCTGCCTATGGAAAAAAATGTTTGTTGGAAAAATAATGCCACAGGATAATTCTTTGAAAAGTTGATTGGTGTTTTAGTAATGTGTGTGCATGCTTAAAATTTCAGGTTAATAATTCATTTCTTCACTTAGTCCCCTCCCATTCTTTTAATTTCTTCACCCATTGAAATGCCCCTTCAGGGGATACCTATGTGCTTAGTCCCACTGCAACACATGCAAATGAATTACAAATAAAAAGTTTTTAATGATGCACCATACTTCATAAAACTAAAACGATTTTTCTGTCTTTGTTATGATTTTCCAAAGTTGCGCTAAATTCTCTAAATCTGATTGCAACTGCTTTATAAAGAAATTAAGTTGTAATAAATAAATTCTCCCATTTAAATATAATGTTCAGAGTAAGAGGTTTGGATTGGTTTAATCAATATGAAAAAGAAATTATTTACTTTCATGACATTGAGTTTCTACCTAATCAGACTTGGGAAGGTTGATTTGAAACAAACTAATCAACCTGTATACATATTACTGAGGAAGGATTCAAAACTAAACTATTTTTGTAAGTCAATGCCTACCAGAGAGATTACTTTAGCCCTCATCATTATGGAACAAATCCACAAGGTAATTAAACCATTTGAGTTTATTCAGAAACTTGAACAAAATATAGAAATCATAAATTGAATTAAAATATTTCACCCATAACTGTATGTGATGCACTGTTAGTGTGCACTTACTGTTGACAGTACATGGGTACATTTCTGTTTTCAAACTAATGGACAATGTCAGATAACTGAGGAAATATTTCCATTAAGTATTATAGTAGTAGTAATAGTACCTATGCAATGAATTGTGAAAATGAACTTCACTACTTACTAAGCAATTTTGAATATTATATGTACCCGATTTTTATAGAATCTGATAAGCAATAAAATAAACTATGGAAATATAAATACAATATCCTAATATTCCATCCCCATGATATATGTTTCAAGAATCTCTCTAGGCTGAGAAGGGAATGTATTAGGGACAATTTTTTTTCTACATATTATCTGCTAAAAAGAAATGAGTAGGTAAATACTACATTGCTTTAGAAAAAACAGTAGCAGGAGGTGCTTATATGAAAGTGAATACAGATTTATTGGTGATTACTACTCTCAACTGTTGATTCATTACCTTGCATTATGAATGGGTGCATGAAGCAGTTGAACTAAAGATATTACTGTGGGACATAAGAGATCTGCAGAATCATAAAATGGGACCATATTAATACTAAAGTTGTTGAATATTTATGGAATGAAATATTATTGCATATTATTTTATTGGGCAATTTAGTCCATGTGATTTTCTGCCTGTACATAAATACTTTGCAAGAGCTAATATTGACATGTGGGTTATTTTTAATCAGTGACAGAAGTAAAAAATCTGTAATCCTCCAAGAGGATCCTCACATTTCATACAGTTTGTTTTCATAGGAACTATGGCTCCCTCTTCCCCAGTAATCTGTTTGAAATTTAAATAGTGGAGGACCATCGGAGTAAAGAAACCTGATTGTCATTAATATGCTGATAAACTGACATTCGTGTATGGATTGATATCAATGCTGTACCTGTGTTTTCAACCCATAAGTTTCCTATCCTATTTGGTCTTTTTTGATGTGTTTAATTGTAACTTAAAATAAGAAAGCTCAGATTAAAAGGTATCTCGGAAATCATTCACTAGGTTTAGCAAAAACATTCGAATACACAACTTTAAATTAAATTTTCAAAACTGGAGTCTTCATATTTTTTGTTGCCCATGTGGTTATGTGGCAATTTGATGAATTGTGTCAAGCCATCCTTAGGGAATTTTTCTCATCTTGTATGCTTTGCTTGAATTCATTCCGCTGCTTGCTCATCTCATCAACCATTCTGTGAAATCAGCCATATGGATAATAATATTTGTTCAAAACCTGTGGTAAGTGGTTTTACCTTGAGCAGGCTCATGCTCCGTATGCCATTGATTAATCTTGTGAATTAAATATGTAGGTGAAAGTTGACTAGTTACATGAAATTTTCTTGTAAACTTAACACCTATTGTTCTGCCTTAAGTAAATCTAATACCATGTGTCTCATTCATAAGGTAAACATTGTTGGTATGTCTGTCGAGCCTACTTATTCTCTGTGGAGAGTGAGCCTGTGAATATTCCCCTGCCATTCCCTTTTTCATCGATTGATGCCTTTGTATATGCAACTTAAATTGATGATTTGATGTCTGTGAAAGATATTATTGATGCAGAATTCCAATGAATATGTAAACTTTGCTCGATTGACCTTTGTTTAATATGTGCTTATTATTTTTGAGTTTGAAAATATAGATATTGCTAAAGAGTAGGAGGAAATGCCAGGTGTCTGGACCCCCTCACTTATCTCCAAAATTCATCTGGTCACAGAAAGCTGCTTTTATAGCCATAGGCATTTCCACTTGTACTAAAAAAACTTCATTTGTGAACTGCATATTTGCCCATGACTCAAGTGTACCTACATTGTTATTTTAATGAAACGTTTCAGTCATACTGAAAAAAGGGTTGGGTGGTTCCCTTTATAATGCTTGGTATAGGACTTGCATGTTGGATGACCTGCAAAACCAATTCCTGGCTATGTCCTTGATTTTATGAGTATTAAACCCTTGTCTATTGATGTGAAAAACAACCAATGTGATCAACATTCAAAATTATCACGTAGCTACTATTTCCAATTTATGGGTGTCTCGAATTTTCATTATTTCCTTTGTAATAGACTATTTTAATAGGTATAAATGGAAAAATTGACCATGATAAATTTATTAGTCAGTCAAATTTTCAGACGAGGAGATTTTGTAAAAAAGTGTATATTAGTAATGTATTCATTCATCTTAACGTGTTGCCCCATTTTATAAAGCTTATCTTCTTTTGTGATGATGGTTTGGAAGAAGTTTTGACCAGATTTTGCATAAATTGGGACCAATGATTAAAAGCCTAAATTATCAACAGTATTTTGTAATTGGAAAGCATTTATAGAAAAAATTGACCTAACTGCATAGTTCATGAATTCAAATGTGAGGGTAGAAATAAAACCCTTGCTTTGATGCTGCAATTCAAGTTTCAACCTGAGTAAACCCAGGTTTCATGGAATTTGCTAATATCTAATAGATATATTATCTATTGCTCTTACAACAGGAATCTTACTCAAACATACTCTTGTATTAAATGAACAGCTAAACAACTTCCAGGTTGATGGATGCCTTCATTCATACCCAGAATGAATAATGTATTGAATTTGGAGATTCAATTGAATTTAATAGCCAAATATTTCAAGGCTGGTTGTAAAATTCAGGCAATAATATAAAGAGACATATCCAGGTTTAATGAATTTTATTTTTATCGACAAATGAATGTAATGATCGTGTGACTAATACTTACTCTGCACATATATTTCATTTTGTTTAGCAATTTATAAATAAAAGGTTAATAGTTTAACTAAGTTGTAAGATTATTAAAGCCACTAGTTTTGAAAATCAAGTCAAAACAAATGAAGATGAAAGTGGCTAGCAGAAGAGTCGAATTAGATTACCTAACACTCATTCCACTTGCTCTTATCAGACTTTAAGTTGTGATATACAAGCGAGTACTCTGTTATCAGCAATAGCTGCAATAATCTACTATGTGGAAGTTAAATTTTCCAGTAAACTTGATACTCTTTTGCATTAAACCATCTTATCTTAATCATTCCTGATAACCCCTTTGAAGTGGAAAATGCCGTAGTGTTTTATTCACATGTGTATCGTCTACTTTCTTGGGTTCAAATGCTGCATTTATTTATTACATTTTCCAAAAGTACCCAACTATACCAATAATCATTTTGAAGAGAGTGTTGCAAAGGTAATAGGACTGGCAAAGCATCAGAAATTTGGCAGAAGAAAATTAAAAAAGTATAGTATGACTTTTGCTAAAAATAAAAAACCTTTACTGTGGAAAACATAATAATATTTAATATGGCATTTAATACGACACAAAACTTTATGTTAACACATATTCTTATGCATGTACTGTTGAAATGAATCACATCTACAATATTTACCATGAAAAATGAATGAGATTTTTTTTATTTAATGCAACTAATGAAATCGCCTTCTTCACATTCTGATGTCAATGTGTCTATCCAACAATGTTGTTTGTGCATGTATCACAGCATCATGAACAGTTGCGTATAAGGAAAAGCTGGGCTTGTCAGGATCTCCAATAATGCCAAATTTTTTCAACCTTTCATATACTGTTCCTGAAAATGATTTTTAAAGTTATTTTACTAATATTTTAAACTAGATTAGATGTTAATATAAAGGATTAAAGGTAAGTGACCTTAAATTATGTGTTTAAACTATAATATTGTGAACTGAAAAATGTTTACTTTTCCTTGAGAATCCCATTTTGATGGAGTAAAGATAACAGCGTTGTAAATTATCTTTGTAACATATAGGATGTGTTTTTGTAATGTATTAATTTCTCCCAGAACAATTGATGTATATTGATGTGTAAATTTAATTAAATTTTGATTTTCATAAATTCATCAGTACATATGTTTTTGTCATAGAAGTAAATCAACATTAAGAGCTGGGGAAAATGAAACTCAAATCCTTAAAATGTTAATTTGGCTTAGTTTTTTCAACCAAGTAAATTAACCCTTATTAGCACTTACAATATTAGCATTTACAAACTCAATATTAAAAATTATATACCACATATACTTTGAAATGTACACGTAAGTGGTGGAAGAAATGTATGAGTTGTCAATAGAAGGCAATAAATGACCAAGCTAAAAATATGTGTAATTTGTCTCATGGCTATGAGAAACAGACTCCAGAATTGCATACTTTTTAGAAATTAAGCACATCATTTATTGAGGAAATCCCAGATTAATGTCCCTCTGCCTTAATATTTCTGTGACTCCTGCTAGAGCTTAAGCCAAGATGCATGTTATTATAAGGAATATTGAGTACCTCATATGATTTAATTGTTGTTAAATGAATCATAATTCCATAACTTAACAGACTGAAGATAAAGTATGAATCTCCAACGTAATAGTATTTGGGAACAAAGTCATTTGTAGGTAATACCAAGGTAAGATCCTAATAGAATTAATAATAAATGATTTTAGACTAATGGAAATGTAGTGCATATTCAGCCAAAAACTAACCTGAACTTCCTGCAACCATGATTGGGATTCCGACCTGTTTGTATTCTTCTGCAAGTGATTGTAAAGCTTTAGCCCCAGAGGGATCTAGGAAGCTTAAAGCAGAGAAATCTAATATGATGCATTGGAGCTAGAAAATAAGCACATCAGATGTAAAAAATTAGGTTTCTTTTGTTGTTAAAATATTTCAAACACTGAATCAAAAGGGGATTGCTAAACCCTGCACCTTAATGACAGGCATATGAGAAATGCAGTGAAAACATCCGGCCCCACTACTATGGGGGCCCATGTGATGAGGAGCTTTGACTTATGAAATTGATATGGTGGATCCCCAATCCCTCAACTTTGTACTTAGGTCCATGAAAGTCTACCAACACCTGTAGTTAAAACTTCCCTTTGGATTCAGTGCTATTTTTGGGTTCATCAAATTTCACTTATATCATCATTAATAAAGTCAAATGAACTGCGAGTACCTTCTGTTTGGTGACTGATGAATTTATTTCATACACAGCTGGTATTGGTGGTTCTTCTTTTTGTGTTATGGTAGCAATATCATTTGTTTCAACGTAGGCAAAATTAACAAATCCACCACTCTAAAAAGAAATTTCCTCCATTAGATTGTTTAATACTGTGTCACAAAAGCAAATAAATTAAGAGTCAGTGTCAATGGGAAATGCCATATTTCACAAGTTGTAGATATAGTTTATTTGTGCTTTATTCACTAATTAGTGAAGCTACATAAGGATTGAAGTCTGAATTCAGTCCTACTCTTGATTTGCATTTATATTTATGAATAACTTTCATGGCCAATGATTCATTTTTTACAAATTCACATTCAATTGATAGGAATTTTTTCACTAACTTTATGGGATGAATATAGCACATACACATTCTTTATGAGAAGAGGATGAGGAACACTGATGGGAAACCTTTGAGGTGTAGGTATGGAAAAGAAAGGATAAAGACTAACTGGATATAAAGGTGGGGGGAATTGATGGAGAAGATATTGAGCAGTATCAATGTGTAAAAGGTGTGTCTATAAAGGATACATTTTGAATGATATGAAAGTAAGTGACAACATAAGGCAATGTTGTAGGGAGTACCACAAATACCTATATGAATTGCCTTTCCAGGACCATCCAACACCTAGCTTTATCTGATGTACTACATATAATTATAATATATTGAAATATTTGGGAATGATTTTATGCCTCTGTTTAATTTCAATAAATAACTTTCCTCTTGCCGTTGTTGACATCTTAACACAGAAGTTTATTAAATCCCAAAGCTTTCAATTAACTTTGATGTTTATGCAAAATCTGGGTAAGCTCTAGATAGAAAAATAACCTTTCATTGAAAAACAACACTACCAATTCAAGTAGCATTGATTAGTTGGCTAGGCACCTTCATGAATTTATTCTGTGTGTCCTATTTTGAGTAAATTTATCACAAAATATAATAATAATGAAGACCAAAGAAGACAAAAATATAATCACCAACCAGTTGTCATACTTACTTTCTCCTCATCTACTTTGACTCCTTTAGCTTGTTTCCTTTCCATTTTCTTCCGTGTAAGGAGAAGCTTTTGTGGGTGTACTTCGACAAGTCTGTATACTTCTTCTCTAAAGTTTGCACGTGTTGCAAAGTTAAGGCCACCACGGTAGTGGAAAATTTTTATACCAGGAATTTCACTAGCCTTAGGAAAAGTAAGAAGTACCGTTAGACCTAATGGGTATATATATATATATATATATATATATATATATATATATATATATTTTAAATGCATTAAATGAAATCTTTTATCATAAGAGTTAACTTACTGCTTTATACCTGCTGGTGTCTAGATACAGATCTGTACTGGGAATGACACCAAGCAAGCATGTGTAACCTTTAACTCCTTGAAGTAGAATCATACCAAGTGACAGGCCCATGCCAGTAAATAAGCCATAATCTATGTCTACAAGTACAACTGTTAGAAAAGTTATGATCCAAACCATGCCGTCCATTTTTGACAATTTCCAAATAACAAATAATTCTTTGACTTGCATTAACATTCCTTTGAGAGCAACCATAATGATACTGGCTAGTACACACTGAAAAGAAAAGAAATTATATGAATGCATGATTTTTCCTATGAAGTTAACTTTTGTATTTCATGGCATATATGACCCAGTTTTATCCCATGCAGTAGCTTACAAAAATACTACACCCAATTTTACACTTGATGTTGAAGAGTCTGGTAGTCTAATACTAGATTACCAGTACTTATTCAATTTTGGACTCTTCTTCTGATCTGACTCCCTTATTTGCAAGTTTCTATAACCGTAGATCATTTCATGAGATGTTTTCTACTTTATTTAACAGATTTTGTTTTATTTTTTTTATAAATGAACTCATTCACCTAATTCATAAACAATGGCAATACATTATTGTTATCCATAATATTTTATATGTTATTCTAGTTTCATATTTTGTCCAATTCTTTCTGCTATATTTCAACTACACACATATTTTAAAATATATTCTTTGCTTACCCATAAGTACAAAATAAATATTTTTAAATTTTTTCTCCACCAAAAAATGGTATTATTCACATGGGTCTTATTTACCATGAAATATTATACAACTTAAAAAAAATGTTAGGCTAAGTCCTAGGCTTACCCGAGGTAGTGGTTCAAAGAAAGGGCCAATCCATAGCAGCACAAAAATGAGTATTGAGCATGATATTACACTGCATAACTGAGTTTTTCCACCTGCTGTTGTTTGAATTAATGTTCTTGATAAAGAAGCTGTGAAGGGCATGCATGAAAAGAAAGAACCAAAAATGTTTCCTGCTCCCTGAAAAGAAAACATGTCTCGATAAAAAAAAGAGTGTTATGCATTTTACTGCTCTGCTTGCTATCAAAATCACACTGGAGACCCACCTGGGCTAAAAGCTCTTGATTCGAGTCCACTTCATAGCCCCATTTTTGTGCAAATATTAAAGCCATTGACATAGCAATTGTATATGCTACCATTGTTATGGTGAAAGCATCCAACACAAGGTATTTCATGAGATACCAAGTTGGTGATTTGGGCTCCGGCAATCTGAAATACAGAATTTCATATTTTAATCCTTTAGATTTTTGACGGACATTAGCTGCCACATTTAATAAAACTAAATGTTAGCATAAGATTATATATATTTAAATAATAGTGATATCACTAGTAGTAGGGCAAAGCTTCTCATTGATTCATTTGGCTTGATAGGCTTTCAGCTAATTACCTAAACAGATAGTGTCTTACCTCAGTTCTGTGATTCAGTTTCATGCTTTTTATGGATTTTTCAGAGAAAATTTGATAATAATTTTGTCGTCAAATCTCTTAAAAATCTGATGATCACAGATGCCAATCACGAAGAGGAGAAACTACTATAAATTTACAATGACAATTGGTTTGGAAGGAGGGTAAAGATTCATCCTTGCTACGTTCCCAGAGTAGGTAACTAAGTTGTCCAAATAATATATAATGTTGAGGTAGTTGATGAATTGTTATAATATCCATCAAACTGGAGGGAGGAGATAAGGATCCATAGCATAACTTTCACATGTGTTTTCATTTTGTTTCTCTGGAAACTGTTCCTAATAGCAGTATTGTGTCAAACTTTATTTCATCTACCCAAAATTTCTCAAATGGATTCCATGGAGCACAATCAAATACACACCACCATTGTCTGCATTTTCAGATTTACTTTCCCACATATGATATCATTGTATCTATATGTATGTAAAACACAATTTTGGAAAAGCTAATAAAGAAAGAGAGCCAGTCTATCACTGTTACAACTACATGTAGTTCTATGCAGGTCTCCTCCTGCTTTGGGCTTGAAAACTCTTTCTTTGATCTGAATCCACTTTTGGTGGTTCTGAAGAACCATTTCTACAAATTTCTGCTCATACATGCATACTGTCTCTAAAAAGGAAGCTTTTTCATTTGAATATGTCTTGACTTTTTCTTCACCATTTGATTCCACCCAAAAGTTGCTTTTATTGAATGAGGATGGAGTTCACTACAGACCAAACTCTATATCAAGTGAAATTAATGCTTTACGGTAGGGGACTCAGATCGTTTATCTGTGGTTTCCCAAAAATATCTGGCACCTAAACAATAACAGTAGGGGTTAAGCCAAGGATGCTTAGTAATCCTGAGAGTCATCCAGATTTGAATTCAGGTCCTCAGTTCAGTAGCCTAATGCTCAACCCAATAATCTAACGTATCCCTTGGGCATCTTATATAGGTATATACTGTATGAAAATGGCTATAATGAGTTTGATTTTACTTTTTACTCACACACAAATTGAAAAAAGATAAAAAATTTTAACAAATGACATACCCATGACATTTAACTGCTTCATGTCATTGGAATTCACTTTTTAATATCCCTACTGCTCTGATTACCTTGAGTGGCTCTTTATCTCTATTTTGAACACACATGTAAGGCATTAAAAGAGAAAAATCTCCAAGGCGTGCAATTTTATCAATTGTGACCCAGCACAGCTGGGAATATGCAGATATGGTAAATGGCAGTGGTCACCCACCTCAACCTAGGAAAATCAACAGTGCACACTATTTTAACGAAACGTGATGAATGGATTCTTTGCAACGACAATGCCCTTGCACATTCAACATTGATTGTTCGCCAGTTTCTCGGGAAAAATTCAATCACCATCCTTGATCATTCCCTTATTGGCCAGATCTCACCCACTGCAACTTTTTCCTATTCCCAAAATTCAAAAATGTGATGAGTGGACATAACTGGGAAGATGTGTACACAATAAAGCAAGGAAAGATGAGAAAACTAAAAAGCCTAACTGCCAAGGACTTCCAAGGGTACTTCAAACAGTGGGGAAGAAGATGGAATAAGTATATATTAATGAATGTACAGTACTTTGAAGTGGATAAAATTGATTTAGACTATATTTATTGCGCAGTCCTCATATATCACGTCATTCATTGGCTTGTGTTAGAAAATCTCAGCTGGATAAACATATCCGTCTTTCTGGATGGATAAATTTGTGATTCATATATCCAGACTTCAAAGCATCAATTGGAGAAATGGTAGCCTAGTGGGTAGAATATTTGTCTGCTGATGTAGATATCCAGGAAAACCCAGGATGTGCAAGTGTTTTTGGTACCAGATCTTCCTTGGAAATCACATGCAACATAAAGGAAGGTATGAGCCCATGGTTGATGAGAGAATTTCATACACTGTAGGGCTTAACCTGAGGTGAACCTATCCATTTCCTTTAAACTAACCTAGCTGTGGATTACAGTGATATGGCTTCTTTTTCAATAAAGTTCCAGGTTTTGCTTTATCTTTCTATAGATTTTACAATCCAGATACAGTTCATAAATTGTTTGCAGCTTCAATTGTAAGTTGATAATATTTTCAAGCTTTTTAGCAAGTTAATAGAATATGTCTAACTTGACCAGATCTTCATCCAAATCCATGAGGAAAATGGAGCAAATGGAAAATTTCAATAAGCTGCATCAGTCAAATGATTTTAATCCATGTCTCGTCAGAGGTCACGCCAGTATTAACCACACCTATCTCTTGCTCCCTTACACATTAAGATGAAGCAATTATTTGATTCAATTGTTTGCTGAGTCTGTGATGATGTCTCTCTAATTTTCATCATTTTCCAGTATTTCAGTTGTAAATAGAGTATCATGGCAATGTTACTCACCCAGTTGGAATATGGCCAACAGTACGGAGGCCGTATTCTTCTTCTAAATTAACGTAAATTGAAGTTAATGTTCCAGTTATGACAACTACAAGCTCAATAGGAATAGGAACTCTGGAATATTTACTAATCCGAGGCTGAAAGGAATAAAAAATGAATGTTCATTAGTAAACATAGAGGGATTTAAATCATTTTTGTGGAAAAATATACTATGTTTTCTCACAAATGCATGCTTGAATTATCAGCCATATTTGGTACACTGGCAAATGTCACCAACTCTAACAGTTACAAGGGAGGATATAATTATGCAAAGTTTCTATGCCATGAAAATAATTATTGCAGTATTTTAAATTGACAAAATGCAAAGCTAAAATCCCTGAAGGACTTCTTTAAAATTGGAAAGAGTATTGGCTTTGTCATAAAGACCATAAAAGGAGCAAATGCTACACATCACAGCAATATTATGATATGGCCCACCTACTTGCAGGTACTTGACCTGAAAGATTTTACATTAATAAGCACTTGTAGAATTAAGATTGTTATTGCAATTAATTATTTTTAATTTACACATCAACATAAGTTAAGCACTTCATATTACTCAGCTTCAATTGTATTATAATCTTATGACCTTATCAGGGAGAATTAAAATTTGCAATCATTCTAACCTTCATTATGTTATTTTATTATTATTTCCTCACTCTCCTCTTGCCACCAGGTTGGAATGATGGTACTCATGCCATCCAGAAAATCCAGTCTCCCCATACATCCCAGGTATGAGCGATGAAGATATATTCTATCTCTAGTGGTTTGATCCCAGGGAAAGTGACTGATTAACCAAATGAGGCTTATCAGGATAATAAGCATAAAGGTAGCTAGGTCTACTATTAGGGATAGGTTGGCCAAAAAACTCTGGACTTCTTCCCCCCTTCCACTTCCATATGCACTTAAGAACTAAGTAGAAGGTGAAACAAATGATTTCAATCTCTTACAAAGACATACTTAAGTGGGAAAATGAAACAACCATCATATTTTGGAACCTGCAAACAATGGCCCAAGCAAACTGCTATTTTATTTTGTAATATTAGATGGAGCCATTTTTCTTTACTAAAATTCACCAATATTATGCTCAATTACGGTGAGTCTTCTGCAACAATCTGGGGTAGATGGAACCATGTTCATTTAATAATTAGGAAAATTATGATAATTTTCAAGGAAGTTCATCAGAAATGTATTATAATTCCTCACTTAATAATAAAAAGAAAATGCTAGGTCATTTTCATTGTTTGATTGAATTTACCACTGGGAAACATTTCAAAATCTTACTCAATGTTCATGTGGTGGTAGAGTGGAAAAAATCCATTGAAAAGCCTGGAAATGGTGGTAGAATATTCTAAATTGTCTGGACGTTAGAAAAAGAATCATCTATTATTTTTTATTTTACTTTAGGCTGTCTCCGCCAATAAAAAAAACTGATCAGAAAATTAAATGAATAATAAATAATGTGACTTGAAGTAATCAGAATGAAGAGCTCAGAACTTCACTATTTCTTTGTCAACAATTTTGAATATTTAGCAATGAGTATGTTTAATGTGAACTAACTCGTGTCCATAAAAGTGCAGTTTGAAATTGCAAGTTAATAAACACTAGGCAATCGAAGAGGACCAATCCAGTATTACCCATTTTAAAACTGTGTTTACAATATACCATTTTTCTTTCAAAATTTATAACTCCTATAACTTATCAATGAACTCAGATATAAAGAAAGGCACAGCTTTCTTTAGAAAATAACCATTTTTTTGTTAGTAGGTAAGTGTGAACTAATGAAAAACTATTTCTAAAGGTGACTCAGTCTTTCTTCATATTCAAGATGCCTTGTAAAAATAGCTATTTTGCAAAGTTACTTAATTTCAGAATATTTTGAAAACTAATAACGATAAGTTTCAGATTGTCCATCTGTAGTAGCAATTGAAGAAATGGAATAAGGGCTGGGTTTACTTAGTAGAGAGTTTATGCTACAGAAAGTTTAAAAAATATTTTTATTATTTTAAGACCAATAAAATTGGCTTACCTTAATAATTTCATTGTTAACCAGCAGCATGGTTAGGGCCACTGCTGATACTACAATTGATGCCCAGTTCACTGTACTTAGTTTACTAAAAATATCTATGTATGTCTGAAAAAATGATTAGAAACATTTCAGATGAGGTTATGCATTTTAAACTGATGTAGCATAGAGGAAGGCTTCACCAAGTAAATTTTGCAATAATATACAAAGGAATTTCAATTTAGAAGTAAATTTTTCAGAAAAACTAAGGAAAAGACATTTCAAAAATGTATATAAATACATGGCTGAGGTCTCCTTTGGTTAGCTTACTTTTTTAATATATGAATCATTTGAAAACTTGTAAAATAAATAGAGTTTTTAACATGAAATATATGTATGCGATTACTATTAATTTTAATGCATTTTTGTTTAACTTACATATCCGATGTTGAACACTCCTTCAAACTTCTTAAGTTTTATTCCCAGGAGATCTTTAATTTGTGATGTAAATACATGAATGGCAGCTGCTGTGGTAAAACCACTGACTAGAGTTTCTGACAGCAATGTGCAGACAATGCCCAGTTTAAAAATTGACATGAGAATCTGTTTTCGGGGAAAATGTTATGTTATTAAGATGATAACTTTGTCATTAGCTTATTTCAACTAATAATATCATGCTATCTATCGTCTCATATATAGAACTAGATTATTATATTATGTAATACTATTTTGGGGTTTCTTAATAAAGTACCAAATTAAAGATATATCTATAGATTAAAAGAACTGTATTTTAGATAGATCTTAATTTGGTTATTTTATTGAAAAATCCCAAATTTTGATCCCATTTTCTAGTGTTTTAGTGTGAAAAGCAAATTAATTTTTAAAATTAAGTCAAAGAAATCATTTCTACCCTAATTTTATTGTAATCTGTAGTCACAAATAAATTAGGTATGTATCTCATCAACTTGTATCTAATGAGTGATAATATTATACTGACAAAAAAATTATGAAATAAGAAACTTTGCTCTTTCATCCAAGGTGATTTCCAAGATATTTGCCTGGTGAGGTGGCGAAAACCTTTTCAGTTTTATCCCGATGAGAGTAGTTAATTGCAACCATGTTTGGTCCCATAATACACCAGGGACTCTTTTGATACCACTTTCAATTACCCAGATATTATATGACTCTAATCATGACTGTGGTAAAACTTTTTTCATATTATGTACGAATAATTTCAGAAAAAACTATTCCTTATACTTTTAGATTGACACCAATACAAAATGTAACTTTTAAGTAAAAAATAAAGTTCCAATACTGATATGCCAATATTGATTGGAATATTAATGTACCTGCATTGACAGGAGAGAGTAGAGCAGTCAAAATGTCATTAGAAAGATGAATTATGAATATTTCTTTTGGCTTTTGTAACTGAGAATGACAGAAAATTTGGACAACTATTTTCACCACTGGTTACATTGTATTTGGGGAATATTATGAGTTTTTTTAAGTTGAAAAAAACTCCACTACCATTTCAGTAAAATATTTCCTCACCTGCATCCCACCAACCATAAAAGCCAGCATTGTGGCCACTTGCATTGGAGAAACAGCTGTTTCTGTCATGTTGGCTGGAATAGGCATTCCATCTTCGACATTTGCATAATGGGTGACTGATTTCCCCACCATCAAAGAAATTACTGCAAATGTTCCTGTTGCATATGAAAAATGATCATTTGTTTAGGTTATCAGTAATTATTATATTATATCCTTAAAATTACCTTAAGAGAAATCATGCTCAGCTTAAGATGATAGATAAGGCATTGGAGAATTCAGGAAGAACTTGAAATGTTACTACTAATTGGCATGGAAATTCCAATTATAGAGCAGTTGTGTTTAGTCTCTCATTTCAAATATGATTAGGAAAGTAGGTCAATTACAATGAATGAAGTATTCTCAAATATTTAACGCAAATTGTTAAATATATGCATTTATATTTTCTTCTTTTTTTCATATCTTGAACAATTTGTTTTCTTTTCATAGGCACATATTTCAAAAACCAAACATTATGTATGCTCACAATTCTTATGGATTTGAAATACTGTACTTATTTTAGTGAAATGGTAAATTTGCTGACTAATGTGATACTCAGAATTGTTGAACTCAAGTGAACAAATGGCAATTAGGAGCACTCAATTCATTCACATCCTCGAAGTACATGTGACTACATTGAAAAATAAATATATGATTTTTAAACTTAAAAATTTTACTTTAATGTACTTTTCGCTCGATCTTTCTTTGTTTTTGTTTGGTCTCTACAAGTATGTGTGCATTACTTTTCAGCCTACCTTCGTAATATGCTGACCATTTTGTATTGCTTTTTCAATGATCTGATGGTGACAGAAGGAATTGTTATTTTGTGTCTATTCACAATATTGCTGCATCCAAGTGCAACTAATGTTATGATCATGACCATAGCAATTTTTTTTTCTAGTCATTGTTTTATACAATGTTAGAGGAAGAATTAAAAGTTGGTTTTCAATGAGAAGGTTTTAATTATTAAGTACCCTGTGGTTGTGCAAATCATATCAGATACCATGCTGTTTCACTCTTAATCACAATAAAATCTGGCATTTTTGTCATTCCAACTTCACACAAGTTGCCAATCTCATGTGCTCCTCAATTCCTTCTTCTATCAAAATCCAAAATTGAATTAATCAAGTATTTATTAAAGGGTTGATCCATATGTTCAGTGTCAAAATCTCAATATCTAATATAATATAAAGATGTAGGGGGGTTTTTGCAATGTCATACATGGAGGTTAGGAGGAGGTCCAGAAGTGTTCTAAATGGTCAAATGTAATAATTAAACATATCCAAAGCGTTTGAAGAGGTTATCTAGTCATCTCATAGCCCCCCCAGTCATGAGGAGGATGCTGTTGAAGCTTGATTTTCACACTTTTGTTGTGAATTCATTGCCTGAGTTCTTGATCATGCTTCTGATGTGCAAATATGTATATACAATTTTTTTCAAATTTAGTTCATAAGCTACTCAAGTAAGGATACAAACAAAATGAATTAAGTCATGTCACTGACCCAGTGGGATTGGTGAGTATGATAACCCACAGAATACTTTCTTTCCAAGACCTGAAAGATTTCAGTTTTCTCTTACCCATTGATATGTGTTTTGAGGTTCCAAATATAAAATATATAAAAACTGGAAACAATGCCATGTAGATGCCAGTGATTGCAGGGACGCCTCCTAAGAGAGCATAACCCATTCCTGGAGAGAAACAGAAAGTGATCATTAGATTTTATTCTCATTTATAGGCATTTAGTTATATTTTTATTAGTTTATATATGAATGTATTTAGAGTTATTTAATTATGAAAGCATATCCCTTTTTCCAAAATAAAGTTAAGTTGGTTTCACATAGTCTGTTACGTTTCATAAGAATATCTTCTTCACATTCACTTAAAATAAATGGGTACCAAAACCTGATATATCCTGTGTAATAAGAAAGGAAGCATAGGGTTCAAATCATATTCAAATTACAAGTAGTTAATGATTCATCCATCTTTCATAGATAATACACTTTTAGCACATACATAATTGGATTTATGTGTAGAAAACTAATATTTTTCATTGCAAATATGAGTGAAGTTTTTCTTTCCTAAAATTGTATCATTGGATTTTTATTGATATTGAAAGTTAAAAGTTCATGTAAAAGTAGAGTACAAAACTAAAAATGATTGAGGGAAATTTTGTTTTGAAATTGTAGGCTGTACAATAATAAAAGATTTCTTTGAATTTTGCTAGATATTCGAGACATACCTGTAGTACTTAAATGAATTTCTTATTTCTTATCAGTATGTGCTAAACAGAAACCTGGGAATGAGTTAAAAGTTGGGTCTCCCCAAATCTCACATCCAAAATATAAGTTCATCATAAATGTAGTCGATAAATGCACATTATATTGGATATAATAAAGTCAAAGCATTAATACTTTAGTTTTTAAAGGCTAGTTTAATAATGCACAAACAAATTGGTAAACCTCTTGTAAAAAGGGTAATTTCGGCCTCTTACCTTGTGGAATGTGCATGACAGCTACAGTAGAACCAGAAATAATATCAGATACCAAATCTTCTTTCCAATTGTACCTTGGAAGCCATGTTAAAACAGGAACAGTTTTCTTTATGGTGCCCCATACTGTCATATCACTGAAAGCATCTTTACACTTGTCTTTAACTGAAATGAAAATTAAAGAAATATGGTTCGATCAATAATATTTGCTACCAAAAAGAAATAGGCTTTAATTATAAGTGTTCATTATATTAGAAGTACAGAATTTAAGATTTACAACCAGTCAGCAGGATGAGAGATAACTTTTGCCAACTCAAAATGCATGGGTTAAAGGGCTCTAGAGGCCATGGATTTTGTGATTGTATGTGTTTTTTTAAATGATTTTGATCAATATTTTTGACATTCTTAAATAAGTATATACTACTAATTGGTCTATATTTTCCTAGTCCTAGAGTGTTGCATTTTCCTACTAGATGCATTACTACTAGGCACTAATAAAATTTAAAGAAGTTGTAACACTGACTTTTGTTACCAGCGTCAATGCTAAATTATACTGCCAAAAATTAGAAAATCTGGTTTTATGTATTAAATGAATGAATTTTTTGAAACATTTATTTTAAGTAGGGGTGTATGACATTGTTAAACTACTGATTTATTTGACATGACTTACTTAAGAAGTTTACCTCTGGAATACAGAGCCACTCAGATTGTCCTAATAACACATTATCCAACAATTATTAGGTTTTATTATTCATCATTTTATTTGCGGCAATATTAAATTTTTTTTTTATTATTTCAAAGGAAATCAAGTCTCTTCTCTGAAGATTCACTTCTTCATGGGAGTTGGATAAATATGGAAGAGGGGAATAGATTGGCATGATTTCCATGGGCACAAGAGCTGTACTGCCCTCTTGTTTGTTTTAAAAATATATGGGAGCGGGCAATCATATTTTTTTTCCGTATTTCATAAAATGAATAGAGTCAATTTAAATACCATTATAGGTTGAGGAAATTTTGCTGTGACTAGTGTTGCGTGATTACAGTGACTCATAGGCATACTCTTTTATAGACTTCAGAAATCCTCTCCTAGATACCCATTTTCTCCCAAGAATTACTAAATTTTGCCATGGGATAATTATGTTCAGTGAGTAATTGTTTAATATACCTTTTAATTTAATACATCTTGAGTGAAATGAGGGCTTTTTTCCAATTTTACCCAATGGGAAAAAAGATCCCATGGGTAAGATATTGTTTTATAACAGGTTTGAATATTTCTAATTGTTATCAAACTCATACGTATATTGAGTTCAGCAATGGAGCAAAGAATTTATTTTGAATTAGATAAGCAATCAGAAAAATGATTTCACTGTAGGTTGGGGGAGGGGAGAAAAAAGCAGCTGTTTATTGATATGAAGTAAGTTGGGGAAGGGTCATGACTCAAGATGACATCATTTTTGGATGGCCTCATTACCTCACACTGAGTGCAGCATCCTCACATTCCTAACCTAGCTTCCCACTCTCAATCAATCATCAACATTGTTGATTACTTCCTCATCTCATGAGGATCTCATAGAGGCTCTGCTACTAATGTTTAATTAGAAAGGAATCAACGAGATGTTCACATCTATTTAAATATACAAGGAACGTAGCTACGGTCGTAAATCAATGTAAACAAAAAATACCGGGACCGTAAACTTGAGTTTCAAGTTTACGGTCCCGGTATTTTTTGTTTACGTTCACATCTATGATTGAATTTCTATGCCAAATAATTATGATAATCATTAATTATTACTGATATTTATTTTCCCCTTTCATTAGTTATTCATTTCCGTAATTATAATTGCGTACTGAATAATAATACTAATAATTACGCAACATGTACCCATACATAGGGATTACACTTACCTAAGAGAGAGAGATGTAAACTCGTACCAACAGAGACAAAGAACATGTATATGACAACACTGAAACAGGTATATGGTGACATCAGGAAACACACGAGTATAGTGTGTCGACAATGCGAAATGATAAGGTGTTACATTAAACCACGGATCCTGTTTACCGGAAAATCATGTAGTGTATCACAGATTATAATTGAAGTTCATTGCTTTTGGTTGTGCGGGTTGAACACGTAAAAGTTTGAATTTTTTAAGGCGTCTTGAAAGGGAGGATCATACTGGTACGTTGCTTAATTTTTTAAAATAATAAACGTTCACTTTTCCAAATCGAAAAAAAACTTACGTTTTCCCGTTTTCTATGGTCGTTAAAACTGTAAAATCTAATTTTCAGAAAGAATAACACCGTTCGTACATGCGGAATCAAGAATAAACATTTGGAAACCTAATAATAGGCAAACCTACCTCGCAAAAACTTATTCCGGTGAGCTCTTTTTTTCTCTTTCTGCTATCACAGTAACTGAGATATTCTCGAATAAGAACGACCGCATTTACTGTGAATTAGTGCAATCGGACGGCTAGGAGCTGATTCTTTCAAAGTTACTAAAGAAAATACACCATAGCGACAAAGTGAATTGATAACGTCAAATTACATACTTATTCATACTTATGCGTATTCATTTTCCATCCACAAATAGATGCATCCAACGTATACTACATACTTGTACACCTACGAATGCCGAGGTAAAATGAATTCATTGCATTTGTATCACTAAGGAACAAATGTGGTAGTCTTTTTGCACACTCAGGCATTTCTTATATATGGTAGGTACTCACATGGTACTTTTGGCTTTTGGTAGTGAAAGTCCTCGTGTAGCTTCTCTTGTTGATAAACGCGGCGCTCAACTTGTACGTGATAATCGACGTCCGGTTCCATTTTTTAGCGTAGGCTGAAAAAAAATAAAGAAATATCAGTGAATATAAATTCGATTTATAGATTGTTTGATAGTTGCAATTGATATTTTTCTGGCAGCAAAAATGTTTAGAAGGAATGTCAGAGCAAATGGCAAATCATACGGGTATCTCAAATATTCAGACATATGCTCTTTCGCATTGATCGAGAATATTTTAGAAGAGTCAACGGTAGCGAATTATATGAATTAAACAATCAATTACCAACAATTTAGTTTTTATTCCCTTATTTCTAAAGAAATCGTTCGTTTTTTTAAATTATTGGTGGCCCGTAGTTCACAACCATATGGAAAATCAAGCTCTTCTAATAGAGGCAGTCAAATGAAAACCGAATACCCGCCATTACACAGTCTGCTAAAAGCTAGAAGCTAACTGTTCGCGTATCGATACTGCCATCGCTGTGGCAGGGAACAGCATAGTGACAACCCATAGGCAATTGTTGGGTTATGTCCTTGTTGGTGCGCGGGCTGGTTGTTATAGCAGGTGTTCGGTTATTTGACTGCCCCTCGTATAAAATATTTTCCGCTGATTATTTCCTAGTTACGCCATCGAGAGAAAGAAAACTGTCACAATTTATGGAAATGCGAGTAGAAATACTCGTATACACATAATGGGAAATAAGAAAATTTTCGGGAAATTACAAAATTACTCTCGACTTTTTTTGCAATTAAGTTCTTCAATACTTAAACAAATGACTTGATACAAGTCGTGATATTTAAAAAAAACAGATAATAAAACTCCTTTTATCTTTGCGCTACGAGAAGGGTTCGGCAGGTAGAAATTAATTCAAATACATAACTGTCTACACTCAAATACACATTATTCTATACATAATCTTCTGCAGGAAAAGGCATTAATTTATTTATTTGAGCTTGTAAGATGTTTTTAATGGAGGGTAAACGCTATGAATAAATGCGATTTATCGATAGTTTTCAGTATCTTATCTTTGTAAGATGGAGCGCTGTAGTCCAGAGCTAGGACTACTGATCGGGGGGCCCGGGTCCAAGCGGAACATGTTCGTGTTTCTTTTTATGAGCTTCATATATTTTTATGCTTTCCACACCTGTGCCACCCAATTGTTCAAATATCGCTTTGTAAAGTGATAATTGAATGATATCTTAAAATGTAGCTCTCTGACCCGCAAGCAGTGGGACAATATACGAGTAGTTGCTTTGCTTTTGAGGTTAAATGTACATATTTCCAAAGAATATTTCAATGAATTTGCCTTCTATGCCTCCACAGTTTTTCTAACGTCTGAAATATAAGATGCCCATTCCTAATGCACAGTAACTTTTCTGAATAGTAAATGCATAAAATGTCTGGGATTAGTACTAGAGCATTAAAATAAATTCATAGGGTTTCTAGAGTTTCTAGATGGGTAGATAATTCTTTCTCAGAGTTTTTTGATTGGTAAAAATGGGAGAGATGGAAAAAAGGGGGAGATGGAAAAATGGAGGAAAGGGAAGAGAAAGAAGGCAAAAATGACAGAAAATGAGATGCAATAGGAAATCAGCTCTTCGTACGGAATACAGATGCGGAGAAGAAGAGTATGCGGTCACCGATTAAATCTTCACGCCCTCAAAGTAGAAATCTGTGATATATACGTAATAAAAATGACAATTTAACGAAATATCAACGTAAATGGATCGCATTTGCACTATGGTAGTGGGTTATCACACCGTTTTATACAAGCCGATTTTCAATTGCTCATAACTAGGGATGGGCGAAGTGAGTTACGGTTGAGAGACCTTATTTACAGCACCCAACACCTTAAAGACAAGAGGATCTACATTCGAAATAAAATATCGTTCATCCTAAGCTCGGATTACACCATCACAATGTGTTAGCGTATGGGAATACAAGTCATAGTGGATAGATACCTCGAGGCATCTCGCAGTTCTCTCCGGAATGGCAAGGCATGTGGAGGGTAACGAGGTGGCTCGTAAAGGTGGTACGAAGAGGGGAGGATCATTCAGCGCGTGGATTCTTTTAACTACCCCTAAATCAAGATATGGCTGGACGAAAAATTCGATAGAAATTGAGTGTAGATCAGCAAAAGCGAAACCGGCACTCGCGACGAAAAAACTACGCGTTATGCTCGAAGAAGCGGCGATTGGAAACGTGCTCGCAGCGGGAAGTCACCTGCGATTAGGGGACTCCACGTGTACCCGCTCGTTACTTATGCCGTACCTACGGTCCAGATGTGGAGAGAGCGAATCAATGTTCAGAGCTCTGAAGAGATAAAAAATCATGGGGGAAAATTTTATTTTTGTGGTTCGAGAATCTTAACTCAAGTCATATTTAAAGATAGAGCTGTGTAGGCTGGAACAATTGTGGAAAATAGTATGCAGACGTTAAATCAACTTTTATTGAGACGTGGTAGTACAGAGGGTAGAGCATAGGACTGCTGACTGGAGGGGCCTGGTTTGATTCCCGAAATGAAATTGAATGATGAAGTGTTCTCATATTAAAATTGAAAAAAATCCTCGAGGTCAAGGAATTTAAAACTGGGTTATCATGGTCCGGACTGATGCTACGACATTGCAGCGCTCTAATATTTACAAAAGTGTGGGCAGTGAATGGGCCGACGTAAGAAGTAGGTAAATACGTATGGAGACACTATGAATCCTCGAGAATCATGACGCAGAAAATAGAGGATGAGAAAATAAGATGATAATAAATGGGGACAAAATGGAAGAATGCGAGGAAAGTCAGCTGAATATAAAGGAAGATATCCTTAGGGAGCATGGAAGAAGCCACAGGTAGGCAGATGCCAACCTGATGGAGCGACAATGACCAGTTTATACGACGCAATTTTCCATTCGACGATAAAATATCTGATGGGGGACTCTAGTGTGGGAAGACCGGGCGACTACGATTTCGATCGGATTTCGAGATTAATCGTTTTGGAACAGGAGTGGGTGTAAGCATGCGCTGCGATGGCTATATCGTTAAAACACAGTAACCTTTCATAAAAGAAATGAATGCTGGAAAATGCATTGGTGAAAACTTGAAGGAGAGGCACTGTTTCTTGGTACTCAGTACTTTCGTAAAATATTCTTCATGTATTTGGAATCCATCTCAGACAGTTTCCCGCATTCTTTCAAGTATTGAAGGAAAACGGGGAAAAGTTTCCAATGAGAAAATTCCAAGGAGAACATAAAGCGTGAGACAATTACAAAAAATTGGGGTGCAAATTTTCGAGGACACGAAGGATGCATTGAACGTATTGAAAACGTATCGGTCGTACGGTTATACTTGGGGCGGAGAAGAAATATTTAATCTAAACCCTATCACGGATAACGTGGATAGGTAATAGAGACAAAATGAGAGAAATAAGCTACGTCTTGTACCCGAACACCTCCACATGCACTTGCGACGAAACCATCGGATTCGTTGCCCCCACTCGCATTCCCTTGTGAAGAGCCCACTGAGGAGGATGCATGACATGTTACTTTCAGAGCCTTCGGTGTGACCTCCAGTTGATAAGTTCCTGTTTTAGTCCCTCAGCAAATACTCACTTGGTTTTCGCAAACTCATCATTTACTGTCTTTGCCTCTTCTCCACCTTCTTCACTGGCCAAAAATTTTCTAATTTAGAACTGAGAGAATGGAAAAGCGTCGGGATTAGATGACACACCAATTTTGTTCATTAGATACTTACGAGAAGAAGGGCTGAAAGAGGACTGTATCATGGAATAACCTGATTAATTTTATTTACCGAAATAATCCAATTGGATGGAAACAAAAGGACGAAGAAAGGGCATGTGGGAAGCAGCAAGCACTCGGTTTAATTATATATTCAGAATCTTTTCATGAGTTATTAAAAGGCGGATGGAAAGAATGGTGGAAGATAACGAGGCGGAGACTAGTATTATTGGAGAAAAATAATGAAGTTAAGAGGTGGGATGGGTTAGTAAGAACTACATTGGAAAATTATGTTTTCCATTGGAAGAAGAAATGTGTGTAAGCTTATAGTTCGTGGAATTGAAGGACTGCAATTGTTTGTTGCGAAGAAAATAGTAGGAGATACTCATTTCCATGGAAAAGGGAGTTTACTGAAGAGGAGGAAAGCTCACAAGGAATCTATATTGCGAAGATAAGGCGCGATAAGACTTCCTTTCACCTTCGTGAACGTTTTCCATTCGCAATAGACGCTTTGAAGTTCCCAGGTTTTTTGTTTGAATACACCTTCGGAGAAAAATCGAGGTCAATTTTTCTCCATTTTTTTCCTGCATGCGTAGGTGTGAGGAGAGATTGTTCTCAATCAAGTGGGCAACATTAAGTAAAATCAGGATGATGTGGCTTCAAATGGCACGTGGGACAGGTCTACTGTTTATTCAAACATGGTACGACGTCTACACGGAGGAAACGGGAAGAGAATTATTGAAGCAAGAAAGAAGAGTGAGCGTGAGTTGGAGAAAAATGAAATGCATTAGAGAATTAGGAGATATATTTTTCATAGATGTGAAACGTGGAAGTAAAACAACAGTGAAGTAATTAGATTTTAGAGGCATGAATTGAGAGAAGAACGTTAAACATTAGTTGCTCGGATGAAGTAAAGAATGAATTCTCGAAGAAGGATATAGGAGAGGAAAATGCTGAATTAAATGCAAGATCGGAAATGCAAGGGCGGTGTTTTTGAGGCACTTAAGTGGGATAGCCAGAAGGAAAGGAAAAATGGAGGGATAGGATTACTATGGACAGTTTTCCGGAAGAAAGAGGATATGCAATCGTGGAGAGCGGAAGGGGAGAGAGCTGGAGAAGAGGCACCCTAAAAAGTGCAGTGGCAAACGACCAATTGATTGTTATTAGTTTCCAACTTCCTTCCACCTTTGCGAACGTTTTCGATTCGTGTCAGTCATTTTGAAGCCTCTCAGTCTCTCGCTTGAATAATCCTGCTGGGGAAAAATTGATGTCATTTTTCTCCGTTCCTTTTCCGCGTACGTAGGTGTAAAGGGAGACAGTTGGCAAACTAGTGGGCGAATGTAGTGGAGCACGATGAGGTGCGCGGGAGAGGAGAAAGCACCGTGGCACGCGATGCGAAAAAGGAACACATTGAATTGGGCACGCCCTTGGGGACAATGGCTTCGCGAAGATCATGACGGCAGTAGGGAGAAGAAGGTAAGTCTCTCGGCTGAAAGAAAAACAGGGGAAGAGGATATTTCGGGATATTGATAAAGGTTGATAAACAGGGTCATAAGGATTGAAGGAAGTAAAAGGGAATTGAGAAAGGAGTTGAATACTCTGCCCAATCCATCGGTAGAACCATACTACTGGTGACCCTCCGCAGTCTTAATACGTACCCACTAATATATGATGTGAAAACCGGATGTGAATAAAAATGTCTAAACTTGATTAATTCGATACGTTACATTCCCTCTTGTTCTCCTTAACTCGACATGAATCTGAATATATGCGGCCGGAAAAATGTTATCGAGGTCTTATTTCAAACCGTAAGGTTTTAATTTATCGTAAAATACAATTACTTTATTAATCATCCACCGAATGTTGACGTTTGCCAACTGTTTAGAATAAAACTGAAACGAGCAAACGACCACTTCCCAAGGAACAAATTATTTTCCCATAATTCTTTAAGATGATGGAATCCAAATGCCAAGCACTAGAAAGTAACGTCTCTCTCTAAGGCACGTTAACTCTTGCTTTAAAAGCAAATTTTTATGCATCTTAGGGATCTGCATTCTACTGTTCATCCGCATGTCTCGAACTTTGAGTGGAAAAATAATGATTATGCTGGAATTTACAGCGTACCACATTTACGCGAGTGCGGTGATTTGCAGAGTGCCACATTGTAAATCGCCGCACTGGAGTACGGAAGATGGTGTTAGGATTGACGTCTTTAATTGTTTATATTGTCAATAATTATGGATTCTCGTACATCGTGAAGGGTTCATAAAAGGAAAAGTAGAAGAAAACGAGGTTTTTCCTTGAAAAATATTTGGGCCGTTTAGTTCCGTGATCGCAAATTTTTCAAGAAGAGCGAACGAAGTAATAGCCATTTCAATAGTGGAGGCGACCGACGGCTAAGACCGTCAGGGTTTGGTTGTTAACTTGATATGGGTTGTATTTTCATGAAAAGGGGAAAGAATGGAAAGAAATCCGGAGTCGAAATCAGTCTACTCTTAACGATAGGCGCCAAAGGATCCACAAACGTCTTTTCCGGCGGACGACCGACTCACTAGTAGTGCTCTCCACATTTACCCAATAGCCAAGTAGGGATCGGGATACCAATAAAACGTCCTGCAACCACCGGGATTCGAACCCTGATCCTCAGGATGGGAAGCCAGTGCATTAACCAGCGCACCATCCCGATCCCCAGGATTACGCCTATCAACGCTGAACGCTTTTCCTCTCTTCTATCTGGATTGCCATATCAACCGATGTACTGCCAAACTTGAATTATATTCTCAACATTATAAACAAATGGGAGCGCCCTGTTACTTGTTAATGCTGTAAATTACTTGTCTCATTCACGCAATAATATTATGGGCCTGATGTGGTCATAATGAACTCTCTCAACTTAAATATTTAGTAGTTTAAAATGAAACTATTCTTTATGTGATAGTTGAGCGGAGCTAGGATAGTTCCCTTGATAAGCATGACAACCTAACCCTATTCTGGTTCTTCATTCAAGTCTAGTAAGACTGACCGGACTTGAACAAACGGGGCAACACGCTTGCCGGCTAACTCGAATAAGAGTTATTGTCTTCTGATCAATATTACTAATACATGTAATGAGGATTAATTGAAATCGAAAGATGTTTGGGCTACGTTACTAATTTTCTTAGAGGGAAAATCAAATTAGCGGCCTCAACAGCATATGAACCATCCCCTAATATACGCACAGAATGGGGAAGCATGCTTCCTAGGGTTCATACTGAATATATCCCGGCAAACTTCAGGAATTGTCATTGCACATACACATGTATACACGCGTTTTTATTTTATTTATTTCATATGATCACAAAGTAGAACTTAGGCCTAAAACGTAATAAATGAAAAACGTAGAAAAGTATAATAAAATGAGTAACCTAGGGATTAGAAAATTCAGTAGAATGCGTGTTACATTGAGTTACTTTTTTACATAAAAAAGAAACTACGTTTTGAGGCAAAATTGCCAAACCTTTCCCATCGAATTTAATGAAGGAAAAATTCTCGAGGTGGCGTCCAGGTGGCGTTGTTTAATACAGACGTTTCAAAGCCTAAATCCACCATCCCCTCCTGGATTAATTACGGGTTCGAGGCTAACGAGAAAGTTTGGGTTTACTTTCTCATACGAATGGTGGTGGTGTGCAAGTAGCCCATTAGACTGTGTAATGGTTTTCAAGGCTCGTCCAAAGACCCACCCTACTCAAGCTACCTCCACTAATAATATAATTTTTCCGAATTTATGTTTTGTTTAATCGGGATAATTAGCGAGCATTTTGAATTTTAATTTAAACCCTTGTTTTTGGGGCCAAATATATACATTTTTAATGATAGGAAAGTGCTTCTATCTCCTTGAGACAAATGTGTGAAATCCAGCGAACATCGGTCCCCACCTATCCTCCACCTTGAGCCAGCGCTGTGACTGCCACTGCTCATCTTCATATTCTTGGACCTTAAGTTTTCAGAAAATAGAATTCATAATGTAGGTTTTTAATCTATTTCTTTACAATGGCGTATGCCACCAGAATTACGGATTTTGGCGAATCGCGCAAAATCATACCACAATCATTCAAATGCTGCTACTGCCTGTTGTCTAAATTGAGGGTTTCCCTCGAACTTTAAATGCCACCCTCCAATAAAACGAGATAATTACTTTGCCATGAAATAAATGGCCATTAAAAAGAAAAAGGCCAACATGACGGGAAGTAACACGTTCAGAGATTTTTTTTAATTTAAGAGGGCGATCGAAGAGTGTAGACGATTTTTTTACTAAATGAATTTCCCAAGATGTTTCCGAAAAATGTTATACTTTATCGAAAATGTGGGGGCAAGATACACTAATGTTTAGGGCGTCGACTACTGATCTGAAGGTCTGGTTTCGATATCCAGTGATTTTAGATACCCTCAAGTCGAGTAATTTTTCGCCTTCCGTATCTCCCAGGGAAACCGCGGGCGGCACATTGAAAACCGACCGACTCTGGTGTGTGAATTTCACACGCAACGCCGTAGGCATTAGTACGAGGTGAGCCCTACCCTCACCTATCAAACCAACCTTCAGGTTGATTACTTCGGTGGAACGAGAAGGTTTGGTATCCTTGACTAACTTTCCGCTCTCGAAGTTTTTTCAATGCCTAAGGACCCATAAATGTAATTAATTTTAAGAGAATACCCTCTATTCTCATTGCATTGAGCATCTAATTGCGTTGTCAGTAGTTATGCCGCTCCTCAATCTGTAAATGAGGTTGAGCCCGAGGTATGTATTCTGATTAACGAAATTGCATCATCGTACTTGGTCGCCCACCTTGGACCTATTTTGACTGAGAAATGCCCTAAATTTTCCTTCAATTGCTAAAAGTATATTATCAAATATTATGAACCGACACCAAAGTTCCTCAAAATACTCATGGAAATATCATTTTTATTTTTCAAATATCGCTTGGATAGGAGTTATCATACACGCATTTCCTGCTATAAAAAATATAATTTATTCAAAAGAATTATATGACTTATCAATTCGAACTATGCATTTGCAAAGTATTAATATAATTTACGAAAGTATTATGGGTATTAGGGACGAGGAAGTTTACTAATCTTGTCTTTGGCGTTTAGAACAAATTCTAACGATGCCTGGGATTCATCTGTTTCTCCCGATTCATTGGTTTCTTTTCTGTAAACTTTTTAATAATATGACAAATCAATTTCCCCATTGCGATACACTCAATTGGAAGTGACCCACGAACATTATTTTAAGGATGCCCGATGAACTGAGTCCGAATGAAAATCATCTCTCTAATGCAATGAAATCAGAATTTTACGTCCTCCACTTTTCGTCGACAAAATGAGCATTTTGAAAAGCATTATTAGAGTATTTTGTCGATTTGTTGTAAATAATTACTTTCTATATAACAGTTGCATTATGTTTCACTTTACTTTAAAATTATTTTATGAATTCAAGCAGTGCGCACTAGGAAGACTGATCCCGTGGAAAATGAAGCTCATTATTACTCGGGTCCTTAAAGTTGGTTCTTAAAAAAGAAGCCATATGTCTTATTTCGATTCACTGAAAAACATCCAATGAGCAGATAAAAAAATAACAAATTCAATGGAAGTGAAGCATAAAGAAATCTACCTTAATTAGTGAAAAGTTACTTTATCACCCTTTGGATTAATCCAGCGGTGTGTCAGGGTTACCAATCTCATCATCAGACATCTCTTTGAGGAAATATTTCTAAAATATTACTGCTCAGCAATCATGTATTTACTTAGGTAATTTCTATGAAGCAGAGTAACAGTTTTGGTGGATATGTACAAGGATACAGAATTGCAGAGAATTTATATATATATTTCCGGTCTAAAATAGGAATTTCTTTTTGGCGCTTCTGGTTTCGGGATTTTAACCTTCATCTCAGGCCACTAATTGATCAATCCTTCAGTGATATTCCGGTTCTCCGTTGTAATTGGTTCAGGGAGAGGGATTCAAATGAGGTAAAACGCCCTTCGGACCGGACGTGAGTCCGTATAGCCGTCGGCACATTTCGTGAAGAGTGGACAGGCTAATGCCCGACGTCGGGTTTCTCTCCACTTCTCCTTCACTTCCAAAAAGTCCAACTCATCCCCGATCCCTTGCCCATATACAGGGCGCGTTCTGAAATTAATGCAATTATTTATTTTTTAAGTAATTCATTGAACAGATTTGCACAAACACTGAAAATTCTTCAAAGTACTGTCCTTGGAACTCTACTTATTTTTTCTAGCGACTCTGCCATGATCGGTACGCGCCCTGGAAGGCATCTTCGGGGACTTCTCGCAAGGTCTTCGTGTGTATTGACACGTCTCACTTAGTACTCGCGCGGTCGTCCGCGTTCCATTTTTTCTAAAGCTACACGTCTACATTAGGGGATGTTAATAAATTGCGATATCCATTAAGATAAGGCGAAGGCATATAAAATTTATAGTTGGAGGGACATACATTTCGGCAGATAGAAAAGTTCAGCTAATTAGTAAGCGTCAATTAAGAGGTGGAAAATAGGGCAAAAGCTAGGACGTCAAAAGAAGAATTGCTTTAGGCAAACATGATTATACGAAGAATCACTACATTGATGTCAAGCATTTAAATTAAAAATGCAAAGCAAATACCAGTGAAAAATTTAATATGGAAGACATTTTTGTATGGTTTAATTTTTGGCTCAGAAACGTGACCATTGAGGCAAAGAGATAAGCATAGATTGGAAGCTTTCGAGATGTGGGTGTGAAGAAAATGAAATGGACGGAAATGAAAACCAACGATGAAGGGCTAGGCGTGGTAGGGGAAGCGAGAAGGTTGTTGGGAGAAATGTAAATGAGGCGGGCCAAGTGGGTACAGGAGAAAATGAAAAGAAGCAGGATGCTGGAGACAGTAATGAAGGGTATTTGATGGGAAAGCGAGGCAGAGGGTGAAAAAGAAGAGAAATTTCGGATGTAATTAACGAAGGAAGAAAGTACGAAGAGTTAAAAAATGAGTTAGTATGTTTTGCCGCGTTGCTCGGGGCGTAGGAGCTGCGTAGTGAGACCATTGAAAACTTACTTTAACCCAGTAGACTATTGCAGAACATATGAAAAATGTTGGTTTACTTAATTTCTGACGTAAATGTTAATTGCTTTCATTAGTGGTATCCCTGGTGTCACACTGAAATCAGTTCAGCAGCTATTTTATTCGATTGCAATCACTTTATCATCTACCAGGTTTGAAAATGTTACCAATGTTACATTTTTTTTTATGTAATTTCGATTATTTTGGCATTAGAAATATTTTGAATATTTAGACAATTAAAATACGCTCGCTCGCTCATCGCTTGAATGGTGATGAAAGTGGACGCAGATAATGCACTTTCAGAAGGCATACGGATGGTCGTGGGCCTTCTGGTTGGCGCACATGACTCCACTGTAGACAGACAACCGGCGTCTGTCGTGGTTCGCCCGATTAGTCCTCAATATCCCTACGATATGGCGACGGCGATGAAAGTCGATGTTCGTCCCTCAGATCCTTTCTCCTGTCCTTATTTCCACTCCCGCGTGACATCATCGCCCAGATTAACACAAACCAACTATATTATACCGTCCCGCAAACATGTTTACACAACCAGTCGTACCTTTACATTTTTTCATTCAGACTATCGCCATTCTGAATCCATTTCCTCCATATGCTTTTGATTGATATACCATTGATTAATTGAGTCGTGGTAGTCCAGGGGTAGAGCGTTGACCTACTGACCGGAGGGTCTGGGTTCAATTCCCGGGGAATCCTCTCAGGGCACCCTAAGCTCCGAACAAGCTGTGCGTTTTTTTTCGGGTGCCAGATCTTCCTGAGAAACCATAACCGGCACAGGGAAAGGAACTGGCCCTCTACCCAGATGTGTGAATTTCACACGCCGTATAGGGCTTAGAATTGGATGAACTCTATCGTCATCTACCAAACCGACCTTCGGGTGGCACACTGTGTCAACGGTTTTTTATCATTGATTGAATCTTGAGCAATATGTTGTTTTTCCCCGTGTATTATGACGATATTTTAAATGAAAGAGTGGCTTCAAATGAGATCCTTGGGATTTGGACGTAGGTTGTGACTTCGAGGGGTTTTGAGTGCATCTGTTCAAGTGGGAACCTCTGGCTGTGATCAGCGATTTTTCCGTCGATCCTGCAAGTTATCTATCACGTCGAGTGATAACTGAATAAGCAGGAAAGAAAAGCACGTGGTTGCCTCAATGTGACAGCTCTCAAACCTTTCAATTGCCACATGTGCTGCAAACACCGGTTTGAATCCGGGAAAGTTAAATTAATAATAATAGTTTTCATCAATGATAAAACGCTGATATTATTAAATAACACTTTATCTAGTCAATAGCTTTATTTTTGAAGCGGAAATGTATTGACCTTGGCCACTGTGATTATTTTCAAGGTCTGTAAATTTCCTCATCAAATGTCATTAACTTTGAAACCTAAATTATGCGTAACATTGCATAGGATTTTTGTTGATATGATGATGACGTTCAACGTGAAAACCTGGGTCGTGTTTTTAAATAAAGTGTGTGGAATTACAAAATGAATAATTTAATTTCATTTCAACTGCATAGGATAGGTGTTCAATGAGTTATGAAGTCGGAATTAACCAATACCAGTTGTGAGCAATGTTCTCGATGATTCCGAAACAGGTTCCGATTATATGGAGTTGAACTTCAGAAAAAAGTACTTCGGAAGGGAAAAGTTTGGGTCTGACCAACGAAATGAAAGAATTTAATGGCAAAAATAAGGGTCAATGTCTACTATCCAAAAGGAAGGGCATTCAAATGATCAGTTTGTAGGAATTGGGAATTATAATCATGTGTGTAAAAAAAATTAATTCCTGTCTTCAAGGTGACGCCCTCAATTGTGTTATTGTTTCCGTGGAAAGTGACGGATATTATTTCCGAGAAATATTATTAACCCTCGGGCATAAACTCGAAGGGAATATTAAATCACGATATGCTCTTCATCTCGCACAGATGTTTTTGAAGGATTTATCTATAGAATATTTTTGAAGGCCGAGGATACACCCTCAGACGGAAGACGGTATGACATGGAACGGAGGATTTGGAAAAACGGTCAGCACAAGTGGCGTACTCTCAGTTTTCCAAATTGATTTTTACTACTTACACATGGCACATCGAATTCGAACAATTTTGTGTCGCCCAAATTTGGTCACGGGTACTTTGCCACTCATCAGGAGTGCAAGTCAAATCACATAGGGAACGGTGAGAGAGCTTCGATTTGTAGAGAGATCCGTTACATCCTCATCTACTGAATAATTTCGGACAGGTGAATTTGGCGCATGGTATATTTTGGGTGGGGAGTAGTACTACCAGAATCCATATTCGTATTTTGAAAATACTGTGCTCTTTAAATATCGCACTACATTTTCACTTCATCTCCATTTTACCTAATGAACTGGATTCAATAATGGCTTCAGTCGCTGAGAGCTCTCGATCGAATTCAATTTCCGGAATACCATTGAAGGATCGAGCAATCAGTGATTTGAGAAGATGATTAAAATCCGGTATACCATATATGCACTGTATTCGATCCATTGGTCTCCTCAGACTGGTCGATTTTTTCAAGGTGTATAATTCCCATGGATCAGGTGACACATTTTTCTTGAATCAAATTTCTTCACCCGTAGCGAACGTTCCATTGCAATATTAATGATTCGTGGTCTTGTTAATTGCGTGTAACCTTATGGAAACAGGTATTCTTAGTAGATAATGCATTTTCAAGGGAAAAAAAGGTTCATTTGAAAAGAAGAATACGTTTGAAAGAAAAGTACATTTGAAGTAAATCACACACGATAAATTTGTCTCTTCTTTATGAATACTTAAAACCAATGATTAATTCTTCGCGGATAAATGTTTACAATATATCCTCTATGACCATAAAAATAACAATGTATGACCAAATTAGTCCTTTAGTCTTAATTAGATTTGTCTTTGCAAATCATTTTAAATTAGTCTTTTCAAAATTAGTGTACTCTGTTTGGAGAAGAAAATATTTCATGCAAAAGGTGATGATATTCTTCAAGGATATGAAAGAAAAAAAAGGACGAGAGGATTGTCTAATTTGTTCTGGGCGTTTCATTGCACAAAGTTGCTAATGGTGACCTAATTCATTTCTTCGGAAGAGATGGCTAATTGTTGACGAATCCCTCAACAGATTTCCATAATCATGCGTGACCTCTGTAGCATGAGTTATTTTCCTCATTACCTTATTATAGCCTTTTACGTTCAATCCTTGAGGTGGCCGGAAAACCTCACTCGACAACTCTTAAGCAAAACACCTACCGTGAGCTCCGAATTCGGACCAAAACTGCCACAAAAACAACCTGTCCGTCGTCCACGCGAAAATCTATTTTCTCCCTGAAAATTGGCGTTTGAACTTGATGTGTTTTATCATTTCAAAATGCCCAAATACTTTGCCGAGTAATGCCACTTTCTTATTGATTTTTTTCTCGGCCCATCGAAGAAAAAAATACGGTTCAATGGTATTAAACTCGTGCACTTCAAGGGAATGGTTTCCATGGGAATGAGAATTCTTTAAACATTTAGTCATCGCCTTTTTATGAACATGAAAATATGTTTACAAGGCGGCGAGATTGCTATCAAGTGATAGTAATATGAAAATATAGAGAGCAACTACAGGCATGTATTTGCTGACTATATTTTCAATATAGTGAGCCACTATATGAATGTATTTGCATACTATATTTTCAATCAACGCGACTATTTGTCGTGATCTTAAAACAAATCTTATGTGAACAGCGGACAAGGAAATTTAGTACTGAAGCGCAAGCTGAAAAAGTATCGCTTCATCGCTATTTCATCCTGCTTAAATTTATGTCGAAATTCAAAGAGGAAATAATTTCTATCGCGAAATTTCATTAAGTAAATAATGTATTATCATGATCTTTTCTCTGCTTTTCCTCGAAAGTAGTAGTTTTAGGGGAGACGACCGACAGCTAAGGTAATTTGCGCCATTAGGGATGGAAGGGAAAGGAAGGGTGGAGGGAAACCCGGCGTCGACATTAACGCACTCTTATCGAAAGGTACCAAGGGGTCCGTAGTTTAATGTCTCATCCGACGGACGTCGTAGCCACTCAAGGTCCTCTCCGCAAAGCACCTCAAATAGGGATCGGGACACCACTGAAAAATATCTGTCGCCTCCAGAATTTGAACCCGGGCCCTCTTGGTTGAAAACCTGTACGTTAGTCACCGCACCATCCCGAGCACCGCTTTTCCTCCATTTTAGATAGCAAAGCTGTTATTAGTTTTCAGTAATTCTGTGATAAAACGGGTGGGTAAAGGCTCCATAAGCAAAGATCCTATCTCCGTTCGGCGGTAACACCTTGATCAGAACCACGGATGGTTTGGTCAGGAGATGAATGATGAACTTATACGGAACGCGGATAATAGTCAACCATTGTACGATTGACTGATTTAAACTCTCGATGTTTTATGCACACAATTTTCCTTGGGGTCATTCATTGCAAAAAGAAACCTATAGTCAGCACGCACGTAAGTTCTTCCTAGCAATATAAAATACCACTATGGAAAGTAAGTGAAGTTTTGTTGCTGGATATATGGGCTTCAGTGATGAGAGATGTACTTTTAAGGGGTCTAAATCATCAATCAACAGAGTTGACATGGCGTGAAGCATTTCGCATGGTGGTGGGGATGTCCCATCAACCCGGAATGGCCTCCACGCTTGGGTTGGCGCGCATCGCCCCTCCGGTGATCACTTGGAGCCAGTCCCGGAACACCATAGGTAATGAGGGTTCTCTGACCACATGGCAACAAAAAAGTAGCAAGACGCGCTTAGTGTCTGAGTGAAGACGTTGGTTGGAAAATTTAAATATAAGTGATATAGATTGCTATCGAACGCTTCGGCGATGAAGTGATAATTTTTCCGTGTATTAATTATTGGATGGATTTTGAAAATCGCTGACACGTTGGGAAATTTGGATTCAAGGGACAGTATTTATAGCCGGGTCATAAGTCACGACTTGGCGGTCTTGATGAGGATCGCCCTAATTGCTAGCCTCAGTGTTTGCACATTGGTTTCATAGTTGCATAGATGATGTCTATCGGGTTCATCTTATTTGCGTAAAATTGAGCTTCATTAATCTTTTTCTTAAGGCAATGCCTTAAATATCAACAAATCAGAATTTACATATCACTTGTTTGCTTGCCGGACAGTGGAAATGCTGTACCATTTTTTTGTGAAGATTATATTTTGATAATTGTATCAACGCCAAAGCATTCTACGCCCGTCAAGGAGATCATTGAGGACATTAAATATAAAATATGTCGGTGCATATATGTAGTTCGGCTGGTAGATACATTTTAGTCATCATAAACGTCTGCTAATAAGTTGTGTAAAGCATATGGTAACGAGTCGTTGTATTGCTAAAGTTTTGCATTGAATTAAATTGAAAGTATGAAAACTTAAAATCCGTATAGCTTCTAATTAAATTCGCTAAATACTTTATGTGGATTCTTCACTTTTTTTGCGGTACGCATTGGTATCGATAGCTTTTTATAGCTAATATTCGTATTATGAACATGTGGTTCAAGATATCTTAATAAATGGCACATCTTTTGGGGAACTTTACGATATTATTTTCGAAATAGCTAGTGCATACGCAATAATTCACCAAACACATATTTCGATGATGTGAAATTTTTGCGATTGCAAAAGAATTTGTAGGGAACGTGGTTATGAGTTGGGGTGGCATAACTGTCGAAAGAAAGAAACCTGCACGCAAGAAATTGAGCACACACAAATTCTAAGGAGAGGAGTATCTTCTTCGATTCCACCCAATGAAAAAATCTCCTGCAAGTATTTTTTTCTCTTCCGCCGTTTCGCACGGCTGGCATTCAGCAAGACATGGAATGTCGACGTGGCAACAAATATTTCGCTCCTTTAGTAGTAGTCAGCATTTTTGCGTCGCGTGGGAGCTGGGGTGGGGGGGTTCGCGAAATAGGACGTGTTCCACGACCCTCCGAGGGCCACCGAAAAGAACATTTAGTGAGATGAAATGGGGACGCCACTACGTTTGAGTTTATTTTTCGCAAAGAATTAAACATCACGCATAATAATTGTTTCACTCTCGTCATTTCCGGCGTACCGCGCTGTTGCGGATTCAAGACAAACGACGTAAGTTTCCGTATGATGTTTATCGACAATGCGACTCCGACGCGGACTCAAATCTTGCGGACTACACGCGGGAACTCGGGCGAGAACAGTTTAGGGCATGGCCTAAATTTCCGCAAAGAGCGCTTCACGACGGCCAAGGGCCAGGAAGTCGTGGTGTTTGGGCGTTTGACAGAGACGATAGTTTCTGTGGGTGTGTGGATTTTTTTAATAGGGGCACGTTGTCATAAGCACCGTACGGTACATACGAAGTATCCCTCCCGATCCGTCATTCGTCTATTGAATCCGTATGCATTCACTTCAAACATTTGTTAGGTCCAATAACTTTATTGCAGCTCCAACGCACCAAACCATAAATGGAGTTTTCCAAAATCCACAGCTACCAACTCGTCATGTTAATTCAATAGGTGAGGGTAGATCTCATTTTATGGTCAATAAAAACAGTTGTCATACCCTTCTACAATTACTAAAATTTCATAAACAGTTTCACCATTCACAACATTTAAAGGATATAGACTACTGCCGAATGAACGCAACTTCATTGAGTATGATGGTATCCTTACGAGTATATGAGCTCTACAAGGCTAAGCCCTAAGGCGGGTGGGTGAAATTCACACATTCGGTGCAGCGGGTAGTTCCTTTCCATGTGCCATCTGTGGATTTGCCCGAAAGATTTGATACTCGAAGAAATACCTCGGGTGTGAAGCCAATGGTGTTTAGAGACGTCACTTAGAATCGAATCTGGACCTTCCGATCAGTAGCACCGGGTTCTATCCGTGGGATTACGGCGCCCCTGCGTTTTCAAGTCCGGTGTTCCCATAAATCTCGTCTCCACTGGAAATAGGATGAGCCGAACTAAAATTATGCCTGATAGCTATTCCTACGACATGAAAACTGTTCGAGGGAATCGACCCGTTTGATCCGGTGTTTAGACTGTCTAGAAGCGAGGGAACGATAGTCTCACCGGAGAATGCTCACGGCCCGAGGATACGCAAGAGCCCGCATATGGTAGGTTACTATAGCATTTGGGTTCTTCGCACCTGGCCCGAAGATAGCCATGGCCATTACCCTCTCGGGAAAGAAAAACGCCGATAACAATGCGAAATCCGGTAACTTGTACTTCTCTATCGGCCACCTGGTGGGGAAGATTCAGTGTCCTATGCTCCAAACCCCGGCTCCCCAATGATACTGTATGTATCATTGGGGAGTGGGGGGAGTGTACTCATGGATACATGAATATATGAATTTCCGCAAATACGCCTCAATTTTCATTTTTTTGGAGTTTTGTCATAACGGGAGTGTTGATAAATCATTATTAACGATTATTCAGTGTCATTTCTAATTATTTTTTCCCTACAATAATTTTAGATTACCGTAACATCAAGTAAAATTTTTAGAAATAAATACCTATAATTATTATATCCTGGGAATACAGCGCCGACAAACACGTATCGTGTACAATTTTTTTGTTATCAAAGTGTGGGTGGCACCTAATGAAATCTTATTGTATTGAAATAAATATTGTATTAAACTATTGTTTGTGGTACTCTTAATGCCATTCGGCGAACATATTTCACGATGACAGCAAGCGGTTTTATATGTAAGGTGTCAATTCTATAGCCAATATTGAATATTTAAGAAAAGCGGCATTATGTTTAGTACCATAAGAGCAGTGACTTGGAACTCCGGATCCACCATCTTTTGAAACTGATAGCCCAAGATCCACCCTTAAAAAATTAAAACCATTTTACGTGCGTGCTTTAAGGAAGAATAGTCTCTCTATAAGCTTCCAGTAGCATTACTTAGGCCGCGGCCGACGATTTGTTCAGGAAAGAGCAAAATTTCAGCGCCGAGCTGAATGACAGTTGCAGGTGTACGTCTCGTTTATGTATATATTTGTCAATCGGGAAATTTCTCGACATATCGCCGCCATCCACATCCGAAGTCTTCGTTGCAATTCTACTTGAAAACGTGCTTCGCTCATTCGCCGGCCCTCCGGAATCAAATTCCAGCCAAGGACATTCGAATTGGGGAAGGGAGGGGGGGATGAGAAAATTCGTCTGGTCTTTAAATCAAATTCATTCTATTCGGACGAAAGGTCACGGGGACGGTTTCCTCAAAAACTCCACGGCTCGTGAGTTCCTGGGACACTTTGAGTGTTTAGACCGTAAGGGGATGTTGGTCTTTCGATTCGAGCCTCGAGGAAGTTCAATTGTGTCGGCGTCGCCCCCCACATTCCCAGAGTTCGCGAAAGTCGCCACACGCACACGTGCGCCCGTGAGTCCAACGCCCCGGCGAGGATGAATGAGGGACACTCCCTCGATGATTTTTCCCAAAACAATCGCGACTCCAACGCACAACCGGCGCGCGAGGTGTTGTCACGGCCCGTCGAGCTTTCAGGTGCCCCGCAAGCAGGAAGTCTGCTCGGACAGCGAACACTCGCGAGGCCCAAAATGTTCCCTGCTGGCCTTGACGACCCCCCTCCCCCGTCCTTCAGGTGCCACTCATCGCACCTGACCTAAGGACGTGCACTTCTCCTGAGAGAAGTGGGAGGTGTGTATGAACCCACTGGCTACTAAATGCCGAGTCGCAGTGTTTGGCCATATGAACTCGTCGGCTAATTCAGCACTTCCGTCCGGATTCTGGAGGATATTCTTCCGCATTGGACCAGTTTGCCGAGGATGTGCAACTCGTGTGGTCCGTTTGCGTTAACCTGGCTCGCAACGTAACGCGAGGGGGGAAATAAGTGCAGGTGATGGATTAAGTTTAATGGGTAGGTGCAAGCTCGACTAATTGTTTACCGACGTCACTATTTCATTGCTCATCGATTCTTTTGTGATTTCCCTCCAACCCATTTGCTTCAATCGAAGGACAATTGTATTTAAATGAATAACGCGTTTGCTAGGAGAGTATTGATCAAAAATATACTCATATAGAAGCGGTTGCTCACGTATTTCAGAACTGCGTGTTGATCGAAATATTCACGTAATTATGGCATTTAGGCCTGGTTTCATAATAAAATATCAAAATAATATCGTTATATCCAGTTGTTAGTTAATTTTAACGTTAGCAAAACTTAGATTTTTTGGACGAATCCGGTTATGTAAACAAATAAGACGCTGAAGAATTAAATGTGAACGTAGTAACTATAGACACACCATCGAGCTGCTTAACAGAGGTTTTTGAGTTTAACTAGCAGTCATAAGTTTTGGCCTTAATCGGAGGTTTAAGGTAGCCTTTAGTTTAACGAAAAATAATAAAATCTGGTCTTAGTCAAGTATATATATGAAGAATATCTAAACTCAACAGTTCCACCACAGTTAGCAGCCAGAAGGCTGGTTTGAATAGTGAGAGTAGAATTCACCTACTCTCACTATTCAAACTCACATTCGCTAATCCCAAAGCCGTGTGAAATTCATTTATAAGGGTACGGGGATCAAATCCTTTCTCTGTAGTGCTTATGGTTTCCCAGGAAGTTCTGGCTCTCGAAAAATAACATAGCTTTGGTGCTGAGAGGTAGCTGAGGGTGCTCAGAGAGCTGCCTCCGAGAATCGAACCCGTGCCTTTCAGTCAGTCGTTCAGCGCTAGACCCACTGAACTATCACATCCCAAAAGCGACCATTATCACATTATTGACAAGTAAAAATACCAATGCATCTTCCCATTAAATTTTTATTCGGTACAACTAGTTTTGACGTATCCTCAAGTACAAAGTTACACGTACAGGTGTACTTCGAGTATGCAGGTGGTTACTTTAGTGATAATGGATTTCCATAAAGTTAAGCCTGGAAACATCGAACATATCTACAATTATCGTTCAAATATTTATTGTGAAGTTAGATATCATAGACCATTGATAAATGCTTCCGTAACTCATACCGTATTGTGTGTTTTAATAGGGTATTAAGGGTTTCGGGTCTTTAATCACCACCATCGTTTTGCGTCAATTTTGTTTTTATTTATGGAAATCTGAACTTCAAGACCTGAAATGCAGTTATTCAAGAAACAAAATTGTGAAGGTCTAAATGACGCGTTTTTTGCCTTCCCTCTTTTGCTGGATCGTACAATCGGAAACGGAACACGTAAAAAAATTTGAATGCTTGAATTATGACTTTTTTCACCAGAAATTTCACTAGAATAACTCGCTCGCAAAAAAGGGCTCGCGTGAAACATCCTTAAACAGAGGAAAGATTGCCTTCTTGTACACGAATGAAGACTTTTAACCTTGATTCGTCATCACGTTCCTATATTAATTATTTCCATTGATTTAAACGATGCCCATAAGTGTATGGGTTGAATTTCGTCGTAAATGAATTTTCCAAAAGACTTGCCCCAGACAGTTTATGGCATGGAGTCCACGGTTACTCAGAGGAAATGAAAGTAAATGAACGTATGCATTCATTTGTCATGGAGCAGCCACCGACCCGCTATAGAAAGATAGAGCACGGCCGCTGAATACTTATTTTGTCGCCTTCTATCCTTTCCTCAGTCACTATTCGGAAGAGGGAATCAATCCTCTTTAGGAGTTAGCTGCGACGTCATGGTGATTCTAAATGTTTGCATCAAAACGGAAGGTTAACCTTGCGATATGTTATATTACTCCGTTGTATTTGAAACTTCGTGAAGGTTAAAGGTTTTTCGGGACGTTCTCTGGTATCATACATTCGAAAGTTCGTAATTCCAAGAAACTATGTTAGATGACGCAACAGTAACTAAATAAACTTCGGAGTGTAAGAGGACACCTCGGTAGCTTAACTGGCTGAAGCACTCGGCCGTACATCGAGGGATCCGGGTTCAAATCCCGGCCATAGCGAATGATTTTCACACTCTGAAATTGTTGCATTGAAAGTTCGGAAAAAGATTTGGTGTTTTCCCGGCGTATCAGTTGCGTAAATTCTTCTCGGGTCCTCAACCGGGTTATATCGTCCATTTCGGCCGACGTTTCGATGTCCGACTCAGTCATTCAGAAGCCCTGAAGACAATGACCGATTCGGACATCGAAACGTCGGCCGAGATGGACGATATAACCCGGTGGAGGACCCGAGAAGAATTTACGCAGCGAAAGTTCGGAAGTTTGCAGAAGCGGTCCGGGTACTTTTACGCGGATTTAAATCGAAAAACATAGTATGTTCTTCCTCCAGGGCTCATCCCCTAGCCTTTTTTAATCCGTCATGGAAACAAGTTTTCTTATATTGATTGTGGGCTTTCGCATCGATTAGGTGATGCCAAAATGCCTCTCCGATGTGCCTGCTCATGGAGGATATGGCGAATGTGTATGAACTGTGAGTATTATTTTTTGAGTCACTACATGCTCCATGAGCAGACACAAGCGAAGACCAGATTAGCATTTTTCTCAGCTTCACATAAAATATTTGGTCATGCAGCGAAATAACGGCAAGTTTCAGGCTCTCAAACAAAGTATTTTCGCCTCGTGACAAAATTTAATTGAAATCCTCGTACTCGCCGGGTAGGTGACGTGCTATGAAGAGCCCCCAAGATGTTCTCAATATAAAAGCCACATATCTTTCCCCAAAAGTGTTTATATATGCTACTTTCATTTTTTTCCAATGTCTAAAAATAAGTTGAAAATTATCTTTTTAAATTATGCATAGAGAATACATAGTAAGGATACTTTCGGTGGCCCATGTTGATTTATTTAACCATACGCTCATTGGATAATCTGAAGATCGCGGGTTAATATTCCGCCCGTTAATTCTAAATGATATATCGGTGATTATCACAGCTTGTAGCAGTGCGAAGTGAGCTAGAAATGGCATTTGTCTAAATTTATTAACATTTGTCATTAAATAGTATTTACTGACTGATTCTACATTTGAAACTAAATCTGTTTCTTTCTTATGTGTGTTCCCTCTACCTTTAGTATGCATTCTGGTGCATGTTACATCTCTATACTTGTGAGTATGTTGACATTGATAGTAAGCCCGTAAAAACAAAGCCATAATTTGGGACTAGTCGCGGATGCACTGCCATCTAATCCCAGAATTCCAGTTGTTCTTTAGTATATTCACATTCACAGGAATTAACCACACTGCTAACATTTACGCAAGAATCTCGATTAAGGCTCCTGTGGATCTTTTATTACAAGGTATATGGAATGGGCGTGATGACACGTTCCGCGAGAGAAAATAAAAAAAAGGATGGAAACAAAATCAAGACGAATCACGTGAACCGCCTTTAATCTCCATGACCCTCCACTCACAACGCATATACGCCTCTTGTTTACTCTATTTCGCGCGTTGCTAAGCGGAATTTCAACGAAGGAACTGGAAGATATCTTATCAGTCCTTAAATGCCGCCACCGTGTGTCACTTCCCCATCACTTCCTCGTAGCGAGGACTTGGAGGAGTCCCCGCGATCGAAAGTCGGATCAAGACGCCGCCTCACGATGCAGTCGACAAGGAAGCCTTCCGCTTCCATCTAAAGCAACGAGGCGCCGGAAGATTACCGCCGATGACTTGAGATCTTTTAACTAACACTGACAAGAGCATCAAATCCTTTTATCACTCGAGCTGGGGAGCCGTTATGAGAGAAGTGCATAGGACATCGAAACCTCGATAAGATATCGATACTGCCTTTAAACGATTCTTAAACATCGATATATCTGCTTAAAACGAAACATTACCCGTGCACTATCCCACAGTAATCGACACAAAGATGCGGTGGACCGTTTTATTTGATATGCGAGAGTAGAATTAATCTCGTTCTAAGACTTACGGCGTGTAAATGTACGCCATAGCTGCTGGGCACTTTCTTTCCCTACGCCGCTTGGTGTATCATGGGAAATCGGTCAGCCAAAATACAGCAAAACTTTGCGTGATGCTGGAAGATTCAGAGGTGCACATCACCCGAATTTGAAAATTATGCTCCACAGCCGCCTTGTCGCCAGAGTACCTGACTGTTATGCACTTAAAATACCGCGATGAAAATCAAGCACCATTGCAGAGAGGGGTTTTAAGTATCTTTTAGCGGACAGAGACAAAGCTGTTATTGAAGAAAAACCATCAAAATGTTAGATTTTCTAAAGAGATGGAGAATAAACGTGACAACCAATGAAATGACCCGGAGAGTTTGAGTTAGCAAAAAGTACTGGCACACTGTTTTCTTTGTCCCTAACGTTTGTATGGTGCTTACATATCAATAGGTGCTATCACAAATCTATTTCCTCGGTATTGGAAAGTTATGGAAAAAAACGATGAGACCACGCATAGCGCTACTTTGTTACCAGGTACTCTCCAATCACAGCCGTAAAGGGAAGCGGGTTGGGAGTACGGACGGGGAGAGTGTGTGGAAAGAGGCTATGAGGATCTCTCATCCTAGAATTTCTGTATTTACAGTTCCCGTACAGGCAACAAAATGTCGATATAGAAACAAACGAATGTTGCTATATATACGAAAAGATGTTTACTACAAGCAATTAGCCTACTCGGGACGAAAGGCACCAATGGGGTCACAGTTTAACGTCCAATCCGACTGTCGGCGCACTCCATTTGAAATGCTCTCCAGACGGTACCCTTAGTAGGGTTCGGGTAACCTCTGAAGAATTGAGCCATTCGAGTCAAACCTGGTCCTTCCAGGTGGGAAGATAGGGCACACTGGCCACTACACAAACCGGATATCCGCAGGAGATTCTAGAAAGACAACAGCCAGGCCAGTCTGATGCGACACCTTAGTCTCGACTAGCTTTATCCGTTCCGGTGGGGAAATCCCAACACTACCGGTAGTTATTACAGCTGATTGAGGAAGTGATGTGTAAACTATGTTGGTGTATGCTCGTGTTGTTTTTGTGAACAGAGAAACTTACAGAATATGATAAATTAAGGGTAGGAATTTGGATATTCATGTAAGTGTAGTACAGATTGTCATGATTTACATTTAGATAGGTATATTTTTTTAATTATGGTAATTACTATTTTCTTATTTTGATAATTTAAAAAATTTATATATATCTCTTTCATATTTAATTGATTTTTTTCTTTTTCATTATTATTCGTTTTATTATTTTTATTTTTTCATTGTATATATATGGCAAATGTACGCTATATGTACGATAAAATGCATAAAATAATATATTCACGTTGAACAGATAAATACAGCAAAATTAGTGCTGATATTTTTTTAATAATACATATTACAATATCACTTTAACAGAATAGAATTCTACCATTAAGGCAAAATGAAAGTAGTAAAGTTTAGCCTGGAGTCATAAGAGCTAAAAAGTATGATAGGACATACTCATAGGCGGGTAATGTTTGGGAATTCTAGTTGTACAGTTGTATGATATGTCATAGTCCCAAATGTTCGTTAACAGGGGCGTGTTCGTATGCGGTAGGCGTATTTGAAAATTCCTAACGGTGTGTGTGAGAAAGGAATCTATGGTAGGGTGTCTGTGAGCCGAGCGTAAGGCTGCATGTTACTACGAGTACGTCTAGGTAGTCTGAACAGAAGACGGAGATTTTTATTCTGGAAGGTTTCCAGCACCTTTCTAATTGGCATTGGTGATGGCGAAGATTTCGCCACAGTAAAGCACTTTAGGGCGGATTATTGATTTATTGAGACGGACTCTCGTGGAGTGATACAATGGCGAATGATCAGTGAACAGGTTTATCAATTTAATTTTTGCTCTATGAGCAGTTAATATTCGATTTTTTTTAAATGTTCCTGATAGCTGAGTGCGCGGTCCAATATTACACCAAGGAATCGATGACTTGAGGCCCTTGGGATTGGTGTTCTGATGATTCATGATGTCATGTTTGTGTCCGCGTTCGAAGTGTACACGTGGGTTTTTTGTGGCGTTGATTTCTATTTTACATGTTTTCGTCCAATGGCGTAATTGTTGTAAGGTGGCCGTTTAATTTTCTTATGTTCATGTCGGAGGTTGAAGTTACAGGGATAGCTGTGTCGTCTGCGCACGTGTGTGTTTGTGTGAATTGTTTTGTGGGTAGGTCATTGGCAGAGAGATTGAACTGTAGTGGACTAAGCAGGGAGTCTTGCGAGACGCCAGCAGACGCTGGACGCACCGATGACAGGACCTGGACGACTGAAAACATCCGACGGTTTAGGTACGTAGTTCCGTAGAAGATGGATTAAAGAAGGCGGGAAGCTGTTACAATGTAGTTTGTACAGGAGGCCTTTGTGCCAGACCTTGTCAAATACTCGGGCGACATCGAGGAATACTGCGTCTGTGTGGCAACGTAGAGTAAAACCTCAGCTGATTGATTCAACCAGTCGAAGGATTTTATGTATTGAGCAAGTTTTTTGCCGGAAGGCGAGCTGTTCCGGGCGGAGAATGTTGTGGGAGGATGCATGGTTTTCCAGGTGGGTGAATATATTTTTTTCGAAAATTTTGGAAAGGTTAGATAACAAAGGAATTGGTTTGCTATTGATAACTGTATTGCCGCTAAATGTATTGCCGGGAATGGTGGGATCTTTGCCTTGTTTCGGAATAAGGATGACTTTTCCTATTTTCCAGGTTTCTGGAGAATAGGAATTAAGTTAACAATGATTAAATAGGTCGGCTAGGGTGAGGAGGAATTTAGGAACAGAAGAGGTGGATTTAAAAAGGATATTGGTGATTTTTTCCAGCCCTGGAGATTTGTGGGATAGCTGTGTCTTGTATTGGAACTAATATTGGAAGTCTCAGTTATTGGAGGTAAGTCAGGGGGGTTTCGAGGTAGAAAGTGTAGGGTTTACTCTATTTTGTCGTTGATTTTAGATGGAGAGGGGTCCAGTGTCATTGTTTGCTGTAAAATGTCTGCCTGTATTTCGGCTTACGTCCTGGATAAAAAATTAGGTAATTGTTTTATGTTTTAAAGGAGGAGAGTAAATCTTGTTTTGTTTTCTGAGTGATCGTGTCATTTTCCAGTGGAAGTTGTCTTCAAATTTGAGTGTAGAAAGATGAGATTCTTATTCATTTGTTAGGAGTTTGCGAATTTCCTGTTTTGCTGTGTTGCTTAGATGCGTGCATTCATGTTTGTGTTGGGAAAGTTTGGTTCGTTGCCAAAGTTTACGCATGGAATTTCGTGCGTTGATAAGGGTTTTGAGAAAATGCAGAAGTTGGCGATTTCCCCCGATCGCCGCGAACTTTCCCAGGTAATGCCGTGAGGTTGTCGAAATTAATTGAATTTAGAGGATGCGTGTGCCTAATTAGCACAAATTAGGAATTACAATGTCACCGGCAACGGGTGAAAAAAATTATATTTAGAGGTCAAAGGTAATGGTATTATGAAGGGTCATGCGTCGAGACTGCCTGGTGGGATATGCAATGTTGAGGGGGCAAATACTTCAGCATCAAACCCTCTAACACTCTAATTGCTCGCCGTGACGTGTAGATGATGCTTGTTTTACTAATTTCAACCGAAATATATACGTTGAGATTGAATTTGATGTTCGTATTCATTGAAGTAGGATTGGATACAAGGTTTGTATTAAAAGTATCGGTAACAGTTTTTTCCTGACGAGTGCGTGGAGTGGTGAATTCAGACCATCTGTTGAGTGTTCGAATGATCGTAGATCGTATTGGGATTGATAAGATGACAGTGCACATCATTATCACGGTAAATTTAGCGATGCGAAAGATCTGCGCTCAACTCGTTCAGAATGTCTTGACGGACGACCCAGGGCAGAATCGAGTGTCCGCTTACCTTCTGCGACGGCATCGAGACGATTCCCTATTACCGTTGCAGTCCCTATTTGGCACCAGCACACTATTTCCTATTCCCAAAACTGAAATCCTCCCCCAAAGGACACCACCACCATGAGACCTTACCCTAAGTGCCGTCAAAAAAGCTTGCACGCGTACCCTTACGGACCGTCCAGAATCTACCTACCAGGGAGCCTTCGGGTCGTGAAAAAGCCGCTGGTAAAAGTGTGTAGATGGAGGGATGTACTTCGAAGAATTTTGAGGCATTGTAGCAATGTGTGAAATCAATCTATTTTTCCGAAACATTTTCGGATGCTTTTTATACGAAACATGCATGTGCTAAGGGGGAAAAAGTAGGCTCTTTCAGCAAACTTTCAGGATTACTTTTTCGATTTGACTTGAAAGCAAATTCTTTTTACCCTATATGGAACCTATTTTTGGACTCACTGAATATCATTCTCGCGATTGATTATGGAAAATTTATTTGCAACCTTAAATTATTATTATTATTTGCCGACTTAATCATGTCTCCCTCATGAGTAGAGCGAGATTGTATCGTATTTCAAGTCACGAATTGTGCTGCTTGACTAGTTTCCCATTAGAGGGGGTCAAATTGGTGGGGTATCTAATGTGTTTTCTATTTACCCTTCTTCCCAATTTCCTGAACATCAATTTGCATAAAGAAGAAACTTGTTTATTCTTCGGAATATTCTTCCTTTTGTGGTAACCGCAAGAGCCCATTGGCAGCACCTGCCATACGCAATACCTGTGTACTCCCAAAGTGGGAAGCCCATTTGATGCATTGCGTGCTTTTACTCGTTTACCGCGTTCTGCTCCCTAATGATGACAACCCATGGACGTGGTAAATGAATTCGAGGTGTGGTAATGCAACAAGATTTTGTTTTATACCGTTCGAGATGAAATATTTTTACAGTGAAGATCCCCCTTGAAAGCGTTAACATTCTTACCCCCCTGGAAGTTAGCAGAAATAATTGAAATTTGCTGAGACGTGTGAGAGTTTGTGCTTATCATTGGGAGAATGTACCTACGGTCGTTCAATGTTCCACCGTATTCCTTTAATATCTTGGACCTGAGACGGAGACAGACCGTGAGAAATATATAGTAGACACCGGGATAAGACCTTGGAAGATAATATCACTTTCCCCGCGCGTGGAGCCATAACCTCTTCGGTAATATCAAAGAAGGGTACCAACGAGTCTTGAACCAGAAATTATAGTTTGATAGGTAGCAAGAGTGAAGTCCCTGTGGTTCCATGCAAAGTGACAGATAAATTCAGCACACATTCAGAGCCTTTGGGACGATCATTTCCTTGCGCATCCGGAAGCTTCCACTACAGCTTTGGTACTCGTACACAGACCATCACGTAACTCGAGTTAAACAGGCAGCCATGACTCTGATTTGAATCCTGGACCCATTAAGTGTTGGAAGACGGAATGGATTCTCAAAACTGTGAAATGTCCTTTTTGTATACTTTTTTTACAGCTCACTGTCATCATTATTTACGTTTTAAAGTGCGTGCATTTTACGTTCCAGTTGTCAATGAAAAGGCCGCAAAGGGAAACTAATTAGGAAATGAAATTATATTTGTGGAAATATTGCAAGCCTAATGACATAAAATATGAGTATTATGAAAATAATATTAAGCTACTGGATAAGGCCTTTTTACTCAAATTGATTTTCCATTCATTCATCATCTTAGCCTTAAGTAGTTCTGTAACTTTCAGATGCAATAGAAATTTATTTGAGCCAACCTAAAATCGTGGGTGAAGATAGTCCAGATGAAGGAAAAGTCATGTTAAAGTGAATTTATGTGCTTATTGTCAATCATGAAATGAGAGGCAATGATTTATAGGAACCATTAATGGCGAAAGTGTTACATAACGTTGAATGAAAACTCTAAATCGTATTGATATTGAGCTCAAAATCTCCTCCACCCAGCAAAGGAGCTGTGACCGGGCAGGCGTAGGCATACGTACGATATTTGACATTCTCATGATCGGTTTTCTCAGACCTCAAAGAAAAAATTATTTGAGGTGTATGACTCAACCTATATTCTAGTTTGGCGCGCAAAAAAGTGATGGTTTGATAAACTAGTGCAACGTTCTGTTTTGGCGGGACAGATTTGCCGTCTGGACCTCTGAGCGGTCGGTGTATGCTGATCGCGGACTCCCGCATGGTATTGGGGGCTCGGACTAGAAAGGGGCAGAGAAAGAAAGAAAGATAAAGAGATTTTCAAAGAAAAAGTTGATAAATATAGCGGTGTCCGTCGGTAGGCTCTAGCCCTGCACCTCTATGCCACAGAATGGATGAAATTGCACGCTTTCAGTTTTCACTTAGCGAGGATTCCCTTTTAGCTCCAACAGAGAAATGAATGAATTTATCTTTTGATCTCCTCCCTCCACAATAATCCTTGTTTTGTCTTGGTGGGATTGACCGATGTCATTAATCTGTTATCACTGGTTTTTTGTGAATTTTGGGCTGATACCCAATTATGTCACGCGGGATCTTAATGAATGTGGACCCAATTTTCTGCAAATGAGTAAAGAGAGAGCATTCTTTAGATAAGCATGTCACCTAATCTTCTTTGCTCTCATTTCCTTGAACGATGGGCAATTAAATTGCCTCCTTGCGGCTAACTCTCACTCTGGAGTGGAGCACATCAATCAGATATGCCCTTATCCGACTGCAGGGCGGTTAAAAGACAAAAGCAGATGGGGAATATTCAGCCATTTAAAAAACAGCGTTTAAATAAAAATGTTACAAAATCTTGTTTGAAGTTAAGTTAATTTTCTGACCGTGTGAAACCATTGGCTGTAGTGTTGCTGACTTTATTTTATCCTACTTTATATCTGAGAAACTTACATTATGTCTGCGGTTAAAATATGAGAAACACCGAAACTGTAACCATCGGTTAGTTTTCCTTGATGAAGCGCGCGGTCGCAAATGTGAATACAAATATTTCGCCAGAAAAGTGAAGTCATAAACAAATATTAGTATTAGCTGGTCATATGGTCAAATACATGAGAGCTTAAGCTTTGGAAGCAGTTATGTGTGCTGGCTATGGCTCCCCGTAAGTCTTGCAGCGACAGCTATCCCATCATATCTTCTGCAATACGTGATGACATCGTCTGCACAGCTTATTCCCTAATTCCTCCACATTGTAAACTATTACTGTCAGATCGTCTCATTTATATTTAATTTTGACTGGAGACTGGTTTTTACATAGACAGGATCTTAGCTATTGTTGTACTTGTACACCATTTCCAATTTCTAGACTAACTCTTATATAGGGAAAATGGAAATTACAATCCTGGTGCGGAGTCACCTCCTGCCACCGGCTTTATTGGGAGGTTTGCAGGGAGCCATTAAGCTGTGGAGACCTTCCCCTGATGGGGACTTAAACGCGTGAATTTTGACAAGGCCGTGAAGCGCACTGCGCAGCAAAAGTCATAACACTTGCCCGTGCATCAATGCTAGGCCCATTCCAAGATATTTTGGTGCCCCACCCAGAGAAACTTATCTCTGCCTTCCTTCCCATGACAAAGAAATGATCATTTTTAGTGAATTTTTCAATCTTATAATATGCAGCAGAACATTTAATTGTGATCGACTCCTATGTATCATAACGAGAACTCTGAAAATGATATTTAGTATGTAAATACGTAGTATATACTGTATGAGATTTCCGAATTATACCTACTTAAGACGGTGCATGATAGGAGGGGGAGAAAAATAGGTTATGTACACAATTTAATTTATACTTATGCTAACTACGGAAAGTTTAACTTGTTTAAATCGAGCACTGTATTTTCTATGCATTCCAGTGATGCTGTGACGACACTCCATGCAGATTACAGCTTCTTGCTCTGACTCATCTTCGTAATGAAGCTGGAGCATGCCTAACTGGAGGGTCCTGGTTTCGACCCTTGCTGACCCTTACTGCTCCCCGTGATCATCCCAACCAAACCAAGGGTGTTCGGTGGTAAGTACCTCGGTGGTATCAGAAAAAAATCGAGGTAAAATGATGGAATGTGCGATTTCAGCCGTATTAGGCTCTATACAAGGTGAGGCCGGGTTTAAAACTGACCGAGACGTAATTAAAAATTGCTGTGCCCCAAAGTTAATACTTGTAACGGTCTTTCTCGTCATTAAAATAATTTAAAATCAGATTTCATCATGTTTAAGTATGTAACTTTCGTTCAGAATCGTTGAATTGGTCCGTTGTTTCGCATTAAAAAGTGTGATAGTGCTATGGAGTCGAGACGTCTAGTTTAGAGACAAGGTAACCGCAAACAGCAAATGTGGACCCTTTTTTTTTGGAGATTCCGTTCTTGGACACATTCTCTAGGCAATGGATTTAATTACTATCTCTCCGAGAGAGAAGGAGTTTTGGTAAAAATCACAGATTTGCATCAATTTAATGAAGTTAAATGAAGAATTTAGAGATGTATTAATGAAATCCGGGAAAGAATCATATCTGAGGGAAATGATGAACTCGGTTATGCCACCCACCACATAGCGGTTGCGGCCTGCACATTCGTCACATGGCATGACCCGATGAATAATAGTCGAGCAACTTAGTGCTTCATTACCCTACAGATGGCTTCAGAGTCGATAATAACGCCCATGAGGTAGATCGTATTCCATTTTAATGCAAATGGCCATGCAACTGTCGTAGTACGAGTGTGCATACGCAGTTGACTGGTTTAGGTGATGAATGCTTTTATTTGCATAATTATTCACGGGATTATCCGACGCATTAACCGGCCGTAAGACTTAGTCTGCAACCCCTGATAAATTCCATACCTTAGGCTCTTGGTCGGCATCCAACTTGAAGGTGGACATTCCAAGTGCAGGGGCCCTGAGCCTGTTTACCTTTCACGAGCATCCGGCCCTGAACCCTCTGAACTCCAATCAACCAACGCAACACTCCTCGGGTTGATGATTACGGGAGGCATCGACATTCGCTTCGCCGCCCACACTCCTTTCCCCATCTCAACTCCGTCTCTGCTGCGGCGCTCCTCCCCGGCGCATGCCTTTCGGCGTCTTCGCACTCGTTAGATTCCGCAACGTAATTACAGGTGGACGCCTTTACTCATACGACCGCGTCATGACGGACCGAATATCGGCCCGTAAAACCGGCGAATTTTTTTTAATGCTCGCTCCATTACGTCTCTCGCTTCGTGGATAAGGGCAATGGCACTGAGTGATGTTTCCACGGCGATGCGCAATGTTTCGTTTCGCTATCGTACTGCAATTTGGAAGACATTAGGGCCGCAAATAAATGTGCTTTCCATAAGTAAACGCAATGATTTGATTTTAACATGACTACGATGTAAAGCGGTGTTAAAGTGATCAGATCCTCAAAAGGTAGTAAGGTTAAGCTAATTATTTATATTTCAGTCGGTGGGAAGAGACTAGGGCACTTTGGATGAGTGCATATACACGAGGTCTGTTCATATAGTATCGCGAATTTTGAATTTCCGTGGGTTAAGTATATTTAATTTGCGATTTTTTTGTGGCGTTATGTTGGTACTTACGTCTCTTATTTATGCCAAAAAGTTGGGCCATTTTTAATGTCCAGTTAATTGTTGACAGCTGTTTTGCTTGGACGTGCTTTGGCTTGTCTTTGATTTTTGCCTGTTCCAAAAAATGGATCAAAGTTTCTGCATCAAATTTTGTGTGAAAAACGAAATTAAGTGCACGGACACATTCCAAATGCTGACTGTGGTATATAAAGAAGCTACCTTGGACCGAAGAAACGTTTATCGGTGGTACAAAATGTTCTCAGAGGGCGGAGAAGATGTGAACGACGATGAGCAGACATTCAACGGGGATTGGAGCGGTTTGAAGCACAGGGAAGAATTGCGTAGGCGAAATAAGCATTTGCATAGAGATGTGAATTGATGAAGGTGCGCCAATAAACAGGCAAAGAAAAGTGAGATAGACTGAAACATGGGTACGAGAGCTGTAGGGATCTAAAACCTGGTCTTTGAAACAAGAGGGTGAGCGTAGATGAGAGACTGTTGAAGTGTGGTTAAGGAGATTGGAGGAAACAAGTGGATGGAGAGGAAGAAAAGGAGAAAAGAAGATAGGTTATTTGGACGGCATGGTTTACGCTGGGAAAGTAAGACGAACTAAAGAATCAAATTATGTAGAGCGATCAAAGGCGATGTACACGAGACTGGTATGAATAATTGTTGTCAGGGGTCACTCAAGACGTAACCTTGGATAGGTGGGCTGCCTATGACGGTGAACTATACGTTCATGAATCTAGGATTTTGCTGGCGTCCACGCGGTCTGCGAATCGACACCCCGTAAATTCACACCGTTCTCATTTACCATAAGTACGATTTCGTCCATCTACATTGCGATGTGTTTGTTTGCCATTATTGAAAATTTGGCGACATCATTTTGCACCGCCCTTTCCAGTACGAATACAAACATCCCACGGTGTCGCAAGAGTGATAGCCCGCCTTATGTGTCCCTATTCAGAAAGATCTGTTGATCGTTCTCACGTGATATGCCCTCCCTTAATTTTCCAATCCCGATCTTTTTCACCTGTATTCTGTAATCCAAATTGGGCCTGAAAACATTGAGATCATTCAAAGTGTTTCTGCGATGATAAATTGGGATAATTCGGATGTGAAATTGTCCTTTTACTTGATTGACGTTCTAAGTCGTTTCCACTCATTGGTAATATTAGCATGAATACATGGATTGGAATCAGGTGTGATATAACCCAATTTTAACATAACGAATGGTAAAAATTACAAATTTGCACTAGATAAAATAATTTATTGTTACCCGGGTATCGATGTATTACGTTTCATTATCACGGGTTTTCAATCGGAGGATTGGTTTGCTCCTCCAAACTTTCTTGTTCCTTGCCAATCTCTCCATTCCCACATAGGTCCCCTAAGCCGACATTTTCCATTGCCTGTTTCTCATAGCTCATCCTTAACCTTCCTCGATAATATTACACCTCAATTTTTCCTAATTTATGTTCTTCAGTGGGATAAGTAATTTCCCTCTTCCTCCGACTAATTCCATCGTCCAATCAAATTACCCTCTTCTACTTGTGGTGCGCTCCTATAGACTTTACTCCCTACCCACACTTCAGAGCAATTTGTATTTTTTATCGCTCTGTCTATCCAATTCACCTGATGATAATTCGAATAGAATATTATATCCGGCAGAAAACTGCATTTTTTGGAAATTTAGTACGTCAGTTGGGCATGTTTGGGTATCAGCTATATTACTCGAAAGCCCTAGGCAGGGCAGGGGAACGGATTAAACCCCCCATCCCTCTAATGATTTCACGCGTCGCAGGGTTTGCAGTTAGCCTCGCCCTTCCTTGCGCCCCTCCACACACTGTCACACGAGCACACATGCAAACTTGCGTGAGAATCGATACCAGTTTGATTTCCAAAACATCGTGCTTTAATCGCGAATTTCACCATGGATTCATATGGATCTTCCGTTCATTTATTTTACAGGCCTTTTTTGCATGTACTTGTATGTGTTTGTATAGTACGTGGGTATACTATATATATTGTGTTATAGTTAGCGATTGAACTAAGCAGCTAATGTATTGGGTTGTTGTATCTTAGTCCTAAGATATAGCAACCCAATGTAGTATGTATTAATTTTATATGCTATTTATGTATACTTTGTGAAATTTGTCTGCATGTGTAATCTTTCAAATGCGTGACGAGGGATTAGGTGGTAGAAGGGACTCTATAGTCTCAATCTTGCCCCAAAAGAAAGACCGACTCTCTATCTATCCTAAATAATTTCGTTTTGAGAAAGGCATCAAAAGGGAGAAATTCCCACATTTTTGACTGAGTTTGCCAATCTTTACAGCTTCTTGCTGTCTAATCATGCTCCCGACTGATAGGATTTTATTACATTCACGTAAATAAAATGATGCGAACTTAATTTGGATCTTCTTCTGTTTCAATTGGAAACGGTGATGTGCTCCAAAGAATCCGTTCAGAATGCTTTTTCATGTCGTTTTTAAGTTCCATTTATGACATAATTTTTGTGAACTCGAAATGTTTCCTGTAAGCGACTTTCCGTTTGCTAATTCTTACCAAGGTGAAATGATTTTGTTAAGCATACTGCTTTCTTAATCAATAATTGTTATTCATAATTTACTGTGCATTGTTTTATTAAAATTAAATGAATGTGCATTTTTCCTAACATGGTTGACGGTATTACTCTCTAAATGTCAGATGAAGCCCGTTTCCTTAAGTCACGTTGTCAGGAAGCGACGCTTTCATTCGACGGAGCGGAAATGTCGTCTTTGAGATACACCGGTAGCGCGTCTGGCACCTTATCAGTAATTTAAAGAAAATGTGGGAAGTGTCGCAAAAAACATTGGTCAAGTAATCATGCGCACAGCGCCATAGTTCCACGAGGTTAAAGCCAAACAAAAGGGCGTTTTGTTTTCCTTGAGCAATTTGCCTTAGCCCTGTTCGGTCCTACAAATAATTACGTGGATATTAGCTGCAAGAAACTCAATCATATGACTAGCTACCTTTTAAATGATTAGAAACCGATAACGTCAACGCAGGTGTGTCTCTGACGCACTGACAGTCTAGCCTAACGTGTCGCCTCTCCATTCACTTTACTCTCCAGTTTCATAACCGTTTATCCGTGGAGGCACTACTGAGGTCGTTTGCGTCTTTAAGGATAGGTTGGAAAGTAGGGCGAGGAGAAATATTTAGGGAGGTTGGGGGCAGGGTGAGAAGAAATTTGGTGTCGGCCGGCGCTGGGCTGCTTGGTCTCTCAGTGCAAGGGAACGACGGTGAGGCATTTCAACCGGGGGTCGGTGCGCTACACTCCCCGGCGGATTGATGGTAAAAATAAGGTTTAATTAACCTTCCCCCTGGTGTCTGGGAACACTCAGAGAAATTATCTAATATATTTCGTCCCTCATGTTACCTACGTTTAGTGCATAATAAATACAGGGTGGATTCCGATGGTGATGCAATTAAATTTTCCGCGCCACTCCTATCGGTCGGAGGGGGATCGAACCACTTAAGTAGGTGAGAAGGACTCTAAGCTTTGCGACTGCGAAACCGGTCTCAGTGCTCTCTAACCTGCGGAAGCGGCAGGACGTTAGTTATTGTTAACCTCTGCGCGCCGACCGTGTCACGAAAAAAATGGAATCGACGATCGAGCAACGTTACGCTCTATGTTTTGTGCTCAACTGAAAAAATCTCCTGAGGAGACTAACAAAATGATTTGTGAGGCTTACGGGGACTCTGCTCTGCCCTATTCACAAGTTTCGAGGTGGTTAAAAGTATGAATTCCAAGCACTCACCATTATTATCTCTCCGTGAAACATCACAATAACCTCTAACCTTTTCCAAAGTTTGCAAATCTTCCGGGAATAAATATGACAAACTACTATAATGATTACATCGCACTAATACTGCAATGAGCTACCACAATGACTATTCTTGGAAATGAATTTTATGTTTCTCGCCTATATGTGGTACTAACTACGCAGTACTTTTGCTACAAAATTGTAGGTTCATTTTCTAAACAATATTAATCGAGCAAAAAGTAGCAACTTTTTTCATTTCCTTGGCCTGGATTTGGTCACACCGAATTTAAACCCACAATGGCTCTCGAGGTTTGTCAATGGATTTTCCATGCTTCAGGAATACATATTGTAAACCGATCTGTAGCGGGTAGAGGTCTACTGACATGTTCGAATATTGATGTTGGCTCTGGGCACCCACGGCTTCCCCAAATCTCTGTGATTTTTCTGACACCAGATCTTTCAGGGAATTTGAAAGCGGTACAGAGAAAGGAGCCCCCACGTGGGAATTTCACGCACCCTATACATGCTTTATCCTCACATATTAAATCAACCTACAACCTAAAATCCTGAATGCACTAACGTAAAAGGTACAGAGTTCACACGCTAGTCGGTTTGCCGATGGATTGTACGAGTATATTTTCTATATTCGTGACAATGTAACTATAAATATCGGAAATGTAGTTTAGGCTAAAAGCCAACTTTGGATATTTTTCTCCCAGCTGAGATAAATGGCCCTGCTGCTCGTGTAGCAAAAATACGTTACACATGGTGGTGTACTCAATTACGCGATTATTATTATTAGGTAATCTACCGATTAAGGTAGGTTTTTTGATGGACACAACTATCAAATAAACATTTTGTGACTCCCCACCTAGCAAACTAATCTATATCAGGTCCCTCTTCATCTCTGTGTACTTCTTTCCTCCCTTCATCCCGTCCAACATCCCTGTCCTGTTCCTGCCCTTACCTCGCTTGCCCAACATTCTCCCCTCTATTACCTTCTTCAACATTCCACTACCGCTCAATGCGCATTTCATCCATTTTTCCTGCCTCCATAAGATTTCTCTCAACAAACCTCACCCTCTCACTCTCCTCACCCACCATCTCTAGTACTTCCTCATTTGTTTTCCTTTCGGTCCATTTCACCTTCTCCATTCTTCTCCACACCCACATTTCAAAAGCCTCCCATCTACGTCTATCCTCCTGCTTCAGTGACCACGTTTCCGCGCCGTAAATAGCTGCGCTCCATATCAGAGTTTTAACGAGTCTTGTCTTAACATCCCTACTCAACGTCCCTGTCATCAACTCCCTCCTCCTTGAGAAAGCCTCCTTGCCTAGCGCAATTCTTCTCCTTACGTCCCTACCACTTTGACCGTATTGGTCCAAAACACTTCCGAGATATGTAAACTGTTCTACCTGCTCTATTTTTTCCCCGCCTATTTTAATATTTAGCTTAACCTTTTTTTTCTGGAAAATCGCATAACCTTTGTTTTATTAATATTGATTCTCATCCCATATTTATCGCACTATAACTCCAATTCACTCAGCAATGCTTGCAATCCCTTGGCTGACTGAGCAACTAATGTTTGGTCATCAGCAAACCTAACCGATTTTACGAATTCCCCTCCGACTTTCATTCCTACCTCCAGTTCTCCCCATGCCTCTTTAATAATTTCCTCCACATATATGTTGAACAGCACCGGTGACAATGGGCAACCCTGCCCAATTACGCGATACTTCGCCGAAAATAATTTTGAATATTTTCCCCACTGATCTAGTTCATGCACAATTGTTTATTTATGTAGTTGATTTGGGTGGGTGCACATTTATGCAGCACCATCTATTACTAAGTGCATCACGCGGCATTATGAAGATGACACCTGCCGCTTGTTTAGTGCCCTGATGTATACATCCCCTCCATGCTCGAACTTTTTAGTTTTATTAGGGTATTAAAATGATTGCCAATGGGTCAAGTAGACCGGATTCTGCACTGCAGCTGGGTCCATGAAAGATTTCTTAATTTTATCTGAATACTATATATTGCCGACGAACATACGTAAATGTCTATTAAATTGAAATCAGGAGTCGCCGCTCTGCCCTACCAAATTCCTACCTTCAATTTTCTACTGAGGTTGAGAGAAATGAGATGTGCTAATGGGATGGATAGCATTCATCTAGGGTCCAATTGTCCATCATCAGTGAAAATAGAAATTATTTGCGCAGACATACTCTCCGAATATACCCTTGAAGCCGATATAAATTAGCATATGCAAGAAGATCTTTCCTTCGTCTTAATATTTAGCAACTATTGTTGATGGTCACCTCACCTTTGACGGCCAGTAATAATCTGGTAAAATTTCTTACCCGAGTGGCCACGGCTATTTCTTCTACGACCGGTGGTCTAACTGAAAATTGGAAGTGATCTTGCGTCATGCTCTTTGCCCTGGTCCATTAGCAAACTTTAAAACATCTTCGATAAGGAAACTATGGATTCGGAACGAAAGTAACGGATTTTGATAATTTTATTGGAAGTGGGACTATTATTTTTAGAACCGTTGGGGATACTTTCGTCATGTTCCCGGTATGACGCATACGTGTAAGTATATATCGCAGATTCAAGTCCTTAAGCTCGCCGAGCCTGATGGAGTGTTTACGTCTTCGGTCGTTGTTATCTCCACCTCATCTTTGCCCCTGCACTAAAGAGTGATCCGAAGAAAGTACTGAATAAACGCGAGTTTTATTCGGGGAGAGATAATGACAAGGTTTTTATCGTCGGTTTCTACGGTAGTTTGTCAGTTCGTCAAAAGCAAACTTTAGGAATAAATGTTGCTCTGATTAAGGCTAACTAATGACACAAGGAGGTGAGATTGTCATTGAACCGACTGCCGCTTCCTCTCCCCAGCACCATCGCTTGCATTTATATTTCAATCCAAGTACATAATGCGCCAGCATATTTCTTCCTCGTATCAAAATCTCAGGGCTTATGACTCCCGCCGAGTAATCTCACCATCGTGCAAGTATCAATTGGTCCATAGCAGTTGCGTAAAGGAAACCGTTCGACAATTGTCAAACAAATGGTGGAAAGTGTTGCGTTCTGGCTTTAGATTTAAAAATGCTAAATAGCGATCTGAGGTCAGATTATTCAACCGTGCCGTCATCCTTGTCGTAGGGAATAAGGGACTTAACGGGAAGGACGGGGGGGGGGATCTCCACGTTGAATTGGACCCGAGGCGTGTGCGAGCGAGGGGCCAGCTCCATCCACCCCACCCAGCCGAAGTGATTCGACTCCTGATTTGATCGTCGGAAGAGTACGCGCTTTGGGTTGCGGGACTGTCGGTTCGTTTTCCCCAAACGATGAAATTCGAATCCATCCCGATTGGAAATGTCAATTGAAGAGGTCGTTGCTATTGTTGCAATGCATCGGTCTTTTCGTGGCTATGAAACAAAGGTGACGGTGACTACATCCTTGAACAAGGAATAATAATAAAAAGAGGAATAATGGTGGGAATTAATGGTAGTTTTTCTACTGTAGGTTTATCGGATGGGTCATAGAAAATTTCAGTGATTCGTAGGACGTTAAAATAACCTGTTTCAAAAGTTGTTATAGAGGTGAGGACAATAGAGCAGGTTCTCTTGCCTTAGACCCCGCTAAACGCATACTTTACTATAATTTCGCTGCGGCTGCCTAGAAGTAATATATCGTACATGTATATTCAGTCGCCAGCTAAATGCACTTCCAACGGTGGTCCAACGAATTGGCTCACGCGTCGCGTAGGTGGGAGAAGTAAGAGTGTGTGTAAAATACGACGAGCAGTTGGAATCGGAGGCAATATCTTTATTGCTGGAATGCGAGTGTCATCGCTTCGGTGCTAGAAGGGTGTAAAGGAGGAACTAGGCTGGGGTAGAATCCGCCTAATGCGTACTATTTTTCTTTGAATATTAAACTTTTGCCGGTAAATAATATACTAACGTTGCGTGAGTCGTGCGTGTAACAAACTTCCTTGGTTAAATTTATTGTAAAATAAGATCCGATTTGACAGTGGTAGTTTGACAGCCTGGCCTGCTAATCCAAAGGTCGCGGGTTCATATTCCGCCTAGGAGGAATATCCTCCAACTTGCTTGGGTTATCCTGGATGCTAATTCTTGTTTGAAATGACTCATTCTAAGGGCTATGTGGCTGTTAGCGAATTATTTTCCAGGTAAATTCAATCAATTATATTCCGGTAGGGGGTTTGTCCCAAAAATAAATACTCTTTTTCTCGTCGCCTTTTTCGACTCAAATGGTGATATCCACATAGAGCGTGTGTCCCATGTGTTGACAGTCAACGGTGTTTTATGTGAGATTTATCGAAATTCCGTGGAAAAGAATGCGTCAGGAAGGAGATCTTTGTCAACTGGAGCTGCACCACGACAACACCCCGTCCCACACTACCTTCCTCGTACCTCTACCTGGACTGTACTAGCTAACTCAAGGTGACAACGCTGCCCCAGTCGCCCTACAGCCCCATTGTAGCACCGCCGCCCTTCTTATTGTCCCGAAAAATAAAAAAGGATCTTTCTTTCTAAAAGAAGTCTTTGCATCGCAGTTTAGTGTCTGGGAATGTATGAAAACTCGAGAATGTGTTTGACGGAATTAGCTATAGAATAGAATAAGATATGAAGACGTAATAAATTTTTATAACAATGAAAAATATTTTTTTCATTGGGAATGATTCGTCTAGTTACATTTTCCCCTGAAATCTCACCTCAAAAAGAGAGGAGGGAAAAGCTACACGTGGAAGACCAACGGGCAAATTACCGAAGAAGAGGCATATTTACGGAAGTCAATCAGAACTTAATCAAGAAGAGCGCTCGGCTGAAGTCAACGAATCTTTGCGGAGGAGGGCTGGGGGAATATGTACTATATATCATAATTGAGGGATGGACATTTTTAGAGAGGGGATTAAAGTCACAATGATTAGTTTGATTTGCTCGTACATCTGTAAGGTCCCACCTCGAGTCTAGTCTAATTTCCCCGCATCAATCGGAAAATTTCATTTTCGGCAACATCTATTTCGGCAACGGGCCATAAGTCCCGATCAAAGCTGCCGCCAAATAACATTCGTTGCCGGTGGAAAATTCAAATTTTTCCTCCCAGTCTATCCTTTCCGGGTATCGGAGTTGTGAGGGAGGGTGGGGATAAACGAGGACCACCAATGAAATTCCAGTCCCTGTTTCTCCAATATGATCAAGACCACCTTGACCCAGTTCAAATTTGAGGAAAGAGAATTTTTTTTTCAAAATCCTTCGACAGTCAAAAATCTCAGGGAAGGTTAAATATTCCGCTTAGTTCGATTTTTTTCCGAATGGAAAACCTTGAACTTCTGCCTCGGCGGTCATGAAAATCGCCAATAGGGAAACAGGTTTCATTGTCACACCCACGCAGTCAAACGGGTTACTGCCTCCGTGCGCGTCTGCCTCCGTGCGCGGAAGACTCTCCTCACCTTGGGCGGTATGGAGGGGAGAGGCTTTTTCTGCTTCGCTCTGCTCCCTCGGGCCACAAGCTAACCCTTAGGACAAAGGCGACAACGAATGGCGTCTCCGACCTTGGCTTGCGCATAGCATCAGGTGGGCCGCGCAAGGGTGGACGGATGATACCACGTGAATTACCCACCCTGACGGCGGGATGGGAGACCGGGCGACCAACCCCTACGCCGACAGTTTACAAGAAGTGGATGTGTACCCTAAATGATATGACACAGCAGGGAAACCTTTTCAAGTTTGTCAAGACTTCAGTTTAAGAGAAGAACATCATTTAACTGTTCAGTTCATTTGAGAGAGGGTAGGCATAAAAGTTAAGTTTACAAATTAATGGAAAGCGCTCATTTAAAGCAGCATATTTTTCTTTGTAGAAGGAAAGTTCATTACTGTTTTCAATTTCGTGGGATGATTTTTTTGGTGCAGAAAAGCGTACGAAAGTGTAGTAACAGCAAGTATGATAGTCTTTCACAAGTTGAAGCCAGGACACAATCATTTCCGTTTGCCGTGAGCGCTCAGTGGCCATTTCATTAGAATATGTGGCCAACACGGCAGATTTAAGTGGCTTGAGTTACATTACTGGTGTTACAACTACGTATTTCGCATTTCACGAACCGCCTTGAGTTATGCAATAGGCCGTTTGGAAACTGAAGTTTATGACGGAATTGTGTGGATTTTTTTAACGTATTTAATCAAGTTTTCGCGAATGGAAAAAACACGTAGCATCAAGGTCTGCGCATCACAAATGTAGGAAATAGTAGCCTTGGATTTGTCATAGATGACAATTGGTGGTTAATTTATATTCTCGTTGGACGGTTACCGCAAAATTTATAATATCCGTCGAAAATACACATTTCTCTTTATCGTAGTTTTACGTATTACTTTTATTTTTTGCGGACTTTATCTTGCGGTATTATCTAAACCACAATACACTCGCGACGCACAAGCGTGACATCACCAGACTTACTCTCAACGGCTTGGATGTTCATTTTAACACCGTGGTCATTGACTGACTCGGTCGACGGTTCACGCGCCACAGATGTGTGAAAAAACATTGTCCATCCGCTTCCCTACGTCCGTGTCACTTCGAATGGGGGATAATTGTGGCTGGCAACGGGGTGGCCGGATCAAGGACTGCAGCGCATGATTGAAATATATCGGAGGACAGTGTCAAGGAATGCGTCGACCGCGTAACGTCGCGGCCCGCAGCCATCTTAATGGAATACGGCGACGAGAAAGGGAAAACGCATATGTGGAGTGGATGAGATGTTGACCCTCGCGAAGCAGAAAGGAAATCCTTCCCGCCGTACCATGGCAAGGTCGCACGCGGAAGAGCGCTCGCTCTCGTGAAAGAGCGAAGACCAAAGGGAACGAGATGTGGCCGTAAACATCACACCACGACGATGGCCGCCGCTGCGCACTTGAAAATTCAACAACTATTCTCGCTGGTACGCTAGTAATCACTTTGGTCCTTGCACTGAGACGGGTAACGGTCCTGAAAAAAGCTTACCTAACACGCCATCGTTACGGAACATCGCCGGAACGCTGTAACTACAAGGTTGGAAAAATATTGCTTCATTACGGACTTTCTTTCCAGGAGTCTGAAAATATTTGTTTTCGCGACGATTGCGTCGATTTTTTTTCGTGCTTAGAGCGCGAAACGTTCTCCCACGATCTTCTCAATTCGAGGCATCGTCACTGCTTCAACCCCAGTTGTCATTCGAGAGTGGGAGAGAGAGGTTTCCGCGCGTGATTATTATTACAGTTTCCCTGCCCGGGGGGGGTGGGGAGGATTAATTGCTCTTACCTTCCGTCTGCGCGAAAGTAAAACGGGAAAAAAAATAATCAATCGTGTAGAAATTCGATAACGGACCACGCGCGCAAATGGATGACGCCCTGCAGTCGGAAATCCTCGGGACGCGCTCTGTTCAAGCGGAAGGCTACACTTTTCAACGGCTTCTTAAAAGAGAGTATTTATTTTTTTCAGAAACCGGTACAAATTACGCAAGAAGCCGAGGTTAACAGCATCTGCTTAGAAGGGCGATTAAAAAAAAAGACAACAATTACGTTCTCCGTGGAGCAATGAGATCTTGACGTGGACGTAATTCCCAACGGTCCATTTTCAAATCTCGGGGCGCGGCGGCGGCGGTGAGGAAACTTCGCGCGAACACGATCTCACAAGGATAGGAGAATGTTCGCCGACTCCTACCCACACCCGCCCTCTCCCGCCGCCCCGCAGGGGATTCTCTACGTGGGGACACTTTCGCGTTAGAAAAAGCTCCCCAAGAGACTGATATCCCATGGACCGACCATTGATGTCGCCGCCCGCTAGGCGACTTGCCTTTTACACACACTCCGCCCTCACCTCCATGTGTCCACAAACGCTCTTTCCCTGCGGCAGTGGAGGTAAGAGCCACATACGCGAGCTTCGCAACACACAATGCTTCAGTCGATAGCGTTTCGTGGCGAATTTTCAAAGTGGAAAAATAAATAAGTGTTCAAAAACATTTTCCCGTTTTTTTACATGTATTTATGTACGCTTGTTTATACCGATTATACATAACCCGCCCTAGCGTATGCATATGGAAGTGTGTTCACGTAACTCCTCTCCCACTGATGATGGCACCTACGACCAACTGAGATATACGAGTAGTGAGTCGCTTTTTCTTTTGTGTGTATTCATTACTTTCTGTGTGTTTCACGTAAACTTATGAATTTAGCACTTGTGGACAAAGAAAAAACACAGAAACAAACAAAATAGAACTTAGAGAAGGAAAGAACTGAGCAGTTCCTTCCTCCTCTCCCTTGAGAAAGGTGGCTTGGGCCACCGAAAATTCGAAAACTAGTGAGTTTCTTTTCTTTTTTGTGTATTTCTGGGTTTTTGTTCACTAGTGCTAACTTTATATACATGATATATACATATATATAATTACTTAAACGGAGAAGCGAGCTAGCGAACAAAAACCCAGAGAAACATGTAAATGAAATTCCCACGTATTCCGTATTTGCAGGGGCAAAACACCTCTAGGGAAAGACTTTCCCTATAGGGCGCTATCTTGCTTCTCCGTTAAAATTATTACTCACATCCGTGAGAATTTCCTTTAAAATATAAATTAACCACTATGGAAAAATACGATAAAAAAAGAACATTACCACCAACCGCAGTTATTATCCCGAAGGTGGGTTTGATAGGTTGGGGTGGAGTTCACTCAATATAAGCCTAACGACGTTAGCAGCACAGAACAGGGTAGGGTCCAGATTCTTTCCATGTGCAAGTCTGTGATTTTCAAGAAAGATCTGGTACCCGAAAAAAATCACAAATTTTGGGCGAATCTGAGTGTTCTCAGAAGCGTCCCCGGGATTCGAACCTGGCCCTTCAGTCAGGAAGTCGGTAGCCGAACCCTCTACCTTCATTAGGTGCACTAAGTTTCTAGAATATTAAACACAAACACACACATACCTTCGGAAAAGTAACTGTCTTTGCAATAACACAGTAAGAAACGCACCTAAATTTGTATTCATTTCGGGTCCCACTGTACCCTCCCCAGTTCTTGTTCCCCTTAACACTCCCACAAGAGGAGATCCTGCGGATCCGAAATTAATTCATAATCCCGTCAGCACCTTCCCATTTGTGTTGTAACGAACTGCTGTTACTTCAGCTGCCGACATAAATAAATACAAATTTCCCTCCTTCGAAGTCCATGCTTCTAGTCACGGGCGGATTCTTTTTCTAACAATACGTAAGAGGGGCTCCCCGTCAGGAAAAACCGCACGTCAAAAGGGAAGCGTCCCCAGGTGGGGGGGGGGGCGCAACGAAAGAATTTGAGCTTGCCCCTAGCCGGCCTTTCACACCCCGTTCACTCTCTCACCTTTGGGCGACGGTGTCTGGTGGCGACGACGGTCGGTCCTTCGGCGAGCGGGGAAACGACGATCACTCAGTCGCAACACTCGGAGGCACACTGCCGCGGCTCGCTTCTTCGTCCCCTAACTAATAGTGCCCGCCTCTTCCTCCTCCGCCCCCCCTCCCTTCCGCCGCTCTCCTGGGCCTCCCCCACCACCCTCCCGTGGTCGCCCCCCCCTTTCGAATCTCCCCGAGGGGAGGCGCTGGTGAAGCCGTAATGTTGGCGAGACGAGGCTTTTGGGGGAGGGAGTGGAGGGGCGGGTAGGGGGATGGATGTACTAGTCAGAGTTGTGTGAAGACAGCCAAATGATTTGTTGTGTGGCGAGGCCCCGAAAGGTGTCCGCTCCGTAGGATGCCAGAGGCGCCACCGATGCCGTTGTGCCTGGTCGGTCGAAACATGCCGAGTTAAAAATCCCACCCCCAAGGGCCGTAGCGGGCTCGTTCGGGTTGAGGTCGAAGGATGACCCTCCGGTGTTCTGACGGTTCTGGTCGTGCGGTGGGACGCTCCGCTGCCTTGCGGGGGTCTCGTTGTGGTGCGGTGTGCCTCAGGGCTTTGAAAACTTCAACTCCCTGTATAACCAGTTACCAACAGCTCGAGTTTTAGATTTCCCTCCATCTAGTTTTTCACATTGAAATATTTTATGATGCGGTGTTTATTTCTTTATGTACATTTGGATTATTGTTGCGAAAGATGTGCTCTCTTAGGATATACCGTCACTATGCATTCATTATCAAGTATCCTCAAACCAGTAGCTTTGGTAGATAATCGGGGCTGGTGATACAAGGTGCATGTCAAACCTTTCCTCCGGGTTGAAGACGCCTACGAAATTTTACATCACTAGAAGTATTTTACGTATATTCATTAGGTAATCTACCGGTTAAGGTAGGTTTTTGGATGGACACAACTATCAAATAAACATTTTGTAACTCCCCACCTAGCAAACTAATCTATATCAGGTCCCTCTTCATCTCGGTGTACTTCTTTCCTCCCTTCATCCCGTCCAACATCCCTATCCTGTTCCTACCCTTACCACGCTTGCCCAACATTCTCCCCTCTATTACCCTCTTCAACATTCCACTACCGCTCAATACGCCTTTCATCCATTTTTCCTGCCTCCATAGGATTTCTCTCAACAAACCCCTCTCCTCCCCCACCATTTCTAGTACTTCCTCATTTGTTTTCCTTTCGGTCCATTTCACCTTCTCCATTCTTCTCCATACCCACATTTCAAAAGCCTCCAATCTACGTCTATCCTCCTGCTTCAGCGACCACGTTTCCGCGCCGTACATAGCTACGCTCCATATCAGAGTTTTTACGAGTCTTGTTTTAACATCCCTACTCAACGTCCCCGTCATCAACTCCCTCCTCTTTGAGAAAGCCTCCTTGCCTAGCGCAATTCTTCTCCTTGCGTCCCTACCACTTTGACCGTGTTGGTCCAAAACACTTCCGAGATATGTAAACTGCTCTACCTGCTCTATTCTTTCCCCGCCTATTTTAATATTTAGTTTAGCCTTTTTCTTTCTAGAAAATCGCATAACCTTTGTTTTATTAATATTGATTCTCATCCCATATTTATCGCACTGAACCTCCAATTCACTCAACAATGCTTGCAACCCCTTGGCTGACTGAGCAACTAATGCTTGGTCATCAGCAAACCTAACCGATTTTACGAATTCCCCTCCGACTTTCATTCCTACCTCCAGTTCTTCCCATGCATCTTTAATCATTTCCTCTACATATACGTTGAACAGTACCGGTGACAATGGGCAACCCTGCCTTACACCTCTTCCTAACACTGCCCATCCGGACTCTCCGTTCCCCACTCGCACCTGAGCAGTCTGAGACATGTACAGGTTGCGGATCAGTCTCCTGTCCCTCCAATCCATTCCTATTTTCTGCAATACACGCATTAATTTTTCCCAATTCACTCTATCAAACGCTTTTTCGAAATCTACAAAACAGGCAAAAACGTCCTGATTGTATTCTATATTTCTCTCGACTAGTGATCTCATTACTGCAATGGCATCACGCGTACCTCTTCCTTTCCTGAACCCAAACTGATCATCCCCTAAGTAATCATTTGCCTTACTCTCTATCCTTTTGTTGATGATCCTGAGAATAACTTTAGCTGCGTGGGATATCAAACTTATTGTTCTGTAATCCTCACATAACGAAGCCTTTGCCTTATTTGGAATAGGAACTAACACCGATCTCACAAAATCTTCCGGCCAGATTCCTTCCTCATAGATACTACGAATCAGTCCATATATGGCCTTCTTCCCACCTTTCCCTAACCATTTCAACATTTCTACAGGAATATTGTCCACCCCCACAGCCTTGTTTGCTTTCATCTCCTTTAATGCCCTTTCTATTTCATCGTCGAGTATGCCTGGACCTAAGCTATCTTCTTCTACCTCATGTTCCTTTTCTATGTCTAACCTTGTCGGCCTAAGTTCTTTACCATACAGTGTTTCTATATATTCCTTCCATCTCTCTTGGATTTTTCCTGGTTCAACTATTATCTTACCCCATTTATCTTTAACTGTTAGCACAGATCTTGCCTTCTTACTTCCCGATAATAACTTAACCTTGCTGTATAGAGCACCAATTTCACCCTTCTTCTGTAGACTTTCCTTATCCTCGCATTGCGTTTTCCACCATTCTTCTTTTGCTTTATTTGTGGCCCTTCTCAATTTATTGTTTAACTCTTTGTACTTCATTTTGCCTAACTCTGTGTTTACATTTTTCCATCTTCTTCTCTCATCCATCTTTGCAATCATCTCATCCGTTACCCATGGTTTCCTTATCATTTTCCCGTTAACGGTTCCTATAGTGTCTTTAGCGGCTTCCAATATCCCTTTCTTGATAAATTCCCATTTTTCTTCGATAGCACTCAGTTCTTTACCGTCATCCATCATTTTCTCTACAGCCTCCTGATACTCCCTCTTCGTTAATTCATTTACTGCTTCTAAATTCCATTTTTTAACCCGCCGCCCTTGCCTTATCTTCTTGAAACGAACATTACATTTCATAACAACTAAATTGTGGTCAGAGTCCGCATCCGCTCCTGGGAAACTGTGCGAATTTATCACACTGTTCCTAAACCTGTGCCTAACCATAATATAATCTAACTGATACCTTTCTGAGTCACCTGGCATTTTCCATGTATACCTACGCCTTTTGTGGTGTCTAAACCATGTGTTGGTGATGACTAACCCCTGTCTCCTGCAGAATTCAATTGCTTTCTCTCCGCGTTCATTCCTCGTGCCTAACCCATAGTCCCCCACCTCACCACCATCTCTTCCTTCGCCTACCGTCGCATTCCAATCCCCCATCACTATTAAATGTTTCCCTGCAGGAACACTCGCGATGATATCCTCTAACTCATCATACATCCTATCGACTTCTTCCTCCTTGTGGTTGCTCGGTGGCATGTATACCTGAATAATGACCAAGTTCGTCGGCTCTACATTTTACGTATATTGAAATGAAATTTCAAAACACGAAAAACTCACCTCAGGGCGAACACATATTCATTCAAATGGATACAGATATACGGGATATTGAAATCTTTTTCACCAAACTTGTAAATATAATTGTAATTTTTATAGGCAGATATTGGTGTTAATAACAAAAATTAATCAAAAGCTAAAGTAACCTTCATATTTAGGGATAAGTGATTAATATAGGTAAGAGAATTTGCAGCGGTAAACCTAACGGCTGCTTTCGATACATGGGCCTTTAGCCATATGAAATTCATGCATTGAGATTTTAGGAGAATGATCCTTCCCGTGCCACTATTGGGTTTTCCACGAAGTTTATATTTCCCTTTGGAGTATCCGTCTTCTGATCGATTTCCACTGGACTCTCTCTGCTTCTTTCTATCCTGAGCATCCATCTTCATTTGAGCGTAGGTTTTCCCTTTCCTTCCTCTCTCGTAGCTGTAATTGTAGCAGTTTTTAGTGGAGGCTACCAGCAGCAGAGGTCATGTGTAATTTGGTGCGGGTAGGACGTTCAGTGAATGGAGGAAGGGTGGAGGGAAACCCGGCGTCAACGAGCCTACTTGCAACGAAAGGTGCCGAGGGGTCCACAATTAAGCTTCCCATTCGACGGACGACGTACTCCCCACAAGTGAGGACTGAGATACCACTGAAAAATCCGACCACCACCAGGACTCGAACCGGGGCCGTCTGGGTGGGAAGCTAGTGAATTAGCTACCGTGCCATCTTGATCTCCTCCTTTCTTGTGTTCGTCCGTTCGTACTTAATCCTTCTTCAATTATCTTAACTGGATACAATTTCTGAGCAGTTCATACAAGTTGCCTTCCTCCTTATCATTTTCCACAGCTTTCTCTCCCCACCTATTCTCCTTAACACATTGCAATTTCTCACGTTGTTAATGCGTTTCACATTCTTTATTCTTTTCCAAGCTAAATTAAAAATATTTCCAAATACTTCTCTTATATCTTCCTAATCATCCAAGTTTCACATCCATACGAAACCACGCCAACGCAAAACGTTTAGCAAATCTCTTCCTCGATTCGATCAGAATCCTTTGAGCAGTCAACAATAGTTTCACCTTTTCAAAAGTTTTCTTTCTTATTTACTACCTGCTTCTTACATATTCAGCACTGCTTCAATTTCATATTATTCAACTACCCATATATTTAATAGGAAACATGCTTCACTATATGTCATTCGTAAATAAATTAACAGCCGTCTTTCTAACACATAACGATGGTCTAATGACCTGAAAGTCGCAGCACTTTGATTTTATACGGGGCTGTCCAAGAGCATCGTCCGAGATTTGAACCCATTCATCGAATCCTTCACCCGCTTGGCCACCACGCTCGTATCCGAAAGAGATAGATATTATGTTAGCTGGCGGAGGAAGTGGGAGGGAAACCCGACGTCAGCATTGACCCACTCCCAGCGTGAGGCACTTACGGTTACAATCGACGGATGCTCTGCTGCACTTGAGGTATTCCCTGGCACCATCTCGAAGTCTCATATGATGAAGAAATGACGGAAGGCAGCTAGCAAATATCACATACATAGATCATTTATTCCCCGTACAAGCAGTCATTTGATGATGTGGCATACGAATGCTGCTCAATTTTCCTCAATTTTTAAAAATAAAATAAGTGATGAACCGTTTTTTAATATCTTCTAAGTTTGCATGGAAATACAACAGCATCGCATTTCAGCATATTAATAGAATTTTTCAAATTTTTCGCCCCCTTGAAATCTGTTGGAGCCATATATAGTAGTCGCCTCACAATGAATTTGACGTCATCGGAGGCTTTGCAATTTTTTATAACACTGATTCATTTGGGACTACAAATATGCATATGGTTTTCTTCCTCTCCGGGCACCCCTGATGCTCCGTGAGCCCCTTGGGGGATCTCTGTTCTAAGGTCGTCAGGTTTTCCAGGGGCTGAAACATAACATCCATGCCCGAAGTGGAATTCGAATCCACGACTTTTGGGATAGTAGGTGAGCGTCATAACCACCAGATTTACTCAACCGACTAACTATATACACGCAGTTTCTAAAATCTCTATAATTAGTTTCTAAAAGCACAAAAAGGTGATTTCCAACAGATAGACATTTCAAAACGGCTGAACTAAACGTATCATATGTCTATGTTTACGAATATTACACTTCTCTGTAAAGGTATTTATTACCTTTAATTGACTGATTTTAAAATCATTTTAGCTTTTGGACAGCACTTTTTAATAAAAATTTTACAACTAGTGCCATTCTTTTTCTACGAGAAAACTTGAACCACAACATGCTCGACCTAGCCATTTAAATGGAAAAAAGATTTCTGGTGAAGTAATTAAAGTTATGAAATTTTTCGTAGCCCGTAGTTTCGTCGGAAGTTTTATCACTCTAGTCAATTAGCTTGCCAACCCTAGTCCAGAAATGGCTTTTCTACCCTGTTATCAGTCAGAGGGGCTATTTTTAGACCCATTGCATTGTGAACTGCGATGGGTGAGGGAATGTGGAGAATGAGATAGGTCTTGAACATCGTAAAGAGCATTGGGAATATTGTAAATATCTTGCTGGAAAATTCGCTAGACATAATTTCATTATGGCATAAGCCTATGTGGGATTGCTAGGATGGCTAAAGCCCTTCACTGTACTAGAGACCTGACGAAAAATTCATAAATTTCTCATTGGGAATCTCCATAAATGTGTGCCTTAGTTCTGATATCAAATGCAAATTTAAGTAGGCGAAGAGAATTATTCACCAAATCTCAAATTGCTATCGTCTATTTGAGGACAAAGGTTCTACATGCAAATATGGGGGTTGTACAAGCATAAAGCATGAAATTATGTTCTTGAACATTCATGAGCTACAAACAGACTTCCTACGCATATATTGATAAATATTTTTTTTCAAGACGAATTTATAGGGGGATCGTGATGGTGCTGTGGCTTAGGTGCTGGCTTCCCCCATTGAGAGCCCGGGTTCGAATCCTGGAGGCGACATTTTTCAGTGGTACTCCGATCTTTGCTTGAGGTATTTTGTGGAGAGGACTTTGAGTGAGCACACCGTCGTCGGATGGGATGTTAAACTGCGGACCCCTTGGCGCCCTTCGTTAATAGTATGCTAATGCCGACGCCGGGTTTCTCTCCACCCTTCATCCTTTCCTATCCCTAATGGCATAAATGAGCTCAGCTGTCGATCGACTCCCCTAAAACTACAACCACTACGAATTTATCAACGTACTCGTATTTTGAGGAGTAACTTCCTCATTTTTTTGTGTCTCATGAATGATATCGTATAACATACAGGAAAAAAAGATATTGCCTATTTAATCGTATCATAATGTTATACTTAAAATACCGGGTGGGTTAGCCAGATGGTGGGTAGCGTGGTCGCTTCCTGACTCAAGGTTCGCAAGCTTGAGAAACATTTGAACTGATCCCTCATTTGGGTCTCTGGACGGGGGATGTCCGAAGAGATGTATTTGGAGAAAATTTAAGTATCAGTGCGAAGCATGGAGTTAGATCCTAATGTTTAAGTGCCGTGAAGTTGTTCGGAGGAGACCTATAAAACGGAAGCTTCAAGAAACCACATGCTATATAAACGGAAACGCAGTCAAGAGAATGAGTACCGGGATGCGTCTGAAGAACTTCCTGTGATGTAACGAACGGATAGTCTTAGTTAAGATATCAAATAAGTTCACAGTACACATAACGCTACAGAGGCACACCACTACGAAGTTATAAGAAGATGAGGAAGCACATAGAAGATTCTAAATGTGCATCATGGAAGTAAACAAAACGTAAAAGGTGGAGACAATTTAACAATATCTCCGGGTGCGCCTATGTGGAGAAAAAATAAGCGGACTGTGTTTCCGACTGCATTAGTAGTCACTTCGGTAGAGAGAAGGGGATTCTGAAGAATGCGCTTCATAACTTGAGAGGTATCGGAGAGTCCCAACTCGAAGGTGAAAAAGAACAAAGACTATGGTTTACGGCAGAAAAGCAGTAGGCGGTACAAATATTAAGCTGGAGAATAAAATGGCGGAATAACTGAAAGAGTTTTGTTATTTGGCTAGCAGAATCATTGCCAATGGAAGAAAATGATTTGAAGGAAGTCTCAGACAAGGAGGATATCCCACCAGAAGACAATGTTTACTGGAAACCGGCAACAACGGTTTACAAATAAGTGAAGTATTTCATTGAAATGTGGTTCTGGAGCATGGTTCCGTATGAGTGTGCGGGAGGCGTTATAATGGATAGAAAAGTTTGGAGGCTTTGAGAATGCGGAGCTACAGGAGAACGAAAAAGCTCAAATGGAAGGATCCATTCACTATAAATGATGCTCTTGTAAGAGTATGAGGAGGAGGAAGTTTCAAGGGAAACTCTGAACAGAGGAAGGGATAATCGGGTACATTTCAGCATATGATTGATTGTCAAGTGGAGGACATGTCGAAGGACACCAGAGCAGGAACTACAGAAGAAGAGACAAGAGTTGCGTTCTTATTCCATGCATAAGAGATGCATGGAATAAGAACGTAACGGCGGATGTCGAAGGGAAGGAAGATGTGGACATGAAGAAGTAAGCAAGATGAAGGAAGAAAGGAAGAGGACTGGAGAGCTGTGCCAAACACCTCGGAGGTGATGACCATTGATTGTGTTAAGATGATAATGCCTTTCCTTTCACATTTCTAATGAATGCCATGTGTTATATACGCTCTCTTCCTCGTGTTGGTGAGTGATGGGCTCCCTGGATAAGCAAAATCTAAGTAATTCTCTAGCGAAAGGAAGCTGTGTAATGCCTACCTAATGAAATTTTCAAAAATGAAATTCTGGTACAAAAATGCGCCAGCCAAATGGAGTACGTTACAAAGGTAATTATTAATTTCTGTCTTGGATCCCCATTAGCTCTCACCATTGTTGAATATAATCGCCATTATTAGTTGTAAACTTCACATTTATGGTTGATAGTGACTTTGATTGCTATCTCCATTGTGATTGTTTTTAACGTCATTTTAATTAAGGAATGAAAAATAGAAGGTATTTTCCACTCTCATCGTGTGGACACATACACAGAATGGGCGGAAAATACTCTGTGTTCATCTTTCCTCAAGATTAATATGCATGTATCCATGTCTGAAAACATCGAGTTTGTCACCTGACTTATGGTAATATGTTATCGTATGATGGACAGTGAGAGAAACCTCAGCCAAGCCTCACTTATTACGACCATAAGCATCTTAACATGCTACGCGATCATTGTATCTTAACACCCTTCCAATAAACCATTCAATTTCACATAGTCTCCGCCTTTTTTAATTCCCTCCAAATCCATTCTTTTCTTGCCTGTAACTCGCTTACCCAGCATTCTCCCCTCTATCGGCTTTTTGCATTCCATCGCTATTCAGAATGCCTTTTTTCTCATTTTTCTTGCCTCCATCTAATTTCTCCCAACCTCTCTCTCTCTCTCTCCTTCTCCTCCATCCCCAGTATACTCTTCGTTTGTGTTTTTATTTCAGGTCACCTCACCTTTTTTATTCTCCTCCAACTTCAGCTCCAATTTATACCCGTCCTCTAGTTTCTATGATCATGTTTCGGAAAAATTTGTAACGAAACTACATATCAAAACTTTCATTCATATCTTCTTATCACATTCTCTGTCATCCACTTAAATTAATTCCACATTCCTAAAGCTTCTTTACTCAGTTCAATTGTACTTTTAATGTAGTTACAGAATTGCTCATCTTCATCTTAATCGGTAGATTACCTTATTATAAAAATGATGTGCATAATTTTTAGATAATCTACCGGTTAAGGTAGGTTTTGGATGGACACAACTACCAATTAAATATTTTGTTACTCCTAACAAAAAAAATCCATCATCCCACATTGCAACAAATCTCTCTTCATCTCTGTGTACTTCCATCCTCCCTTCATCCCGATCAACATCCCTATTCTATTCCTGCCCTTTCCTCGTTTGCCCATCATTCTCCCCGCTATCACAGTCTTCAAAATCCCACCGCCGATCAATACGCCCTTCATCTATTTTCCTGTCTCCTTATGATTTCTCTCAGCAGCCCCCTCTCTTCCACCGCCATACATACACATCCTCATTTGTTTTACCACTTCGTCCATTTCACCTTCTCCATCCTTCTCCAAACCCACATTTCAAAAGTTTCCAATCACCGCTTATCATCCTGTTTCAATGACTATGTTTCCGCACCGTGCATAACTACGCTCCTAAAAGTTTTGACGAGTATTTTTTTTGTCATCCTTAAGCAACGTCCGCGTCATCAACTCCCTCCTCCTTGCGAAAGTCTCTTTGCCTAGTGCAATTCTTCTCCTAAAGTCCCTACTACTTTGACCATTTTAGTTTAAAACACTTTTGAATACCTTAACTCCACGTCACGTGCTCTAGATTTTGTATCCTATTTCATTGTTAAACTTAGCCTTCCTCTTTCTGGAAAACCATATAATCTTTGTTTGTATTGATTTTCATCCTATATCAATCGCACTAAATTTTCAATTTTCTCAACAATGTTTGCAACCCCTTGGCTGGCTGATAAACTAGAGCTTGGTCATCAGCAAATCTGACTGATTTTACGAATTCTCCGCCGACTTTCATTCCTATCTCCAGTTCTTCCCAAGCCTTTCAATCAATTCCTTCACAAATACGTTGAACAGCACCGGTGACAATGGGAAACCCTGCCGGCTGTGAACATGGACATTCTTGCCCTATTTCTTTTCCTAGCACTGCCCCTCTGTCTCCCACTTGCACCTGAGCAGTACAGGTTGGGGATTTTCATCGTATCCCTCCAATCTATTCCTCTTTTTTGCAATATACTCATTAGTTTTTCCAATTCAATATATTGAACGCCTTTCGAAATCTACGAAAAAGGCAAATACGTCCTAAGTGTATTGTATATTCTTCTCAATTCGTGATCACCATACTGCAATAGCATACCTCGTGTGCGTACCCCTCCCATTTCTACACCTAAACTGATCCTCCCCGAAGTAACAATTTTCCCTCCTCTCCACCCTTTTGTTGATTTTTCTGAGAACCACTTTAGCTGCGTGGGAAATGAAACGTATGGTTTTGCAGTCATCACATGATGTAGCTCTTACTTGTTTTCGAAATAGGAACTAACAATGTTCTCATAAATTCTTCCGGCCATATTCCTTCCTCATAGGCAATATGAATCAGTCCATATAGACTCTTCCTCATATTTTCCTAAACATTTCAATAGTTCCGCAGGAATGTTGTCAACCCCCACGGCCCATTTGGTTTCATCATCCTCATTGCCTTTTCTATCTCATCGTCGAGTATGCCTGGACCTAAGCTGTCTTCATCTACGTCATGTTCCTTTTTCTATGTCTAACATTCTTGGCCGAAATTCTTTACCACACAGTTCTTCTATATATTCCCGCAATCTCTCTTGAATCTTTTCTGTATCAACTATTATCTTACCCGACTTATGTCTAACTTTTAGCACAGATCTTCCCTTCTTCTTTCCCGATAGTCATCCAACCTTTCGGTAAAGCGCACCAATTTCACCCTTCCTCTGTAAATTTTCCATATCCTCTCGTTGCCACCATGCTTCTTTTGCTTTATTTGTTGCCCATCTGAATTGGTTATTTTACTCTTTGTACTTCAATAAATTTAAAACGAGGTGTATGCTCGCCTTAAAAACGTGTGAGTGAGAAATAAAACCGTATGTACTTGTGCTATGAATAATGTGTTAACGGGACGCGATTTTGAACGGTATATGAAATTGAAGATACGTGATTACGGACGAAGTGTGGCGATGGACGGTGCGTAGTATGTACTCGTGTGGTGTACACCTAATCCTTGTGTGATAGTAAAGGAGAGGTCGGTAATCTTAAAAGTGTCATTGAATATACGAGCATTTTGTCTCATATCTGTTCTTCTTGTGTGTGTATGGATGTGTATTGTAAGAGTGACCAGTGATCACACTGGACCGTTGCCACCAGGTAAATTGCCTAATTGCAACGAAGTATGTAAATAAATAAATAAATAAATAATTTGCCTAATTCCTCCATTTTCTTCTCTCATCCATCTTTGTAATTATCTCATCCGTGATCCATGGTTCCCTTGTCTTTTTCCCTTAGCTTCTTCGGTTCCTATAGCTTCTATTGCGGATTTCTCCCTTTCCTGATACATTCCCATTTTTACTCGATAGTACTCCGCTCCTTACCGTCATCCATGATTTTATCTATAGCCTGCTGATACCCATTCCGTGTCATTTCAGTTAATGCTTTTAAATTCCATTTTCTAATCCGCCGCCCCTGCCTTATTTTTTTAATCGGACGCTACATTTCATAACAACTAAATTGTGATCAGAGTCCGCATCCGCTCCCGGGAAACTGTGGGAATCTAACTGATACTTTTATGAGTCACCTGGAATTTTCTATGTACACTTACGTCTTTTTTGTTGTGTAAATCAAGTGTTGATGATGCCTAACCCCTGTCTCCTGCAGAATATAAATGCTTTCTCCCCGCGGTCATTCCTCGTACCTAAACTGTAGTCCCACAGTTCATCACCAATTCTTCCTTCGCCTACCGTCGCATTCCAATCTCCCATCACTATCAAATGTTTCCCTGTAGGAACACAGCCGATCATGTCCTCTAACTGATCGTGAATTCTTCCTTATGACAGCTTGGTAACATGTATACCTGAACAATGACCAAGTTCATCAGTTCTCCTTTTATTTCTACTATTAATACGCTATCCATTGCTTGTTATATGTTGGCTAAGCTTCTTCCCACCACTTCATTCAATATTATGGCAACTTATTGTTCCAACCTCTCTTCCCCACCGCTGTATATTATTCTATAATTATCAGTCCACTAATAGCCACTATCCTTTCATGTCATCTCGCATAGAGCTAAACCATCTATATTTCCTCTTTCCATCTTTCACTTAATATTCACTAATTTTTCTTCATATATATGTTGGTTGCGGTATTCCAGGGGTAGAGGGGTGGATAAATCTCTTCAACTCTTTTTGCAAATCTTTCTATTTAATGCAGCGCGAGGGAAGCCGAAGTCGCTGGCGAATTTATTGTTTTGGATTGGATATAGACGGCATTGTTTTGAAAAGATATCAGAAGGAAAGGATAAATTTCATTTCTAAATAAATTACCTATTTGCTGGTCTCTGATGATTACTTTAATTTATAATTTTCGAAATAATTTAACTTCTATTGTGTATTTGTTTTCAAGCGGAACCAAGCATGGTTTCATGATTTGTGTGACACCTTTCACCAGAAATGGTGTTGCATACATCGAGTGCATGTGCCGCAGTTTTCATGAATGGTAGCGTGGTTATAAATACTTCTCCAAACTCTATCATATCTTTTATTTTTTTCGGCCACTATCTAACTATGCTTTGGTGAAACGGAAAGAATTAGATAAAGTAAAATGATGCTATCGACCGTTGAAATTTGAACATTAATTCGAAACATGTGCGGCATTAAAGTCTTTTACTCGAAATTGCAATCAATTTTTCGATTAATTTCCCTTTAAGTAATAAAAATTTTGCTATTAAAAGTGTAGTTTTTAACGAGTTTTCCAGTTATGAAACTCAACTTAACCATTATAATTAAATCATAAGAAAATGATTGGGAAAGTCCCTAGAGTGAACATTGGAGATTGAAGTGAGTATCCATTCAGAAAAATCTTTTACCCAAGTTTTTAATTATCACGGCTCATCGGTCCACGGGTAGCTCTTAATAAACTTGTTGCTTCTAGACATTTATATCCATTTCACTCTTTTACTTAAAATATTCGTTGGTTTTCCTCATAATATCAATAATGATTCCATGTGTTCAATTTCCTCTCATCCGGAAAACCTTTCTCTCTACGTGTATGATAAATCTTTGCATACAGTCCCTCGACGTTAAGACGTATCTAATCCTGGTTGCCTTCGCCTTCCTTTTCATTGTCAATGTACGTCGTTCCTCTCGATTCCTTTTAATTACCTCCTTATTCTTATTTTATCCTTAGCCACAGCCACACTGCAATGTTTTCAATATACTCTAGCTAATTCTTACTAATGGTCCACGTTCACATCTACACGGAACGTTGCTCCATGTGTTACACTCCAAATCTTCTCCTTAGTTATTTGCTGATACTCCTATGTTTCCTATCATGCTCCCAATCCTGTTTCAAATATCCTGCGCACAGCATTAATTCAAATTTATAGCACTTCCCAGGTATTTAAATGATCATAATCAAAATTTATTCCCTTCCCGCTCATTTTGTCTAGTTTATTATATTAGAAAGCTACATCATCTTCGGTTTTTCTCTTTATTTTCATTCCTTACTCCTATGTCTTCCTTTTATTCTACTCTGTCACTCATTGTAACTCTCTTTGTTTCATCCTGGTCGTTTGCATAATTGAGTCTTTAATCGCGTTCCTCCCAACCTTAGAAAAGGTATTCCAAGGTTGTCACTATAAAACTTTACCAGGTTTCCAAGCTTCCCTGTGTTATTAACACATTCGACTTCTTCGCAGAACCTAAATTTTGCACGCACCCCTCCCAACAATATCTTGTAAATTTATCATGCAATCTTTACGATAATGGTCTCTGTCATTCAACCATCGGCTTTTTTCACCATGGCCTCTTTGGAAATGGAGAAGCGAGGCATAATTCTTTTCAAAATTTGAATTTAAAGAAAATACATTATGCTTAAAATAAGCCAATGAAGGAATTTTGTAATGTTCCAAAAATGATGTTGTGGGTGTACTGGTCAAAATGTCGTTGGTTTTCTTTATAAGTGAAGAATCTAGTAATCCCGTTAAACCGGTTATACGAGTAAATCGCCTCGGCATACCGAAGCCGTTGCGTGTGGTAGCTTTGACGGCAGGATTTTTTAAACACCGTCCGAAAAGCTGACAAGTCACAAAAAAGAATGTTTACATTTGCTGAAAAAAATTAAATCCCTGCGCTCAATATGAGATGGGACATTTTAGATGTCAAAATTTCTCGTACTCTCATGATGAAATTGAACTGGTTTGTTCATTAAATAGCAACGGTGTAATCATATGCCGCACGTAGTCACGTCGACAAAAATTGCTTTCTTTTAGGGTATGCTTCTTCAAGTTGACCTTCTTGTTATTTGCGTATGTAGTGAAATATGTGGTCCATTTAACTGTGAAATTTTCTCTGCTTCAGTAGATGGGATTTGGGAAATGTTTGTTGTCTTGATCAATTTGTTTCCACTCAAATTAAATTTATTGAAGAAACGAAATTTTACAGCATTATTAGTCATTGATAAGTCATGAACGAATAATTGAGCGTAGGCAAAATCTCTGCATAAGAATATGTGGTCAGTGTATAATTTCCGAATTAAGTCATTGAAATAAGAGTAAACCTGAATGGATTTCAGCTGTTGAATTAGCTGTAAACTTATTGACATAAACATAATAAGCTGATTCCATAAAATTAATAAACGGTAAAGAAAATCATAAACACAGTAATCAACCCAAAGGTCGATTTGGTAGTTGATGGTAGAGTTCACCCAGGACTAAGCCCGACGGCGTGTGAAATTCACACACCAGGGTAGGGGGGCCAGTTCCTTTCCCTGTCGGTTGTGGTTTCTCAGGATGATCTGGTACCTGAAAAATCACAGTTTGGGTGTAGCTGAGGTTGCCCAGAGAGGCTTGCCCGGGAATCGATCCGAACGTTAGTCAAAGTTCGTCGGATGATAATCGAACGCGTTAGTAGCCCTATCCCTGTGCTATCACGACCCACAAAACAGTAATAAGGAATTTAATTTCATGATTAATTCAAATACGGTTGTTACATGTAACTTTGTAGCACTTAAGTCCAATTGAAATTAAATATTACCATGGACTTTTTCTGTTGAGGGTTATTGAAAATTGCCATGTTCATTAAGAGATATTGTGAATCTTATAAAAGATAATTGGTTGGTTGGTTAATCAATGATAAACATTTCAATTGAATGCCAGAAATGCAAGTTGCAAACTTTTCCCCGATGGCTGTCTTTTTATCCTTCTTCAAACCGCAATGCTCGTATGCGTGGGTAATAAGCTAATATGTAGTACTATATTCGATAATATTTTAAGAACTAATTTAATCTGTTTTTACTTCTTATAAGAAAACTCAATTCTTTGCTTCTTGAATTCAATGGTTTCAGGCTCTACCATATGATAATTCATGATCATAGAATTATGTAAACGTAGTATTTTTCACACTAAATTTGATTCCACTACTACCAGTTTCGACTTAGCGATGTCACCTATGCGTCGGCACCAGTAGTAGTGGCATAAGGTTTATTGCGAAAAAATACTGTTTACTTAATCGTTGATCGGTGAAAATATGAATGATTTCTCTCCAAATGCCGGTGCGGCATGAAATTTCTCCCGGAGTGAATTATCGATACCACAAAAACACGAGTGAGGATAGCAAATCTTTATCCCGGGTTTTGTTAGGTCATTTTTTAATTTTCTTTAGGCTGGAACGGAATGCTTCGCACTTAAGATTGGAACAGTCAAAATATTTATAAAAGCTTTTGAATTTTAACGTAACATAATTTCAGGGGACGTAAATATTATTTAAATGGAAATCATTTTTCCTCACTCATGATCTGTTTGGATGACCAAAAGTTGACTACTTAGACTCATTATGACAAAAACAGCAGTCATGGATTTCTTTTAAAAATGATAGTAGCCGTTCAGAAAAGAGACTTCAAATTGTTTGATATGTTTGATCTTCAAGGATCAAAGAATATAGTCCTGAAAAGTCGTTGTGTCTATTAAATATGTAATGACTTATATGGACGTGAAATACCTCGTCCATATGCCCTCATAGTATATAAAATGCCGCCCTTAAATTTTGAATATGGTCAATTTTAACTCGACAATTGTCTAATTGCAGTATAAAATATCTATATTTTTTCCGCATTATTTGAAATATAATGTCAGCATGAGAAATGACAAAAATGAAATTAAAACCTTATGAAAAATCGATTGAGAATCCTGCCGGAATGACAATTTCATGGTCTCATTCAGTGTTTTATTTTTCAGTACTTAGTTCCAGTAAGTCGGCGATGCTATTTTTGTGCTCAGATGTCGTTTTCAATTTTCATTGTTCGTTTTCAATCAATCATTATGAATGTTGTCATTATCACTATTAAAGTTCCGTCGTGTTTGGAATATTTTTCACTTAATCGCCCATAGCTGTGACTTCAGTGGCGGGGACCATGAGCTGGATCTCCATGAATTAATAGAACTTTCCAGTTCTACATGACCTGTATGGTGGAGATCTGTCGTATAAATGGTTGTGCTTCATTTTTATTCCATCTTTTTTTGTCTAACAAAGAACTGAATTATTGGGTGCAATTAATACTCGTTTTGAACTAAGACTTCCGGCATAAATTTGCACTTTATTTGAGATTTTTAGTGAATATTTTTTCCCTTTTCCCTTACCCATCACCAAACCCATCTGCGACATACCTTTTTGGTGGGTCGGAGGGTATTTATATAGATTTAGATTAATCTAGATGCAATCCTAATTCAGCCTTTTGTTTTACTTAACGAAGGGCTACTGAAATAAGTGAGACTGATCAGTAAAACTTCAATGGACTTCATAAAGAAGACCGATTATGAAAGAAACGGGAAAGAAATTGCGAGAACGTTTGATCTACGAGCATAGTAGCGTATGAAAAGAGTATTTTCACAATTTTATCGCAGTTTTTCCATTAGCCCTCCAAATTTCAACGAAATTACAACTGCTCCGTCATGTGTATGGGTGAACAATTTTTCTTTGCATCCTTTTTCGCCAAGTGCCGATGAAAAAGGAGGGAATTTGCTTTCCAATATGAGCTGACGTTTCGAAAGGGCAAAGATATTTCTTCAATTTCTGCATAGACCGACATAAAGAATTACTAAGTCTTCAATGACTGACCGAAGTTCTGTTGGCAACTGAGTTTTCATCCTGACATCCGCGGCTTCATCGATTATTATCGCCACGCAATTATTTTTCGAAATTTCATTTTAAATTCCTCGAGCCATGGGTTTACTTGCAGAAGGTGTGAGGTCGTGTTGTATATCACCAAAGTTAACTTGAGATAACATAAATGTTTGAGGATCTTCTTTTTATGAAATTTCACCCTCAAATTCCTCACTGAAGAAGCCAATAAAATTTAACAATTTTAATTTGGTGATTTTTCGTCGTATCTACTAAAAGCAATTTCTTGTTTTCTAAGATAGCGAGTAGCTCTAACGAATTGCCTGACTGTTTCCCAATGTTTGCCTTATTTATTTGGCTTTCGTGGTAAAATGAAGTCTCTTCCTCATGAAATATTGCACCTTGAGCCTCTCTTCGTGTTTCCAACCCTGTGAATCCTATGCCAATCATTATATAAATTCCATTCAAAGTGTTTTGTCTTTTAGAAAAGTGGAGGCACCGCCAAGAAAAATAACATTGATTTTTGAACCTTCACAAGTTTAGGAATCACTCTAGTGTACACGTAAACCGTAATGCCGAGTGTATTTCTTCAATTTAGTCGTTATATTGATGAGATAAGTCGGTTGTCATTGTCAATAACCTTACCTGTATCCCCATGAGACAGCACACTAGACAACTATTACACATAGGTTTTCAACCGCACAAGTAAACAAAATGTCATTTATTAAAGTTTCTTCAGCTTCAATCCCCATAGAATCCCGCGCTGCCTCGGTCGCGATTTAGAATCCTGTTTAAGAAACGCATTCATAATTGTTGGAAAATACTCGGTAAATTTTTACACCCATGTAATGTAATGCTTAGTCAGTTACAAAGTAGAATGTTATCAGACCAATTTACTTTTCATGTCATTGAAGCCGCAATGTTCTTTTGATGCAACGCTTTCACATCACTATCAGAAACAATATATTCGAAGCTTGGAAACCGGTGAAATGTAATAAAAGAATGAGAAAATTAAACAAGTCTCTTCCGATCATTAATCAAAGTTATTTTTGGGTCCTGAAACTCTTACCTTTCAGCCTAAGTTGGCCTTTCCTAAATAATTTATGAAATGGACTCTACAATTATTATGCTTCCCTTCCATGCACGCGATTTGAATGCAGTTGTGAACAAAATCCACTTCTTCTTCACCTTCCGCTTGGTCATTTTGAGACGTCGACGTTTACGTAACGGCAGAAGCGGAAGCGCTTACAGCGATGGTGACGGTTCAGTCTTCATTTCACTTTAGAGTTAATAGTTGCATTTACGGTTCTCGTGTCGTGGAATTTATACTTCTGGTGAAAGATGCGGAATATTGAATAGAGATTAACCCTAGAGACTCTGTTAACTATTCAATTTTATTTTCTCCATCTTTAACAATGCCACGTTTTCCAAAGTTTCTCACCCTCTCGTCTCAAAGACCATATACGAAGGTTACTATTTATGTTTTGAGCCTAATAATTAGAAGACAGCAAATTATTGCTGAAAATGGCATTATTGTTTTTAGAAGTATTCTCTATGGTGATCAATAAACTTTTGCATGCGCTCGAACCAATTTCCGTAACACTTTTTCCACACCGGTTGAGGAACATCCAAAACATGGTTTTTGAATGCATCAACGGCTTCTTCAGGCACCGAAAAACTGCGCCCACGCAATTTTTTCTTGATAAGCGGGAATGAAAAGAAGTCATTTAATGCTAAATCGGGACTGTACGGAGGAAGACTCATCAATTCGACGGTTTGGCCAGTCAAATAGGTCATTGTTTCAGATGATCTGTGAGAGCTTGCATTGTCATGATGAAGAATAATCCTTCGTTGCTGCTTCTTCTTCCGTATTTCATCAAGCACTTGTGGCAAACAAATGCTGGTATACCATTCGGATTTCACGGTTCGACGTTCCCCTAACGGTACGGTTGCAACATGTCCGGTTATTCCGAAGATACAGGCGATCATTTGCTCCAGTGTGCACGAATCACTTTTGACGGATTTTGCTCGTCTTGGAAGACCCATACAGGGGATAGCTGTTTTTCTTCAGGCTCATACGTATATATCCAAGATTTGTCACCTGTGTGGATGTCGCAGCTTTTAAATTGCCTACATTTTATTTTTTGAGCATTTATTTGCACCAATTGACACGAGCATTTTTTTTTGAGCTTTTGTCAAATTATGCGGGATCCAACGCGGACAAATGTTTTTCACAGCTAAATTTTCATCCAATATCATATTGATGTTCGTCATACTAATTCCTAAGGATGCCTCAATCTCACGATAAGTCACATGACGATTTTTCTTTACTAGTTATTGCAACAGCAACAATTTTTTCTGGCACAATAACTGAATTTTGACGACCTTCACAACTTTCGTCGTTGAGCGAACAGCGGCCATGATGGAATTCGTTATACCAATGTTTCACAGTGGCAAAGGATGGGGCTTTATCGCCAAAAGTGGAAGTAAGTTGATCGGTGCACTCCTGTTTTGATAATCCACGTCGAAAGTCGTAAAAAATCATCGTAAGAAACTGTTCATGAGGTAACTACATCCTACGAAAGTGTCCATGAGGTTTGTTTTTGCGGGGCCAATTTTTTAGCCAATTTTTCGAGTGGCTCTAAACAGTACAAGTTATGATCACACGACCAAATGATGGCGCATAAAGTACTTAGTGTTGTCAAGGCTTAAATTATAAATAGCAACCCTCGTATTGTATATATATATATATGTATATATATATGTATATATATATGTATATATATATATGTATATATATATATGTATATATATATGTATATATATATGTATATATATATATATATATATATATATGTATATATATATGTATATATATATATATATGTGGGTCGCGGTGGTCTAGTGGGTAGAGCGTTGGACTACTGACCGGAGGGTCCCGGGTTCGATTCCCGGGCAAGGCACTTTGGGCACCTGCAGTTCCACCCAAGCTAGTTGATTTTTCGGGTACCAGATCTTCCTGGGAAACCATAACCGGCACAGGGAAAGGAACTGGTCCCCCTACCCTGATGTGTGAATATTCACACGCCGTCGGGCTTGGTACATGGGTGAGCTCTACTACCATCACCTACTAAACCGACCTTCGGGTTGATTACTGTGTTTATATATATATATATATATATATATATATATATATATATATGGGACGCGGTAGCCCAGGGGGTAGAGCGTTGGAATACTGACCGGAGGGTCCCGGGTTCGATTCCCGGACAAGGCAGCTGCAGCTTCACCCAAGCTTTGTGATTTTTGGGTACCACATCTTTCTGGGAAACCTTAACCGGCACAGTGAAAGGAACTCCCCCCTCCTACCCTGATGTGTGAATATTCACACGCCGTCGGGCTTAGTACAGGGTGAACTCTGCCATCAACTACTACACCGACCTTCTGCTTGATTACTGTGTCTATGGTTTATATATGTATGTATATAGTCATTGCAATCGATATGGGTGGAAGCAGCTCGGTTTTTAACCTCTGTGTTTGTGTGAATTGCGCACATTCAGATTAGGAGATGGCAGATATTTTCACGATGTTGCCTAAAGTTTTCCAGGAAGTTATGGTTGTCACAAAATCACGTGATCTGGATTTGTCTCAGCGTCCAGTGTTGAACCATTGTATCCATTCAGTAGCGAAACCAAGTGGACTCTCATGTAATTTTCGTTAAAGGAAAAACACGACTTGATGAAAAATCTCCCACTTTATAAATTTCTTCTTAGCAAGGATGTTGGATGCACATTCTCTCCTTACTTCCCTCCCTAGACCGCGGATGTTAAGTCACCATATGTGGTCCTAAGCCTGAGCGTCAAATGATCAATTCAAGGTCAACAATGAAAGTGTGTTCCCCTTTGCGTTTTATGATTTCCCTTTGTTGGTCTCCCGTCGTCTGGGTGCGTTATCCTCAGTTGAGTATATGCCAGGCACCCATTAACTATGACCTCTGTGCCAGTTCCCAGATCTCATTCCCAGATGTCATTAGGACAATATAGGTAATTATTCCCTTCGCCGAGTTCGGATGAACCGGAGATGCTTTCGACCTAACGACCGATGATTCACACAAAATCCGAGAATTTTCTTCTCTATGTTACTCCGAAAATGGAAAATTTAGAATATTTTTGCATCCCCGTTACGATACGTTATGGTCATCATTAAAGCGCCCAGCACAACACCCCCTTTACTATTCTGTGAGATATAAGGTTTTGACACACCCTTTTAGTTATCCTTTCTTGTAAGTGATAATTCCTATAACCAGTCTATGACCCTATTTTTTCGAAACGACCCATTTTCTGCGAACATGTTTGGGCAATGACTTGGTTGAGAATTTCATGGCTCCAGCAACCAACGGCAGACTCCATGACGAGCATATGACGGGGCTGGCATAGATTCGAAACGGAAAAGTGTGAGGGAGGTGGTAAAAGAAATGTATCCCGGAATGTTTCTGAAGTAATCATTAACAATTTTTGGCCCGTAAGCCAAGTTCCTATTTTATTTTATGGCATTCCCATCTTTTGAGCGATAGTGTTTAAAATCCCAACTCCTGGATAATACAACGTGCCATCTTTGTTGCTTTGATCCAAATTCGCTTAACTTTTAAAAATATCATTAGGTGTATATTGCATTAGGAAATGATGATTTCCTTTTGTTGTACTTTTTACTCTTAGGGGGAGGGAGTGTGGTGATTCAGTAAGTAGTGCCCGGAGGCCCCGGGTTCGATTTCCCGGTTGACGCCTCTGTAGACTAGAGCTGTGTGATTTTTCGGGTATCAGATGTTCCTGGGAGACAACAGGCGACACAGGGTAAGGAACTGGTGCCTCTACCTTGATGTGTGAATTTCCAACTCCATATAGGGCTTAATATTAGGAGAACTCTTCCATCACCGATCAAAGCAACCTATGGATTTAGTGCCTGCTCTGATTATATACTCTGAGATCGCCGATATACAATGTTACGCAGTGATGCAAATATTTTGGTTCTTTTCGACATTTTCTTTTGGTCCGAGGTTTACGAAGTTTAATGAATAGGAAAATGGCTTTGCCTTAGAGACTGATAGCTTCCCCTGCGAAATCCCTTAAACTGTTGATGACGATTGGCCGGCAAAATGACACCGGGAAAAGGGAAAGCGTAACAAATTTCAGAAACTTGACGACAATAAAACTTCAGCTCTGAAAATATAATTAAGCGGCATGCTGAAACCATCGCACATAACTTCGAGCACTTAACTACTCCCCAAGTTTACGGCAAAAGGTTCATTTTTATCCGATTGTAAGTTAGTAGCCATCACACCTTCATGAAACTTTCCTTTGTTCCATATATTCCTTATCCTTTCCTTTGTTCCATAGTTTTATATGTAGCGGCCAGAGTGCGACGCAGAGCACTCCGACCTGAAGAAGCCTCCAGAACTTGGGGCGAAACAGTTGTCTGTTTATTCCCGGTAATTCCTGGAATCAGCATGGATCCTTCATCAGATAGACGTCGCGGTAGCGTTAGGATTAATTTTTATCTGAAAACACTATTTTATGGCAATCGGCAGAGGTTTGCCGAAGGAGAATGGACCGGCTGGGTCTGTAGGTGTGGACGGGCTGGCTAAGTGGCATAGGTGATTAACGAACAGCTTCCAACGACGAAGTAGGACCAGCTTCCTCTCACTGTGCAACCTCAGTTTTACCAATTTCTAATACTTAGAAGGTGGCACCACTTGGATTTGAATTGGGGATGTCCAGATGCACCGTCCAGAGTTGAACCCGAGAAAGTAGTCGAAGGCCCCACCCACTCGGCTACCATCCGGCTCCGTCTTAAGTAGCCCGAAGGATTGATTGCACTGGGTACCTGAGATGATTTATTCCAGCGAAACTTTTATTTACGTTTCAGCGTTTGGCAAAGCGTTCTGTGGTCATGACCAAATATCTTCCGTGAAATGCGTCTTCACATGTACGTGCTTCTCTCGGCCTCCTCTTGCCTTCAGTCAATTTGTTTGTTTTCGTCATTCCTTCCTTTGATGGGACTGTAGGGGCAACGAGTGGCGGGAAGGGGGGGGTGGCGGGCGAGGGTTGGGGTTGGAAGATGCTCAGGCTTAATGCCGTCGATGAATTGGTTTGAACTCTTGTTGACGAAAAACCGCCTCACCTCGGCCGGCGCGACGTCATCGGCCGCTTTGAGCGGGTCGCCGTGTTTGAGGGATGGGGTGAGAGGATGATGTCCGGGTCGGGGGCGTTGTGCAATTGCTGATTGCTCTTCCTCCTGCCTCCCACCCCGCCCTCCCACCCCGCCTCCTCCCCTGCACCTCCCGCCCATTCACCCCGAAATACTCGGGTATTTCAATGGATCGCCTTGCTCGAGATCATATTGTTCTCTTTGTTCTGTGGTTACAAACTCGAACTCCTAGCGGTTGGTTGTTGTTCTTTTTTTATTGGTTTTGAATCTCTTGATTAAATTTCGCTTACTGAATTTTTCCGTCGGTTTCTAGTCTTCATTCAGTGTCTTCCTCTTCACATCTCCCTTTGATCAGCTCTCCCTGAACAAGGTTCCCACTTATTCCCCCCTCAATTATGATCATGTTGAGGCTCTCACGTACCCTAAATATTCGCCCCTTCGGCAATATTAGTGTTGACTCTTCTATCTGTTGGATTATCTCAAAATTTATGCCTTCTCTGCCCTTAGAGATTGGATATGACGATGGATTTGAACGGCTTGAGTCTTCCGCATTCCTTCGTTTTGAATTCAATGTTTCACGGCAACAGAAAAAAATCTGCACACACGTTTTGGAGTTGTTAAATGTTTAAGGTGATACTATAAGCGTTTAAACATTTGTTTCTGTTATCAAAAACTATTTTTCCTAATTGATTCTGTTCAGAAATTTTCTCTCCTCTTTCTGTCCGTTTTTATCGCGAATCTAGTGTGTAAAAATTATATTTTCAGTTAAGTAATGGTTCTAGGTGATCATCCTCGAAAAAGGGAAAGAAAGAAGGAGATTGGATATATATCATATAAAACATACATTAATAAATGATTTATTATGACGATTTGTTGCATTGGCGGATTTTTTAAATGGTATGTTTTTATTTTAGAAAATGGGCATTTTTAATGCTTCAAAGTCGAATGTTTCAAATGATCGTAATTTTTATTACAGCATTCTTATTGCTGTTAAATACAAGAATAATCGCTGAAAAGGTAGTAGTTGATATGCAATGAATATTAAAATTATTTTTTTTCGGACGACGTTTAGTGGTGTAATATTGTAAACGTAGGAAATTCAATGTGGTCAATAAGTATCCTTATTTTACAACTCTGGTTTCGTAATATGACCGTTGATTAAGTTACTAGTACGGTAAGGTATTGGTTTCAACTTAAATGCGACTTTGAAAATGACCTTTGATTCGGTCAAAACCTTGATCGGAAATTAGCGGCTTTGTAGACTAACAAATTTCTTTCATTTGCAATTAACCAGTATTATTATTAGGTAATCTACCGGTTAAGGTAGGTTTTTTTTTTTTGGATGGACACAACTATCAAATAAACATTTTGTAACTCCCCACCTAGCAAACTAATCTATATCAGGTCCCTCTTCATCTCGGTGTACTTCTTTCCTCCCTTCATCCCGTCCAACATCCCTATCCTGTTCCTATCCTTACCACGCTTGCCTAACATTCTCCCCTCTATTACCCTCTTCAACATTCCACTACCGCTCAATACGCCTTTCATCCATTTTTCCTGCCTCCATAGGATTTCTCTCAACAAACCCCTCTCCTCCCCCACCATTTCTAGTACTTCCTCATTTGTTTTCCTTTCGGTCCATTTCACCTTCTCCATTCTTCTCCATACCCACATTTCAAAAGCCTCCAATCTACGTCTATCCTCCTGCTTCAGCGACCACGTTTCCGCGCCGTACATAGCTACGCTCCATATCAGAGTTTTTATATTCACAAATAACTGGCCAAAGCCGGAAAGATGGCCATTACTGCTCAAACTCATCTGTTTACGAATGGAGGAAAAAATGTCCATTTTGAGATATGAGTCATAGCTATAACTCTGCCGAATGTAACATCACGATATGGCAATTAAATTTTCGCGCTGTTGAACCTCTACTGAGAATCAAGTTTGATCCATATTTTCTATTTTTTTCGATTAAGGCCATTGGTGGGTCTCTCTTTAATTATCACTTCCCACTCTGTAATTTCTTAAGTTTATTTTCAGATAGTTTCGCAAAAAAATTGGCACCACATTCATTCGATAATGAACTGTCATTTTAAAATTAATATACTACAGAGTGCGGCGGAATGGACTTCCTAGTTTCAAAAAATCACTGGAGTGGGAGTGGTGGCGTCAGCTGGGAGAAACAACGCCACTTTTGGTAGTAACCATGCAGTTATCTGGTGAGCATCGAGGCTTTGTCGGAGAAACGTTCTTTAAGAACAATAATAAAATGGTGGCGACGCAGAGGGCTCTGTAATCTAGCGATTATGCACCATTTACATCTCCGGCTTAGTAAATAATCAAAATTTTCGTCAATTGGCAACTGACAACCCTCGCGAACTTCACCCAAGACCTAATCATAGCCTCAAAGTGACAGTTTGTGCGCTGTGTTCTCCATGGGCCTTACTTTTTTTTAATCTCGAGGTTCAACTGTTACTGTAAACTCTGTGCGCTATTGTGAGATTCTGGAGAACTTTTTACTCCCCAATATGGAAGATTATGGTGAGGGATGTGACACAGAGGTCTTTTGGTTTCAACAGGATGGTGCCACGGCTCATATCCTCCGTCGTTCCCCCAAAATCCTGCAAGAACAATTTCCCGGTCGCCTGATCACCTTACGAGGGGATGTTCCATGGCCCCCTCGCTCCCCGGATCGGAGCTCACGTGATTTTTTTCTTTGAGGTTATTTCAAAGCTGAGGTTTACAAAGTTCAACCAAGGGTCTTGGAAGCTCTTACGATGTTATCGCTGGAATAACGCAGGATATGCTGAGAGGAGTTTTCGAAAACTTTTTTGAAGTACACAACATGTGCATCGCTCACTAAGGTCGTCACCTGGATGAAACAATTTTTAAAACCTAATGAAAAAATAGCATAAAATTTAATTTTCAGAAATATTAACGTTTATTAATTATCTTGTTTGGTTTTTTTTACAATTTACCCGTCAAATCAGAAAGTCCATTCTGCTTCACCCTGTATTAGGTATCCTTCATACGCCGTAGGGGGTAGTATGGTGTGAGTTCTACACTCACTTGTGAGCTATCAAATCGAATATATAACTATTGTTCTTTTAATTCTTACATCTGACATACACTGCCTCTTTGTTGAAGTGCAAACGTTCCAAGCAATCTTCTTACGGTCTGCTATTCTATCTAATCCGCTAATAGAATTTGTTTCAGGGTTATTTCGCTTTATTTTTGCTTTTGATTTTCCGTTCTCCCAAAACTTCTTCCTGAAGTTTTATTATAATCGATTCCAGCACTGTATTATTTTTTTCAAAAATTTAAAATATTTTGTTTCATTTTCCTTTGACAGATTTTATTCTTTACGCATGTCATCTATCTTTGTATTTGCTGTATTATTTCAGTTTCATTTTCGTTATGACGCTCACATGGGTGATCCGTATCAAACTAATGAATACTTTTCCTGGTGATGTATGTAGCGCGGGAGTCTGCTAAGTCAAAGATCGCTGATTTGGTTACAACCATTTTGCCATATTTATTATGTGCATTTCATTTAGGGAAAGTGTAAAGAAATCTTTGGGAAAAAAGAAGGAAAATAATAGTGACTAAACGTGAACTATAAGTCAAACAACTCTACAGAATCATGCCATGCTCACTATGGTTAAGTTTTTTGGAGTCACTGCCATTAACGTTCGTTAACTCGAAGTAAACTAGAATGGTTCTTCTTCTTCAAATAAAAGGCTTCTTCAAAGAGTCAATTAAGTGCAAATTGCAAATTGAAGGTTATTATTACGTACATAGAACATCCAACGAGTCCGTGAAGCAGCAAATATTCGTGAATGAGATATACTTGAGGATTATTCCTAAGCTCGAAGCTGGGAGATATAACCCATATCGCTCAATTGAGTTCTCTTCATTGAGGGATTTATTAAGAGCTCTTCTCTGAAGAGAAAATATGGCCGATGCGCATTCGCGAGTTTATACCATTGAAATGCATACCAACCTGTAAGACATTTAATGATTTTCATCACCATCGGGTTAATTATTTTATTTAGCTTCTCAAGGATACGCCGATTTGTTAAGTGTCTTAAGTCTTGATCAAGTTCTTCAGTGCTACTAGCATTATTATTCATTTGGCAAAAATATACACGAGAATCAGGTTTTTTGCCGTTTAGAGGACCATTATTATAGGCCATAAGCATATCCACAACTGATTGTGTCCGTATTCCGGCTGTCACAGATTATGGATTCTTACAGGTTCTGCACTTAAAGTATATAATTCATCAAGATCCTAAGCAAAAGTAGTTGTAGGTTGTAAAGTTTTCCAAGATGTTCTAAAAGTAAACTTTACAATAGTTTTCGTCTCCAGCACAACCAATTTTTAGTGATTAGTGCTAACGAAAACTGGGCGGGTTGAAATGCAGAGACATGAATGAAATACAAGACGCGTAATGAATTACATCTGTAGAAAAAAAATGAGGGAAGGGCTAAATTTATTTGTCGCCATTTGGAGAAATTAAATCAAAGCAAGAATCGGTCATTATCCTCATCAACTCAATATTAGAAAAACATGAGTACGTTTAATGGCGAAAAAAATATATCGATATAGAGCAATCGAGATGCTAATCCTATATTTATTTGGGCACCACAAACCACTATGCTTAATTAAGCAGTTATCCCAGTTACACTATTAACCCATATACTATAACCTACATACTAAGGCAAATATGCAAGTGAAACATTTGCAAACCATTTCCGTTATTATTACGGAATTCAAATTCAATTTTCTCTAAACCTTATCCTTTTCACACCCATTAGGGTCTAAGTGATGTACAGTTCAGGGGATCACTAGTGGGAATAAAACAGAAAAAAGGAGTTAAATGGCTTCAGATTGTGCACTGTAACTCGGTGTTAAAATACTAAGTTTATTGACATAGTTTCCTCCGTAAAGGGACTCAACACAATGATTAAAAATCAATGGACAATTTCACTTCATGTAAAAATATGAATGAAAATTTTATTCGACAATCGATTTTTTTAATGAAATTGTTGATGCGTTCAGATATAATTTATTGAACTCCGTCACGGAGTAGTGGATGAAGAAACGAAGTAGATGAGAGGAATTTGTGGATTCCCTGCGAAGGTGTTGCGCCTGGACTGTTCTACGTTCTTTTGAATTCCATTGTGCTTAATCCTGAGGCAAACGCAACATCCATGCCCGAGGATGTTCGAGGATGCGTGACCTTTGACAAGGCGACGCGTCATTGAATTGCCGTGGCCGAATTTAATTCGATCGCAGAGTGGGAAGATAAATCATTCACTTATTTAGGCGGCGTATTTATTTAAATAATACTTGGTTTCCGAGACTCCTGCAATGGGAACATATTTGTTCGCGCTCATTCCAGGTCGGCTCTTCAAGAAATTGACCTTATCAAGGAAACTTGGAAGTTTTCATTAAGGGCATATTATTGCACAACGCCCAAAAAGAAATTTAATTTATCAATAAAAATCAGCCTGAATATGTAAAATTTTGCTCTTCTAGATTCTCCTTCGGTTTTTAAAGGGGAATATGCTTGGTCAACCAGGTTATGCAGTTATTTTTTATGCATTTATAAGTAGTGTGAAAGATTAAGTTATAATTGATTGTGTTATAATGCTGGCGGCGGGCTCCATAATTTTAGTATTGAGGTCAGTGAAGCGAGCTCCCATATTTGAGCTACTCCTTGACGTGGAGTGCGTTCGTGCCTTAAGTAAAGTGCAGTTGTTCCATGGCCACCGAAGGTCTTCTGCGTGGTCTCAAACCGCAAATATGTTCTGTGATCCCCGTGACTGTAAGAGTAGGAAACTGCGAGTTGATTGTTAGGAATCGTATTCGCTTCCCATCCAGCGACCCAAGGTCAACTAGACTGACATCTTAGGAGTAGATAGCGCGCAAATCCTCTTGGGAAGGTCGCGATGGGGACTGGAAGGGGGAAATTGGAACTTCCAGGTTCGCTGGAAGTGCTCGAAATGAAAAAAAAAAAATAATATTAGCAAATGCCAGGTTTTTCAAGTGAACTTTGAAACATATGAATTCATATCTACTGTACCTAACGTCACAGGAATATCTCTGTGGTTGACACATTATGGTACTGCATAGACAAAAAAATTCACGCGACAATTGCAATGGGAGGCCACTTTAATAACTGCGAGTAACATATTTATTCATTATTTTTAAAGTTATTTACTGTTGAGTTAATTTCTTTTATATTAGAGGACTGATACGTGCGCGTATTATTCCCAGATCGTCTTTTAAAGACATTTCGATGCCTCTCATTTGGCTATGCTTGCGATGAATTACCTACTCTTCCTATGCGTAGCGATTTTTTTTACTGATTCCATTCAACTGCCAGATTACAGTAAACACGTGATAAAATTTTTACATAAACTTACCAGTTGATAAATTACTGAGAAGTTTATCATTATGAAATAGAAATTTTAAAACTTACCTGTAATTTAATCATAGAGCGTGGTACCCCAACGAATAGGCCGTTCGGCAAATGATTGAAGATCCAGGGTTCGTGTACACACCCAGTTTCATCCAAGTAGTGCAGTTTTTCGGCACGGGATCTTCCTGAGAAACAGCTGGAGGCACAGGGGAAGGAAATATCCCTCCTGGCCTGATGTGTAACTTTCACACGCCATATGGGTTTTAATTTGGATCTATTAACCAACCTTTCATTTTTTTAATAGGTTTGTTTTGCTTTCCGACTCCTTGTCTTTCGCAATGAACCATTCATAGTTCACCTACATTTGTCTAAGTCTGGGCTTCTTTAAAATAAGTCTGTGATCAGCAACTATTCATGCATGAGATATACTTAAGGATTATCTCTAAACTCGAAGCTGGGAGAGAGAACTACTATCGCTCAATTGTGTCCTCGTTATCGCCGGTTTTATTACGAGCTCATCTTTGAAGAGAGAAAACAGCTGATGCTCATTCGCGATGCTATATCACTGAAATGGATCCCAGCTTGCAAACCATTTAATGTTTAATACTGCTTAGTTTCATTAAGTATCCGTTTTAATATTTCGATGATCATCATTCTCCATATGTGCACAAAAACTGTCCGTTCTACATTCAATCTTACGGGTCTTCTATTTATAACAAAGCGACCGAAATGTGACGTAAATACCTAATTTTGAATTCGAATTTGGCATCTGCAGGAAATGATTTTATGATTAAAATGTAGTAATCAGATTACAGAGTCTACATTTTATTTCGATCTATGATATTTTCTCTAATTACACCAGCAATCTTTTCACGCCATTAAGTTTATTTTCGTGCATTTTCACACGTTGATCTGTCCTACATTTCATTCCTGCCCTTTCATAAATGAAATCTTATTCACATGTCTCCATATACTTGTCATGCACTAAATCCTAAATGAGGTCTAACGAGTAAAAAATTAACAGTGCCCTTTGCCTTCTCATAATATTCCCCAGTACCCTTTCACTACGTAACGTCTTATTTTCTGATAGTATGCCCGAATCTCTGGTTTCCTGAAAAGATACGAGTTTCCTTAGCATGGGCAGTGTAACCGGAGTAGGAAGACAATAAAATTCTTTCATAAGTTGAGACGCAGATGGCACGATCATGTGCATTCATGTTTTAAATCATCACTTTACTACCCGCACTGCAATGTTGCCCGTGGAGGGATTAAAACCGTAAAGTTCCCCTTTAAATGCGCATGTTTACCAGGGGTGACCTATATTTGCGCACCCTTTGGTTCTATTTCTCCGATAGTTAGAAAAAAACTACGGAAAATAAATTTCCCTCATTTCAACTCGTGACTCTAAGAGTTACAACCGTATTTTCGAACAGCGAATGAGTACCGTATGTGTGTCATTGTTATATGGGAGTTGTTATTGTTACTCACGACCCTCTTGTGCCGCAGCCTTGGTTTTATGTGCCGACACGCAGTTGGTCTCATTTTTCGACGAAGTGTCTCTGATGTGAAGAGCAAGGGTGCATTCCGGACACTCCCGCCGTCCAGGTGGGGGGGGGGAGGGGAGCAGGTCCCTCAAGCGTCTTACGCCCTGCAAAGTGGGGAATTCCGATTCTCGAGGGGAATTATTTCTTGTGAAATGAAATATACGACGCGCATATAAGAGACACAAATGCATGACGTCGGTCAGATCTAGCGTGCCATGTGGCTGCCGTCCAACGCGCGAGGAGCAAACAACAGAGTGATGCCTCGTGTACCGGGAAAGAGAGTTTGCAGACATCTAGGCGGCATTGCATTCACTGAGGAACCGTGATTTTGATGCTCTAACCGCCATATATGTCATCCGAGGTGTCACAAGTAACGATAATGAGACCCCTTTTATTCCTAACATCCATAAATGACATAAGTTTACTTGTGTGCTATGATATTTGATTATTTTTGGATAGAATTTTGATATTAAGATAAGTCAAAAGGGCAGCAAATTACTGGTACAACAAACGGTAATAAAAATATGGATTAGCATATTAAAAATACTCATGGATACATATATTGGAGTAAATGAAGTTGAAAACACGTTTTTATAAATACGACATACGTAAATGTATTCAGTATGGGGCAAAGCAACTCGGAAGAAGTCAAGTGCATACTTGTAATTCTCAATTTCCATGTCTTACATGTTATAGGCAGAAAAGGACGCGGGTCCGTCGTAAAGAAACTTAGCTTCATAGACAGTTGGTAGAAAAATATTATGGAAATGTTATTTAAGTACCCATACTACGGCGGTAGGTTGAACCAAACATGAAACAAAAGAAACAAGGATCCAAAATAAGGTATTAAAATTCTCAGTCTTAACTTGCTAATCTGCGAGCACGACTGAACCAAGTCCAAATCATCTTATCCGAAAGAATTCGTCGGCTTCAACCATTCCTTTTTAAACGTATACCATTAATTACGGTAATACAATATGCATAATTCCTTCGGATCACGTGTTCATTTGGTGGTGCGTTGAACGAATAGGTTGGATGCAGCGACCCAGGGCATATACCGTGCGCGAAGTACTGAAGTCAACTGCGTCTACGTACATGTATTACCCTTCGAGCTGCTGGGATGTGTGGCAGGGGATGATTACTGGAAGTGCATCAAGATTCCCTTTCATATCCTCAACTGGTAGCATTGGTTGATAGCATGTGTTGTCACCCCTTGTTAAATTCTTTGCTCGATTCCAATTCTTTCACATCAACCAGGAAACATCTTTGTTTTATGCCAACCATAAAATATCCTTATCATATTTTCTTTTTGGCTTCCATTCTTCTTCACCCTGTACTACACAACAACCTGAATTTCTTATCAGATACTAGCGTACTTCTTATGCCCAGTGGAATTCTCACTATTGTGTCCCCAACAGTCGAGTTGTGCTCCGTATTCCTTTTTTTTGCTTTGTGGAAGTCTACTGGTCAGAAGTAGGTTTCAAGTGCAGCCAATAAACTCTTACAAAATGGCGCGTGGTCCGGGAGGGACATATCACTGCTAGAAAAACCACAAGCGTTAAACTAAATTAGTTTTCCCTTCCGTTTAGTTTCGGAATTGAGATTGCTGAGCGATCAGCCTTCGGCTTGAGAACTGAATGGTCTAAAATCCACGGCCATCGCTATGAAAACGAAAGCCCGAGACGCAAACACGCTCGCGTTATCCCTTCCTGTGGTTCCCTGAAGGCCACGCGGGGAGAGAGCGCGGGCGGTCGACTTCTCGTCCTCCGCAGGTTGGTCCCCCTTCACCCTTCCAACTGCGGCAACAGGGTCCACGCGGCCCGGAGCGCAACCCAAGACGGTAGTGTGTCCTGACCATGCCCAAATCTACTGAGATTAGAAATTGAACCACAATTTCAACCCGTAAGAGTGTCGCCAAATTGAAATTCGATCGCTGGGGTAGACATTTTATTCGACTTTGTTCGTTCCGCGGTTTTGGCTTTTTTTTACGCGTGTGCACATTTTTATTTCTCCTCGGATGTTCAATCCCCCGGAAAACATGGATCGTTTCCCGCTGCCCATTGACTGAGGAGTTCCTTGAACCAAGCAACGTGACGACTTTCCAAAAGGTGGTCAACGAAGGCAAAGACAGCACGAGGTTAATTGAATCAAGATAACCTCGAATTAAGAGACGCATGGATGAAATAAAAGACTTCTTTCAGAATATTGAAAGATAAAGTAGCCTTTTGTTTCATGATGTTACTTACGATACATAGAAATTTTACTCTAAAACAGTCTTACGAAGCGTGCAGTTCTAAACGTCTCCAATTTCAGCACACCTTTCGTGCTCACAGTCGCCATTGAGTAAAGTCGAGCTCCTACGGGAGATGGATACATCGATTTTATTTTCTGCGTTGCGAGCGATCACTGCATTTTTCTTTATGTTCACCGTTTCAAAACATCAAGAAATCAGGCGCTATAGATCACTTTGTGGAAGTTCGCGGTGAAACTAATAAATTTTATTCCACGGAAAAATTGGAATGAAAAGTGCATTTCCGATCATAATATGCTTTAATCTTCACATTCTTCTCTAATTGTTACTCAGGCGATCGTTAGCAGGTCAACACAACGAACGCGGTATACATCGGAGTAGAGAGCATAGATGATCGAATCTGCGTCGCGGAGTACAAAGAACATGTCAGGCCATTTATTTATGTAGCTGAAGGTCGTCCATTCATTGAGTAACGCAACTTTTTGGGTTTTTTCCACCTCCATTCCATGCTCGGCCACAGAGAAAATCGCCCGGCCCGGCAATGGTCCCCCACCCTTAAAATTTCGTAACGGAAAAAAAAATTTCGCACTAATGACATGTTGACGATAAATGTGATTGAGTACGACCGCAGTGTCACCTCAGAGAAACGTGCATACGATGTGATAGCTGTATTGTGTTGCTACATGGTGTGCTTTGAGAATTTTGAGTGACAAAATAAATATAAACTTAGTGTTGCATCATGCTAATGATCATCAGTCTATCCGCTTGTAAGGAAAAGTGACGATGTTGTTCACCCCTCCTTCATATTCTTTGAATCTTTGGTAATACATTGACGTTCACTCACCGACTTCTTTATTGGAATATTTTTATTGGAATTATTGGAATAATATTTCAAATATTTAATTAATTGGAAAAAGAAAAAATCTAAATTAAAAGATGCTCCTACTGCCATTTTGCTCTCATGGGAATGTATAGTTAGTTTCGATGTGTGTACTCGTAACATACAATATAAGATTTTATGCGAAATTTTGCAAAAAAAGAGACGTTTCGGGCGTGACATGGTGGAATATCATGATTAATTAATTAATTTTGGAACTATGTCGGGACTACGAGGATTACCATTTAGGGTATTTTTATTCCAGAAAACTTTCATTCACAGGAGGGCGTGTACTGGATAAGGGGGGGAATCATTGGATTGTTATTTAAGCAAAAGATATTTCAACTATCCCACCCTAACTTTTTTGGATTTTGGTTGCCAGTATAGAGGCAAAATGTTGAAAACGGCTGTGCACCAATATATAGGACGAGAGATTCCAACACTAACGGAATGTTAAGTGGAGCTTGGGTAATGAATAGTAATCATAATTTGCACCACGAGAATATAGTTTGTTCTTTATTTTATGCATTAAATCAAACAAGAGCGAAATAGAAAATACCTCTTGACATCAATATTTATCCGTGAAACCTGGCGATGTTCCTCCGGTTGCAATCATGTCCTATGAATGTCGTATTCATCCATACTCTTACGCCCTGTAGCTATAAGAAGGGAATTCCCACGTGAACTCTCTTGGAGCCCTTTTCGTCTGATTGCACGTAATACTATCCCAGCCGAGATCCATGTGACACTTGGAATTGCCAGATAGCCGGCAGTACACCTGATTTGCGAACCGGCAGGCAAGCGGGGGAAACGGTAGAGCGGGTTGGGGAGGGAGGGCTGACGGTGGTATCAAAATTTTGAAGACTTGTATAGTTTATAACTTATTGAAAACGAGTGTTTCTCCCTGAAATTCCAAGTGTATAATATTTGGAATAATGAATGAACGAATCCGAAGGGTGAATTTGATTGGTCAGGGTAGAGCTCTACCCAAACCAAGCGCTAGTAAGGCGTGTTTAAAAATTTACGTACTCAGGGTGGAGGGAGGAGTGGAAGTTACTTTTCCCTCATTAATTATCAATCGTTCTCTTAAGAAGTTCTTGCATCAAGGGAATTGCACCGCTCGGCCCCCCGAGCTTCCGGGATTTTATTGCAAATACTTACCATCAAATGAAAGCGGAAACCTTGCCAAATATTTTTGGGGGACAATTTATGCGGAAATATGTAAAACAACTGAAAGAATATTAGGGATAATTAAAGGGTTACTGAATAAACATAGAGAGTTGGTGAAAGACCTTTGCTTTGCTGGTTAGTCTTAATTTAGAATCCATTTCCAATATTTGGCATTTTTCAAGACATTTGATTTCTTAATTCGATCGATTGCAGCGAATGGTAACTAATTTTGGTAAACATGCTCTTATTATTGTTAATCGATTTATTAATATTTTATATTAATATCAGCTCATTAGCTTATTCGAGGAGTTGCTGTGGAGATCACTGATAGGTCTAAGGTTATTAATGCATCGGCTATATGTTATTTTGTTTCTAATACTCTAAACTCGTTTAACAAGAAAAGTTATGCTTTAATAAAAACAAAAAAAATAGGCGATCTCCACAGAATTCCACAAATAAGTAAATTGCGTGCTTTAATAAGTCGACCAATAGCAATAATGAAATCTTTACTAAAAATAGTTACCATTCACGGAACTTGATTGAATTAAGAAATCAATTCTGTATCGCAACATACCAAACACTGGTAGGTTGAATCACAAATTAGAGATGGATTGCAGAATGGACGGGCTGTTAAATGGCATTCGTCCAAATGTGATAAGAGATCAGGATGATTGTCGTGAGAGGTAATAATTTAGAATGGGTAGTCTAGTTTTATAGCTGTTGCTGTAGTCGTCTTATTGCGTAACCACTGCTCTAACATCGTCGTTTAGGGTAATACTAAACTCTTGCGACATATCCCAGCAGTGGCTTGATGGGTATTTCATCGATTCAAATGAACAAGAACGTATAAATACGAGTGTTAAACTCTTTAGTGATTGACTTTGGCAATTTTATGGCACTTATGGCACTGTCCAAGTGTTTGTGTGACAAGTGTCGACAGTCGATGACCGGGTAATTGTGCCTTGCAAAAAGGCAGAGCGGAATCCTCCCCTGAAGTGAAGGAAGAATATGACTTGTTCGTCTTCTCTAATTAATGTTTTCAGTTGGCGCATTATTCCGCGCGTGAAAAACTCTCCTCTCGCAAATCATGCCGTTAAATGACTGTACCGTTAAACCTACTCATTTGGCGAGCACGAAAAACTTGGACGTTTCAGAAGGACGAGATACACTCTCCATCACTTGTCTTCGATGATTCTGCTTCAAGTGGTAAGGTAAAATGATCAAGCTTTAAGTTCAAGTGAAATTCTACAGAAAAAGTGATGCTGTTTTTGGATGACGTGTCTTTTCTCAGTGATTTGACGGGGATGTCTTCGACGAAAGATTAAACTATTTTCTCATAATATCTCCTAACAACAAATCATCCGAAAAATGCTAATTTATATTAAATGAGAGGTGATAACTCCTGCATTTGAGACTTTTCTATGCTCTTTTTTCCTCGCATACTTTGCAATTACAAGAAAAGTTTACATTTTATCATATTCGATTGAAGATGACATAGTAGTTAGTATCTACCATTTTTCGGACACATTAAAAATCATTTATAAGTTCTTGATATTACAATATCAAGGCCCGCAGGCCCTTGGAATTTTGCAGGGTAAGGTAAAGATGCAGAGGAAGGGTTGGTGTTCTCGCATCTCTCATGCCACAAGAACACGTTCTTGTAATCAGGGTTTGATGGGGATGAGGACGCGTATTTGCTGTCGGCAGAGTCGCTCAGTCGGTAAGGAATTCACCTGCTGCTGCGTGAATTCCCCCTCAAATTCATAAGTTGAGATTTGGTGAATTCCTAAGCACGCTCGAAGGTACAACCAAGCAGTGTGATTTCTTGGGCGTGAAAATTTCCCGAGAAACCGCAGGCGGCACAGGGAAAGGAACTGTGGACCCTATTGTGGACGTGCGCATTGAACCCGCCGCGGGGCATAGCCCCCGGTGAGATCACATTTTAAAATTTCCTCCGAATATAAAGCCACGGTCGACATTTTTTCGTACTTTGTAGAGCGATTACATCTGATAAGTGTTTCAAATGATTGTACAGGGTAGCTAGATAGTCGGTCAAATCGGGAAAAGACGGAGAGTGCCCAATTTATTTTATAAAATGGGGAAAATGAGGGAATTCTTTGAAAAAGTTGAGAATTTGTTACGCGAGCCAGAAAAGTGATATGGAATCGGGAATTACCGAAGGGAACGTCGTTTCTTTTAATTATGAGATCAGGTCCGTACCCACCGTAGCTCATTTGTGAGTGCAGGTCATGGTAATATAAAAACTATACATGGGCCGACCTCAGTGCGAACGGAAGGGACAAGGGAAATGTTGAGGGGTGATCGCTCAGAAAAATACTTAATCAGATTCGTAATACTTTTGAGAGAAATTGTGTAAGAGGCCGACATGTTTGTCTTGAAAATCGGAACAAAGTCAGGAATGGGAATTCGCCAAATGAGTGACCACCTTCTCTTGTAGTTCTCGGGATGAGGAAGCTAAAAGACCCCTTACCCGCCTCGAGGAGCATCGGATACATCCGGGATGAATTTCCGATCTCCCTGATTTAGAAGGCGGGGGCGGATCTCATTTTTGAAATCGGTGAGCGTTTTTCATCCGTCGCTCCTATCCTTGATTGCTCCACGTCGACCCACGAGCGGCCCATCAGAGTACCACCGGTTATTTACAGTGTTTCCATCTCAGCTAAGGGTATATTTTTCGATGGTGAAATTTCCACCGTCACTGATGCGGTCACTGCGGTTCAGCTGGGTTCGCAAAAGAATCGTATTCTGCTTTACTCCGTCCAAGAATGACTGATCCTTTCAGTAGAGCGTATCGATGTCTGGGCTTTATCCATTAGGCTCGTCGTAATCGCTTTGGTAGAAAATGAATCAGGCTCCTGATTCACTCATCCCAGTGAAGCACTTTTGTTATCACTTGCGGGAAATCTGTCACGATGAACAATTAATCTACTTACTGATTTCATCACCTGGAGTGCCTTCATTTCACCTCTTAGCCTCCTGATGATAGCAAAGATATTTGTAATTTATTTAGTGTCTCACTAAACGTGTGGCAAGGTCCTAACTTTCTACACATCGTCACTATCAGGTGGGTTGTTATTGTATATTTTCAAGTTTCGTAATCAGGTGGGCATGAGTGGCAGAAAACGCTAATAGGTAATGTTCGACGGCAAATTAGCACATCCAAGGTGTCAAGCTTCATCTGAGACAGATGTCGAAGAGAGTTGGGTTACCCTTAGAACACATTTAACTTACCGTCTTGTGGTTTTTCAATGAATGTACAGCCCCTAATTAAATTGGATCCATCGTTCCAACTGATCCCTTTGATATAGGCAGAAGAATATTGGTGTAATATGAAAAAAGAGTGCAATAATTGGTAACTATTTCCTTTAAGTAATCATTTAGATGATGTTTTCGTATGAGAAAGCGAAGGTTCCAATTCCATCTGAGGTGAAATTAAATCAATATTTAGATGCTTCTGGATGATGGACACCATTCGAAACCCTTTGAATGTAAGATCTTACTGCGCAAATGGGTTCTTAATAGTTATTTCGAATAAATTAATGGAAGAAGCATCCATTAATTTCATGAATAGCGAGTTCTTAAATACTCTACCGTGATGTAGTTTGAAAAGTGCTTTAACGTGGTGGACTAAGCGTTGAAAAAGCCGAAATTCTTCTGATGGAACGCAAAAAGGAGACAAAACAAAAATGTTTCCTTTTCCGGAAGCATTAGGATTTGAATTGTATGAGTAATGTACCATGTATATTGATTGCTATGCATGGATACAGAAGAGTACTCAAGTATCCCAAATCGAACCAAGGACATCTGACCTCGACCGTGGGAAATTTAACGTGAAATTACTGTCCGAGGTTTGAACCCAATTTATGGACGGGTAGATTTTAATTGGAAATAATTTTGTGGAATATTTACATTGTGAGGAGATCAGAGACTTCGAAACTCTAAGAAATATACCATCCGTGGTAAAAATGAACAATTTATGGAAAATTTACTTAAAGTGGTAAATTTTACCCTGGAAAATACCTCTTCCCAATTCAATAATGTTTTTGACTTTCGTTTCAAAATTACGTACCTGAACTCTACATTTACTTGTCTTTTAATTTTTGTGGTCGAATTTTATTTTTGGATTTAGAAACATTTCGTTTTGTGGGATATATCTGCACGGAAAACTTTGTACAGTTGTCTTTTTCTTGAAAAGTACAGCACGAGCAAAGGAAAGCAAGTGCAGCATTTAGTGCAGTCAGATATTGCGGATCAGGGTTTTCGGGATTCAACTGTCGACACTTGTGCGTCCATAAGTTAACGGAGAAGGAGTTAACAGAGGGATAAGTAGGAGAGGAAAATTATAGCAGGTAGAACGGTTTACGTATCTCGGAAGTGTTTTGGACTAACACGGTCAAAGTAGTGGGGACGAAAGGAAAAGAATTGCGCTAGACAAAGAGGCTTTCACAAGGACGAGGGAGTTGATGACGGGGACGTTGTGTAGGGAGGTTAAATAAAAGACTCGTAAAAACTTTGATATGAAGCGTACGGCGCGGAAACGTGGTCACTGAAGCAGGAGGAGATTCGTAGATTGGAGGCTTTTGAAATGTGGGTGTGGAGAAGAATGGAGAAGGTCAAATGGACCGAAAGGAAAACAAATGAGGAAGTACTGGAGATGGTGGTTGAGGAGAGGGGTTTGTTGAGAGAAATCCTATGGAGGCAGGAAAAATGGATGAAAGGCGCATTGAGCGGTAGTGGGATGTTGAAGACGGTAATAGAGCGGAGAATGTTAGGCAACGAGGAAAGGGCAGGAACAGGATAGGGCTGTTGGATGGGATTAAGGGAGGAAGGAAGTACACAGAGATGAAGAGAGACCTGATGTAGAGTGGGTTGCTGGATTGGGTTTTGTTTGGAGTCACAAAGTATTTATTTGATAGTTGTGTCCATCCAAAAGCCTACCTTGACCGCTGGATTACTTCAAAAGTTAACGGACTATGCTGCGGAATAGCTGATGACATTAATCGCGTTTTTAACGCACAAATCGTGACCACTTATCGCTAGTAATATTTTGTTATCATCCTCATTATTAGTTATCGATCCGATGATTGATTTGTTGCAGCTCTAGAGTCTGTTTCGTTTCCTGCCAATCTTTCCACTACATAATTCTTAGGGCTGACGTCTTCCATTACCTACCTCCCGTAATTCGTCCTTGGCCTTCGTCCGTAATACTTTCTTCTGTTGTGGTATTCGGTGCGTGGTTATTCCAGATGTTGTTTTCCCTATCTCCCTATGTCTTCCATACGCTCCTCTTATCTTCCATTCTTCGAAGTACCTGTCCGTTGTTACTCCCTCTATCCGTTTTATTTTTGTCAATCCCCTGTTACTCCACATCGTCATTGTTTCTAATGTTATGATTTTTCAGCTGCTTCAAGACTCTGTTGTTTCACAATCGCAAAAGAACAAACTCCGTTTTTATAATTTTTAATAAACCACTAACTCTTGTCTGTACTAAAATCATTTCCCGTTAGTGGATACATATATAGAAAGCTTTCTCCACCCCCCATCATTCTGGCTACTATCTCTCTATTGCTTTATCCTGCGCTGGTATCGGCCCAAATAGGAAAACTCTTTCGCTTGTTTCAGGGTGTCTTTCCCTAGCCTCTTCTGAGAATTGTCTACCTTAATTATTCTGCAGACTAGTTGTTTTTATTGCGGTTATATTATTTAATCCCTTTCTCTACATAGCCTAGTATTCTGATCAGGTCTACTTCATTCTCTGCAAGTATTCCGAAGTCGTCGGCACGCTGAATTGTTCATTCTGTTTTTGAGTATCCATACGCCGTCTTATATCTTTTCTTTGATCTCTATAAATACCGATTAAATTGTGGATTTTGGGTGAGTTTTACTATGAAACGACGTTGTGAAGTTGTGAAACACTTTTTAAAGGCCTGAACTCTTTTTTCCTGGAGCTGTTGCCCTTTTCCAGTCCTTCTTACTTAGTGTCACCATTCGCTTCATCCAAAATACACAGTCTTTTTCACCTTACACCACCTTCAAAATTGCAATACGCCTCATTATCTCTGTCAATCACTCCTCCTACCTTCTCCGGATTCCCCGCAAACAATTCCTCTTTTCCATTTGCCTTCCTCTCTGTCCAATTTATTCTATTTACTCATCACTTCACCGTCATTTCATAGGTTTTCATTATACTCTTAATTCCCTTTCCTGGAAGGTCATGAATCTTCGATCACGCGTTATCGCGCGATTTTTCCCACGAATGAAAGCTTCTGATCACAAATCTTTCAATTGAGCTGGATTGATTCGTGAGAGCGCTAAAAATCCCGTAACGTTGGACTTCATCTCGGGAAATTTGAAGAACAGTCATAGAGAAACCACTATCCATCGCGTTATTAGCGATGACTCGTGCACGATAAGAACATCCGTGGTCAAGGCTAAAATTTCGGTTCCACTTAGTTCTAGCTTCCATTTTGCCGTCTGTATTAAACTTTAATCTTACCTATGGGTTTATGCATCGCATTTCTGCGCCTATTGTGTCATGTCCTGAGGTGGTTTTGGCCGCAAAGCATTTTAAGAAAGTTTCATTCTATTCTACATCTGTCAGCAGCAAACTCACCCTTCTTAAATGCCTCATTCCTTCATATCCAGCCCCTCGCATACCTTTGTTCACAATTCGTTGCTGAATTGGTTATGAATCACAAAAGGCAACTGGCGGTCATCTAGCCCTCCTATGATATCCATTCCGATTCTCCATCCGCAACTCTAATCTATGCATTTTGAGATGTTAGAGATTTTGAGAAAGACACCTATTACTCCAGCTTAATCATATATTTTGAAGTAAGCTTTTGCTGTAAAGCTTACTTCAATTACTTCGATTCAAATAAATACGTTGGAACTATGTTTTGTATTTCATTCGATTAACCATAACGTTGTGGATTAACGTCATCGTCATTGATATGACGTAGGCTTTTCTCTCTTAATCGAAATTCACCGTCAAAGTAGTTAAAACGTGAATTTCACAGTGGAAAAATCAATTCGATTACGAATTATACTTTGGAATTCTCAAATTCGTTGTCCATACCATCAACTGACTCGACTTAATTTATTATTGCAGTATTTCTCGCGGTATCTTTGACCAGGGTAACGGTTTGCTTTGGTCTGTCAAACCTTATACATGATGCTCGATGTTAACTTCGCCACGTGAGAACTTAAATGGATGGTTAAAATTGAGTTCTTTCATTGTCATGCTGTTCTTATCTTCAGGATTGTAATTTATGTTACTCTTTACGAATTCGTATGCTCAAACCACTACCTCAGAGAATTCTGCGAAGCAAGGAAAAAATACTCCTGTATGCATGTTCTTCACGCACGCTTAGCAATTCTTCGGTGATATTTTCTTACGGCGATCCTGCCGCAGCTACCAAATTTCACTTCGTTTCGCGAACGAAATGAGGTGTAATTTTATGGCACTGCTATCTAGTCTTCTTAGTAAGCTATCTCCATTCAGGTCAGCTTTCCTTATCAAAGCTTACTGCCGAATGAGATCCCAGAATTACCTTAGTTTGTACAGGGCTCTTTCCGCCTTCCTTGAATTCCTTTGTTTTTTTTGATTAAGAATGGTACCAATACGTTATATTCCGTGTAGTTATTTTTACTTCAGATGCTTAAAAAAATATTACATTCAGAAAATTTTTTCTCGTTCTTGAGTGCCACATCCACTTTTCTGTGCCTCCAAATTATCCTATCAACGTATTATACGGTACAATTCTTCTCCTTTGCCCTCTTTGTTTCTTCCCTTAGGTCATTGTTTAATTTTATGAAGGAACATTCCCTTTTTCGACTCTGAGATCACATTTTTCCATTTCCATCTGTATTCATGCTGTGTTTTTCCATTCATCATTTCATGCTGTACTGCTGTTATTGGATCTATGATATGAAAAAATCACAACTCATCTCTGTGACTGCTCATGAAGGGCAATATTAAGTACGTTTATCATTTGTAGTACTATTTGATCATTTTTAGAACTATTTAGAATAAATTAATTAAATGAATTCTAAAAATAAGTTATTCAGACCCACTGTACAAGGATAAAACCATAACGGTATAACGTTATCACTACGAAAAACATGTTGGATAATGTCTTCTAAAAAAGCAAAAGGAAAATATAATCACTTCTTTAATTTGCGTGAACCATCGTGTTTGTGTACATATCCAAAGAAAAAGCCTTGAAGCTTACATAATGAGAGGACGTTTCCTAAGGAAAAGAATGATAATCATTTACAACCATGTTTGTATATCCATTGTCTTAAATAATAATTTTGTTAGCACTTTTCTCAGTAAAAACGATGACAGTTGCTTGATTATGAGCCACATAATAGTGTGAAGTAATAAAAAATACTTACTTACATAGATTCAATGACGGGAGAGGCATGCCGAGGAAACCTTATACAAATGAAAGGGAAAATGTTTGGGAAACCTAGAAACTGCCTGCCGTGGTTGGCTGGTGGGTACAATGTGGTGAGGGGAGACGTTTATATGAATATAACTCATTACTATGACAAAGAAACAAATAGTAGTGGAAGAAAACAAAATGGAATTCGAAGTAAGATTTGGAATTACGAGAAAGAAAATAGAGAAGCGTTGATGCCTCACCGCATTTGAAAAATAGCTTGAGTTCAATGAAAATGTTAAATGCATAACATATGCGTTATTTAAGGATTTAGTCGAGGAAGGGTTGATGCTGTGGACTTATTTACAAACTTAGTTGGGAGTCTTTCGTGCTCTGGTAGCAATTACCCCGAGTACCAATTACTTCTTGCAGGAAGAACCAGTAAATGAAGCGTGGGCAAAAGAGTCAATTGAGCATCGTGTTAACGCACCTCTGGGAAACCGACAGAAGTACTGGAGACCTTAATGAATTTCCCTAATGGGCGTGGATCAACGATCACAAACCGTAGATATAGAAATGTGGCAATCGCAACGGTTCCTATCTGCCTGATCTATGGCGTAGATTGCTGAGACCTCCTAGCCGCACAAAAATGGCTATTACTGTTCAGGGGACACTTGGGTTGGGAAATTGAGGCGAGGGTATAAATCAAAGGAGGTTTCCAAATGCCTTGTAGCCGAAGCACTTAAAGAGGTTCGCAACGTTTCATTCCGTCGTCAAGAATCACCCCTCAAACGGCTGTTGTTTATGTTACATTTGAAATTTTCGAGAAACAGGAGATGAACATACAAGTATGTTACTTGTACGCTCATTATGCATGTACATTACTTGATGGATGTTCTTTAGGATATTCCTTATCTCTCTGGGAACAGAGAGATAAAAATTTCAAAGGCAGGGTTTTATTATTCAATTTTTTGACCTTATTGCTTGGCCTTCAGAATGCACTAGTTTCAAATTGATCATCATTCTTCAAAATATTTTATTTGTGATCGCTATATATTGTCGTATTTATTTCAGATTAATATTCGAAAATAAACTTCTTACAGTGCCGTTCCCAAATGTCATTGTCATTGTCATTCCCACAAAAATCACATACAATTAAGAAATACTATATATCACTTTTATGATTTGAGTATTGAATATGTAGGCTGCAAGTCAAATAAGGTATTAAGAGGATTTTATGAAAACAAATTTGGTGCTGTAATTATCATCTTCTAATCTAGACCTACTCAGCTGTACCTTTGCTTCGCTATTCACCACTTCATTTTATGAATTTTCTGGCGGTGACTGTAGAGAGAAGTTAAGACATGTTTTACTGCTAATTTCCATCCTTACTTCTTCACCCTCCTCTCTATAAACAAGCAGGTAACAGAATTATTGAGGTTAAATTAAAAACAAATTAACATTTTTGCGCTAGTTAAATATTGTTCCGGATGGAGGCGTCGGATTGTGGCCTGCTCCACAAGCGGAACTGTTAAAACATCCCTCACGTTTTTAAACTTTGGTCACATCTCATTTCATATATGTACATACAATCGAAGTGAGGAACTGATGACATTGTCAGGCTATAACTAATCATATATATATCTGCCGTCTTTACCTAGTTCTGATCCTAGTGAAGAGGAAAAGCAAATTACCTTGCATTTTATGCTTAATTCACACTCTATGACCTTAAGCGTCTAATCTTGCTGGCCACATTGAAATAATTTTAATGCAAAGCATAAGTTTTTTTGTGATCTAGTTTCCCGAGAGACTTGACCATCATAACCTCGTTATTATCAGCAGTATCAGAAATGAAGGGTCACACGTGATGAAGGTAGAATATGGACCCACGACCACGATCCATAGCTGTTCGGGTATGACCATGCGTGCAAGTTGTCCACCGTAATAGCTGGACACGCATTTTGTATTTCATCACCTCTTGTTCCACGCACCCTTTGAGCTGCCATCGGATAGCATTACGATTCGTTGAAAAAAACGCATTTCCATTCCTGGATGCGGGTTAGTCAGTCCAACTTTAAATACTACGTAAAATTACGAAACAATTAATGCCAAAATCGAGATCGATAAACGTTATTGAATGATAACACTATCGGTTTGGTGTTATCACTGCTGATTGCCGTATTTAGGTTAATAAGAAAAAAGTCACTGACTGACTTCAAAAATTAAATCAATTAGCAAAAAAAGTGTCTCACTCGCAAAAAAGTGCCATGCCCAGTGCCTCGCTTGATCAAATCCCTTTGGTCAAGCGTCAAAGTTTCAAGTAATCTCCTCTACTGCACACATCTAACGCTTTGAGGTTAGCCTCCTGTTCCGCCGCATTGCCGCACTCATTCAGAGAAAGGTGAGCTATCGCGAAATATTTCTGTAACAGTTAATACCTCCCCAATCTAGATAGCTATGTATATTATTTAGAGGAATTACTTATTATTTTAACCGCATTGTGTTCAAGTGTGTAATTATGTTGTGAATAACACTAGCATTGGCAAGGGAGCGACTTACGAAAACTCATGTGATTATCATCATCAGTATTTCAATCCTAGGATTGGTTTACTTCAGCCATTCATTTCCTATTTAGTGTTAATTCCCTCGCCCTATGATAGGTTCCTTGTTTTACGTCCTTAATTTGCCCTATGTATGTCTCTTGACCTTCTTCGCGGTATCTTTCCTTCAGTTTTTCCTTCTATTGTGTTTCTAGCTAATCCATTGTGCCTCAAGGTGTGTCCAATCCATCTCGTTATCTTTACCTTAGAGTTCTCCATATGGTCCTTTCCTCTTCTGCTCTTCTACGTACTTCCTCACTTCGTCTGTTCATTTAATCTTGAGCATTCTCCTTCACCACCATGTTTCAAATGCTTCTATTATTCGTAGGTCCACTTTTCCAATATTCCATCTCTCCGATCCGTAGAGTGCCACACTCCACACGAACGTTTTGACAAACTGCTTCCTTGTTTCCTATCTTACGTACTTTGAACATAGTAGTTGCCTCTTCTCAATGAACGCCTTCTTTGCTTGGGCTATTCTTCACTTGATGTCGGTCGAGCTTCTTCCATCCCCAAGTCATACTGCTGCCCAAGTAGATGGAGGATTAAACTTGCTCTAGTTTCGCTCCTTGAATTGTGACACAAGGATTTCCGTTTTCTTCTTGATGATGCTCATATTATATTCCCGAAGTACTTGGTCCATAGTATTCAGGTTTGCTTGCAGCTCCTCTCACGTCTCTGATACTACTGCGATGTCGTCTGCGAACCGCAGCATGTTAATTTCTTCGCCATTCACCTTGACCCCTTTGATACCCAATCCTTGTGCTTCCTTTATTACCTATTCTAGATAAATCATATATGATGAATAGTGCTGGCGAGTGGTTGTGTCCTTGTCGAACTCCTTTGTTTATTCTGGCTTCTATTTTCCTTTAGTTTTCCATTTGCATGGTTCTTACCTGATTCTTGCAGAGGTTATGGATTATTCTCCTGCCGTCTTAGTCCATTCCAAGCGAATCTAGTATTTTGAACGTTTTTTTCCGTTCGACATTGTCGAAGGCGTTCTCCAAGTCCACGAATGCCACATATAATGGCTTGTTTACATTCATAAATGTTTTGCAATGATCAATTTTTCGGCCAGTGCCCTCAAGCTGAGTATTCCCTCTCATGCTCCTCGGTTTTTCCTGAATCCAAATTGGTTTTGTGAGTGGTTTCCTTCTTTCCTTCCTTCTATTCCTCGGCTAATTATCCGAGTAAGTATTTTTGATTCTTGAGTCACCAGGCTCAATGTTCCGTGTTCTTCGCATTATTCTGTTCTAGTTTTCTCAGGTATTGTAATCATTACACTCTTATCAAAGTCCTAAGATAGTAAGATCTGGTGATTTCCCGGTGTATTTGCTTGGTGAAGTTTTCTCGGGTCTTCTACCGGGTCAGGGGTTCCATGCTGGCCGATGTTTCGATGCCCAACTCGTGCATCGTCCTCAGGGATGTCTTCTTATCACAGTCTTTCACTGTCGTAGATATCTTTCATTATTTCAAATGGGGTATCCTTTGCATTGGCCCCGAGTGCTTTGATAATTTCTCCGTTTATTTTTTCAACTCCCGATGCCCTGTTCTTCAGGTCTTTCACGGCTCTGTCAAATTCACTTCTCAGTATCTCCGGGTCCCGTTCGTCTTCTTCTATCACGCTTTCTTCTTTAATTAAGTCACTTTCGAGTGGTTTTGACCCTTGAAAGAGATCTTCAATGTATTCCTTCCATCTCTTCCCAATTTCTTCATCTTCTGTGATATCTTGCCATTAGCATCTCGGACGTTGTGAAATTTTATTTTTCTTACTCCGAATTCTGTCTTCACCATATTATAAGCAGTTTCACTGTTTCCCTTCCTTATGTTGCCATTGCTTTCCTCGCAGCAGCTTTATATCCACTTGTCCTTGGTCTTCTTGCAATCTCGTGGACTTGGTTCCGCATCTTCTTGTAAAGGGCTTCCTCAGGAAACCTCATGTATGGAGTTTAATGTTCTACGTTTTTTAGACATGGATGCTAGTAGGTGGAGAGAAGCAAGATTGAATGCAATGGAAACATGGTCCTACAGAAAATGGACAAAAATGAAAAGACAGACAATAATGAATTGTAAAGGTTCATAACTAATGATGTTTTACTCGATTAAATTACTCAATCAAAATTTATAACAATAGCACCAAGGCAGTGAAACCACTTTCAAATATTGGTGTGGAGAAATTTTGGTACTGCTCAGAATATTGAATGTTGCTAACTTATTAGGGGAGAGATGATTTTCAACTGAGGTTATTTGCATCCTTAAGGATAGGTAGATAATTTGGTTGCTTGGGATAGAATATTCAGCAAATGCTGGAATGGTGGAGAAATACCCGATGTCCATATTAGGCTTATCCTAACGAAAGGCACCAAGGGATGCACATGCCCTCCGACGAACAGCGTGCTCCTATTGAGTGGTTTCCAAATATTACCCCAAGCAAAGATTGTTATATCACCGAAAAAATCTGTCAGAAATGGGAGTTGAACCTGGTCCTTTTGAGTGGGAAGCCAACACACTAGCCACCTCACCAACCCGATCTTCTAATTCAGGTAGTTGCTGCTCAAAATGAGTTAGTGAAATGAGAAGTGTAGACATAAATAACTTTTAGAAGTTAAATGGGATACTTCAATGATTTATTCATTCAGGTATATACATTTATTTGCCTACGTGGGATGAAACTAATTAGAACGAACCGCACTAAACCGACCATCAAGACCTAGGCGACGACGTTTGCCTTTTTCAAGGAGCTGCAGCATTTTATGTTCTTTCTTGATTTGTCGTGACTAAATATCTGAAAAATGATGAATTATTTCGGATAAAGTCGTAATCATTTCTAATTGAGTCAGACCATAACCAAGTTTAATGTTTTGTTAAGTTTAAAATAATCAAAAATCCATCATTAAGAAAAAACTCGTTCACTAAACTTCCTGGATGTTCAGTAGTCTTAGCAATCAATAGGTGTAAATAAATCTCCATCTTCTTAGAAAATGGGCAGATTATTCAAATCATACGGCACACATCTCTCTTGTTGACACAGCCAATGGTAGGAGACAATGGTAAGGAAACGGCACGTTTTGAAGTCGCGAAAGATACCAGAATAACTCACATTGTACAAAAAAGAAGTAAAAAAAAGACAAAATTCCTCATAAAGAGCAATACATGAATTCAAGCAACTTCAAGAAGTGATGCCTGTGGCTTGAGATTGTTAGAGTTATCCAGAAGTAGGATTGAATAGTCATGAATCGTCGAAATTGTTTCCTTAATAATTCTTGCAACGCTATAGTTAAATGTGAGGATGATAATCCTTTGTGCTAACGTTTGTCGTTTTTTGTCATCTTCCTCGACGAAGAGACCTTCGCTTGACGTTTTTCTCAAAATCCTTCGTTGTCAGCATTGTTAACGATTTCGCGGACTTCTTTTGAATTGGGTCTTGTTTCCATAGTCCTCCTGCTCTACCTTTCTAGGAAGAGAACATCAAGTCGCCAACTTCCATACGCCATTCGGTTCAACGAGTTAATCTGTGGCCGAGGGGGATATGGCGATAATAAAGCGCGTCGTTCCACTGGAAAGGTCCATTTCGACAAGTTATTGAGAGATTTGAAAGCACTTGTTCCATTTCCTGTTGAATACGACACACCTGAGCCGCTTCGTAGCTTGATGGCCTCGCGCTGCAGTTGCACTGATTGGCGGTGGTCATTTGGCGAAAGGCAGTTTGCTATATTTTCATCCTCTGTATATTTTTACGGAATGATGATGACCGTTAATGAAAGAAAATGCTGCAAATGAAAACATTTCCTTTTTTGTATAGTGGATACAATACCCTCATCAAGACCTTTCAGATTGTATGGTATTCATTTGTAAGTTATACGATTGTATTCATGTATAAGGGGACAGGATAACGACACGTTTTACACTTATATGAATCCGAACTCGGTTCTTCGTGATGAAGGAAAGTAAGTATATTGTTTCAGAATCATATTTTAGGGGAGAAATTTTACTTTGTAAGAATTTTACGAGTGATGAGGACATTTCCCATGCCTCTAGATAGTTAATAATTTAGTCTTTTTAAACGTATCTACAAAACTACGTAAAATATTTTAGGAATAGCAACGAAACAGAGAAGTTTGTTGGAAGCATTCGAAGCAGACTGAAAAAGGGGACAGAAGGCATATTGAGTGGTATTGGAATGTTGAAAACTATAATTGTGTTGCGAATGTTGAGGTAATACCTGAAGGGAGGAAATGAATAGGGATGCTGGACAGAATGAAGGGAAGTAGAACGTTTGCGGTATGGAAGAATAGTTTGCTATTTTCTAAAAATTTAGGGTAGTGGTGTGTTAGGCGGAGCTTTGTGGTGTGTCACTCCCTAATTCCATCAAAAAATTATCTTGAAGACAACTGTAATTTATTATTGTATAGTTTTTTTTTCTCGAGTTTTATTTTTCGAGTTTATTATATTATTTATATATCGTATTTATCGAGTTTATAGAGTTTTATTCTCGAGGGAAAGAGAGTATTTGTTTCTTGGAGTAACTTATTTCCTTGATATAGTTTTAACTCTGTATTGTTTGGATTAATACCTGTACGGAAGTTAATGTTTCATCACTTGCGAGAAATGATAATTATCATTGGATGACACCAAAAGTTACTCTGCGGAGAATATATCACTTCATAATGGAGTTATAATTGCGCACCGTAGCCAGGTAAAACGTCCAGGAATATATGTTGACATCTCCTCTTTTGGGTACATAATTAGCGTGAAAGAAATGGGATATGATATTAGGCAACCAGAAAATATTTCGACATTTCAGGTAGAATATTTTGAATTAAAGGAAAGTAGGTATTATAACTGATGAGGTCGATCACTGTCGATAGCCCAGCCTTCTTGCTCTAGTGTACCACGCTGTGTTAATGTATGGTATTCTGCCGACTTAGCCGTCGTTATGAAATGTAATCCATAGGTTGTCTTTCTGACAAGATGAAGATGATAGCGGGAAGGTTAAATTTATTTAACACAACATGGGATTTGCACAACGTTAGCTCTATTCTTACTTTACGAATCACTCTTAAGATGGCTGAATATGGTAACCTGGGCCTCGTAACTGATTCGTATTCGATTGAAAAATAAATTTATTAATTAAAAAATATTGCAATTTTATAATCATAAATATGCCTCTGCTTAGTTTTAGGATGTCACACATGATGGAAAATACTATCATTCCAGGAAAGCTACAAAAAAGAAGTCAAAAGAGTTTGCTCTCAGTCCGCTCTCCTTCCGAGCATTCTGTCTCCTAACATTTGTACAGGCTTATTCTCACCCATTTTAGGCCCTGGGAGTGGCAGCGCATTTGTTGATTGATTTGTATAGTTTCCATTATTTTGAAAAATGTAGACACCGATTGGTCTCCGGAACGAGCGTAACACATGTAGTTAACGGTTGGATAAGTAATCAAGGTTGACGTCTCATATTCCCTCAAAATAATGTCCTTAAGCTATTCCCTACGCAGTGTCGACCTCTCGTCCCGAAACCACTTCAGGTGCCTCTCCAAAGGACGCCTCGCACCTTTTTCGCAATAGAATAAATATAATGTCAATCCCTTTTCCCGTGGAACACTTTTTGATGATGACCCTGGAACAGGTCTGGTAGCCTAAATTTCGCGTTGATTCCATGTATATCAAAAAAATAATTACCTCTTTACTTCGCCAGGGGTAAGGTGCCTCCCTCCTTCCTGCACCTAGAATACTCGTTCTAATCAATCACATCCCTCAAATCAATCCAGTTCCCTTTTTCTATATCTATTAATACACTTTTTCAGATTACTCTCACCTATCTCAGTTCCTTCCACAACCAATCGGACGCTCATTATTAGATCCTCGTCATCCAATTCGCTTTTGTCTTCCTAAGTCCTGAGTCTCTCAGCCCTCCAACTTATAGTCATCGCTGTTACCTAAACTCCACCATTGCGATCTTCGGTATACAGTTATTCATGACGATGCTTTCACTAGTACTTTCAAAATCACTAGACAAGGTCTTGATCGACTTGCTTTTATAAACCCTTCTCTTGCTGAGGCAGTTAAACTTACACTACCCTTCCCGATAGAAACCCTTTCACTTTAAGTCTTGGCTAAGTATTCCGTGTGATTTATTTTTGCTGTACATCCACTAGTATTGGAAACCACTTTGTTACTTATTGAGTATCTATTTATTTTCAATTTAAATGGATGTTTATTTATTTAATGTTCTCCTGCGGTATAGTTCACCAGTAAATGCAATACCTTTACGGCTAAACTCAATTAAATGTAACCTTTTTCATAAGTGATTCACATCTGTGTGATATGTATGAAAGCAACAAATTTGCTCATTCATTTATCTACCCTAGTTTCCCTTACCGAGTCTGTCTTTTCATCTTTTCCATCAAGTCGTATTTGAAATACCTGTTCAAACTTCGGATTCGACTTTTTCACGCCAAAACATGAAAACAATAGTGTTAATATTTGCACAAAACGTTTAATCGTTGAGGCATAACTTAACAGCGTTTTAACTCATTTGATTTCTGCTACTGAGGATGATCGCATTGAAGTTATACGTGTCAAAGCCTATATTTGACCTCATCGATGAGCGTTAGCGCATTAATTCCGAAATTGGTTTCTGGAAAGATATAATGAAGTTTCTGCATGGTTTTATTATGAGTGTAATGTATCAGTTACTGGCGAAACAGATGTCATTTTTCCTGTATTTTTATGTCGAATTCATCCTAGCTATGGAGGTCAAATTACCCGCTGCTTTACGTATACAGACAATGGAGACGTTCAGGATATGAAAGGCGCTTTTTTTCTGGTTTACGATACACTTGCATTCTTTTCTAATAACTTTCAATTGCAATTTTTCATTCACACCCATTACTTATACTTTCGCATTCACTTAGAATTGTTCAGTCGTTATCTTTCCTGTCTGCTATAATTTTTGTCAACATTTATGATTCCCTGTCCACCTTTATTCAGCGAAAAGCCTTCTCAAAGCCCACTCAACTTCAAGTAGATCCATACTTAATCATAAAAATGTATGTCATAGTGATAGGGACAGTCTTCCTCCTCTCCCCTTCCTAAATAAAAATTGGACTTCGACCGAATGATCATTCTCTTTAGTTGTTGGTCTTCTAATCCGCCGATATTCTTCTCCTAAAATTCGTAAGTGTCACATATCACTTTCGATTTCGAACATATGTTTACAGTCCTCGGATTTAATTACTTTGTTCTCTTTCAGAACTTCGGTTATGGCCGCATGCAAAAGTACTCGGACAAAAATCAAATCTCTCCACAGGAATTAACCCGAAGATGGGTTCTGATAGATGAGGATAGAGGTTAGCTTGAGGTAAGCCTTACATGCCGTGTGAAATTCACACAATCACGGAATCAGGGGGGTTCCTCTCCCTATGCTGTCATTCGATTTCCCTCAATCTTCTAGTAACCAGAAAATCGCGCCGATTGAATCTTTAGATAGGGTTATCGAAAGGTAACACCCGGGAAATGAACCCGAGGTCCACCAATCTAGAACCAACTCTCCACTCACCAGACAACCGCGCCACAGTTTCACTAAGTATTTCATAACAATCTCTTCCTTCCGGTTTTTCGAATCTGATTAGGCACTTTTTTGGAGATATCGCGATTTCCAAATTACTTAATTTGCTTCAATTAAAATACTGTGTGTGTATATGTATTATTTTCTTTCCATGACTAACAGCAATTGTTTCCATTAACGTGAATGAAGAATGCATCATGAACAATATTTTTCGTGTAAGTGGTATTTAAATCGAGGAAAGACGGAAAGGAAATTTCAGACAGAAATGTTTTCAGAGAGTCTAGTACTATTAAATTTGATTGTTCGCCATTGCATCACCGACGCGGTGATTGGTGGATTAGAAAATAAAGTGTCTTTAGTGCCCTGGCCTGCAACTGCAGTCGCAGTCTCGATCACGTCGATCACTTTACCATTCTCGCCTGAGGCCAAACCGGAGCGAATGAAGGTCACGCGCTGCCCGCGTGGAGAACGGAGGGCATTCACGACATTATGGTCTCCTTAAGTGGGTTGAGGTTTGCGTATGTACCACGCTCAGTGGCACAACCAAGTTGCGCCTCCCGCTTCCAATAGAAAAATAAGCAGTCTTAGTCGTCCAGTCAGCGTATAGCCCCGTGGCTTCCCCGTTCATTTCATCATCCAGAAAAGTTAGTTATCCGTTTATTGATCCTCGCTTAAACGCCTTTACTCACATTAAAATCACTTCGACCGAGTTTTAAAACCCATCAAATTATTAGCCGGTGACCCTCGTGAAAGGGAAATCGTCTTGCGTCATGATTGGAGGGCATGTACAAAATTCTTTACCGTTTTACTAATCCAGTGGGAATGATCTCAAAAAGGGGTCAACTATGAAGGGAACTTGGGAAAGGAATCTGGTTTTTGTTAGCATCCGCAATCGTTGATTTTTTATCGGCATTCCAAGCTCTTTAAGCGAGATCGCCATGCTAGTATCCCCACTCTTCGTCTTAGTCAAATCAACCTTGCGCACAGCATTCGAAATGGATTTCCGCTTGGGGTGCATGAAACATGCGATGCTCGGCCGGTGATGCGCTAGTCGTCGCCCCGGAGTATTGCGGACATCACATCTGAGGGAGACATGGATTATCTTCGAAGTGATTAGGGTGCTTCTGAACCATCCTCAGCCAATTTCCTGCTCTAAGGGATCGGAACATCCGAAAAAATAGCACAGAGTTCAAATTTGATCTGATGGGAACGAAAATTCATGTGAGGCGGTTTTCCGGTTCTATCGTTTTGGGTAAGGTGTGGTAGGTTTGGGATTCAATGATGAGTAAGACGACATTTAATCTAAACACACGTGACACGAGTTAAAGATTAATTTTTTTTATTTCCTACGTGCACACCCTGACAATATCCTTCCCTACGCAGTGCCGGTCACTCATCGGAAAACCACTTCAAGGCACCTCTCCAATGGACGCCTCGCACCTTTTTTCGCACGACGGCCACTTGTAACCCTGTGGCCTGTTCCCCAAATTACACGACGATGTGCAAATTCCAAGTCTCGTCATTTCCAAAAAACGTGTCTACAGGAGATAATAAACGGTTCAACATTAATTACTTATTAAATTAGCCTATATTACACGGTATACGAATTGGAAACTTTTGTATGACATTGGACACTATTCGGTCGACTTTAGTAAGCCGGTCGTTACCCTTGAGCGATGGACCCTTAGTATGAGCACACGAGTTCATATGCAGCTGAGCAACTTGATGACAACCCTTTGCGGCCCTCAGGGTACAAACGGTGCCCAGGTGATGCTGGGCATCTCCGATGGACCACGTAACCACGACACACCTGATGTTTTCCCGGTTTTAGGGGAACCGTGGGATTAAGTTTTGGTTGGTTTCCACGGGACTCATCTCCTGAACTTCCACTAGGAGTGCCAAAAGATTGCAGTGAACAGTGATATTTTCACTTTGTGAATTCGGTTTCGAAATTCAAGTGTTCATTCCAAGACAGGTAGATTCGTACATTTCATAACCAAAAACTTTTTGATGAAAATTGCAAAAACGGAGCTACCGAATATTAGGAAATGAACTCAGAATCTTATTCATTAGCACTGTAAATACCCTAGGTTCAAAGTGTAATCATTCCGAAATTTTAAAAAGTCTAATGGATTGCATTTCTTTAATTCATGGTGTTTATGGATGAAATATTGCGGATTACAACCGGTAGAATTATGGAAATGGGCTGCTACGTGCACAACGTGCATTTCTGGGCGAAAAGAGGGCAGGAAATCTACATCTACACAATGTACGGCAAATCTCCGCGGGGGCGTGTGGCGAGGAGTGTTAGGGAACCACCCGTAAAATAGAATAACACCACATACAAAACAAATAGATGCATTCTAATCACACCCACACACTCGTGCCACTGGTAAACGACCGTTTTTTTTAGAGAATCGTTGCGGAAACACTTTTCCAACATTTCCAACGTCCGTGCGCCACTAAATCCGTTTTTTACGCAAAATTTAATACAAGTTCGTTGTTGCAAATTTAAATCCATTTCTGCAATTGTAAAAAATCGCCAACACACACAGAGATAAATGTACTCTTGGCTACGTAACTTTTGCAAATGTCAAGTTATGACACTAAGATTTAAATGGAATATCAACAACAGATGTACCAAGTTAACAAAAAAAAACAGAACTCAAATCGGAACGATGGGAGCGCCACACGGTGGTTATTCCGGGAACTTTTTGTTCAAGGTAGTATGTACCCTATTATGTTCCCTTTAGGGGCCTGGCTAATGATAAATTACGACTCTTTTACCTTCTCGTAACTAATCCACTCTATCATTTTAATTTAATTCGTAAGCTAGGATATCCTTTCTTTTGCTAATTAATTAAATTGCACTTTGCCGATATAAGATGAACGAGAAGTACTCGGTGGATTGCGGTTGGAGCGCAATTTTGATTATATCTCGGTTTTTTACGAAAAATAGAGATTTGAATTATATGACAATAAATGTGCCTCTTGCCCAAGTAAATGAATGAGAAGAAAAATATATTGTGCAGAATAGATGGGGTCCTATATAATTTGTAGCATTTTAAAGAATCACTTACACCCCGCTCGTTTAGTGATTATACACTAAAGGGGGTTTATAATAGATAAACACGTGTATTTGAGAGATATAAATTTAATTTAACTCTTAGGTCAGTTTTGCGATTGGCAGCAAGTATATGGAGTCCAACAGGCTGAGAATATGAAACACATTAAGGCACAGGATTTATCAAAATTACAACGATAAGAAAATTTGTGTTACAGTCTTCACCGGAGAAAATAGAATCGGGAATCCTCCAGTCGCAAAGATAGCAAGCAAGGAAAACAGCTTTAGAAGAGGGCTCTGGATTATTCTTATCGAACCGGGGGTTTTGAGAGACCCTTCTAATAGATAAAAAAGGAACTGGACTTACCCTGTGATAGATTCAAATGTTCATTTTCCTTCCGCATAATTCGCGATCAAAGAAAAGCAACCCAATTCTAAAAAAAACTGCAAATCAATGATCTATCCAACGATTTCGTGTTTATTTCTAGCTATATTACGAGGCTAATTGAAAAGTCTGTGTAAAAATGCGAACTACTTAATTTTTCGGGCATATCGATTCTTATTTTTCAACGTGGTTTCCTTTTTGGCTAAGGCATTTTGTCTTAGGTTGCTTCAGTTTGTTGGTCGCCAAATAATACGATTGTTAAAAATCAGTTTTTTCCATAATCACGTCCTCATTTGAATAAAATCTCCTCCCCAGTCATTCATTACATCATAATGAAGAAAATACAGTAGTCCAAGGGAGAGAAATCTGGAAAATAGGGGGGATGTAGGATGAGTTGGAATGGTAGTGCCATCAATTTTGCGAATGACCACATCTGCAGAGGAGTGTGTTGGTGTGTTGTCGTGATGGAAAAAGACTTTTTTGGGCCAATATTGGACGTTTAACTTACAGTCCAGATTTCAAACGCTCTAATAACGATGTTGTGGACTTTTTATATTTCTCTCTCTTTCAAATGGTCAATCAATATTATTCCCAGTAAATCATCATCATTCGCCATAACCTTCCCACCTGAAGGAACGTTTTTCTCCTTCTTTGGTTCAGACCATGCTGATAAACCTTGTTTGAACTTTTTGGAAATATATGGACTCTCCCTTGATTTCAGCCGTTTTGTGGTTTATCTTTGTTTCGTCCACAGTGACGAAACGACGCCTGCCATACGGATTCCGCTGAAGCAGCTGCAAACCGGCCATGGGACAGGTCATAGGATATCGTTTTTTCTCAACAATGAGCGATTCCGATTCCCGTCTTGCAGATAGATTTCTTGTGTACAAACGTTGATTAAAAATATTGTGCAGCCAATCGTTCTAAATGTCTATGGCAGTAGCAATCTTTAACACCTTCACTCTTCTATCAACCATCACCACATCATGGACTTTATCAATTAAGTTCTGAGTAGTGACCTTAACACCGTTGTAGTGACTTCAAATGAGCATACCACCTATGCTCACCGAAAATTGCGAAATCACTTAAAAACGATTGTATTAAAAGATGCAGATTCAACACAACGTATATCACCCTTTCATTTAGTCTTCTGTGACAATTTTCCTTTAAGTAAATAATGTTGGACCTACACACAAAGTTCTCTTCTATCCATGTATTGGTAATAGCTCGGTTCAATCGAATACTGAATACAGAGTAATACATCGATTTGGCTGGAATCTGGGGTTCCTCCAAGAGACGCTACTTGCTGAAAATAACGTTTTTATGAATCTGTGGAGTAGTTTGTCTGACTGTATCCACTTTTCAACCTGCTGCCGTCTTAAATTACCCAACGTTCCCTGCACAGTGCATGGATATGGCATGAAAGGTGAAATGTATACGAGGCACAGCACAGGATGAGACAGGGTTCAGTCTGGGCCCATCCTTCATTTATTACCCACTTTCAAAAGGTATTTTTGTGCTGGGGTATATGTGAAAAAAAATAAAAATTCAACGACTATAATTACGTCTTTTTCCGCTTCCATAAAACGTTCTCCTATGGAATTAACAAGAGGGTCGCGGCAGTCAAGGGGCAGTGTTTGACTACTGACCGGAAGCCCCGATCAATACGAAACGTCCATGGTAATATTCCCTTTCAATTGTACTTTAAGTGCTATAAATTTACTCGTAACAACCGCCATTGACTTAATCTTTAGGTAAAATTACTTATTACTGTTTCGTGCATCGCGACAATCCAGAGGTAGAGCATCGGACTACTGACCGGAGGGTCCGGTTTGATTCCCGAGCTCGCCTCTCTGGGCACCCTCAGCTCCACCTAAGCTGCGTGATTTTTCGGATACTAGAGCTTTCTGGGAGACCATAGGCAGCACAGGGAAAGGAACTGGCTCCCCTGCTCTTAGGTGTGGATTTCACACGCCGTCGGGGTTAGTACTGGATGAACTCAACCATCACCTACCAAACCGACTTTCGGGTTGATTACTGTGCATATGGTTTTTATGAAATTTACACTCCCACAAATGGTTTCAGGAATGGTAAATCCTCCAAATAGTCCCTAAAAATGGACCATTTTAGAAAGTGAACAGCCAATTTGAGAAATATTTCAGTAAAAGTCGTGAATGTCATTTTCACGTCATGTACACCAGTCGATTGTGGCCATGGAGAGTCACCAACTGTCTGGTCTGATAATTATCAATCCTCCTTCAAGCATTACATCTCACCATCCACCACTAAAACGCTAACCTTTGGTATACGCCATGACACACATTTTCCCCGATTATCTGATGGTGTAAATTGATATACGTTCTTTCGTCACCGCAAAAGGAACTGAAGCGTCCAATCCAATCTGATTGAAATTTGGAATAAGCTCAATTGTGGTTTGCGATATTTTATTTTCCTCACGCAGGGTGTTTATTACGGAATTATAGATAACTTGAATGTTCTTCCAGCCTCATTTATTACGGTATTATAAATAGCTTTTTCTCCAACCTCAAAATACCATTTTCAACTTGTAATTAAAGAAAAAAATTAAAGCACCTTATACGTTTTCGTTTTAGTAAATTTGTGTGGCTATTTTGAATATACTGTCGTGTCTATCGAACTTTGCAGTCGATGATGGTTTTGTTCCCGTTTTGAGATGTTTTCACGGTTTTATGTCAAACTTTTTATCATGTTTCGTGCAATCACTTCATAAAAGCATTCATTTTTGATTAATAAGTTTTGAAAACGTTATGTGCGACACGTATAAGGTTGAGAATCTTCATCAAGCCAAAAAATATTTTATTACGAGTCTATTTCCGTTTATGGGGCAAGAAACTTTTAAGCGTCAAATTAGAACTCTAAAAAAACGTTTTTCGACAGACCTTTATGTAATGGGCCTTTTAAATTATCATTAAATTGTCATCATCGCCACAGACTTTCAATCCAAATCATGGCAGGTGGTCCTTCACTGGGTCTTGTAGGGTCCTTACAAGATCTACCTTGATTTTATATATATACTCCCTCATATTTCTTCCTTTTACGTTGTTCTCCTTCACGTCCTCATCTAGTATTATGCATAGCAGTTCACTCTGACATAGGATAACCTATCAAGTGAAATGCCCCATAGATAAGACACCCCTTATATCCGCCGCAGAACATCATTAATTGTTATCCTATCTACTAGTGATATTTTCAGCACCCGGCTTAAGTACCATTAGAAGTGCATTTTCAAACGCATTGGCCCTTCTTCCTGCATCGCTTAAGGGTCACGTTTCACTGCCATAGAACAATCACCCCAAACTTGGGTATTTACTAGCTGTTTCCTTAGGCCTCGGGCGAAATTTGGACGAAGGGAAGTTTTTTTCTTTGCTTCACTGTCTTAAACCAATTGATTCAGCAAAGAAGGTATCTGTGAAAAGAGACGTTTCAGGCGTGATATGGTGGAATAACATGATTAATTAAAATTAGCAATTTTCCACAAAAATAAAATTTATTAATACGACCCGTTTCAATGGAACTACATCATCTTCTGATCTGCAACTACATCACCAGAAGATGATGTAGTTGCATTGAAACCGGTCGTATTAATAAATTTTATTTTTGTGGAAAATTGCTAATTTTAATTAATGGTATCTGCAGCCTACTCTTTCAAATGTTATCCTACTACCAAGGTAGGGAAATTCCCGTAATGGTCCATTACATACTTGTGTAATGACTAATACATTTCTGAATATTGATACCAAATATGCCACTAGATAATAAATATAATGCAAAGGCTGCCAATTTTATCATTAATATGTATTAATTTGGTAGGTTCGTAAAGGAGATAAAGAGGAAAAGAATCACCATATACAAAGAAATGTCATGTCCACGGAAAATGTTGTCAGCATAAGTAATGACAATTCCCTAAAACCAAGTAGTATTAGCATTTATTAGGGTGGGCGACCAACAGCTGAAGTCCTTTGCGCAAATAGGGAAAGGTGGGTAACGGTAGGGGTTGGATATTTAGGGAATGGAAGAAGGGTGGAGAGAATCCCTAAGTCGGCATTAGCTTACTCTTATCGATAAGCGTTAGGGGTACACAATTTAATGTCCCCTCTGACGGACGAAGTACCCACCTTGACGTTCTCCCCACATGACATCCAAGCTAGGATCGGTATACCACTAAAAAATCCCACCACCTCTGGGATTCGACCCCGGCGTATGAAGCTGTACGATACAGGGTTCGTCCGGAAAATAAGTGTACTAATTTTTTCCCGCCGCTCCAGGCGCGTCCAGCACCGCTCTGACGGGCTACGATTGGAGGGGGGTATGTTGGCAAGCGACGCTGAAAAAGGCAGTCGGCTCTGAGCTGTGGTGTAGTGAAGAGCTCTGTTAACGCGAACATCCACGCTCGACCCACGTCACGGAACGCGATGCCGAAGTTTTTGGAGCAGCGTTATTCCATTAAATTTGCGGTAAAGCTTGGGAAATCGTCTACCGAAACTGTCGATATGATTAACCAGGCTTACGGGGAGTCAGCCATGTCCAGAAACATGATCTTTCGGTGGCACAAGATGTTCGTGCAGGGCAGAGAAGAGGTCGACGACGAACCACGGCCTGGACGCCCATCAACGACACTCACCGACGAAAATGTGCGAAAAGTTCGCAATGTACTGAACTTTGATCGTCGTCTTAGTGTTCGGATGATAGCAGAGCAGTGTAATGTGCCAAAAACAATAGTGCACGAGATTATTAGGGACCAATTACAGATGCGAAACATTTGTGCAAAGTTGGTGCCGAAAGTGCTCAGTGATGATCAAAGACTCAATCGTTTGGAAATCGCGACACAACTTGCGGATCACTGCAAAAATGATCCACATTTTTTAGAGAACGTTTCTGTTCCCGAAGATAAAGAGGAGTTTGAAAGGAACGCGATACGGGACTTTGGACGCCGTCAAAGAGGCCGTGACGACGTGTCTTCGAGAGGTTCCCGATGATGCGGGAGCGTTCCAGGAATGGGAACGCCGCTGGAACAAGTGTATCGACTCACAAGGGTCCTATTTTAGGAATATTAGCTTAAGATATGTAAAAGTGTAATAATTTTTTTTTCCTGAGCTCAGTACACTTATCTTCCGGACGAACCCTGTATGAGAAGCTCGTATATGAGCTACCGCACCATCCGATACATTTCTTCAATCCATAGCTGCCGTATAGCCAACAAATATTTCGTATGAAAATAATTTTCATTAGTGAGATGTTAAATTATTTTCACTCATTAATTCATTCAAAGTAATCTACTCAATTAAGAAGATTCTGAACGAAATGTGCTGTACGCATCGTATTTTTTTGTTCTGTATTTTTTCCTTTCTCATGTCTTTATAAATTTTGCATGCTTCAACCCGTCGAAATAGGTTATTTTACTTTTTCCTCTCCCCCCCTTATCAAAAATTCTCCCTTCTATCGCTGTCTTCGGCACCCCATAGCCTCTCAACAATTCCTCCACCCATTATTTTTCTTTTTTTGATTTTAAATGGCAACCTTCTCTCTTCTCCTACCAATTTTAAATCTTCGTTGGTAGCCTTCCTCTTTTTCCACCTTATTCCTCCATATTCTCCATGCCCAAAAACTCAATAACTTCCAATTTACGCTCATCACTTTGCCTCACGGACCAGGTTTCGGAGATTAAAAAAGTACGGAATATTATTGTAAAATTGTTAGGAATAGCTTATTAAAGAGTGATAATAGGCCATATCGCCCATCAGATCCTCTTACATGAAATTATCCACCGAGATTATGCATTCACCTTGCAGTGTTCCCCACAAGTCTTCTTTCTTCGTAGAGCTGCTTCGTTTTTTATTCTATCCATCAATTACATCTCCATCATTCTCTAGTGCCCTCATATTGCCATTGATACCAATCTTCCACTGCGATACACGGTTGTAGTGTGGAAAACTCGAAAATGTGTAGTACGGAATGGCCGAGTCACAGACAATGGGCAATCCAATATATAAATCCTATCTAAGCGAGTACATGCTCACTGTGCCTTCCTCATTATCCTTGAAGTCTCTAACTTGCTAGGTAAGGTTAGCTCTACTTTAAACCGTCAAAATCTACCTTCTGGTCAACTGTCGTGACTTATTCCGACGTAATTCTTCCTTATTCATAATCATACTCACAGAACGCGAACACATTTTTACGATGTACTCATCTGCTTGTGACTATTAACGAATGCGACCGAGACGATATGTTACTTTCAACATTATTTATGGTAGGTAGGTTTACAGGAAGTGTATTCAGGTTGAATAGCATCCCACCGTTAAAGATGGCCTAATCATAAAGGAAGACTGATAGATGTCACAGTTTAGCAGTCTCATCCGACGGTAAGAGTATTTTTCATCTAGTGTAATGGCATAGCTAGATCTAGGCCTGAAGAGTCCGAATCTATTCTACTCGTATAATCAGGCACGGAGAATATTTTTATCCGTTTTACGTTATAAACGGCGACAGATGGCGGATGTATTCTAATAGGAGGCAGTTGAGGATGGATGCTGAATTGCACATGGCCCATCATCTCCAATATGATGGACTCTTCCCGAAGAAACATGCACCAGATAAAATTCAATCATTATGTGGGCCAATACGAAATTGCTACGCTGAATGTGCACCTGACTGAACAACCAAGTTGAGATCAAGATACAGCCGATACAGCATTCAAAGCTAGGTTCTCCGATTTGAAGACGGCGGAGAAGTGTCAATCCGAACATCTCTCGCTGGTGGATGTTCACATTTCCTGAAAATAATTTTTCGGTCTTCTTTTACTTAGTACTTGAGATTGTTTGCGTAGTTTGGCAATCCTTGGTGCAAATTTTCCGTTCTTCTGGACACTGGCCTCCATTCCAGGTGCCTTCTTCTCCACGACACCACCGCCTTCAAAGAGGAAGTTCGATTGGCTCTCACTCGATATACGTACACCACGGGTGCACACCAGTTGTGCCCCCGGATTGGAGCTGATCACCATCGGGGGTTGCGCCTTGATGCCGAGCGGCTCGCTACTCACTCGCGTTCCAATATTTCCTCTCATCGGACGTCCAGAAGCGGAAATTTACTGGAGTATCCTCTTCGTAGGTGACTCCCGTGGCATACTGTGCTATGTGACCAAGAATGGATTGCGGGTTTATCCGTAATCCTCGGACCAAAGTTCAAGGATATACGAGGTCTGTAAATTAAGTAATGAGACTGATTATATTTAATTTTTTTTCATTCAAATATGATTACAATTTTATATTGTCACCCTCCAAATAACTTCCTTTTGAAGCCACACAGCGCTGGAGACGGTTCTACCACCCCTCATAATAGTGCTGAAACTCCGATGAATATTCTTCAGCTGGTCGCTGGCTATAGGTCGTGGTAGCTATAGTCGTTTGAATACTTTCGACTGTCCCAAAATGAAGAGATTTTTCAATTTCGGGAAGACAAAATAGTCACAAGGACTCAAGTCAGACGAATAAGGAGGCTGAGGAACCATTGGAATGTATTTACTGGCCAAAAACTTGTTTATTGAAATTTCTGTGTGGCAAGGAGCATTGTCGTGATGCAACACTCAATTGTTCTAGATGTTTGGTCTCACCGTTTGGCCTTGAGTTAGAAACTCTTTGTGGATGATTCCGTGGAATTATAAAAAACAAATCAGCATGCATTTGATCCTCGAGTTCCTCATTATTGCAATTTTGGACCTTGGAGAGTTTGAAGTGCGCAAGACACCTTTCCCTCCTGATGTCCCTTTGGTCTTGCGAAAGAGTTTTTGGAATCATTTTTGCGCAGATTTTTCTCATTCACAATTTATTGGTCAAAATCTGGTTTCCGATGGTGTGAGTCAAATTCAACTCTTCCCCGATCATTCTGTCAACTGACGATCTGAACGCACAAGATCCCGGATTCTGTCGACATTTTCATCGGTTCTTGAAGACCTTCCGCTTCGTGGTTCATCTTCAATCGACTCTCTTTCTTCTGAAAATAACTTAAACCACCGAAAAATCTGGGATCTTGACAAAACACTATCTTCGTAGGCCTGCTGAAGTTTAGCTATAGATTCCTTTGCACTGTCCCTGAAGTCTGAAGCAAAACCTAATAGCACACCGTTGCTCTAAATTGATGTCACTCATATTTAGACGACGAGAAAAAACTGTGTCACAAAAAAATTGCTACGGACAATCAAATGACTCGAGTGAGTTCAAACCCGTACTGAAGGCGGAAAACATATCCCAATGCTGCCCCTCCAAGGCCAGCGCCTCCAGTGTTGCCAGATCGAACGATAATTTGCCAGTCTCAATACTTTATTTACAGACCTCAACACAATAAATAAATATATATATATATATATATATATATATATATACATATATTCATACATAAAATACACATTCTCTTCGGAGAACCCCAAAAAGTTCGTCCAACATCTCCAAATGACCCTTGTGAGCGTAGATTCGCCCGTTGAACTCTCCAGAGATAGATTACGAAAAATTGGCAATTAAATTTTGTGCCTGCATTGAAACTATCCATTCGTCATATTTTCAGGAGACAGGAAATTGGACGGCGTATGTACTGATAGTTGGTTAAATGGTGAAAGTTAATTCATTGAGGTAATCGTTTGCTAAGGAAGGAAGATGAGAGGTTTTTAAAGCTGAGAGAATTTTAAGAAGGCTGTTGGGTCCCACGAAAGGTGTTTTTGCTGTATGAAAATATTTAAGGAGTTCACAAGTGTGTCTATTAGCTTTCAAATACTGCAGAAAATTATCAAACACATCTGCAATAAGTATGACGGATACGCTTACAAACGACTCTGAGATAGATTTGTTCTCAAAAGGCTAATGTCTTAAAGTTATTTATATAAAAAAATGGAGGTAATAGAAATTTCATAGCGATCACTCTCACGCACTGATAGTTTGATTCTATGTGACCCTCTGTCTGCGCATAAAACTCCAACATTAGTAATTTAAAGCGTACACTTCCTCGGAGTTGATTTTCATTTATAAGTAAGGAACAATTTCGTGATCCAGAAGCAAACATGCTTCGATACGCCCTATCCACATTGCATACTTCAGCTGAAAAATATCTGCGGGTATCGTTAAAAATCAATTTGATACCAGATCATGCGGTAGCACGCCCCCTTTCCCTCTTCACCTTGAGTTGCGACATGCATTTTAATTTTCTCGCAACTTTCCCTCGTACGAGCAGCCCTGCCGAAAAACAAGATGCTCACGAAGTTTGGGACATGTTTTCCGGCTCTGAGGCCTGGACTTCATTCGTGGCGAAGAAAACAGGAATCCTCTTGAGCCTCCCTCATACCCCCTCCCTCCGGCAACCCCTATCCTCCTCCCTTACCCCCGATCCGCCCGCGAGAGGAGTTTGACGTCACGGGGGGCGTGCTGTCCCCATGGCCGGTCTGAGTGAACAGCGGCGTCTCTGTGCCGTAATCCGTGCGCCTTCTTAAGTCGCCCCGTCGGGCCGTCGCCGGTGATGTGTCGCCGGCAATGATACCTATGCTGGAATCATACCTGGCGAGTGTAGCAGTGACTGTTTGACACCCGCCCTAGCCGTATTTATACATATTAGTAGGTTTTCTTAGGAGTCACAAAATATTTATTTGATAGTTGTGTCCATCCGAAAACCTACCTTTACCCGTACATTACCTATTAATTAATATATCTTATATTGCGTAATATATATATATATATATATATATATATATATATATATATATATATATATATACAGGCACACACATATATATACATAACACGCTATAGATATAAGGAATAGGAGGTAGAAGCACGCATTAAATTAAAAACACGGGTTTATTTGGGAAGGTGGAAGGGTACGGATCATTGGTTGTCTAAGCTCCCCGCGGATTTCAGTTTTAATTACTTTTCCTCGATAGCTTAATTGGTTAAGCATCTGCTCGACAAACCGAAGTTCCATGGTTCAAGTGCTCGCCGTTGTTGAGGGAAGAGTGGAGATTCCGCGAACGCTGAAACGTCTACCATATTCGTTAGTGCCCTTTCTTTGTGTTTTTGCTCAGTTAAGTACTTGTATTTAAATAGGTTAATGCGCATTTCAGTATTATTGCGATAAAATAACAAGCTTGTATTTGTGTGTATATATATATATATATATATATATATATATATATATATATATATATATATATATATATATATATATATATATATATATATATATAGACACAAATACAAGCTTGTTATTTTATCGCATATACATACATATTTATACATATATATATATATATATATATATATATATATATATATATATATATATATATATATATATATACACACACACACCTACATTCTACATACAAAAACCCACCAGAACCTGCTGAATACGTAGCATGGAAAGGGGGGAGGGAAGTTAGTGGCGATGAAGCATTGACAAAACAGGTTTTTTCACTTTTTATGAAAGTTTTCACGAGTTTGTTAGCCCAAGATCACCTTAAAATGCGAAATGTGCGGAAAAGAATGGGAAGTTTTTTCTCTTTCGATTGTCACTGAAAATTCTAATGATGACTCATGAATGGGAATTGATACCTGTTTTAACTTTTATATTTACTCTCAACGGTCTAATGGAATTTTTCCTACCCTAATTTTCTTCAAAGTGTGATGCAAGCGAATCCATATTTATGTTTGCAATGCTATAATGAAATCACACATCGCCGTACGCATAGGCAAGCAACGTAATGCGCCGCTCTGCGGTGTAATGGCCATGTGCGGTTATAAGATGCGAACGCGTGCTGTGGTGTAAAAATCCAATGATGTATACGTTTATGAAAATCTCGCCAGTGAGGCCCACGTTGGTTCTCTAACTCGATCGCTAACTAACGTTAAGATCACCGGTTTCAGTTTCACCGAGGGTACTGGTGTGCTCTGAAAGATTGGTTGGCATGAAGAAAGTTGGTTAAAGGGAAAGAAATAAATAGCAAGGTAAATGTGTGAAATGCCATGTCAATACGACAATTACGATGTGATTTTTTATGTAATTTTAGTGTAGTCCGGATACAAGGAGGGATTTATTTGTTTTTTTTTCTGATAAAATGTTCGCATTCAGCATCTGTATATGCTATATCTGATTAATTATAACTGATTTTTTGAGACACGATCAAGAATATAAATATATGCTCTTAAATGTAAACAAAGTCTCATTTTATTAAATAATGTGAACAATTAGAATAGATATAGAAATAGAAGAACAATAAGAAGGATAATTTTAATTTCTTATCTTAACCATCTCTCCCAATGTATGCTTTGGTGAATATTATTCATTAATACAAAATTAATATATTATGGAACACTACGCAGAAAATGCTGACAATCAAAAATCGAATGACCCTTGACGTCCAAAGATTCATAATTTTGAATATGCCGAGGAAGGTTACGGTCACTTCTGCCCTGAAGACGTCAACAACACAATCGGAGAAACGTTGGTGATGCAATTTTTGTTTATCCATTTGCATTTTGCACGCATTCTTTTGCGGAGTACGCATCCCTTTCGTGTCCGCGTAAGCTCCAAATATAGTGCTGAGGCTCATTTCACTCGTGAGGTTCGACTGTTGCATGAAAGGTGACGCTACCGAACATCGATCACAATGTACATCGCGATTTCGACTCGCATCGAGACCTCAGGGATCCACAGACTGAACGGTGAAGCATCCAAGGGCCACTAAAATTCGAGCGCCACACAACTTTCCTCACTAGCACGGACGTGACCCCGCTGGCCCCGCCTCCAAACCGGCCCTTCAACGCACAAATACGCATCCACCCACCCACCCACTCCACGGCGCCGAGGTGGACGGGGAAGAAGAAAGCCTTGCGATCGTTCCGCATCGTTTCGCGGTTAAAGCGAAAAGTCTCTCCCGGAGCCGGTTATATCCGCATTCGCATCTGTCCCTCAACCTCCACCGCTCTACCCACCTCCCCGCCGCACCGCCTCAGCAGCCGTGGCTCGGCCAAGATTCGTCCCCCCGGGGTAAGGGTGAGGGGGGGATAGAAGGCGTCCAGGTGGTCGTCGTAGGAAGGGGGTTTTCCCCGAAATACCACCAGAGACACGTCAGCGAGGAGGTGTGCTCTGTGGCTAAGACGGCGAGGAGAGTTTGGGGGGGGGGGGTGAGGGGGAGCGTTGCTGGTCGAGGTGGCGCCACCTTTGGAGTAACTTCCATGGCGGCCCGCGGCTAAAACATGTGCTGCCCCCCGTTGTGGCAAACCTCCGCGTTCTAGTCTGGATGCGTAATCTGAGAGGTGATAGTGGAACGGACCTGTTGGTTGGAAGTGGAATACGGATTACACAGGCCAACAGTGGTTTTGGTGCCGGAGCTTTTAATGATGATTTAAAGAACAATTGGGGTGCTGAATCCAATTATGACACTAGTTTTTTCCTATCAGATATAGTTTTCAAGATATAGATATATTGTTACTTACGTAAAAAAATCTTCTACGTGATGATATGGGAATATTATATTTGTAATAAAACCCATTAAATATAAAGACTTGATTTATTTCTAGGGCTGTTAAATCACCCACAAACACAACAGAATTTTACAATACAATTGAACACAAATACTACAATTTTTACTGTAATAAAACAAATTGAAAAGAAAAAAATACATAAAAACATCACTCAACACATCGGAAGCTTCTTTTGCGCGATTTTCTTGAGTGCACTTTGTTCAAACAGTCTCATTTTAAGCACCAGCAGTAATCTGCCATCATATGGTTATCCCATCTTCCTTGGTAGCGAGCTTCCATTGTTTTTATATCCTGGTGAAATCTTTCACCTTGTTCTTCACTTGTGTCTCCTAAATTTCCAAGAAAATTGTCTAAGTGACTGTGTAGGTAGTGAACTTTTGTGCTCATATTACATCCAAGTGATTTGAAGTTACTGAGCCTAATGTTTACCGGCTCAATATAATTTTCACTTTTGTGATTTCCTAGAAAGTTTTTTATGACCTCAACAAATGACATCCAACTAATTTTTTCAATCTCATTCATTGACTCGACAAAAGCAGGATCCTTTGTAAGTTGTCTGATTTGTGGCCCCTCAAAAATACCAGCTTTAAGTTTTTCAATACTTATATGCGGCATCTTTAGTCTTAAGTAGCCGAAGCATGGTCCATCCTTGTCAAGAGCCTTTACAAATTGCTTCATTAGGCCTAGTTTAATATGTAGAGGCGGTAAGATGATTTTCTCTCTTTCAACTTAAGATTCAGCAATGATGTTTTCTTTCCCAACAACCAAGTTTTCTCTCTTAGGCCACTCCTTCTTAATCCAGTGGTTTTGTATGTCCCTGCTATCCCAGAGGCACAAGAAACAAGGATATTTTGTGTAGCCACTTTGCTGCCCAAGAAGAAAGTTCACCATTTTTAAATCTACACAAATCACCCAGCGATGTTCGTGGTATTTAATCTTCTGTAAGACCAATGCTATTGTATCGTATTCTTCTTTCATTTTAGTTGAATGAGCGATTGGTATTGCGCCAAACCTGTTACCATTGTGAAGAACTACACATTTTAAACTACACTTGGAGCAATCAATAAACAAACGCCAATCACTACCATCATATTGTGATAGTAGTCCCATTTTTTCCAAAAGACCCTTAACGTCTAAACAAAATGTAAGATTGTCTTCTTGAGTAAAGAAGGGTAGCATATCCTTTTCCCTTGTGCGATAAAAACTTATTTTTGTACCGGGTTGCAGTAAATTCTTTTCATGCAGTCTTGATGCTAGTAGTTCGGATGCTTCCTTCGATAGGTTCAGTTCTCTAGCAAGATCGCTTAGTTCATCTTGATTAAATAGTTGAGGAATTGTTGATATCCCCTCGTAGTCACTGCCACTATCGTCAATAGAACGAGAAATGTTTTAAAATAACTCAAATTCTTCCTTAGATATATCTGGTAACGTCTGAAATATTGGGATCGGTATTTCTTCTGAATAGGGTACCGGGCGTCTAGCTGAAGGCAAATCTGGATATGTCCACTTGTGGCAATTTTTTCGATTAATTCCCGAAACATTTACTATGCAAAAATAACATCGTCAATATGGTTCACAGGTTCTCTCCACACCATTGGCACACCAAATTTTAGACTTTTCCTTTTTCCTGTTGTCCATTGCCGCAGATGTTCAGTACATGTTTTACACACAAAATGTTGTGCCCATTTTTTATCTTGGTCACCAAGCTTAACACCAAAATATCCCAAGTATGCACGTTTCACAAAGTCTGTAATATTTTTCCTATTTTCTTTTACCATATATTCCCATGTATACTTATAGATTTATTTAACTTTGAAAATTATTTTCCGGAATATATCAAATATTAAAACAACTAATCGTAAGATGTGCCATATCTAAAAAGGTAGAGCTGTTAAATAAAAACGGATTTCATATTTGGATTCAGCTCTACAAATATAGTTAAAATCAACACAAAGATTCCCGGCACCAAAAAAAAATTTTTTTTAGGCCTGTGTTATTATTCTTGGTCGCCTTGCCAACGGTAAAAATTTGCAATTCAAAGCGAAGCTTTTTTGTGTTTTTGCAAACTCTGCATGCATTTAAACGTAGGAATGAGATGGTGTCGGCCGAAAAAACTATAGATTTATATTCAATTATAAATAATTTATTTTATATTTATTTATATTATTTACTGGTGAACTGGCGCAGATAAATCTTAGTTGATCTAGTACAGAGGGACAGTTTTGATGACGTTAACGTAATATATAGTTAAACTCGAATCTTTTGTTTCCAAATAAAATGCCATGTGTCACTTTGACTACATTTGTACTTTAGTATTACAAATACCGTTGTTAAAATTAGGATCTTTGCCTATTTCCGAACAACGCAGTGATATTCAGATTAATTCAAGCCACAAAATGTATTATAAAATGATATAAATAATTTGCAAAATCTGAGATTACTGCCACTTCGAATGAAACTTGAAATAACGATTAGTGATGGCATATAGTAAAAGAGTGGGTCGCGGTGGTCCAGTGGGTAGAGCGTTGGACTACTGGCCGGAGGGTCACGGGTTCGATTCCCGGGCGAGGCACTCTGGGCACCTGCAGCTCCACTCAAGCTAGTTGATTTTTCGGGTACCAGATCTTCCTGGGAAACCATAACCGGCACAGGGAAAGGAACTGGCCCCCCTACCCTGATGTGTGAATATTCACACGCCGTCGGGCTTGGTACATGGGTGAGCTCTACCATCACCTACTAAACCGACCTTCGGGTTGATTGTTTATGGTTTTATAGTAAAAGAGTAGTTCTCTCAGGAACCACGGTAGATTCGGAGGAGGCAAAGTTGAATGAGTAAAATTATTCAATTCAAGAAGATCGAGGTTTTTTTAACCGATAAAAAATTGCAGTTACTATGTAGTTGATTTCTAAAAAGGTTGCTTCTAGACCATTAGCTACGAATAAACAAATGTGAGTAAAAATAAAGTGTAAAGATAGGCCACAAACTGTAGACAATACAAATAACGTAGCACGATACTTTCATCAGGATTCGACCATTTCGCTGAAGATGTCTTAAAATTAACTACTACTACCCAACCCTAATTTATTTAAGGTGAAATCGTTATATAATATGCATATGTTTTGACTATGTATGTACTTCATTATTTATACGAGGGTCATCCGGAAAGTAGTACCCGTTCGTGCCGCATGAAGTGCTGACGACGCCAGTAGCCGCTGGACGAGGTCAGATAGCTTCAGTGGCTTGTCTGCCTTCTCTGAGCCAAGTTGCGTGACGCTAGCATTGCCTGTGTTGTTTCTGTGATTGTTTACAATGTTTAAAAAAATTGAGAACGCCGCCAGTTGTGAAGTGAGGGCAGTGATTAAATTCCTCAATGCAAGAAACGTTCGCCCATTTGATATTCATCGCCAATTAAAGGAGGTGTATGGAGACAATGTAATGGACGAGTCGTCTGTTCGGCGGTGGTGTCGCAACTTCAACATGGGGAGGGGGAACACACACGACGATGAGCGTTCGGGGAGACCGTCTGTCATTACAGACCAACTGGTGAGCTCAGTTGACGAATTCGTGAGGAACGATCGGCGCGTCACAATTGATGACATCTGTGAGCATTTTCCCAATGTTTCTCGAACAATTGTTCATGAAATTGTTAAACACCATCTGCATTATGCAAAAATTTGTGCAAGATGGGTCCCTCGCATGCTTACAGATGAGCACAAAACCAAGCGTATGGATGCAGCACTGACGTTTTTGGGACGTTATTCTGATGAAGGAGACTCTTTCTTGACTCGCATAATTAATGGTGACGAAACATGGGTTTGTTATGCATCACCTGAGAGTAAACGACAGTCAATGGAGTGGCATCATGCTCATTCACCAAACAAACCAAAAAAATTCAAGACAGTTCTGTCCACCAGGAAACTCATGGCAACCATTTTCTGGGATCGACGAGGTGTATTGCTTATTGATTTTATGGCCCGTGGAGACACTATTAATGCCAATGCGTATTGTGAAACATTAAAGAAATAACGGCGGGCAATACAAAATCGGCGGCGAGGTCTATTGTCTACTGGTGTCATTCTCGTTCATGACCATGCCAGGCCTCATGCAGCTGGGATAACACAAAAACTTTTGCAGCAATTCAAATGGGAAACTTTCGACCATCCACTGTATAGCCCGGACTTGGCCCCTTCAGATTTTCATCTCTTTACAAAGCTTAAAGACTTTTTGGCAGGAAAAAGATTTGACAGCGATGAAGAACTTAAAGGAGTGACCCTGTATCTCAATGAGCTGGCAGCGAAGGACTATGCAGCAGGAATACAGAAACTTGTCACACGTTATGACAAATGCCTTAATTTGCTTGGAGATTATGTTGAGAAGTAGTTTAAAGTATCCTCTTTCAAATAAAATTTTTTATGTTTGTTAATATTTACTTTTGTGTCTTTATTTCACGAACGGGTACTACTTTCCGGATGACCCTCGTAGAACAGTAGGTAAGCAATATGGTATGTATGAATGTTTACCCACTGTCCTTTCCTTTTGTGTGTCGTCAATATCTCCTTTAGTGGGTGAAACAACCCCTAACACCATCTCTTGATCAAAGAATCGGGGAACTTGGCCAAAGAATCGGGGTCCATTAAGACCCCGCTGATCTCAGAGTATATTACGTTTCCTCGATAACTCAAGTGGTTAGAACATCGGCCCGGCAGGTCGAAAGAACCGGTGTTCAAATCCCGTTCAACGAAATATTTTTGCGCATGTGATCTGCTCGGTTCCGCCTTCCCCACCTCTCCTGTGATTTTCCATTACGAGTCCATGTGTTCCTATCCTTTTCCTTGTGAATGAATATTTGTTCGCCATATGGTGGGATTACGTGTTTGAATGCGTGTGTGTGTGTATACGTGGGTGGTCTGAAAAGTTTCCGACCCAGAAAATTTCAGAAAAATGTCTTGTATCTTTGTTAGGTTTTCTGACCACCCACTTATTTTTTACGCTATACGTTTTCGCTGTTTTATATATAGTATATATATATATATATATATATATATATAATAACGTTAACGTATGTATTAACGTTATATACGCTACATATATGTATATCTCGATTGCGGTATCTATATAAAAGTAATAAAATTAGGAATGAGGATTAGACAATCTTAATCTCAAGAAATCTTATCGTGTGATTTAAATATAAAAGTATGGACTCTCATATACTATATCTACGTGATAGCGTACAAAACCGAAGTTAGGGGCACTAAAATTTAATGTGTAGTAGTAGTTTTATGGGAGGCGACCGATCACGTTAGCCACCGCACCATCCCGATCCCGATATAATGTGGTTAACCTCTTGTTATTAATGAAGTGGTACTCAAAGGAATGGGAGGTGAGAAGTCGGCGCCTCCATCAACATCTTAAGGTTGTTAATCATTGATTTGGATTACGAATTGTTCTTTACGATTTGAGAACTTTTATTTGAACTATCATTCAGATCGGGAGCCTCCTTATCTTATTTTCTCTGGGTTGTTCAATTTGACGTTATAATGACGCTGCATCTTCATAATTACCTCGCTGTCATCACTAGTTCTCTTGCTGATTGCCTCTTGTGCGGAGATAACATTCGGCTCTTAATAAATCCACCTGAAATATCCAACCACATAATTTTATTTTACTAATTTTATATTAAATAGTTTATAAAGATCACGTGACGTTCTGCCAAAGGATTATGAGTGAAAATTTAATGAGATTTTTCAAGAAAGGCGTAATTAAAGAATTTAAATTCCAAAATCCTATTATTGTAAACAATAAAGACAACAGATATTCATAGATATACACCAAAAACAGTGGTGTATGTAATAAAATTATCTAAAAATGTCTTTGCGCATGCATTCATCTAAACTTGCTGGCTTTGGCTGTTAAGAGTTAGGTTTGGATTTCCCGTGGGTGTCACCTTAATCGTGTAACGTGAAATAATGTTCCAAACAAATGAAGCTGCAATAATTCCGTTCGAATAAAATAATTGCATACACCGATGTATTTTCCGAGGAATTGATATTTTTACCTATTTTATTGTTTCGGTCACATGTTCTCCACATGTCACCATCAACTGAAACTTTGATGCCAAATTTTTTTAACTAAAGGTGTATTTCTGATTTTTTTAATGTCTATTAATCACCCAAAATTTTCTGAATCAGCAAAACCAGCATGGTTAACTTCTCTTTTCCATTCTGGAGAAATACTAGACTAAAACATTCTTCAAAATTGGCCAATAAGGAGGTCTAGTGAGCAAAACGACGCTTTTGGTTATTGAATTGAGCACCTTAAATTGAGTTTACTTCCATGAGGATTGACACGTGTTGCACAAGGATGGCAAATGGCAATTGGCGTATATCAAATGATCGAATACAAGTGCTGGCCGAATGCAGATTAATTTAAGCGGAGACCGTAATCTTTCATGGTGAAAGTTTTTTTCCAATTATGTTTTCCGTTAAAAACTCTGATTTGGATTCAAATTTCTCGCTGCAATGTGAAAACCTCATATATGTATCATTTGGCAATGAGGCTTTTGATTGATATGTAGTCAATATTTCATTTTCTATTATTTTTTGTTATGACAGTATTGCCGTAATTATTTATTATTTTTCAGTCGTACAAAAAATAAATTCTAAAACGGTGTATGAAAGTTTGAAAAACAATGAGCTCTTCGTGTGTTTAATACAGCTATGGTCTTACAACCACTATCCTGCGTCCTAATCAGTCGAATGCATACTAATTTATATTCATTGCAATAATACTGGAGGGGTCAAGTTTCACTCCCGAAAATATATGGTAGTATTCACAGATGTATCAATCTACAGATCTGTATCTCTCGTACATTGGTGATGTAAGGATAACTTACATCACCAATGTATGATTGACTGTGACTCCAATATTTTAGAACAGTTTTACCTTATCTATATTACGTGTATTATGGTAGCTAGTCATTCGCAGGCATTAATTACTTAAATGCAATAATTATTCATTTCATGCGTCCATATCCATTGATTGTTGAATGGTTGGACATTAAACTGTGCGGAAATTGAAAGTTTTTTCTATCGGTCAATATTGTTTTCGTCGGGAGACTGCTAATAATGGCCAAATCGTAGCATGGCTGGCTTATTAAGCACTGCTGTCGACGATATTGGCTCTTTTGGCAGTTAGAAGCGGACAGATAATTCAGTTTCGTCTATCCCTGATAAATTACACAGGCCAACAGTGTTTTTGGTGCCGGAGCTTTTAATGCTGATTTAAAGAACAATTGGGGTGCTGAATCCAATCATGACACTAGTTTTTTCCTATCAGCTATAGTTTTCAAGATATAGATATGTTGTTACTTGCGTAAAAAAATCTTCTACATGATGATATGGGAATATTATATTAATAATTATCCCATTGGCCTACAATATAGAAATATACATAAAACTTATTGACAGTTTATTGAAAATAAAAGGAACACCGCAGAGTGGTTATAAATTAGTATACTTATAGATTTATTTAACTTTGAAAATTATTTTCCGGAATATATCAAATATTAAAACAACTAATCGTAAGATGTGCCATATCTACAAAAGTAGAGCTGTTAAATAAAAACGGATTTCATATTTGGATTCAGCTCTACAAATATAGTTAAAATCATCACAAAGATTCCCGGCACCAAAAAATAATTTTTTTTGTAGGCCTGTGTTATCATCAAATGAATATTGGAACGTTTTTTTCAAGCATAATAAACGATGAATTCCATCATATACGCTTGGTGAACCTTCGTGAGTTTTATCTACCCAATTATTGGAGTCGGCGCGGGGAGTTGGCGTTCCTCCGTCCGCTAGGGATATCTTCCTTCGACATACTATACGAAGCGCCTACACCTCATCTAGTTCCCCTAGAGTAATTTAACAGTGGAATTTGCCGCAGACTTCGTTCTCTTCTTGAGTGGATGAGGGTTTATCTATCTGCTCTTAAGGGTTTACAGGGCTTTCCAATCTCCTCCTGATCTCACGAAGACCTCCGGGAATGTATGTCTATAGTTCCACGTGACCTCCGGCAAGGACATCAGCCCGAAGTCTTCGTGCGTTCCGAGCAGACAGTTGGGACCAGCGGATACATTTAGTGGGGTATAATTCGGCAAAATTCGGGGGAAGTGGCAGAAACTTGAATTATTTAAGAAGTCGTAATTGTTACTGTCATTCGAATACCCGCAAGACGAGGCAACTTCATACAATCAGAATCATTCCGCTCGTTTCCGGGATCGAATGATCTGGAAATAGCCCTGAGGGGAGGGTTTGAAAGCAGAGAAAGTTATCCCAAAAGAATCTTAATGGCAGATATTTGAAGATATTTTTCTGGTGGGGATTGGGATTAGGCTGTGAGATACTGCGATTTATTGACTTCTTATGTTCATCCGCCACCGTACTGCTGTGTTAAGCTGATGATCAATGAGATATATCATCACTAAGATATAAATGCGATGCGATATTTGTAGTTTGTGAGGTATTCCATCTCCAGTGTTGATACTCCGTACTGGAATATATTGTAGATGACCAAATAGAAGGAGGTATTTCGATTGTATGAATATTATTCTGAGAGTGGAAATGAGTGTACGATTTTTAAATTGCAATGACGATTAAGTATTTGCAAGCCCCTGTGTTAATGAGCCGTGTGTGAGGGGAATGAAAAATGCAATGCCATGCTTTTTTTGTATCATAAATCGATATTACCCGTATATTCACCTTCTAAGAGCATAAATCAAATATTTTCGAGTGGTAGTAGTTTTTAGGGGAGGAGACTGACAGCTGAGATCATTTGTGCCATTAGGTATGGACGTGAAAGGATGAAGAGTGGAAAGAAACCCGGTGTCGGTACTAGCCAACTCTTAACGAAAGGGGCCAACGGGTCCGCAGTGTAATGTCCCATCCGACAGATGGCGAACTCACTCAAAGTGCTCTCCACAAAGTACCTCAAGTAGGGATCGGGATACCACTGAAAAATATCTGCCGCCGCCGGGATTCGAACCAGAACCCTCTAGGTTGGGAGTCAGTACGTTAGCCACGGCACCATCTTGAGCCCCTAATAGTTTCGTGCAGCACCATTAGGAATGGAAGGTAATTTGATGCTTGGTATGGAGTGGAAGGAATGGTGGAGGGAAACCCAGCGTCGAGATTAAATTTAATAGTGCGATGCATTTTACTGAGCAGAAGTACGTTTGCAGGGTCCTTAAAAGCCGTTATTTCCTTTTCGGTTTCTATATTTTTCGAACATTGTAAGTGCCTTTAGTGCTGCATTATTGTCTTTTTCCCCTCCTCACAGTTTTCACCCCAGTTCATTATACCTCAAATTTCAATTATTTTTCTTCCTCCTCTCTATTTACGTAACATTCTTCCGTATACCACGGCCTTCAACATTTCATCACCTCATAATATCTCCTTCACCCACTTTTTCAGTCCTCTTCGAATTTCCACCATCAACTTTCCATCTTAACCATTTTTCTGACTCACATTTTTCTTCCATGTCCTGTCTATATTTCTTGTTTCCGTCCTTTCCCGTAATCGGGAAGGAGAATACCAGTGACCAAGAGTCCAATTCCCCAGGTAGAGAAACTGAAGATCTCTCTGCACGGCAACCAAGAAGAATCAGACGGATTTTTCGGAGGCAATAACTGATGATACTCGAGTTACGTAATTAAAACGTTCCAAAACAGGCTGGGTTAAGCCGAGCATTGCTCTGGTAACAATGATAGGGGCAGAACAAATGCGAAGAATGGCAAAGAGCATTCGGTGCAGGGTGATGGGTTTCCATCAAGTATAAACTGGGAAAAATCAAACATCCCTTATAATTTCCCTTGATTAATTGATATTCAAGATATGTAGCCCGCAGATAAAACCAAAGCGCAGTTCCTGTCAGTATTACGTATTCAAATTACCACCTAAATATACCGTTGCCGTACCTTTATCCTGCAGCGGAAAATCCTATTTCTTCGGCGTATTTGATTACTTCTCATATTTCACTTTCCACAAAACCCGGCAGATTTTCCAACAATTTATTTAAGGATTTATGCACGAGAAAATGCGAGGTCGCCAATAAAACAGCTGAAAAATATGTAGGTGAGCATGAAGCAAACACGAAGCATAGGTGAAATATTGCCAGCGTGTGCTGTATAGTGCCTGATAGCCTTGAGAGTTAAGCAAACATGCAAAACACTTTCCACCCGAACTCAACCGGTGCTATAAGGGCCAGGGAGGTGGAGGAGCCGTCCACACGTATTCACCGAGGAACGGCGAGAAGGGAAGAGAGAGAGGAGGGATTTTGAACTCGCGTAAAACGTTCAAGCCCTTTCTTGGCGGTGATAGCTAGGAAAAAAAGGCTCGCGTGCTACAAGTGTGTATACAATCCACGTTTCTCTAAGTCATCCAATTCGTCTTCAAGGTGAAGGGCATGGGAAACCTTGACACATCCCCTTATCTGCCTTCGCGGGGTGGGGCGGCCCTCGGCACTGAGTGGCGCCGCAGATAACACCCGAAGAGCAACGGTCGGCACTCTCCGGGGCGAGTGGTTTCCCCCGCCAGGGTAAGAGGGGCTTTCGCCGCCCGGACCGCACGGGAAGCTGAGAGGGGGGGGGCGCTGGGACACTGTCGTCGACACCTGTGATGGGACCGTGCATCCTACGGAAAGACCCAAGTGAATCAGTTGAATCGCGTTTTCAGTTTTGCGAAACGAGAAGTTCCATTCAACAAATTTAGATTTAATGCCTAAATTTAGGCATAGTAACTCTATTTTAATGTCATTTTTGGACCTCTTCAACGTGAAATACGAGGGTGGTCCCAGAAGTACCCGGCCTGACCTAAATATGGCTGTAGTTGTTTGAAAAATATCATGGTATTAGAAAGTATGCAATTTATAAAGCATATGTTTTAAGTTTGAAGACTCCACATTGTTTATCATTTGTTTGGCAGCCATCAATAGTGAACGTTTTAAGTGAATTTGATAAAATGGAAAAAATTGGTTATCGTTATGTGATACAATACTTTTATTTGAAAGGCCTTAGCCCAACCAATATAAAAGCTGGACTGGGTTCTACTCTGAGAGAGACTGTTCCTTCGTTTACTACAGTAAAATATTGGGTAGCAGAGTTTAAACGAGGCCGTACGAGCTGTCAAAATGAGCATGGCATTGGCTGATCAAATGAGGTGACGACTCCAGAAACGGTGAAGAAAATCCACAAAGTGATCCTGGATAATCGTTAAGTGCGCGAGTTAACAGACAGAGTTGACATTTCAAAAAGTGCGGTGCATCGCATATTAACTGATAGTTTGGACACGTGAAATCTGTGTGCAAGATGGGTGCTGCGTTTGCTCACACTCAAGCAAAACCAGTGTCATGAAGGTGTTTCAATTGAGTTTGTAGCAAATTTTCACCGTAACAAAGCAGAATTTTTGTGCCGTTTCATAACCGCCCCTCCTTCAGTGCATGCAATTTTAAAGACGGACTAATCACCACCGACATTAACAATTTTGGATTTGGACGATATTCACGGAGTCAATCATCAATATTCTTAATTATTCCAAACATTAATACGGTATGGTAGAGTTCTCCGATAATGCAGACATCTTCATTCGTATAGGGGTAGGTATGGGATTTGATAGCGGGACATAAAGAGTATTTATGGAAAAGACCGTTTCACATTATAATGGCCACATTCAGTATATAAGGTCAGTATTTTGAAGGAAGTATGAATACTATATAATAGCGACCTATTTAATCGTAATATGCTTACAAAAAGCTTAATATGTGCATAGAATATGTCATAGTATTTTTATAGAAATATAAGAACATAGAATTATCCTGCCGCTTCTTCGAATGACCTCATATTTGAACACGCAGAGTTTAGGCTATTCCTTTAATGAGTTTTGACTTGACGACAATCTATAAATTATTATTCCTATTTTTTTAGAAATAATTGAAGCCCATTTTTCGAGGTATTTCATTGCAATGCACAAGGGAAAATAAAATAACTTTGCGTTTCCGCAGAATAGAATTTTTACTATCAACTAGTTTCGCTACTCTGTAGTTCCCACTTTCCCATCACATCAATACTAGACCCAGTGCTCCCTCCCATTCTCCGCCCAACCCCCCATTTTTAGGACATATATGTTCTTGTTAGATCGCTTATATAAATGATTTGTCAAGCGTTTAAATAAATATTTCTATTTAGTGGAAACGCCAAATTATCTGAGATTCTTCCTTGTGCATATTCCTATTTCATATATATCAAGAGACATTCATGGATTATGAATACTTCTTACTGGTAACTCTTAAACACGCAAAAACCTAAAAAATGACGCACTTTGAACTTAAATATATCGTAAATCTATTCGTCAAAGGCTCCATGAATCGAAATAAATGATAAAATGATGAAAGTACGGTCGAATATTTGAAATGGACGGAATGCCATGATACAATTACTTTATCCGTGTTAGTGCGATACCTAATAGATTTTTCTACGTATCACGCACCCTTGTGTAACTTTACGCGTGAGGAGGAATTTCTTCTCTTGTGCTACCGTCTCGGGAAATTATCTTTCATTAAGTATTATTAAAAATGCGGTATTAATTATGCAGGAAAACACTGACAATTTTTTACATAGATAAAGGTACACGTACCTCCAAAATCATAACAATATGTGTACAACGAACTAGACCGACTTGAAATTACTTTTATCAAAGACTAACCTGTTATCTACAAACTCTTTATAATCCATTTGTTTGGACCAAACGTTTTGGGAGAGATAATGCTGTATCGTTTTCAAGTGTCTTATGTGAGGCATTGCACGACTACAAAAGATAAATTACATACAGTGTGATCATTGATAAAAACCGTCTGGAAATGTGATAATTTGTGCTCTAGCGATTGGAAAAAAGAAGAACGTAGGATCTCGTAATTGCTATTACGTTTCAAAAGGAGAAAGTCCATACGATGAATAATCAAAACATCTTTGTCGATGTCTGACCCGTATAGTGCAAAATTTTGAGGATTTATCCCGATCCAATGATTTCCAGTTCAAACTGACGTACCTGGTGACGAGTGAGAATTGGATGGCAGTGGCCGGATTATTCCCTCCTCTCGTGTGGCCGAGCGAAACTCAGCTGACTTTAGGGAAAATATATAGAACAAGGTTAAGGAGGGGAAACTCTTTTTGGGGAATACATTGCCCTTAGGTTTGACTAAGTTTTATGAATTTCACATATTTGAACATTGGCAGTAACACCATAAGAGTGGGTACATACCAAAGCACCTAGTAAAGCACGATATAGTGGAAGCTACAACAAGAGAAGAATCCTAAATCCAGAAAATATATAAAATAGCCAACACTAAAAAAGCATGATGATTGGCAGATGAATTAATTGCTTCCAAACTGGGTCAAGATCTACGTCCAGCAAATAACAACTAGTTCCTACGCTCTGACACATTCCATCCGGTTGTATTGTGGCTTTGGCTTTGTGCCCAGGGCAAAATTTAACCTTGAATGTGACCTTCGTGTGGTAGATAACAATAAATATTTGACTAAATAAATGAGATCCTGACATAAGTCAGTCCAGTATTCTACTCTTTGATCATTGCAAAGGCATAAATGTGCCTTTCTCTCTCTCTCTCTGTCCATCTCTACTCATCGTGTTATAAAATACCCTTTAGACGATACCGAATTCAAAATTTGAAGTTCATTTTCTTACTCAAGAACTTGGAAGTAGCGGTAGGCAGTAAGAAATTTCTGTATTATACACTACACTAAAGTTGAAGACTCATGTTTTCATTTGTGAATATTCATTCAATGAATGAATGACTCCTATAGCATGGAGTCATTAAAGTATATAAAGTAACGAGAACGTCTGACAAAAGTGATACTATAAGTGATTGTCATCTTGATAAAAGCTGTGAAAAACTAGGAAAGGCTATTTTTGCCTCGAAATCCTGCCTCAAATCAAAGATAAGTTTGCTATAATTCCAGAGCAGATTTTATAGATATCCACGCTTCCATGCATACGTCTAATTCGCCAAATGAAGACGTTCAAACTCGGAGTAAAAGAAAGATAAGTATTCCATTGAACATACGCGTATGAAAGATCAGTCCCGTAAAAAATCCAACCATTTGTCCATGCGGTGAGAGACGGACAACGCAACGAAATAGCGGAGTGCCATAAGGGTGGAGTAAGAGACGTGAACCCCGTGAGCCGCGGTAGTTTTACAGGAACCCTAAAAAATGACGGCTAACGAGGCAATGGTGAAGATGCTACTACTACGCTGCGGTTCGGAGTTTCTCCAAAGGTTAGGGATGAAAACCCTGTCGAAATGCACCCGTTCTTCCTGACAGGGCTTTTTCGAGTGTTTGGAAACCCATCACAGCCAAAATTTATGTGACTTCAAAGAATAGATGTAGGATTTCCTATGGAAACGAACGTACGAAGATAAGGACTAGTAACGATCAAAAAAGGGGTGGAAGATAGAAAAACAATGTGAAAGATGTCGCCGTAATGTGACGTGGAAGGGACACTTCCATACGGACTACATACATAAATACATCTGGAAGCTACAAAAGTGTAATACGTTGATTAAACAAACAACTTAACTATTATAACTCTTTAGAAAAATTGTTGGTCTGCAAGGGCATTCATAGAGAAACAATAAACTAATATGTTGTATAGCTGTAGCTAATGGGGGCTTGCATTTGGCACAGTATTTTTCGTATGCCGTCAGCATATACACCTGATTGTTGGTTTCCTCCAATAAGTCCGAGACTGTCAGTGCTTAGAAGGAAAAAAATCCTGTAAACATATTATACTAAAAGCCCACACCCCTGTATCAGAGGAATCAGAGGAGAAGGAAGAAGAGCTGTTTTACTAATGCCTTAGATGGATGTAATGTGCGAAACGTGGTATGAAATATGATATATTATTCTGAAAATCTTCATTTCACTTCATCGCATTCCACATTCATTGGCAGATGTGGTATGGTAATTGTGGGTGCTAGTTGGTCAATCAAATGAGCTTATCAGGCGGGTCTGTATAGGGTCTGGGTTAAAAATGAAAAATGTTCACAGTGAAGATCAATTTGACAAGGTAGTAAGACAAATGTGTAAGTCATCCCTCCCTTGTGTTTGCTTGATGAGTAGTCTCCCCTTAGTCTTGATCTAGGGGCATCGAAGAAATCTCGAAATTGTCGATTGACGAATATTTCCTATCCTTCGGCATTTTGGAGTGACCTTTTTTATCATTTAAGTCCTGGCTTGCGATGACGATTACCTCCGGTGGTCGTTTAATTACGAAAACCTTTACATACGGTGGGCGTTGAGAGGGACCAAAACTAAAAACAATCACTTTTATATCTGAAAAGTTTATTTTTATTTTTAACTAACTTAAAGTAAGAAAAGGTTTATTATTTTATTAAAAGTCAATTGCACCTGTATACTATTATATAGCAAACATTGTAGAGATTTTTGCTTTTATACCATTTTTTTATCGACCCACTCCTAATATCCATTTAATGACAATGTTTCACCTTTTTACAAAAGGAATTTTAAATGCATGTTAATGATACATAGCATAGGAATCTGTTCAGTGATGAGCAACGATTTCGTGCTAAGTGTATATTTTAAACAACTATATTCATAAAACTTCGTAAAATACTCGACGTTGGTTTCCCTATTACCTTCCAGATGGTGGGGTTTTAGACGTATATAAAGCTTTCAAGAAGATTTCAGTCGGAAGGTTGAAACGTATGAGAAGGTACTACCGCATTATATTGTGTGATGAGGTAAAATGACCCATATACCAACCAGGTAGAATGAGAACAATATAAATATAGAGCACGGTCAATACAATGATACGATGCACTGAGTGCATTTCGAGTGTACTAGAAGTTCAGGGAAAGTCCTCGTTACAAAAAGTAAAGACCATGAAGGGACGGACTACGAGACCATTAGAAAATGTTTTAGTCATGGCACGTCGAAACATTTATCATCGCAAAATTCTCAAAGAGTATCCAAGATAATGGCTCAAGAGACGTTGTCATCAGTGTAGGTCAAAGCCACCCGAGGAAGATATAGGTCAATAATATATTTATTAAACTTCAGGAGTCCCGATTGAGAGCTCTGAGGTGAGAGAAGTGATAAGAATGATACGGTATAGATAACATTCTGAATGAACTTCGAGTTGAAGTCACGTAAAAGTTTCTCTTCCAGAGGGATAAGTGTCGTCTACTTCGTTCTACGTCGATGACATGGTTTCCAGTGGACGCGAATTTGATTTTTAGTACATAAAGCTACGCCAATACTATGAAGTTACGCAGGTTATCATTTGAGAGTCAATCATTTTTGTTGAATTAATTACGTCAAATTATTTTGGTAAGATGTCAAATATTGAAAATATTCTCATACACGTTTATGGAATGTTTTTTTGGGCCGAATTGAGTATGAAATCCCATCATCTGATATAAGCAACGTAGTATATAGCTGTTGGGTGCAGTGTGCATATTTGGGCATATTAAGAGGTGAACTTCTTTCGATACATATATATATATATATGGATTTCCTAAATAATTTTAGGGCATTACGAAAGAACTTTCTCGATACGTTTATTCTGCTTTCAGGTTATAATCAATAAAAAGCGTTGGCACTGCTCACAAGGTTCTTATTCTTATCCCAGATATAATTGTTGTTTATTTTCAGAAAAATCACTGAGAGCAAGCTGTGTGAGAAACTGATCTATGAAGCTCTCATTCTGGATTACAGCTAACATTGTTATGTCTGCCACACATTCTTTTCAATTTTGGTTTTAGCTTCTCATTAGTCAACTACCGTTACGTCCCAATCTTTAGAATCTAACTCGTACACCAAAGATGGTTTGAAGGATGTCAAAGCTTCTTTCATGGGTTGGTATATTTTTCAACAATTTTTGAAATGTCATGGTCAACCTGGAAATCGGTTCCTTCGCAGAAAAGATTTTAAAATCACCTGAAGCGAGACCGAAAAATGTTTTGAGTTGATTCACCGGAGCTGACTTTTTCGTTTTACGAATTTTGAGAGGATAATATAACAGGTATTAGAGTGATACCAAATTAATTAAGGCGTTTAGGCTCTATCCCGATTTTCTCTATGGTGGTGCGTAACGGTGTACTCGTAGTTCAAAGAAAACCTTATCTAACATTTTGTATTAGTCTATCTTACTCTTTCTTTTCATACAGTTTCGAATTTTACCATGTTTTAAATTCACTGTTTTGCCTATATTTATAGAAAACCATAAACACACTAATCAACCCGAAGGTCGGTTTGCTGGATGTTGGTATAATATAGCCAATACTAAGCCCAATTGCGTGTGGACGCATATTTGTTTATTCGTGGTACGTATTCAGATATATGATTTCCGAATCCTCACTAAATATTGTGACACTGCATTTTCCCTTTTTTCACAACATTCGCGAATTTCTCGTGTGCCATATTTTTCACCACTGTGGATTAACGTGTTTGTCGAGGCAAATACTCGTATAAAATAAGTGAATTTTTGAATATATTACGCAAAATTTAATGTATATATTTTGTCTCCTTTGCCACAGCTAACATGACGTAAATGTGTTCTTTGGTTTCATTTTTCCTGCTTTCTCCTCCTCCTCTACATCTACATCTTCACAATACCCAGCAAGCTGTCGCAAGGGCGCATGGCGGGGAGTGTAAGGGCACCACCCGTACCACAGAATAAAATCATATGTAAAGATAACAAATACGTGCGTATTCAAACGAACTAATTTAAGACTAAAATATGTATGTCTGATGCATTGTTATCGTTAGCGAATGGTAATTAATCTCAAATTAAACCTTCGTTTAAATTGCGTTTTATAAATATATTGGCGCGCAAGTTAGTACGTATGAAAGAGGAGCAACATAAATTAGATATCATATTTAAATACGCTAGAAACGGGTGGAAGTCGATTTGCAGGGTCTGTCCACAGAAATGGAGCTATTTTTCGTATGGAAGCCCGCTTGGGCCAAACATTTTGATTTTTCCACATCATGGATGACTCCTATGAAAGTGTAATGGGGTTATATGGAAAATAATATCCGTGAAACGTGAATTAATTAAGCGATGCGATGCTCGAGGAATTGAGGGCTCTATGAAAACTCATGTGTTCCATACATTTTTCCGTTTCTTCGGATTAAGGGTGATTATTGGTGAAAGGAAAGTCAGTTGAGCATATAACGTGCATTAATTTCATTGGGTAGGGCTGGAAATTGCAGAGCAGAGAATGCAGTCCTAAAGAAAGCCAGTCGCTCCGGCCACTAACCCTTCTCAGCGTTAAGGCATCTCCTCCCGCTCTTTTCCTCTCTAGTGCACTCTTTCTCTGTTCCGTTTTTAGTGAAAATGCGTATAATGGCTCTTAATGAAGTTCAAACTCACTGCACACATTTTTATTTCAGAATTTGTTGCATCTTTTGTTAACTCTTTAAGATTTAGAATTAAAAAGAAATTTAAAGGATCGACCTATGCGCGAAAGCATCCTAAGCGGTAAAGAAATAAATTAAATTAATATTTAATCTCTGATTCATGTTAGTGTGTGATACATTGACGTGCATTACCACCAATCATTTAATGTTTTCTTTTTATAAAATTTCCTTAACCTTGATTATTGATAATGCCGCCAAAAGCTCATACACGTACTGCAAATAGTTCACACAAGTTCAGCCGTGTTTACGGCAGGACTCTTCATTTAATAATTGGTAATGTCTAGTTGCAATGAGGGACCATTTTGGTTTGTTTAAAATATGGTTATAATTATTGTACGTTGTGACTCAGTTATCTCATTTTGTGGGACTGACGCATTTCTAGAACTAATTTCGTGCATTGGCTAACAAGGGAGCCTTCGTAGGTCTTCAGGTCAATTTTTCACTAAGTCCACAGAATATTTGTAATTTTTTATCATTCGACACCCTGTTCTCATTTCAAAACATAGATACACATCAGGTCAAGAAGACCGATTGGATTAGTCGTAAACATATCTGTATGGAGAAGGAAAGGAAGCCCCCACGAAGGAAGTCGAGGAACACACAAGTAGGCCAAGTTAGGATGGATTATGCCTACATCTGCACAATGCCCCGCAAGCCGCTGCAGGGACGGGGGATGTTTGGACACCACCCGTAAAACTGATAAAATAACATCCAAAAACAGCAAAATCAACCCAATACACACCTCAAGACATATTTATTTAAGCAAAACCCAATATATCTCACATCCTTGCAAATTCATTTACTAGCAAGTAACGTACACATGCACCTACAGATGTCTACACAACTCACAACTTGTAATTTGAATGTATTTAGTATTACTATTATGACTTTTGAGTTCTTACTACTGTGATTCCTGATTGCCTGAGGGAAGACCGTATATTTATATCTATCTGTGCTGGAGTCTATCTCCCTTATTTTGTCTGTGTGGTTTTGCCTGCCGGAAGAGTGTGGGGAAATAATAATTCCCTTTGGTTTACAATTAACCTCATGTGTTATGAACTTTGCTGAAAGTATAAGACTCGATTTTTACAGGTAATGCTATGAGAGATGCTGTTTAGAGATATAATGGCCATAGAGACTTGAAATCAAGCATGAAATACTGAAGAGCTGCATTCAGCCAATCTAGTAATGAATTCTATGCTTCTATCCAATCCTTATTGAACTGATTTATCATTGGGGCATCTTTCTTTGCAATAGTTCTCAATCTGGAGGTTAAAATAAACACTTTCCAGTCTTCAATTTACTGCGGAGCCCATGAAAAACACCTACTGTATACCTACAAAAGTTGAATTTTCCAGGGAAAGCTGTGAAGTGGGAGCAGGGGAGCGATTACTCCTCTATTGTTTTCTGCGTTTTCTTCGTACAGTCTCCACCTCCGCTACCCACTCACCAAGACGAGAAGTTCAAATGAGACCTAAGATTTGATTGATTAGCTTGAGGGTCCCGAAAAATGAGACGAGTGTCTCTTCTTTTAAAGTGTTCGTCCTGACTCAAGTTGGAGTCACAAACTGAACTGGAAACACCTACCAAAAATTCGAGAAAGCTTTGCGACCGATTTACTTTCTGTATAAGAGGTATTATGGTCAAATTCAAAAGGGTCTCCGCCTCAAGCCCTCCCCCCTCGCCCGGAGGAGTCTAGCCCAAGAGCATTCCCCGTCCCCTACACCACAACTGCTTTACTGTTAGACTATGGCATAAAAGCATAAGCTCACCCAACTGTCCCCCTCTTAAAATATTTTGAATACGCCCCCCCCCTATACCCACACGTGGCAGGTCGCAATTGGTGATGCTTGGTAGGCTTATAACAAGATATTTCTTGGTCTGGAAAGACATCTAAATATCCTTTTGCCAAAATAATATTACGTGAGTTTGTCTGTAAAATTTATGGTCGTGGTAGCCGAGTGGATGGCATGTTCTACAACTGAATGTAATCCAGTTGAAGAAAGTATCACTGGGTTCGATTCCCAGTGACTTTGGAGAGCCGTAGTTTCAAACTAGCGGCGTCATTTTTCGAGCACCATATTCCCCAGGGAATCGCGCAATTGGAACAGGGAAAGGAATCGCCCCGCTACCCTGAATGAGTATTTGTCACACCATAGTAGGGCTTGGTACGACGCGAGCTCTAGCCTCACCTATCAAACTAACCTTCGGGTTGATTTCTGTGGTGAGATCATAATTTTCAATGTGCCTTTTGGATTAAACGACCTAATGGAGCGAATTGCAATTTACTTGTGTTGAAAAGGATTAATGGGCAAAAGAGGTCTGGGATCACTGAATTAGTCATAAGGCGGTGTGCTCACTCCAGTCTCCTTGGGGAGCCACCTTGGGCCTCGTGGACCCATTGGACATTCGGCGAAGGCCCCTCGACGTCACAGGCGGTGGGGACGAGGAGGGATGGCAGCTTGGACTAGTGCGGACAGTTGATTGGCCATAGCCAATAACTTCCCTTCACCGTTCTGGTGTCGTCCGGTATGAAGACCTTTTACGTCCTCATGTGTTAATTCGGTGTTAATTACCGATAATGATCCACTTGCTTACTCAAGTGTGTCGCGTCATACAGACGGGTGCTTGTGCGAGGTTGTCAGGCTGTGCTACTAGGCTTAATTAATAGGCTTACTCCGGGGTTTCAAAGAGAAGACAATCCGAGACAAATTTTCGTTCTCAAAATTAACGTATTACAGTTCAAGATAATTATCTTGAACTGTAATACGTAAGATTATAATCTAAGGCATCTCTGAATGCGAAGGAAACCTGCCCGAAGAGAGATGATCGGGTGCGTTCCTAGGGGTAGGTATTCCATGCTCTGTTTCGTGGATGCTGGAATTTACAAACCTGTCCCCACCATTCTCTTGAAGACGATGAATTTCCAATTGCTGTTTTTAAAACCGTTTTCCATGGGCCAATTTGGCGGTCTTCCATTAGCGTCATACTTAAAAATAACACCACCGCCATGTAGCTTGTGAATTGGGAAAAAATTAACCTCAAGTGTCGTGTCAATCTTTAAAGGATAGCATCAGATCGGAAGTGAGCAAATTGTTAAGAACTGTCACGATCTCTACTTTCAGTGCGGTGGTAAGGAATGAAGGAGAAAGAGACAGTGATGTAACAATGGCCTAGGTTCCCTCACCCAGAAATTTTGTGAATCACAGACTAGGCCTTTCCTAATGATTGAAATGCAGTGAATGCCATTGGAAGTCCAGAATCCACGTGAGGAAAGCTGATGGGAAGTTTTGTCCGCGGCCGCTCTGGAATACCCGTCTCCAACGCGGCAACGTTGCTCTCGAGAGCATCCACCCGCCCACTGTCGCCCTGGAACGACTTTGGTTTTCAGAATACATAAAATTTTCCAAGCACCTAATCTCCATAATGAAAATGTTCGCAATAAAAATATTGATTACATTTTTGGAATATGTAAATATATAATATTAATTCTACCATTATTTGAAAGGATCCAGTTACATCAATACAGTTAATTATCTTAGGATAAATCTTATTCAACGCACAAATATTTTGAAAACTGAAAACATAAGGACAAAGTTACCTTTTAAAGAATTGGATAATGGGTGATTTTCGGATTCAACCTTGCATAGTAAGGACAGTATGGGGTCATGTTGGGTAGAAGAATGAAGAATCCAATAATTTTATAAACATTCGAGTTTTTTTAATTCAGAAAAGACAATCAGCTCGCCTTATAAAACGTTATTTGCAGTCATGAAGCTTCTTCATGGAAATTAGGAGTTCAATAAATTTTTCCTTTGTTCTAGGTCTGTATGTGTTGGTGTAAGAGCAGTCATTCATTGAAGAATGAAATGTTCAAAATCACATTATTTCTCACCTCCAGAATTAACACATCTTGAAACATTCTGCGTAATCCATAAATTATATTCTTTCTTAAACTTAGAATTGAACAAGTGTGAATATATATTCATTGAAAAATTATGGAAAGGTATTTTTGAGGTATCAGAGAGAGGTCAAACTTTAGACAATGTAATTTTGAAATCGGGAGTATTTGGGTTAACTCTGACTGAGCCATAGTCATTAATGCTAAATGTTACTGTCATATTAGATAGCGAGCTCCATCATTGACAAGATGATAGTCATTATTTGAGTATCTAATCTCAATTCCTCCAAAGGCAATCAAGGTACGATAGTCAATAAAATACCTATTTCCACTTTTCTGACTGTCAGCAGCGAAAATCAATAGGCGACCCATAATATTTAATCTCGATTCCTCCAAAGGCAATGGTTCTCAGTAATTTACCGATTTCAATTTTTTTGACTGTCAACGACGAAAATCAATACTAATTCGTGATAAACTCGACAAGTCATTGACCGACAAAAAGAATATCAAACAAGAAGTCAATGGATATGAAATGGTTACAATCTCTGTCGAAAATTGTTGATACTTTTCGGTTGATAAGAAATGATGATTCCCTATGAGCTGACTGCCGATTATTGAAGGAGCAGGCGGAGTCCGGCCAAAAATTTTAAGAAAGACATAGGAAACCTGAGCTTCATTTTCGCCTGGTAGTAGTGTTTGAAAAGATTATCTTTTTGTTACGAGGATCCAGGTTCGATTTACAGAGGTATTAGACATTTTTGAGTTGGTTTGGCTTCTCCTTGTGGAGATCATTGTACACGTAAGTACAGGTGTTTGTCCGTCGGACGTCAAACTCCAGACCCGTTGGCGGCTAAAGATCAGGATAATGCCGACGCCAGGATTATCTTTGCCCAATCCACAATGCTTCGAATTCATCCTCTTCCCAAATCTCCATCTCACCCCCAATGGCCTGTCCTAAATGCCACTATAATTTTTACCTTTCACGCTCTCCGTGGATTATCTCAAACGATTAAGATTATCAAAATATCGTTCCGCCAATTTTAAATACTCGTTTTTCCGCTCAAATACTTCGCAGACATCGCAAAATATTAGTTATGTTGATCCCAGTATTGCGAGAGACTAAAAACAATAGAGTGATCTAGCATTCCACGTAAGTGCTAACATGTCTCTAAGTCGTCATAACATATACAATTTCCAGGTCATTATCGGGATGCTTATTCAATCCGAGGCTGCCTCTGAGGTTCCATAATTGAGACTTTTCATTACAGGGCTCTGTAGTTGACTATGTTTCAAACCCCTTTCTTGGACGACACCCTCTCTCGCCTATTTAAAAGACAAGACTGTGAAAACCCGGCAATAGGCAAAATGAAAATGTAAGTTGAAGAGTCAGGTTAGTAAATATTTCATGAGTTCATTCTTTGTATAATGACAGGCATGAAGTGGACGAGCCCTCCGAATTCGTGAAAATGGACAAAAAAGTACTTAGCAACGAAGTGTCGTCTGACTAAAGTAGAGCACAAATGTAAGTGGCCGTTCCGATGACTTGGTGGTCACATTTAAATTTGTAAACCGTATTAGATTGTGCAACCACCAAATGATACTAATATTTTGACAAATATGCTTTCCTTGGTCCATTCGTTTGATAGCTTTGCATTGATGGATATAAGGACTTAATAAAATGAGACTTGACTCCGTTAAGATCATGAATGATATAGATAAACCGATTAACTTCGAAAATGTCTCAACTCCATGGCCTTAAAATTTCCCCGGCTGTTGCTCAGCTCATATTTGCATCAATATGACTTCTTTGCACCCACACCAAATTCTTCTTAACCACTATTTCATCTGGATGCCGTACGCGAGAAATGTAAGTAATAATACATGACTTGTGATTTTTATGTGCGTTATTTTCCTAAATAATTTTCTTATGATATATTCCCACAATGGTATACTATAAGTTTAAAAACATGCTTTTAAACATAAGTAAAATTCCAAACCTACCGTGGAAATTTTTTTATATTCCAAATTAACTGAGGCACTGAGATAATTTTGTGGCATATTCTTGACAGTAATTACACTTCACCATCTAATCAAGTCGTCGTGTTCTAGTGCTTAATTCAATTCTCTTAGCAGTTCGTCCAGGGAATGGAGTTCAAATACCTAATTGTGTTAGTTTTAGAAAAATGTGTTTTATACCTAGCTCTAGTGAACATTGAATTTAAGATCAGCAGTGTTCTTTAATTCGAAATTTGACGCAGTTTTATCGCTGAATTTAACGCCGTTTTGTTATAAATTTGCCACATGTCAAAACCATCGTCAACATACTGTCAAAGCAATTTTCCTCGATGGTTAAAAACAGTCACATATGTAGACAAGAGGCTCAGAACAGACAATTCTTTGTCAAAAGCTATATAAGGGGTGAGTGAAGAATGTGTTTTTGAGATAAATGACATTTTGCTTCATCTTTGTTTTCATTTTCATTTTTTTTACAATCATCATCATCATTGGTCGTTCAAGCCTAAGATTGGTTCACCGCTGCCACCCATCCTATCTATCTGATACTAATTGGCTTACTTCGTGGTATTTTTTGCAATGCATTTTCTTCTTTATTTGTCCCATGTCCTGTATTTATCCCTTGGCCTTCCTCTTGGAACTTTTCCCTCTATTTTTCCTTCTATTCTTCACAAATCCATTGCGCCTCAGGGTGTGACCAATACATCTGGTTCTTCTTTTCTTTATGGTGTTCCATAAGGTCTGTTTTTCGTCTATTCTTCTGTATACCTCTTCATTTCTTATATTATCCATACATTTGATCTTAAGTATCCTCCTCCAACACCAGGTTTCGAAGGCTTCTAGTCTTTTCTGATCTACTTTTACGATGGTCCATGCTTCTGATCTATAGAGAGGTGCCACGCTCCATACGAATGTTTTCCCGTATTGTTTACTCGTCTATAGTTCTACCTTTTTGGACCACAGCAGTTGTCTTTCATTGTGAATGCTCTCTTAGCTTGAGCTATTCTTCACTTGATGTCTGCTAGATGTCCGTTCCATGTGACGGTACGTCCGAGATAGTTGAAGGAATCCACTTGCTCTAATTTCTGTCTTTTCAGTGTGACTACTCCAGTCTGCTTCTCTCTTCCACTTACTAAGATTTTAGTCTTCGTCTTGCCTATGTTCATTTTGTATCTTTGTAGAACTTGAGTCAATACATTTAGTGGCCTTTGAAAATCCTTGTGGTTTTCTGCTATCAGTGGAATATCACAGGCGAAGCGTAGTATGTTTATCTCTTCTCCATTAATCCTAATTCCGTTTCCTTCAATGCTTTGTGCTTCTCTTATTCCCTCCTCCAGGTACATGTTGAACAATGCAGATGAGAGGTTGCATTCTTGTCTAACTCCTTTGTTAATTTTAGCCTCTATATAGCCTCTTCCATCTCTCATTCGCATTGTGACTACTTCCTAGCTGATAGATTATTCTTCTGTCGTTGTAATCTATTCATAGTTTTTCCAGCCGTACATTTTTGCAATGGTTAACTTAAAAAAAATACTTTAAATGGAGTTAATAAGAACAATCAGGAAGCTATGGAATGCACGTGTTTAGACAATTATTCATACGAAAGCTGCCACAGTGTTGTGTCACTGGATAATTCGCTGTTTTCACTGGATTTTTTTATTCAGTTCCGCTTTCACTTTTACAAATTCTTTGGGTGCCTGCGGCGTACCACCATGAGCAGTGCATTATTAAGATGATCATTTTTTGCAACATGACAGCGGTACAGTGAGTAAGCGTCTAAAACTGTGTTCTCAAAAAAAATAAGTGCAGAGAAATTAGATTTTTTTGCTCTTGGTTGATAGTAATCGGTATCAATTTTGCCTCAATTAGCAATGTCTGGTCTATAATAAGAGTTTACAACATAAGTTTAAAAACTTATGTGGTAGTGGAAATTCTACGGTTTCCCGATCGCTCTGCTACGAGATACATCTGCGACTCTTCCCAAGATATGATCCTTCGGAAAAATCTCCCCTGCGTCACTTGCTGTTCCGCTCGCAGATTCTCACGCTGACCTAATTAGACTAGTCTTATCTGGTTTGTACCCGTATCTTGGCGCAGATTCATTTCGTCCGTCAAAGGCCTTTAAAACTAGAAAACGATTTACTTCGTGTAGGGTTGAAGACCTCGGCTTGCATTTTGAAATCACTTATCGCTTCATGGATTCAGGTGCAGCTTCGGCATCAGAAATCATTTTGTCTACTCGAGACATAATAATTGGCGTGAGTGCACTCGATGCTCATAATGCATATAGTCCGCCTAATTTAGGTGCGCGCTCGAGATAGGACATTATGTTTGCCACCGAAAACCTCTTTCGAAACCCCACAGCATTCAAAGCTTTCTGTCATCAAAGCGGCTTCAAATCTGTATGTTTGGGTTAAACGATGACACCCGCACTGAACTGGAGACGGCGACAAAGAGGAACATGCAAAAATGACAAGGATTCCAAAAATTACTCGGAAGCTGAGGAGTCACTTGGTTATTTGTATACGATAATTGACAAGTAAAAGGAAATGTGAAGTGACATTATTTCAAATTATCTTAAGTCATATGTAAACTACTCTCTTAGTTATTTTAAACCAACGTAGATATATTTTAATATTGTTTAACTAGGTTCTCCCGAGAACTTTGCGGTTGTGACGTAAATTTAATGGGCTTAAAATAGAACAATTCTTTCAGTGCTCATTCTGGATTCAAACGTATTAAGAAATCCAGGATTTAATTTCCTGGATGACATAGTATGAGGAATAAAATTGCAAATCGGTCGAATCACGTACTCATATTTCGCAATTGTGATTCAAAAATTTCCCCATTCAATAATTATACAGTTGATAGCTTGGAGAGCCGTCTCCTTCTGAATGCCATAATGGAGTCCACTGACGTTTAGTATTGACCATAGACATCCAACTCTTGGCAACCAGTAGAAGGCGCGTAAAAAATTACTATACCTGTGGTCAGCATTTAAAAACTTAAAAAAAATATATTCCATTCCTTATTTAGCTTACCTTTGCCATGTTCACTATGTAAAAACATACTTGCGTCCTGTTATTAACGGTATTCTATCGTTTAAGGCAGGCTTTGAATAGACACTGACTATATAACGGTACAAACACAGACTCCCACCTGTGTACCACCTACTTCCCTGGCATTCAGTCCCCCAATTTCATCCTCAAAGACATGTACCCAATCCTCAAAAACCACAACGCTGCGTCCAACCTTCTTCTAAATGCCCCTCTGTCACCTTCAAACAGCCTGCAAACCTATCAGATCTTCTTAAATCCACCAAACCTCTTTCCAAATCCCCTCCTACCCCCAGAATCACACCCACTCTTTGCTTGCGTGTTAGATGGAAAACTTGTCCTATTTCCACCGCTCCACCCCTCTCCATCCCACCTTTTAGCTCTCTCCCGCCCTTCCCCCCTCCTCGTGCACATCTCAGAATGTAGTCTATCTCTTGACACGCAAACTCTGCCCGGCATTTTACATAGGCCAGTGTTCCACACCCCTGAACCTCAGGATAAACAATCATCGCTCCTTCTGTAATCCCTCTTCCCTGTCCGCGGGTCTTCCCATCCCAAAATATGCCTCCCATCACAACAACCCCTTCAACCAGTGTTATAGTGTTTCCGTTCTAGCATCCCTTCCCCAATCCGATAGCCCTATACAATTAAAAACAATGGAAATGGCATTTATATGGCTTTGCAAAGCCTATCAACATCCGGGTCTCAATGTCGTTCAGTAATTATAGAGGGTTGAAGTGGATAGGCGTGGAATTGTTTCGTACGAGATAGTAAGATATTTTTTTCATCCGCATGTATTTTGTTATTCTTGGCCTGGGTTTTGACTTGTTAAGTTATAATGACGACTTTGAAAGTTGACACCTGGGTCGTGGATGTTGTAATATCTGTGGATAAACTAATTGTTTTCTTTGCCGTTTGTGAATCATTTCCATATCCTCCCTCTCATTCCTATCATATTTCCGCTCCCCTCTGGCCTCCCTTCTCCCTTTCCCCTTCCACAACCCTTTCCAACATCCCTCCCCCACCACCCGTTCTCCCCTTCCCCCGTCCCCTTCTCTCTCTCACACACATACCTCACCTTACTTAGCTCAGCAGTCAGTCCTAACTAATCTTCTGATGAAGATGGAGCTCAATTCCATCGAATTATAAGGAAATAACTATACTATACTATCAAAACCTCTCAGTCTGACCTGAAGAAGGCCTCGGAGTAGGCCGAAAGCTTAAATCATCTACAGTGTGAGTGTCCTTTTACGTGTTATATGTTTTATTCTGTGTTCTATTGTGCCGTCCAAAAGTTATATATATATATATATATATATATATATATATATATATATATATATATATATATATATATGCGGGTCGCGGTGGTCTAGCGGGTAGAGCGTTGGACTGCTGACCGGAGGGTCCCGGGTTCGATTCCCGGGCAAGGCACTTTGGGCACCTGCAGCTCCACCCAAGCTAGTTGATTTTTCGGGTACCAGATCTTCCTGGGAAACCATAACCGGCACAGGGAAAGGAACTGGCCCCCCTACCCTGATGTGTGAATTTTCACACGCCGTCGGGCTTGGTACATGGGTGAGCTCTACCATCACCTACTAAACCGACCTTCGGGTTGATTACTGTGTTTATGGTTTTTATGGTTATATATATATATATACCGGAAAAATCAACTAGCTTGGGTGGAGCTGCAGGTGCCCAAAGTGCCCGGGAATCGAACCTGGGACCCTCCGGTCAGTAGTCCAACGCTCTACCCACTAGACCACCGCCACCCGCATATATATATATATATATATATATATATATATATATATATATATATATATATATATATATATATATATATATCATTTAGTAATCAGGCGAAAAAGGAATTTTTCGGATAGGCACAACTGCCTATTAAAAATTTGGGACTCCCAACAAAACACAATCCAGAAACCTACTCTGCATCAAGTCCCTCTTCATCTCTGTGTACTTCCTTAATCCCTAGTACTTCCTCATTTGTTTTCCTTTCGGTCCAAATCACCTTCTCCATTCTTTTCCACACCCACATTTCTAAAGCCTCCAATCTACGTCTATCCTCCTGCCTCAGCGACCACGTTTCCGCGCCGTACATAGCTACGCTCCATATCAAAGTTTTTACGAGTCTTTTCTCTCTTGTTTTCGTCCTTCATATAGGTTCCTATCCCTTTTCCTTGTATCTATTTCCATCTGAGTTAATATACATGTGTAAAATAGGTATACACACACATTCAGCACTTAAAAGATTAGGTAAGGACACTTTCCTACAATTTCAGAAGTTATATTGGGAATCATAATATATGTAGTGCTTTAGTTACAATATGCAGGACAGATTCTAGAAATAAGGGACCAAAGAATTTAATTGGAACCTTGACCAATAATCCTAGACAAATTAGGAAAAATAATGGCCGAAACAGAAATTATAGATGGCCTGTAAGATTTTCAGAGATCAATAGAAACCTAGAAACTTTATACTTAGGTATTTGGACACACGATCGAAAACGCCTTCGTAAAGCAATATCGGGAAGTAGTATCTTATGAAAAGCAAGAAATAAAGATATTTTAAGACCCGAAGGCTAAGACGATAGAAATAAATAAATTTGAAAGCATATAGCATCAATAATTTATTTAAATATCCCAATCATTGCAAAATATAAGTGTCCATAAGTAACCATTAATCAATTTAATGGTTAATAACCAAAAAGTAAAGTAAATTAAGATGCATGAAATATAGTATTGTTTGATCTCAGGCCTTCCGTTGTTCATATCTCGTGTAGATAAAACGCCTCGTGTTTCTAATAATATAAAATTTTACCCTCAAGAGGTATTGTAATTTAGACTTTAAACATATTAATTTTAAAATCGTTTTGGGTATGCCTGGTATTTAGTTCAGGGTCACCCAACCATATCTCAATGGACCACCAGTCCATCACTATCACCGTTTGATGGATTCGAGGGTATAAGTAAGGAAAGTCTGATTAAGCTTCACCGTACTTAATGCACCTGAGATTTTCTCTACTGATTGATTCTACGTGGAGGGCATTATATTTGGTCGCTGTTCATCATGGTGGTATTTCCATGTCACTAGTAATAGGAAGTTACCACAGGTGGAATTTGGGGATCACACACTTACGTGGTGCACGCCTATCTATTCAATTTTATTTTTGCGAAATTAATGCTTCTCCATAATCTCTTCCGTAGGACTTACAACATTCATTGAGTACACCCCGAGCCCTAGGAATTCAAGGCCTTCGGAACAATAAAATACGAAGTTAAAATCATTGAACCCTGAGATGCCATAGGAAGTTAAAACTTTGGGAAAGAACATAAGGGTAGGTTATGTGAATAGTGGAGTGGATGACATAATACTTCATCCTTTACATTGCATATTTAGATCTTCATGAATAGTGGGTATTTCTAAAACTGCTACGAAAAACATGGATAAAATGTCTTCTAGGGATTTTTTAAACAAGCGATGAGTTGGTTTGGGTGAATTCCAAGAATTGCGGGAGTTACCGCGGCAGTGACTTCATCGGAGTCCTCCCAAAATGCATTAAAAAGCAACAATTTGGATGAGTAACAATTATTCGCCCTAAATGGTATTCGAACCCGAATCTCTCGATGTCCGGCAGAGTGCTTTAACCAGCCAAGCCATCGAGACGAGTGGGTGTTTTGGGGAAGGGTTATGGGGCGGGTTAGAGGGTAGAGTGATGGAAATGCCATTAAAAGAGAAGGCACTTGAATTTGAAAGGGAAGGTGCACGCGTTTCTCAAATCTCTTATTAAGAAAATCATTTGAAATTCCTTTGAATTAGAAAATAGTTTTCGATTTTTTTTGTGAATGCAATACACACGGTAAACGGTTTGGTGTAATTTCAACTACAAATAACCTATGGCAACTGAAATTCTACCGAAAAATGTTATTTCGAGTGAAAACATTTGCTATCACAAGAACTACCAACATGATTTGGGCAAGAAATATCTAGCTCATTCACCCAACTCTTTGAGTCTATCCTTAATCCCTGTGGTCAGCTGTTTTAACAATAATTAGGCATTAAATATCCTGAAGTTTACTCTGCTTTCGATACAATTCCCATTAAATTAAAAGTTAAAATTATTCCTTCAACCTCAGAATTGTACTTGAATTTTATTTTCCCCGTAGGTTTAGTCTTTAATATCACCTTTTCAGCATTGAATTAATTCCGTATTGCGTTCTCCTTATCATAATTATTTCTCGTCAGTTCTTCATTTATGCCATTAATCATTCATAATACGAGTATGTGCTGTTTTAACGCATCGGTCTGTTTTCCTTTGTATCTTATTTCGCTCAGAAATTAAATCTTTCCGTACGGATTCGCGAAGTTCAAATCACATAAGAGTGATTTCTAGCGATTTCCCGAAGAAATGAAACCTTCCCTTAGTCAGGTATTTTGGGTAATTCAGCTATTTTCGTTGGATGAGCGTCGTATAAATCCGAGTTCAGTTCAGGTCACCGAGATCGGTAAGTATTATTTACAAAAATGCCGTTTTTCCCTCCAAAGTACAGGTAAACTATGCTATCGGAATCCTAATTTGTTATATTAATCTATCTCACCCGTTTGTTAACATTCAATAATTTAATTCCAACTCTCCGTGAAAAAGAGAAGTTTCGAGATAAATAGCATATCTACCAGTAGTACCGAATTGAATGTTCTAGTTTTATTTCTTTAGTTATTTAGTTTACATAAATGTTTTGGCAATCGTTGCACATATAATACTATCTCTGTTAACGAGAGTTGAGTCATCTCATAACTCTGCATCCATAAAAAGCATTATAGTATGCCTCTATTTATAATCCCGTCTAAAGTACATGGATGCTCTCACAAAAAATATTAAAAAATGCAAAAATATGAATCGAAAGAAAGACGATATTATTATTCCACAGGAAAAGGAAAGATACAGAAATACTATGCATAGTGTTAGGTGTGCAACTTTCGCTTCGATACAAAAGGGATAAAAATATACCAAGTGACCGAAAAAATATTAACATCCGTGTGACTCCAGTCCAGAATTCAGTGTTTAAAATTTCTCTCTAATGCTTAACAGTTTTTATTAACTAACAGTTATTTCAATTGTCTTTGATAGCAGATGGCATTTAGCATATCCCTACAACTTCGTTTTGATGCCGTCAGAAAAGCCTTCGGTAAGGTATTGCAATGAAATAGTGAAATTAAACTTTTCGCCATTCAGTTATGGGACACTAAATGGTTTTCATAAGAGTCTATTTTGATTCATCATGGCTTCATCGTTTTCAGAGGATAAAAATAGACAAGGCCTTTGAAGTCACGAGCGAACCTCGTAATCACTAGAAGCGGAACGAGAGGAGCCACAAGCGGCAGCCCGCGCGCGAAGGCGTCCTTTGGTGGCGGGCCGCCGGACGTGGTCCCACGGGAGGAAGGGCTGAGCCTCCATCGCCCCCCAAAACCGCTCTTGTCCTAGACCCGAATAGACGCCTAGAAAACGCGCTCCCTCCGCCTCTCGGCGGCTGGGGTGGGGGTCGAGGGAAGCGGGGAAGGTGAAGACAGCACAGCGGTCGAAACGTTCCGCGTGGGGGAAAGGTTTTCGAAGGTGCTCCGAAATGTAAACCAAACCAATCCGGCGAAGGTCGCTTTGATGGAATCACATGGAACCTAGGACTGGAAGGACCCGGCGCCCATTTGTGTCTCACAAGTTTTTTTTTCTTGCCGTTTTTTTATAACCGATCTTGTATCGCTCATATTTCCTGAGTTTTGATATCATACCAATTTATAACAGATTTAGATCAGAACAGTTATTTTTATCACCATCTTAATAAAACTTCGCAGGCTTTGGAACCAATAAACTATGGTAACTTGACGTAATATTAGAAAATAAATTATTTTTGCAAGAAAAATAAAGTTCTATACGTTGTGATACTTTGGTAACGCAGGAGTGTTGATATTTTAAAATAGATCCACGTTGCACTTGAAAGCTTCGAACGCGGGAGTTTACCTACAAATTAATTTTCCCCTCCATTAGCGGATTTTATAAAGTTATTGGAGTAGTTCTGAAATTAAGCTTTCTGAACACTTATATATCCATATTTATTTGGAATATCTCTGTAATTACATATCTACAAGAATTAGGTGATGATGTTTGTTTATTTATGTATTTATTTATTTGTTCGTTTATTTATTTATTTAGTTAGTAATTTATTTAGTTATTTATTTATTTATGTATATATATATGTATATATATATATATATATATATATATATATATATATATATATCCGAAAAGAGCACTTTGACCTTTACATCGGACTTTGAATATTGATATGACAATTTGGCAAGTGCATACACCCATTTTGTAGGACACAGTTGCTGTTGCACACAATTAAGACTGATGTGTACTATTAACATAAGCACTTAACTGACAATCGCTCTCATTTACTTACGTTGGGCCATCAAATCGAATCCCCTTTTGACGATAGTGATTTAAAATTGTTTTCCATGGTATTTATTAAGGGCTGACTGATTAATCGACATAATATGTTGAATTAATCCAAGAATGCATATCAATTTCTTATCAAACACCGTTCAGAGTTATCTCAGTCAATAAATCTGAAGTCGCTAGAATGATCGCTAGAAATGTTGGAATTAAAATACTATTTCAACAATATTTTAGGGATGTGGCCTTGATTTTTATGTCAGCATGCACGTGTTGAAATCAGGGCATCGCCTCAAGTAGGACTTTCTGAGACATACCATGCACCTCCAGTCTACGAATTAAGGCCCTCAAAGTCTGGTGAAACGACCGATCGGCGCCTTGTGACTCGCGGGACGACCTCGAGTTGGGTTTTCTCCGTCCTTGGAGCCGGACGCGGGATTTCACTTTCGCGGTCCAACGGCGCCGAGCGCTCTCGCCGGAGAGATTGAATGAAGTTCACAAACACAGCCCACACACAGACACTCGCGTAAGCGGCAACGCGCAAGCAAAAAAGGTAAACAAGCGGAGGGGCGACGGCCATTAACCCACCTTTCTGCACGCCCGCTTTGAATCGGCCAGTTCCCTAGGTCGGCTGGCCAGGCAGCACAACGGCGGGGGAGGGAGGGTGGGAAGTTAAGCAACGCAAAGTTAAGCGTCGGCGTCGATGATCTTTATGTGAGGTTAAGAGAAGATTAAAATGATATTCTTTTAGAACTTTCAGTCGTCGAAAATTTAAGTATTTTTGTCATTATTTCTATTTTCAATTTACAGTACCCTTTTCCTTCTGGTACAAAATTACTATTGGTACAAGGATACTATCATTTACTGGTATAATTGCAAGATATATCATTGCAAATGTTAATACTGTCACCCGACGACTATCTTCTACGATAGAAGGACCATAATGATCAATTAGTTGGAATTTATTGAAGTAATTGTAATTGCTAAATAAAGTTTTAATTGACAAATTTTGCGACGAGAGGGACCTCGTCGCGATCGTATCTCACATCATAACATAGTCTCAGTACTCAGCAAATGGTCTGCATCCCGGGGCATGGAATTTTGCATAACATGGCAATTCACAAACAGGATCTCGCTGAGGCTGGGCTAAATTGGTATCGACTTCATTGAATTTAGAGTCTCCCCCACTCCTTCCCCAGCAGCAAACAATACAAGGGTTGAATTAGCTTACGGTAAATGCTAATACGATAACTAAAACACAGTCACTCTCAGTTACCCATGGGGAATATATTTAGACCATTCTGACTAAGGCGAAACGTTTGTCCGCTGTGAAATGTCTCATATTTTTGAACCCGACGGTTTGTTTGATTTTGGAACACATATTCCTAAATCCAACTAATGGGCGTGTAAATTAAGTATAGTAGTATGTTATTAATTAAAACTTATTACCCATTTTATGAATAAGGTATATATATTAACTGAACTAACCGGGTCTAATAACGAGGACTATTACTTTTCACTATCCCTTTCACTATATGACTCGTATTTTTTCTTCAATTGTTATCCATTTCCGATCGTAGTTTCGATTTTTACCCTGGTATTTTACCTATAAAACGTAAGTTAAGACGACCTTTAACGACTGTTATGTTTCACATATCATCTCCTTCCTAATTCATCATTATATCCGCCTTCATCCTATCTAAAGAGCCTATTCTCTTTCTCCTACCCGATAACCAAATATTCTCCCGTCTATCTCGACCCCCAGCATCCGACTTACTTTGAATATTTCCCCCACCCACTTATTTTGCCTTTTTCGAATTCCCCACCTAACCTACTATCTTTGCTTTCCATATTTCAAACTTGAAATTTGTATTCCTTATTCCTGCCTATTTTATCCATTCCTCTGCTTATCGACCATCTAAGGGAGGCCATTGTAAGATTTATTTCGACGATCCTCAAGCTGAAATTGCCGCTTAAGATTCAACCCGCCGAGTTATGTCGGCTGTTACTGTTCCCAGATGTCTTATGTCGGCTGCCAAAAGTGTCAACTAAAGTCGTCAAAAGTATCAACTATAACTCGTTTGTCAGCTGTCCAAGTAGATGGTGAGATTCTTTTTTGACCTAAATTTCTCGCCAAATGTTGATGTAGCAAAAGCTAGTTTCATGATAAACAATAACTATTTTTGTTTGTTAATCGCTCTCATTCAGTTACTTTTCATGATCATTTTTCTCCCCGAGCATGAGAAATTAGGTATATAGACAAATACATATCTATGTATATATAAACAGATATATATATATATTAGGTAATTTACCGGTTAAGGTAGGTTTTTGGATGGACACAAATATCAAATAAATAATTTGGGACTCCAAACAAATAACAAATCCAGCAACCTACTCTACATCAAGTCCCTCTTCATCACTGTGTACTTCCTTAATCCCTTCATCCCGTTCAACAAACCTCTCCTATTCCTGAACTTCCCTCGTATGCCTAACATTCTCCCCTCTATTACCTTCTTCAACATCCCAATGCCGCTCACTACGCCTTTAATCCATTTTTCCTTCCTCCATAAGATTACTCTCAACAAACCCTTATCCTCGCCGACCATGCCTAATACCTTCTCATTTGTTTTCCTTTCGGTCAATTTCACCTTCTCCATTCTTCTACACACCCACATTTCAAAAGCCTCCAATCTACGTCTCTCCTCCTGTTTCAGTGACCACGTTTCCGCGCGGTACATAGCTAGGCTCCATATCAAAGTTTTTACGAGTCTTTTCTTAACCTCCCTACACAACGTCCACGTCATGAACTCCCTCCTCCTTGTGAAAGACCCTTCGCCTAGCGTAATTTTCCTCCTTACGTCCCTACTACTTTGACCGGTTGGTCCAAAACACTTCCGAGATACGTACACTGTCCTACTTGCTCTATTTTTTCCCCTCCTATTTTAATTTTTAGCTTAGCCTTTTTCTTTCTGGAAAATCGCATAACCTTTGTTTTATTAATATTGATTCTCATCCCATATTTATTGCGCTGAACCTCCAATTCACTAAGCAATGCTTGCAACCCCTTGGCTGACTGAGCAACTAATGCTTGGTTATCAGCAAACCTAACCAATTTTACGAATTCCCCTCCGACTTTCATCCCTACCTCCAGTTCTTCCCATGCCTCTTTAATCATTTCCTCCACATATACGTTGAACAGCACCGGTGACAATGGGCAACCCTGCCTTACACCTCTTCCTAACACTGCCCATCCGGGCCCTCCGTTCCCCACTCGCACCTGAGCAGTCTACGACTTGTATAGGTTGCGAATTTGTCTCCTGTCCCTCCAATCTATTCCCATTTTCTGCAATATTCATTTAATATATATTCAATATATGCAATATGCATTTTCTGCAATGCTTTTTCTGCAATGCTAGAAAACAGGCAAAAACGTCCTGATTGTATTCTATATTCCTCTCGATTAGTGATATCATTACTGCAATGGCATCGCGCGTACCTCTCCCCTTTCTAAACCCAAACTGATCATCTCCTAGGTAATCATTTGCCCTACTCTCTGTCCTTGTTTTATTATCGCGAGAAAAACTTTAACTGTGTGGGATATCAAACTTATTGTTCTGTAGTTCTCGCATGACGTGGCCTTTACCTTTTTCGAAATAGGAACTAACACTGACCTCACAAAGTCTTCCGGCCATTTTCCTTCCTCTTAGATACCACGAATCAGTGCAAATAGAGTCTCCTTCCCACATTTTTCCAAACATTTCAATAGTTCCGCAGGAATGTTGTCTACCCCGCAATTATATCCTCTTAACTCATCGTACATCCTATCGACATCTTCCTCCTTATGCTTGCTCGGTGGCATATACACCTGAACAATGACCATGTTCGTCGGTTTTGCTTTAATGTCTACGACTAATATTCTATCCGTTGTTGACCACACTTCTTCCTACCCCTTTATTTAATATGACGGCAACGCCTCGTCGGCTCTCGTCCCCGCCGCTGTATATTATTCTATAATCATCACTCCAGTAATCCCCACTATCCTTCCATCTCACTTCGTATAGACCTTAAAATATATATATTAACCGTTTCCATCTCTCGCTTAATATTCTCTAATTTGGCGGTCCTTAACATTTTCCAGACATTTCATATTCCCATTCTAACTACTTTCATCTTCTTCTGCGTCTTCTGTCCTGCTGCTGTCGGTTTTCCTCTGCAAGAATTTCGTGGGATGACGACCGCGGAAGCCTTGCCTCCCCCGCTGCCCGGCAAGACATATGACCGCTTGGGCCGAGTACCGCAGTTGCCAGGACTTAATTTCTCTCTTGCGTCCACCATTGTGCTTGGGAATAATAATTGAGGTGGTTTCCCTTTGCCTTCCTCAATAGTGTTTTTAACGTGACACTATCACTCAATGACCGCCCCACTGGGGTCAGACGCCTTTGCAGCCGCCTCACTGAGGAACAGACGCTGCGTCGACTACCTTTCTTCTGGCTCCTTCAACCTTCTGGCATGGGTGACCCTACCAGGAGCAATTATTATTACTTCCGCCAGTTCAGCTCTAGGGGTCATGGGTTCAGCTCTAAGTCCATGGGTGGGATATATATTTATTTATATATATATATATATGTACATATGTTTATATATTTGTCCTCTTGTTCGCTCCTTAACCTGTACTGCTCCACATTTGGCTCGCCATGAAAAGACGGTGTGTTACCACGGGTATGCGCAGGAGAGAAGAGGAACTCTTACTGATGGGTTGAAAAATATGAGTCAATGTGACGGATTCGAAGATTTGAGCCCATGATAGGACTAAATCTAGCCCCTTAGTTCTAAAAATCAACGCGAATCTAATTCATTTCAGTCCTCAGTCACATTTTTCGATTGCAGCCGATATTCCTGCTCTTCTAAAATGGGTTGCGTAGTGTCGTTAGTCCGTTTGACGTCGTTCTTCTATCTTTTATGGGGCAAAAAGATATTTCTAAGGGAACAACGCGCGAAGTTGGTATCGGTAGCATCACGTTCATTCCCTCTGAGTAGAAGAAGAAGGTGTTGGTAATTGTACTACGTGCATCGGAGGGGATGCCGCGTGGTCGACGGCCTTCACATTGGGGTGGTACTCCCGGGGCGGAGAAGGTACGTGGAACGGTGCTAAAATTAAACTTCCCCGGGAGCGTGTGAATGCACTGTATGAGGTAACGTCGTGAGATGGCGGAAAAAGAGAGAGAGGGAACCGTAAAGAGGGGAGTTTCGAAGGTATTCCGGGCACTGCAACGGTTTTTGTGTCCAAGAGAGGGAAATAGACAATGCGAAATTGAAATGACACCGAGAGTGATAGAGAAATGATAATGGTAGGAAAATAGTGACAACTCAATTAATTTCGTCCTCGTCGGGAGGTTTTGAATTCGAATAATGATTTTAAGATGTAAATTCATTGTTTGTAATAAAGAGGCTGAGGGCTCATACATTTCTTATCTTACGTGTAATCTCCCCAACGTTCCTTAATGGGGTGGTACGAATAAAAAAACTGGGTTTAGGTAATGATTGAAATGATTCTGTTTTGATAATTTCTTCCATGCTGCCCCAACCGTACTTTCGTCTCTCATATATTAATAAAACATTATTCATACGTTGTTTCGTAGATGCGCTTCTCTCCTTACAAGGTTTCTAATTTTCCTCGTCATAAGAGGTAAATGCAATCGACGGTGTCATTCCTATATGGCACCGGAGAAAAACTTACTATCGGGTTAGAAATACAGGCTATTAGATTTACTGTAGCTAGTATCCGGAACCGCTATTTTCATGCCGGTTATAATAATCGTTAGCCGGAACGATTCGAGTCACCGGCCGATCGCTTCCATAAACCCATGTCTATAATTGTAAATCTCTTTCTTTGGAATCAAAAGCCAACTTAAAAACATCAGCCCTAGCAAATTGCCAAGCTTCGATGAAAACCCTCCTTACGTATAGAAACCGATGACCTCAGAAATATCTGCTTATTTGGAAAAAACATGTCTGAATCTCTAATTAATCGCAAAGTGCAAGATGGTAGGTGTGTATAAGGTGCCGCGTATGTGCAAGCGTATGTTATTTGCTAGTATACGTATTTGCATAGCGTTGCATTCTGCTTTGTGGGTGGTGTCCTAACACCCCAATGCCCTACAAGCTACACGCCCTTGCAGGGGCTTGTGGGCCGTTGTGCAACAGTACAAGACTCACTCGAGAGTCCATTCACCTTGAATCTCATGGTTCATCGCCTCCTCTCAAATCATTCAATCTTCTTTGTGGTGATTTATCTAGAATCCATTATTTTAGTATGGCAATACCAGCACAACAATCTTCCTTCGTTATCCTCTTTTGCCGGTAGACATATTTTACTTAAGAAATGAGTAAAGAGTAATAAGTTAACCTCCAACTACCTACGCTTGCTTCGAAAAAAATGTCTTGTCGTACATTATTCATTGAATCCATATCCATGGATCCATATTCATGGATCAAATATCCTATGGGTGATCATATAATGATTTCAGAGTAGTTCATGTATGAGTTTCACGTAGCGTTCCTGGTACTTTTTCGCTTCTGGATCCCATTTAAATTCTAGTGGGTATTTTGTTTCCATAAGTGTTCATAGTGATCCAAGTACCAATTTCCTTGCTCACTCCCATTTTCTTATCACATAGTTCTCCAGCAGCACCTTTCTCGATAGCGTTACCCAAATTTCTGTCGCTTGATTATTTTCATGTGACGCATTTTAACCCAATCTTTCCAAAAAAGATTAGTTATACAATAATGAAGCTTGTGATAAAAAGCCATATTTTTTTAAATATCATAACGTTCGTTATCATATCATTACTATTTATTTTTTGTTATCTTTCTTGGTTGTGTGTCGTGGATAGTTGTGTATATCCAAAAACCTACCTTAACCGGAAGATTACGTAATAATAATAATAATAAATATCTTTCTTACGAAGAAGTAGCAGTTTGAGTGATTCCTACGAATTTTCAGATTCCTACGCACTGTACTTTTCTGTTCTATCTAGAACCGAATATTTATTTTTACTTTTCCTTAAATGCCACTCTTTTATCTACGCTAGTAGCATTATGCAACCTACTATGTTTTATTTAGTTGTATATGATATTGTAGCGCTATCCTATTATTTACCATCCATGGATTATTTCAACCGATGCTCTTATGCATCATTTATTTGCTTCTCCAAGGCTTCATTGAATATATATATATATAAATATTTATATTATATATATTTATATTCATATTTATATTATATATATTAAAATAATATATTTATGTTATATATATATATATATATATATATATATATATATATATATATATATATATATATATATATGTGGGTCGCGTGGTCTAGTGGGTAGAGCGTTGGACTACTGACCGGAGGGTTCGATTCCCGGGTAAGGCACTGGTCACCTGCAGCTCCACCCAAGCTAGTTGATTTTTCGGGTACCAGATCTTCCTGGGAAACCATAACCGGCACAGGGAAAGGAACTGGCCCCCCTACCCTGATGTGTGAATATTCACACGCCGTCGGGCTTAGTACATGGGTGAGCTCTACCATCACCTACTAAACCGACCTTCGGGTTGATTACTGTGTTTATGGTTTATTATATAAAAATATTATTTTTTCTAAAATTTTCTTTTATCAATTTATTGTTTCATTTTCTGCGTGGCTATTGGTATTTCTTCATCATTAATTTGTTTCTGTCGTCTTTGAAGACAGTATAGGGCTTCGGTGCTTTACAATCCTCAAATTCAAAATGGTAGTTGCATCATCTAAGCCAATTCAGCGACACCTTAAAAACGTGGCTCGATGAAAACATTCTTCGGCAAATCGCGCCGAAAAAAGTTTTGAATGCGATATTGGTGTACAAGAGTGCCTTTTCAAAGCGTTTATTCTGTTTCGTTTCACTTCTTTACTAGAATGAAAGCTATTGATCGTAATAGGGATTCAAAAATGGCTCAAAATCGACTTCAGTTTTGGCCATTATTTAATGTAAAAGGAAGACGTAAGCTGGAGATAGTTAAATTTCAGTTTTTCTTAAGTTTTGCTCATTGAATTTCCAAAGTTATCAATTATCATCTGAGATTATTATTGCCTTGCCTACTCGGTGAAATAACTAATAAGAGAAATACTGTAGTGGTTCCTTTAACGAATACTAGTAGAGATTTAGAGGAGGCGAGCGACAGCTGAGGTCATTTGCACCATTAGAAATGGAAGGGAAGGGTGAAGAGAAACCTAAAGTCGGCATTAGTCTACTCTTAACAAAGGGTGCCAAAGGGTCCACTGTTTAACATCCCATCCGACGAACGGCGTACGCATTTAAAGTGCTCTCCACTAAGGGCCTCAAGTACTGATCGGGATATCACTGGAAAAATCTGCAGCCTCCAGGACCTGAGACTTCCGTAAACTTGTTTGATGATACCATTGAACAAAATGAGAGAACAAAATTGTCGTAAAAATCAAAAGAAATTTGAAATAATTTCTCCTAAACAGTTCGTGGCTATGATATTAGAAAGCAATGGGAAACTACTTGAAAATAAAAAAAATATCGATTTTCTTGTGAATCTCATGGACAAATCTTAAATACCATTGGTCCCCTGACGATCTAACAACCCAGATTTAATGCCTCTTTGACATCTTGTGGATTGATAAGCCGACGTAAGTAGATTCACGGTACAATATAACCGGAGCAGCATTCAACTTAGCTCCAGTAAGCTGACAGATAAAGTTAATGACAATCGCTTAAGGGAATGGAATTCAATTTTTGCAAAGTGTTGTGGAAATTGACACGAAGAAATAATATTGGTGGTATGACACACCCTTTTTTTCGTATCTCCTGGGGTTCTGAGCCTCGCATTCCTCAGTGGCATCGATCTCAACTGCCGAAGGACGCGGTCGATCTCCCACTCTCTACCCCTCCTCTCTGGCCCTTAGGGATGAAGCCGCGGGTGTTAGCCTGCATTGTGATGTTTTCCAAAATCGCACATAAAACTTATTTTAGTTTGAGGAATTTTTGTCACTCGAAAAATACGTATCTTCCGGGAATACTTATTATAGCCGCATAGTTGATTTTTATGAATTTATAAGTCCCTTAGTAGACATAAATAACCTTCATTTATTTTTAAATTTACGATTTTTTTTAGTTTTGCTCTTAATATCAAAATCTCTCTGCCACCAATTGTGCGCTAAGATTCCTCCGACTAATCGTTAGCTATTTTTCCTTTGAGCTACTCATGGTAATTAGTAACTCCACGTCCCAATTCTCGTTGGGACGTGGAGTCATCTCTCTCAATATACTCAGTTCTCAAATGCATCTCATTAATGATAATTAGAAAACTGTTGTTATTAACGGGAAACTATAGCGTTGAAAGACCTGAGCGAAAAATGAGGGTGTCATGTAGCGCCAATTCTTTTAGTCAAGTCGTGTTTTTCGCAAAAATTCCTTCAAAAATAAGAAGCGCGTTCTTTTTTATAGCGGTTCCATCTCCACTCCTGTCTCACACCCCTCGTCAGTCGGCACCTTTCAGAGGGACCCACAATCGAGCCCCCTTCACCCAACGGTTTCGTCACCACATACTGTGGCGCAACGGCCAGACCGGCCTCTTCACACGCGCAAACAAACATTTCATTTTCGTTTTTTACCTTTCCTTCCACCGTCGTCTGAGGACAAGGTTCGCCGCCTGCGGTCCACGAAACTTTCGTCCTCTATCCTGGGTCCTTGGCGCATGGCCCTCGGATCTCCGCAAACTCCAATCGGTTTCCTTCGATTGAGAGAATGACGATCCGCTTCATTTTCTTTTTATGGGTTTTTTCCCCGTCACCTGAGCAGTTCCCTCGTCACAGGGTCCACTCTCGAGTCGTTCACCCTTCGAGACTCCTTTCGATTTTGGCCGGCGGTCGCATGGCGTCGAGGTGTCGCGAGAGCACGTGACCGATTGCCGGTCGCCTGGAAATGCTGGCAATGGGAAAAACCTTCTGGAATGGAGTAAAAGCGTGCGCTCTAGTTTGGCCGGAATCAGTTCGGAAAGCCGCACACAGTACTGTCTTATTGCCTCATAGTATTGTCTCGAAGAAACCCGTAAACGCCAGCGTGAAAGTCTCGATAATCGAACCTAATGCTCGAGGTGACCATTCGTCTACAAAATAAGACACGTAACCCATACGGATATTGTCGTTGCTCGCTTACTCGTCTCCGTTTACATGTCCAAATCCGAGGAGAGTTTATTTTTTATGTCGATGATGATTCCGTCTGTCGATTTTCTCTACCTCTTCTAACCTTTTCGGCATTCTTCAAGTTCTCCAGTTAGCACTTAAGTATCCATTCCACATATGATATTTTTCGCGTTAAATAAAATACGTATAGGATTTTACCCAGACGCAAATTTCCTACACATACGGCCAAAGAGCTCCTACATTTCTTTTTACCAGAGAAGGGATTACCATGATGAAAAGAAATAAGAATATCATAATAATGAGTCGTGTATAGCAAATACTGTCATACTTTTGGTCAACAAACCAAAACTATGTATACTTAATTTACAAATGAAGTTCCAGATGAATTTCTATGAATGGCGTTAAACGATGTACATGTTTATCAGATCAATGGTTATGTTAAGTCAACTGTTGTGTGTTCATCTCTTTTCGTTTGCCTACGGAGCATAATTTGAATAGAGTTTATTTTTAATAGTGCTGATAGTAGTCTAATTTAAGAATTTTTATATTATGACAATTAAAGATGTCTTTCAGTGGTGTGACATAATTTAAAGACACATTCAAAACATTTTTATGTCATAAAGGAGAGGTAATATGATTTCGCTATCGTTATTCATCATTCTTCTCACTACCCACATTTCAAAAGCCTCCTTTCTACGTCAATCATCCTGCTTCAACTCCCACTCTCCTCACCCACCATCCGTAGTACCTTCTTACTTGTTTTCCTTTTGGTCCATTTCACCTTCTCCACACCCGCATTTCAAAAGCCTCCAACCTATGTCTATCCTCCTGCTTCAGCGGCCACGTTTCCGCGCCGCACATAGCTACGCTCCATATCAAGGTTTTTTCGAGTCTTTTCTCCGTCCCTACTCAACGTCTCTGTCATCAACTCCATCCTCCTTGTGAAAGCCTCTTTGCCTAGCTCAATTCGTCTCCTCACGTCCCTACTAATTTGACCGCGTTGGTCGGAAAAATTCCGAGACACTAAAACTATTCTAACTGTTCTATTTCCCCCCCCCCTATTTTAATATTTAAGTTAGCCATTTTCTTTCTGGAAAATTACATAACATTTGTTTTATTAATATTGTATCTTATCCCACATCTATCGCACTGACCCTCCAATTTACTCAGCAATGCTTCCAAACCCTTGGCTGACATTACTGACACACTAAAGCTTGGTCATCAGCAAACATAACCGATTTTACGAATTCCCGTCCGACGTTTATTCCTACCCCCAGTTTTTCCCATGCTTCTTGAATCATTTCCTCCGCATATACATTGAACAGCACCGGTGACAATGGGCAACCCTGCCTTACACCTCTTCCTAACACTGCCCATCCGGACTCTCCGTTCCCCACTCGCACCTGAGCAGTCTACGACTTGTATAGGTTGCGAATTAGCCTCCTGCCCCTCCAATCCATTCCTATTTTCTGCAATACACGCATTTGTTTTTCCAAATTCACTCAATCAAACGGTTTTTAGAAATCTACGAACCAAGCATATACGTCCTGATTGTATTCTATATTCCTCTCGATTAGTGATCTCATGACTGCAATGGCATCACGCGTACCTCTCCCCTTCCTAAACCCAGACTGATCATCCACTAACTAATAATTTGCCCTACTCTCTATCTTTTTGTTGATGATCCTGAGAATATCTTTAGATGCGTGGGATATCAAACTAATTGTTCTGTAATCCTCACATGATGTTGCATTTGCCTTTTTCGGAATAGGAACTAACACTGATCTCCCAAAATCTTCCGGCCGGATTCCTTCCTTATTTGCGTTTGATAGAGTGAATTGGGAAAAATTAATGCGTGTATTGCAGAAAATAGGAATGGATTGGAGGGACAGGAGACTGATCCGCAACCTGTACATGTCTCAGACTGCTCAGGTGCGAGTGGGGAACGAAGAGTCCGGATGGGCAGTGCTAGGAAAAGGTGTAAGGCAGGGTTGCCCATTGTCACCGGTGCTGTTCAACGTATATGTGGAGGAAATGATTAAAGATGCATGGGAAGAACTGGAGGTAGGAATGAAAGTCAAAGGGGAATTAGTAAAATCGGTTAGGTTTGCTGATGACCAAGCATTAGTTGCTCAGTCAGCCCAGGAGTTGCAAGCATTGCTGAGTGAATTGGTGGTTCAATGCGATAGATATGGCATGAGAATCAATATTAATAAAACAAAGGTTATGCGATTTTCCAGAAAGAAAAAGGCTAAGCTAAACATTAAAATAGGAGGGGAAAAAATAGAGCAGGTAGAACAGTTTACATATCTCGGAAGTGTTTTGGACCAATGCGGTGGATGTGGCAAAAATCAAAACCATATCGTTTTGATTCCTCAACCCTTCCTTCAGATGAGTGAACAGGAGCGGTTTCGGCAAAAAGACGAATACCTTTGGCGACCATACCAGTGATGGTCTGACTCTTCTCCAAGGAGTGGGTTAAAATGACTCCACTATAGTCCCAAAATACAGGCATTATGACGCTCACTGCAGACTTTTGCACCTTAGCCTTCTTGGGGCGAGGTGAGTCGCTGTGCTTTCATTTCTTGCTCATCAACTTGGTCTCCGGATAAAATTGATAGATCCAGGACTCACTCATTGTTACCAGGCGACCAAAACACTACCTTCCCATGGCTCCAAAAGGTTAAAATCCTTCGTCGACAGGTCGTGCCTTGTTTGATTCTGAAAATGAGAATGTAGTTGTAGAATAAGGCGCGCTGACACATTTGAAATATGCAGTTCTTCGGGAATGATTTTCCACACTCTTCCGTAACTAAGATAAGTTTCATTCATGATCGCTTGGATGGTTGCTCTAATAGGATGAACTCTTCCACTCTCTTCACTGTTGCAGCGTCGTACTGGAGTGAAGGTATCCCACATCTTGAGTCATCTGTGAGGGACATGTTACACCGTTGACCTGTGGTATCGAATGAACCATGAACTGCGAAAAGAAACGCATCTTCGTGCCTTCGATTTATGGATAAACGTACCTTTACGGTATCGTGGAAGCCTTCGCAGCATATTAAAGAATAAAATGTGTCAATGACGTACACACAAGTTAACGTTCTAGCGATTTTCATGATAGCTGAAATATATAAATTTGTTGACACGGTAAGGAATCAAAGAGTATGGAGTTAAATGGCTCAACAATCAAAGCCAACCTTCGAGGTTGGTTATTGGGTGGTTTTACGAATTGGCTTATCATAATGAGATACTTTAGGGTTAAGGTAGCTATTTTAAGCTCTCCATATTTTTATGACCAAACAAGCATGCGCGAGCATCGCTGGTACCCTCAGTCTAGGATTGGCAGCCGTTGAGAATGAAGCTCCCGTTGCATGTTTCCGCCAAATGTGAATTTCGTGCAGTTATTCGGTTTTTTAATGCAAAAGGGGTTGAACCGCTTGAAATTCATCTCCAATAGATGGAATTGTATGGACAAGATGAAGTTCAACGTTTCCTCAAGGACATTGCGACGAACTGGTATGACATGGGTATATAAAAACTGTCACCGTTTACCAAAATGCATCGATCAAAATGGCGATCATGTAGAAAAATAAAAAAAAATTGATCAATCTTTATAATAATGTTTATATCATAAAAAATACTTTATTTTTCTGTTTTAAAAAATTGGACACCTTACTTTTGGGGATGCCCTGGTATATCTTTGCCGATAAGCAAACAGGATCAGACAACGTTAACCATCCTACTTTATTCTAATGGTCACTCAGAAAATATGCATGTATGTTAGCCACTTAGTCAGAAAAATCGGGAACAAATTGGGGAATCACCGTATTAATAAAAATTTAGGAATAAATAGAGAAAAGTGAAGTATTTTTAAAGTCGAGAATACGAGACGAGAGTACGACATGGCGGTCGGGAATAATCGATGGGGACAATGTTTCTTCTTCATTCACGAGATCATTACAGGTTTGCCGTAGGCCGTCGCCCAAACTGGTCCCGCAAAAAAAAACGTAATTATCGGAATTTGTTTTGCAGGACCGACTTCGGGGATGCCAGTGGCATTAGAAGCTATGAGTCATGTTCAAAACATAGCTAGTCATATCCCAAACCCTCGGGAGAATAATTGGAAAATGGACGGCATATTCTTTGGAAAAATCTGGAAAAATTCGTGCGGGAATAACTTGGGTGACTACCCTTAAAGTCACTCGCATATTTACTTGCATAACTTCCTGCTTTGTATGGGAAATCACACATATCATGGTTTCTCTTCCTTTCATTTCATTTTCGTTTAATGTTTTTTTGGTGCTGATGCAGGCCTGTCGTTAGAGCACGAAGAATCGTTAAGAGGAAAACCGGTTTCCCTCACTGGATGAGAATGGTCGGAATGAAATTACCGGAGGAGGTAGTAGTAGTAGTGGAAAGTGAACGGCATCGTAAGTATTACGTGGTGAGAGACTTTGAAAGAGGAACACCTTATCAGGCGCTCGGCGTCGTTAAAAACTCTGCTCTGCGCTATATTTAATTGATTGAGAGAGGTTGTAACCGTCACTAGCACCCAATTTAATTTATGGCAACAGATTTGCCCGTAATTTTAGCTAACCCTCTCCTCCGGGTCGTATAATTTTATTTTGCTGACGATTTCTGGTCTGAAATACTCTCGGCTCCACGGCCATGTTTATTACGCCTTCAATTGGCATGCCTCGGCCATAAAATTCTCAGACAACTCCTTTGTAATGATCACTCGCTATGCTTTGGCGCCTGAATATGCAGCGCGATGTGATCGCACCAAACCGAGCTGAGCTCAATGGAAAAATCTCACTTATATATAGTATGTTCTATTACTTGGAGGTGAGTTGTGAGGAATCAGCTTTCCGAGTCTTCAATTGGGTCTCATTGATAAGTGGTAACGAGTGGCAAAGGACATGGATTGAATACATAATTAAACTGATTGGGAAACATGAGGCCGCAATTGTTACCACAATTTTATAATGTCTAATACCATTTTATTTCTTTTATACAATATCTTCAGATTTTAGATCTCATTTTAGAAAGGTCAAGCGAGCGCGGGAGCCCATGATTCCCAAGCATCGTCGTGAACCTTTGTCGTTTATCTTATTCCCAAGCGAAAATATTTTTTCCATTTTTGTCAATGACTACGTTTGAAAACCCTACAACAACTATACTAATGTTTTCTTTTTTTTTCTACCATTTTCACAAAGTATTTTTTTTTAACTCGCCAGAAATAGGAACACGAGCTGGCATAAAAACATTTTAATTACCACAAGCAAGGTAAGGGGCAGTAGAGTTGATGGAATTTTACTTGAATTTACTTTTATGATTTTGGATCACTTTCGTTTGCAATAAAATGACATTAAACATGTAAATGTTTAACTCAATAGTTTTCGGGATTGGTATACTCTAAATCCAAACTTTTAATGCTCTATTCACAAACAAAGCCTTCGGACATCGATGTAACTATTTTATTTTGGAGGGTTGTTGATAAAAACGTTCCACATCGTCACCTTTCTTGAAATTGAATGCGTTCCTCGATTATTTTATTCCCATTTTTAATACTTGTATAAGGAGTACAGCCATTAATTAAATGCGTGGGTGGTCTGAAAAGTTTCCGACCACAAAAATTTCAGAAAAAATATCTTGTATCTTTGTTAGGTCGGAAACTTTTCAGACCACCCTTGTACGAGGGGGGCTAAAAAATAACGAGATTTTTTTCATTTCGCGGGCTTGGAGAGTTCGATTGTCAAACTTTTTTTATTATGTTGGTATACATGCCCCTGAAGTATGATAAAACTTTCAGCTGTTTTCATTGCGGACTGTGTCTGTGATAGCCACTAAGGTTAGACGTGTTTTATGAGCTCGGCGATTTTCTTTCGTAAAAAGAAATGGATCAAAGAATTTGTTTCAAATTTTGCGTAAAAAAAGTAAAAGGTGTAACAAAGTGTGTGAAATGTTAACAGAGGCCTATGGTGAGTCGGCTATGAGTAAATCAAGAGTTTACGAATGGTATAAGCGTTTCCAAGAAGGCCGTGAAGATCTTGAAGATGACGAACGCCCTGGACGCCCCAGCACATCAATAATCGATGAAAACGTGGAAAAAGTTAAAGAAATGGCTATGAATAATGGTTATCGTACATGAGAATTAACGTAGTCACCTAAGTAGCGAAAATATGCCCTTGATTATAATTATCAGTCCAAAATATTGGTACCCAATCCTGAATCATTTCAACCAGCCGTGACAATTAGAAGCCGGCACTGATTCTTTGCAACCAAAAACTGCGATTGCCCCTAGCTTACTCTCATGTGGCCGAACCACGTCGTCGAACGCCTCCACTGCCCTCATGAAAACCGTTTCCCTACGAGAATAAAAAAAAACACTATGAACAGTTTCTCAGAAACAGCCGCAAGAATTTGCATGGTCGAGAGCGAGTTAGAAAGAGGTTTTTTGGCAACGCCGATGACACTTTCGCACACGGTAGGCCAAGCAGACAACTGGCCAAACGAGTAACCCAGGACACAAACAAAAGTGCCGTGTAGGGCAAGGTCCGGAAACCCAAATGAATAAAGCTGCGTCCGGACTGGTTAGGAATTAGGTTGCATGCCTTTGGGTGCCTAAATTATAAGTTGCCTATCGAAAAGGCAACTTGAGTTTCTTAAGCTTACGTAGTGCTACAGCCATCTTTGTAGTTAAGAATAAGAAGTTAACCTGATGACATAGGGCTCCATATTTTGGTATCATGGATCCAAATATGGAGAGTAAAGAATAGGCTGGTTATTGAAGAGGCCATAGTGAGAGAAAATGGCTCCATAAATTTCAGCCAGGAGGCGCAGGGATGATGGGAAATTAAATTTACATATTTCTACACGGAAGATGCTGCGGCACGCGAGCCAGTGCATTTAATTGTACATAGTACGGATTGGGAAAATAGTGCACTGTGTGAAGTTTTGCATTTGTTCCATCTTTCTATGGAAGATCTCTGTAAATGTGGAACAAATGGGCGGATACTCTTTCATTGTCAGTGGCTACAGGAGCACCAAGAAAAGAAATAAAGAGAATGTGGAAAAAAATTAAAATATTTTTCAAGCTCCCAAGTTTACCTTGAGTATGATAGGTTTTTCTTCCATGATATTTCTTACACGAAGTTTTTTGTGTGCCCCTTTATATATTTACGCAAACTCTAGCGTCAGTCACCTTATGTTGCCAAGTATTTTTGCTGAAAAAAGAAAATATCGCGTGGTATTCATTTAGCATAGAGGCTCCTCTTTACAAACAACGCTTAAGGTTACCAGTAAGTTCGTCGTATTAAATGGGGAGAGGCACTTTTGCTTTCGGTATTTGCTTGAAACAATTTACAGCTTAGTTCTAGATAAATAGAGAAGCTTGTTCTTCTGTTTAGTTTCCATAAAATTTTTCCCAGTCGGATTCCCACTTTCAGTCTTATAGCTTTTGTCGGAGCGGCTTTTGCTCAGGGGGTTCCGTGCGTGGAGGACTTTGAGATACGTGCTACGCATGGAGCCACCACCGATCACAGCGCCGCGCCACGCGGATTCGTGACATCAGCTTGCTTACGATTTGGGTCAAATTTTTACTTTGCCAATAAAACTCGTACTCTTTACGCTCCGGGGATCCGAAATAGACATACAACATTTAAATAAGTTTAAAAAAAAAGCAGGATATAATGAGATTGAGGCAAATTTCGCTGAAGCAGCATTGCACAGCGCAGTTTTTTGAAGTAACAAGAGTTCACTTAATAATTATTTTGATCATTTTGGCTTCAAATATGTTACTTTTTCAATTTTTATAATAATTCATTAGCCTAGCTAATTGTGTCCAAGGACTATAAGATTAATATTTTTCTTTTATCAAGAAAAGACTAAAGACAATGTTGTGCCAAAAAGTTTAAGTTTTCGTGATACATAGAAGACAGACAGACATTCATAGGCATACGGACCATCTAAAAACATTACTTATGAGGTAGGATACCTTAAATCAATCGAAAAATGAATATTCTTTTCATAGGTTAATCGTTTTGTAGCTTTTACTCAAACTTCCTAGTTCAGTCGGTATTTCATTTCAATAGCAGTAGTATTTTTATCTCTTAAAATATCTGTACGTATCTGTTTCACTCTTTGATTATAATTAGGTGTATTATTTATACGAGGGTCATCCGGAAAGTAGTACCCGTTCGTGCCGCATGAAGTGCTGACGACGCGAGTAGCCGCTGGACGAGGTCAGATAGCTTCAGTGGCTTGTCTGCCTTCTCTGAGCCAAGTTGCGTGACGCTAGCATTGCCTGTGTTGTTTCTGTGATTGTTTACAATGTTTAAAAAAATTGAGAACGCCGCCAGTTGTGAAGTGAGGGCAGTGATTAAATTCCTCAATGCAAGAAACGTTCGCCCATTTGATATTCATCGCCAATTAAAGGAGGTGTATGGAGACAATGTAATGGACGAGTCGTCTGTTCGGCGGTGGTGTCGCAACTTCAACATGGGGAGGGGGAACACACACGACGATGAGCGTTCGGGGAGACCGTCTGTCATTACAGACCAACTGGTGAGCTCAGTTGACGAATTCGTGAGGAACGATCGGCGCGTCACAATTGATGACATCTGTGAGCATTTTCCCAATGTTTCTCGAACAATTGTTCATGAAATTGTTAAACACCATCTGCATTATGCAAAAATTTGTGCAAGATGGGTCCCTCGCATGCTTACAGATGAGCACAAAACCAAGCGTATGGCTGCAGCACTGACGTTTTTGGGACGTTATTCTGATGAAGGAGACTCTTTCTTGACTCGCATAATTACTGGTGACGAAACATGGGTTTGTTATGCATCACCTGAGAGTAAACGACAGTCAATGGAGTGGCTTCATGCTCATTCACCAAATAAACCAAAAAAATTCAAGACAGTTCTGTCCACCAGGAAACTCATGGCAACCATTTTCTGGGATCGACGAGGTGTATTGCTTATTGATTTTATGGCCCGTGGCGACACTATTAATGCCAATGCGTATTGTGAAACATTAAAGAAATTACGGCGGGCAATACAAAATCGGCGGCGAGGTCTATTGTCCACTGGTGTCATTCTCGTTCATGACAATGCCAGGCCTCATGCAGCTGGGATAACACAAAAACTTTTGCAGCAATTCAAATGGAAAACTTTCGACCATCCACCGTATAGCCCGGACTTGGCCCCTTCAGATTTTCATCTCTTTACAAAGCTTAAAGACTTTTTGGCAGGAAAAAGATTTGACAGCGATGAAGAACTTAAAGAAGGAGTGACCCTGTATCTCAATGAGCTGGCGGCGAAGGACTATGCAGCAGGAATACAGAAACTTGTCACACGTTATGACAAATGCCTTAATTTGCTTGGAGATTATGTTGAGAAGTAGTTTAAAGTATCCTCTTTCAAATAAAATTTTTTATGTTTGTCAATATTTACTTTTGTGTCTTTATTTCACGAACGGGTACTACTTTCCGGATGACCCTCGTACAATAGTATGGTATTCCCTGAATGTGCAAAAATTTTTGCTTAAAGAAAATTTTGTTTTTATTTTAAATGAAAAGAGAAAATTTTGTTTTGAAAAAATTTATTTTGTATCTCAAGTTTAGTTTTAGTTGGCTGTGGCCGTGTATTATTGTTGGCTAACATTTTCTTATTTTTTTGGAGTTTTCTTTTTAACGATTTTAGAGAATTTTTTGGTGGGCATTTCGGTCTTTCAGCTCCACATTTCATTTTTGTGGGGTTAGGTAGGACAAAATTTTTATACTGGATTCATTATCCATGAACATACTTGCAGAAATTGTTTCATCAGGTAAACCAGAAATCAGTTAAATGCCGTATTGGTTGAATACTCCCTCAATGGGAGGATATTCCATCAAAAAATATTATTGTGACTACTCCACTGCCGATTATCCACGCTACCACCCCTTAGATTTCAGGGGTTTTACTATGGCGTAGATTTTAGGATGTATCCTATACCCAACGGCCGATATAAGAGATCTGTTCAGAACGTAACCAATCATGCAATATTTTGAGAAAATAGCCTACCTGGAACAATGAGTTCAGGTCCCCTTCAAAGTACTCCCCTTGGGGCCTCACACATACACATCCCATTGTCTCTTCCGCTTTTCAAAACAATAAACAACACTGGGATAAGGGTGTGAGATCTGAGGGAGAGTACTTCGAATGGAATTAGGGGCCTCATATTTCTAGGAAGGTTATTTTTCTCAAATTATGGCATGGCTGGATACGTTCTGGGCATACAATACCTAGTACAAAATTCGTAACTTCACGCTTTCTTGCTGTCTAATGAGTTTGAACATTCTCTGTAATGGTATTCGATCTAAATGGGATGACTACACCGTACCGTTTCAAGCTTCACCTCGTGGAAGTATTTAGTATCCATTTTAAAAGATTAAGTACTTTTCTACAGGATTCATTTTAAATTACAACGCGTTTCAGCGACTTGCGAATCATCAGGCACTTATCATCAAACCCTCTAATACTCTCATTTTTCTTCCAAATACCGGACAACTACGTGAACTGCCCGACCTCCTCTAGTTTATTTCCTCCAACGGTAATATTTAACTTAGATTTCATACTTATCAAACATCTGATTGCTTTCTTTTTCTTGTAGCTTATCTTCGTCACATACTTTCACATTGATCCTTTGAAGCACTCAGCCAAATCTTTGGCTGTTTGAACAACTATTGCTTTTTCATCTGCAAACGTAGCTGTCTGTATCAACTTCCCGTCCCCTTTTTATTCCAAGTACTTGGAATAAAAAGGGGTTTATACCAAGAACTTCCAAGTAGTTTTATTCCAAGTACCCATGACACCCTTAATATTTCCACAGGATTTACGTCAAAAAATAACCAGCATTAACGCAAAACTCTGTCACACCCGATCATACTACACGGCTGTCTTCGCTGGAGAAGGGTTTTATCTTGAGTTTTATGATTGAGGAGATGATAGGTAAATTTTTTTTCGTACAAATTGTGGCCAGTCACAGCAATGAATATCTTTATAAGTGCATTAACAAATAATTATTTCTAAAATTTTCTCGATCCTTTGCAAGGAATTAGCAAATAGTAAATCTAAAAACTATATGTATTCAGTGTCAGTAATGTAAATGTAGCAGTGATAAATTGATAAAATGTGATGCGTTTTTACCACATTGAAGATAAATATATTTATTGATGAATAAAATAGGGCAGCAAGGACTTTATCAACTAGCCTCGTCCGTAAAGGGGCCACTGCATTTGGCTTCATAAGCCTTGTAGGTGCTAAAAGTTCATTTCGTATACCTATAAGCATCCCCCAAAAGCTTTTCAATTCGATCTACAAGCTGTAAATAAAAGTAACTATGCGCGTACGAAGCCTTCGAGAGGAAAAAGATATACATCTGGAGCTTATAAATGAACCTAAAAAAAACGTAGTACAATAGACTGTGAATGGAAAAATCAAAGCGTTTCCTTAAAAGCTATGAGCAATAAAACGCGGCAGTGAAGAGAAGTAATACATGAAATATAAATGTAACCCATAGGAAGAATGAAGTGAATCGGTTCTATTATGACTAGCACACTGACATTGAAGGTAAACTTCTACTAAATTGATCCCACGCTAAAATGTTGGCTTTGATAGGCTTTATTTAAGAACTCTCACTCTCATTCACGCGGAGTTTTATACAATGTAGCTCCCAAGAGCAAGCGCTTCAGTCGTCAGCTTTGGTGAGGATCAATGGCATTCGACCAAGCCTCTCGGGCGATGTTTTGCTCTTTCAGTTAATCTCACAACCGGATATTGCGAATCAGAAGGGATACCTAAACAAGCGCAGTGGAGAGAAATTTTGCGTGGATTATCAAATTTCTCTTTGATTAGGTCCAGGACTGATAGCCGTGTTAATGGTAGGTAATCATTCAACTCGACGTGAGAAAATAGTGCTCAAGGTACTGTTAGGAATGGAGGGCAATTCATGTAAAAGTATACGTGTATTGCCCGCTATTCACTTTCCTTGTTTTTATGCCAGTATTTCTTCAAAAACTCGTTGCCGAAAGGTTGAAAGTGATAAATTGGAACACACTTTTTCATGGATAGACCTAACCATTTGGCATTGTCCACAGTAATCAACACAAGGATTTGTTTTCATAGGTAAGAATGGAGCTCACCGTGAACTAAGCCTTAATGCGGTTATAGTCTACGTGAACTTGCTTCCTATTTTCATCGTTTCCATCGTTTAGAAATTAAGTTTTGCATTAGTTATTAAACTTTGGATCTTCTAAATGACACCTTACCTTACCTACAATAGTAATTAACTGAGTATTGGTACATTACTCTACCGATATAGCAGATTGTAATGTATATTTATCTATGACCATCATGGTAAGATAAAAATGAACGAGTAACTCTCAACACCCATTGTAGTGTATTTCGTTTCTTTGAAAAAAATCGGTAATATTAAATTTTATTGACTGCTGAAAAGGGGGAAATTTTCACTTTTAATTATCACTAAAAATAATCGAGATAGAAACTTAAGTTTTATTTGTTATTCTCAATTTGCTCTGCATAGTCACCATCTAGAGCTATTCATTTCTCCCAGCGTTTCTTAGCCTTTTGAAGGCCTTCATTGTTGAACTCAGAATGTTGAGTCAAAAACCATTGTTCCGCCTCTTGAAAGGCGTAATTTGCGTTGCCAAATCTCCGATCCTGCATTTTGAGTTCATTAAATAAGAAAAAGTCACTTGGGGCGATATGGGAGAACAGGACGGATGTGGCAAAATTCCAAGCCACATTGCTTTGATTTCTCAACATCTCCGCTCTATTACAGTCTTCAGCGTCTCATAGCCAAACAAAATGTTCTGCATCCATCTTTCCTGCCTCCATTTCTGCCCCCAGCAATCGTGCCTCCTCCCTCACCATCCTTAGCACCTTCTAGTTTGTTTTCCTTTCCATCCATTTCACCTCCTCCATCCTTCTCCATGTCCTCATCTCAAAATTCTCGATTCTGCGCCCATCATCCTACTACAGTGTGCATGTTTCCGCATTTAATTTCCTTAATACCCGTTGTAGGTATCTCAACCTGAAACATCCCTGGACTTAGGTTATCTTGTTCTACACCATATCCTTTTTCTGTCCCCTAGATTGCAGAGCTAATGCCTTAACCATATAATTTCTTTTATATTCCTCCAATTTCTCTTGATTCTTCTTTTGTCCCATTAATAATTTCCTGGCTTAATCTTTCAATTTTTGTACGGATTCTCTCTTCTTATTTTCTGAAAGTTTAATCACCTTCCTGTTCAGCGCACCAATTTCTCAATTATTTTTGAAATATTTTCATATTCTCGCCCTGCGTCATCCATTACTCTTCCTTTTCTCTATTTGTTTTCCGTCTCAATTTATCGTTCAATTCTTTATATTTCATTTTACCTAACTCTTGTTTTTACATTCTTCTAATTCATTCTCTGGTCTATTTTTGTGTACATTGCGTCCGAAATTAATTAATTGCTTGTCCTCCTCCAATTGATTAGATAGTGACTTTTACAATATCCCTTTATTTTTTTATTTTCCAATTATTTTTCTAAAAACTATTGTCCCTTTTCTCACTCATGATTTTCTCCCCAGCCTGCCTGTACTCTTTTATTGTCGTTCCTTTAAATGCCTTTGCATTGTTTCTTAAACTCTCTTCCCTGTTTTATCCTTTTAAATTTGGCTTTACACATCATTGTTACTACATTATGAGCTGTAAAAGAATCCTCGGAATACGAACTGTATCAAAATTCAGGGAAAAGTGACAATTAATCATCCGGTTTCTAAATCCGTGCCTAGCCATAATATAGTCCAACTGATACTTCTCTTAGTCCCATTTACCTAAAAGCTCACTCGGAAACCGGAATTCAGATTTATATTTTACTACATTTATAAAAAGAATAAGTTTCATGAACAAAGAGAATACACTGTATATTACATGGTAATGGTATAATAACCTACTGAGTCAATAGGTCTTGAGCGTGAGCTAATATTTACCTTGCGGCCACCTTGGGTAGGACACCTACGGGAGAGCAAACCACAAGATACTTATCATTTTTGAGTTGGGTCTGTGATCTCTATATAGATATTATATTATGTAAATAAATAAACACACATATCTATATAAATATAATCAAGATCAATCAAGACATGTATTCGTTTGATTATCATAATATATTAATGAAACTGTTTGCTAACAACGGCAATAAATTTTATAGTATACATATTTTGCTTGATAGATAGGTAATATAGTTTAGCTTTTCAGTTACGACTCCTGCAGATTATTTGCAGTAACAATATTCATATGCTGTTACGACGGTGTGCCATTGGGAATTCCATTTCTCCCATTCACACTTTTCCGAGCGAACATGCATATATTATTATTGAATGAACATGGGTTAGTTATATTTGTCATTCGACATTCCTTTTAAGGTGTTCATAAAAGGCTAGATAGTTTTATTTTAGTTGCTTACTTCTTACGTGTAAGATTGCGCGTGTTGTATTTATATTGTCGACGACAAAATCCGAGTCGTGAACGATAAAATATATGTGGAGAATAAAGTCACTTCTTTTTAAATGTTCTTTAATAAAATTTAATCCTCTTTGGATTATACTTTTTTCTTTTTAATTCATAAATCTCAATACACAAAAGTAACGCTGATTTCCCTCGTTATTTTCTTTCTGCTCCAAATGACTTTCTGCTTTCTTCCCCGATGACCTCATACCATTTACCGGGCACTGTTACGACGCACTTATTTGTGTATATAGTATGTCCTATGCTGCCGTCTGCCTGTAAATGCGCATGAGAATTCCATCATTTCCCAACACCCGTTATCCTGCTGGTCCAGTAAACATACAGCATACTTATTGCATATGTATATACTTTTATGTCTTGGACGAACTTTCATTTCTTGACACTCACGTGTTACCAGCAACCACTCCGCCGGAATTTTCCCGCCTGTTCTCATACCTATTTAATCCCTCCGTCCAGCACACCACATTTCCCAAGAATTTTGCCAATTTATGCAATAACATTTGTTTTTACAATTATTTCACTGTTTACACTCGCTATTTAATCTATTCTTTCCATTCTCCTTATCAAACACAAGTCCGTTTACTTTGGGCACCTTTGCCATCGATTTAACTCTCTCTGTTACTTCACTAAATTTGAAATGGTGCCTTTTCAGACATCCTTACAGGCTTCTTGTTCTTCCCTTCTGAATCAGACACCCTCTGACCGCTGTGCACAATATCGTACATGGCAGACCATTCTCTCAGTTTCAACAGGATCACTTGCGTTTCATTTCTTGTATCCATTTTGCATACAATCATCCCCGTCACCTCACAATTGTTTCATTCAATCTCATACCTTTCAATTCCTTTCCTTTCTGTGCGCACCTCTGAAACCCCAAAGTACCAAACGTTCATATGATATTGCCATATATCTCCGTTCTTATGAGGTGTGTTTAAAAGCAACGGGAATTTTGCAATTTAGCATTGTGCACCAAGAGTTTTCGCCACAAGGTCAAATGATCAATAAGGAATACAAATTCAACGCCGTTTGCGTGAAGCAATATGATAAAAACGCCCGTATTTGTGGCGAAAGAGTTCGTCGCTTTTGCACCAAGACAGTGCACCTGCTCACACTGCTTATTCGTGAATATTTGGTTAGAAACAGTACTGTAATAATGTCCCGGCCACCATATTTGCCAGATTGGCCCTGTGTGACTTTTTTCTGTTCACAAAAATAAAGGGAACCGTAAAGGACCGTCATTTCATAAGCCTGGATGAGATGAAAAACACATCGCTGTGAGAGCTAAAAGCTATTCAAAGATCGAGTTCCAGAATTGTTTCGAGGATTGGAAAAAGCGCTGGCATGATTGTATAATATTTAATGAGGACTACTTCGAATGAGAATGACATCGACATAAACGATTATATAAAATTCCTTCCAATAACTCAAATTCCTGTTATCTATTGAACACAGCACGTACGTTTGTTTGTTGATGAGCCAATCCTGGACGATATACGCCAACCATTGTTCGCTCATAGCTTTTTTCTGCATTTTGAAATAATGGAAGACTGATATTAAATGTTATCAGCTATTGGAGCAGACACCCATCTCATGTGCAGAATTCTCTGCTGTCGGTTTCCGCAAACTGTCGGGCAGTTCCGACACATTTTTGCGAACAGCTACAGAAGAAATCAAAGTTTATCTCTACCCCAGGTGGGCTTACACAACTCTGAATAAACTAGTATTCCTTCTTTAAGGACTGGCAACCTTGTACGACAGCACGTATTTGCTCCCTTCACTAATAAACCAGAACCCTTAAGTCCTCTTTACCGAATACTATATCCCTAGTGGCCCAAATGACTTTACATACCACTTATACTCGTAAGTACCCAAAGTAAGACTACATTTAATAGAACCAATACTATATGTACCAGTAGTTCTAAGCAATTTTCATCTTACAAGAAAACTTGCCTAGCACCGAGAGATGTGTATGTTTAATGATTTTAACTTTTTGGTATCGGTGACTTCGAATTAAGGACCCCGCAGGAGCGGTGAACATTAACGTGTCGAAAGGGAATTTAAGGATATTAGTTGCGTTCATTTTTCGGTTGAATATTATGTAAATAGAAGAGAAAGAAAAATAGGATGACGTAATGGGGAGGGCCACTTTGGGCTGGGAAGTAGAAGAGGAACTAGGGAAACAATATTAGCTCTCACATTAAAAAATGGAAAGATTCTGGGAAGTGAACAGACTACTGACCACTGCCTGGTCTTCACGGATTTAACAAAGGTTGTTGATACATTTGATTAGAAGTTTCTGTTTACGTATGTTACTGTTGACATTGAGATTATGTGGAACTCACGTGATGAATATCGATCAGCATGGAGTAGAATGAAAGGCAAAAAATATAATGAAATAAGTAAGAAATGGGTGCCTCCTTGTTTCCATACTTGTTTGCCATAGTTTTTTAGGGAATTGAAGAGACAACGAAGAAAAAACAATGTGAATGAAAATAAATGAGCGCACAGCAAATGGCTTGCTAATGATATTATGAAATGGGCAATCTACAAAAGAAATGAAGATATGATACTCGTATTCTGAAGACGAAAATCTTCCGGGATGACTTCTGCGTTGGTTCATTTTCTATGAAGACAGTTTTGCCGGCGTTGCAGTTGGCGTCTTCAGGTCAGAAGTGGTTAATGCTGATTTTTGCCAGTACTATATAGACCTCCCTTCTGAGAAGAGGGGCTGAAATTGGTCGGTTCATATTTTTTTTGTCTAAAACACACTTCCAGGAGTTGGAAAGCGCGCAGCTGTCTTCCCTGTTGAAATTGTTGTGCTTATTGGCTATTTTCACGGCTTCAAGGATGAGTCGTGGGGAATCAAGAACAGTATTACAAAATTCGCAACGATATGGTGTTTCATTTCGTTGCAAATATGGAAATTAGAGGTAAAACCAGGAGAACAAAGCCGATGGTCGTGAGAGAAAACTACAGCATAGAATAAAACCCATGACTGCAATAGAAGATGAGAAAATGGAAAAAGTGGAATAAATTTGTTATGTCGAGAGTGTTTATAGAGAACACAGAGATAAATTAAATGGTAGCAATGGTAAAGCAGGTCTTCCACTTTGAAGAGGGCCCTGAAATTAACGTAGGCTAAGAAAACACGAACCAGCTGTGAAAAAATGGACCGCTTGGTTTGCAGCGATGGCGTATAAACCTTCGCTTCAAGATGAATTATTCACCTTATAAAAACATCTTTTCGCGAAGGGCATGTAACCCATACAGGTTTCCCTGTGTACACCTGAACATTTCTTAAGTTGCGTGCGTAACCGTTAAGCCAATAAATAAACTGACTCTTTTATTGCAGTCACGTATTTAATGACTCCAAGAATTCATGTTCTCCGCGCGCCATTTCATTTTGCTCCTTCGGGGATGGCGCATAAAAGGTATTCTTCGTCCCAAAAATGCGATCAAACACGCTCAGGTGAGCTCGGCGTCCGAATGAAGCCACGGCAAAAAGCAGGTACGTTCCCATTGCCATTTCCTGGCGCGGTAGACTTCGCAGAGAGATCTCGAACTTGCCCTTGGATGCCTTCCATAAATTTCGTCGGACGGGGAGCGGGCGGAGTGTCGCGGGCTGAAACCGGAGGGTGGGAGGCGAGGCGGTCGCGGGCGAAGATAAGCAAAATGTTTGGAAAAAAATACCCAGCACCTTGTTTTTCTTCATTTATAGGCGTCGTTTACGTTTCATTTATTGCATCCCCTTCAAAAACGTGAGCCCTGAAGGACTCGTTAAATTTTCGACGGGTAGTCAGACGTCGTGGCCTTTTGTGTGTTCTTATTGGCGGTAATGAATGTGTTTTTTTGGCATGCACGTTCGCTTAATGCCTTGAAAAATTTCCGCTAAAATTTCCACGCCGAACAGTACACAGGCTTTTAATAAAGAAAACGGATTGAACACGTCACCTTCACCTTGGATGTGTTTTGTTTACGACGGGGGGGAAGATTCGTTTCGTGATTGCACGTCGCGAGTAATTTTAGGTGCATGAACGATGCCGCGCCGGATACAATACATGAATGGGGTCCCGGACATACCTGAGGTTCCCCCATCCATCTTCTTCACTTCGCAGTTTCTCCTCCTTCGAGATTTCGGTTTCCCTCCCAATCCCGCACCTGCACCGCGGTGTATGGCTCTCAAATGCCAACCACTCCACCCTCCTCCACCGAGAACGGACAAGCTATGCCTCTGTACGCTCTTGTTATGTGCACGTTCCTATAATACTAGGACATAACTTTCCGTTCCGCGACTAAGAGTAGTACGCAATGGATCCTAGAGAAGGGATTGAAAGAAGGAAAAACAGGAAATTCATTCGCGAATCGAATTCATTCTTATCCACAAGATCGGGCAGTCTAGTGGTGTTTAAATTAAAGGTTTAGCACCAGTGAAATTTTTAGTTTTTGCTCTCCATCAACATTTGGTACACAACGAAAATGTATTCAAAATACGTTGGCATCCTTTCAGCTAGTTAGCAATTTACCTTGTCAATTGGGCTATCAATTTCGTGATAATTATTTAATGTATTTTGTAATTATTTTGACACATGTTGTATTTAATATACTTTAATTACAGCCATAAATATGCTGCAAGTACACAGGGTCCCTTAGAGGCAAGTACCGATTGGCCGAGTGAAAGCTACCCATTAATAAATAAAAGTGAACTGTACATTTCCAATAATTGAGGAGCGTTATAAGGAATAACTATTTATGGATTCTAAATGCATCTTTAGTTTAATTTGTTGTTGTTGGTGTACTACCAGTTTAGGTAGGATTAGATAGGCACAGACAGATTATTAGACATATATATTAGATATATATGGTATACAACGGGCCAAAGATTTAGTTTACCCCATAACAAAAAACAACTTGGCATTCAACACTACAACAAGTCCCTCTACGATTCCGTGCACTTCCTACCTTCATTCCGTCTAATATGCCTATCCTATTCCGACCCCTTTCTTGCTGGCCTAACGTTCCTTGCTCTATAATATTCATCAAAATTGCCAATCAAAACGCTCTGAATCTATTTTTCCGGTCTCCTTGAATTAATCGCCACTATCCCCTTTCTTCCCCACGATTCCTACTACTTCCTTTTTTGTCTTTTTTCTGTCTATTTCAACTTTTCCATCCTCCTCGCTCACTTTTCAACATTCTCTAATTTACGCTTATCATCCTGCTTCAATGATTTTGTTTCCACTCCGTACAAACACACTCTTCGGAAACAAAGTTCTACCTCGCCATTTCCTAACGTTCTTAACTATCGTTTTTTTGATTGATTCCCTCCTCCTTGTGATGACTTATTTACCGTATGCGATTCTTCTTCTGATGTCCCTAATGCTTTGACCGTATTTGATCGGGATTCGCATCCAAAACACTTCCGAGATAAGTTAACTATTCCACCTGCTCTACATAGTTCCTGGACTCCTCTTTAATATTTAACGTTGTAGTTTTCTTCTTTCTGGAGAATAACAAATCCTTTGAATTTGCGTTGATTCCCAGTTCAAACCAATCACATTGACTTTCTACATGTACACGACACCCCACTAGCCGCCGCAAGGGCGGGGGGTGTTAGGACACCACCACCCGTAACACTGAATAAAACCACAAGCAAAACAAACATAAGCATACAAATTCTCACCCACAAAGACGCATATATTTACGTAAAACTCATTTCAGCAAACACAAATGCAAATACATAATATTCTCAATTAACATACATATGCAAATTCACCTACGAATGTACCAAATGTCTACGCGGTGTCTCGCTTGTAATTCGAGTGTCTTTAATATTTTTCTATTATGATTTGATTTCCTATTGTTATGACTCCTCATTGTCTCAGGAAGTAACGAATATTTTTATCCAGCTATACTGGAATCTATCTCCCCGATCTTATCTTTATTATCAAACTACCCAAATAGTGTGGGGTCATAATTATGCCCTTGCTTGGTTTGATAAGTAGATAGATAGAGTTCACTCAATAGTAAGGTTAACGGTGAGTGAAAATAGCACAATAGAGTATGGGACCTAGTTCCTCTCACTGTGCCAGTTATAGTTTCCCAGGAAGTTCTGGTACTCGAAAAATCACTCCGCTTGGGTGGAACCGGTGGTACTCTGTGGAGTCACCAGGAATCAAACACCGGTCCTCGGGTTTGTGGTTCAACGCTCCAACCACTGGACTACTACGTCCCTTCCTAAAATTGTAATAATTTAGTAATTCGCGATGCATTATGCCTGAGAGGAAAGAATAAGTAACGTACACGTAGAGTGATGTGCACGAAGTATTTGATTTCATCGGCCACGTGAAGACCAGCTTACGTCTCCAGCATCTTGCTCGAAAGCACATAGTGCAGTTTTATAAGAACATAAACATATAATGAGATAGAAAACCCATAGTAGATTATTTAAAGGAGAAAACAATTATCTTAGTAAAATTAGATAGAAAGTGCACGTAGGCAAAATAGTAAAACATATGATGAAATGCGTATTTTTATTGGCAAGTATCTTAAAAGATAATGCAGCGGTTCCCAACGTGGCCACGCAGCCCACGCATGGGGTGTGCTCCCTGCAGGGGGGGAATTTGAATGTTTTAGGGGCACTTAGATAATTATATTTCCTTCTTAATTACGCCAGTGATACAGCAAAAGAATTACCTTTGTCGGTAAAAAGTATATTAATGGTAAAAATTCACATTAAAACAGTTGTACCGATTCCTTTTTTATTATTTAAAGTCCCTGTTTATGAAATAGCCTTAACATTACTTTTTCCAGTCTGTAATTTGAAAGGGAGGGAGCAAACTCTTTGGGGGATTTAAATCGAGCATTTCCCAAAAATTAATTTAGGAAACGCCGCAATAATCCTTCTTACCACCAATTATCTAACGATCCCTATTTGCCTCGAACGACCTCGAACTCGTCAGCGCGCCAAGAAGCATGAACAGATGTCTTACAAGTCTAGGAATTCCATGAAAATCAGGTGACAGCATACAGATATATTTATTCTACCTCAACATATACATAGTGCCCTGAAAGTCACCGCTGGAGTGCGTGGCATGGGATGATTCAATACCAGCCATACAATACCAAAAAATGTTTTGCTTAGTCGTTAGTTACTAATGAATGGGTAAATTAATTCAAGCATGGGACGAAATTTTAACGACAGGGACATTCACTAAGGTTTCTAAGTACAAAATACGTTTCTAAAAATGCGAGACGAATTGCTAGTTCCAAGAATGGCAAATGGAAGGGATGAGAATCTATGAAAATGTGTGTGTAGGAATTAAACCCTCCCTGTAATTTTTTCATGTCCCCTGCAGGGGGTTGTGATTTGATTCCTCGATGCAAATTTTCAGCCAAATCTCGTTCCGTTCCCCCCTTTTATCCAGTTTTCCCCAGAGCATTCGCTGAAATTTTACAAAAGGATGTGCCTGCCCATCATTCTGTAAATTTTACCATTGTCCAGTAAAGTTACTTTGTGCTTCGAGAACACCATCCGATTGCTCCTTAAAGCCCCTCCTTGTCATCGAGTTTCCCAGTGTCTATAAGCAAAGACCGTTAATCCCTGATAAGAGTGCCCAATCCTAGAATTTCGGACTAGGAGAATGTGATGGTAGCCACTAAAACAACGACGACCAGCTCTTCATTTTTAATCCTTTGAATATATCAGAAAACTGTCATGAATCAAATCATTCAACAGTTCTTTGTTAAACTATTGCCATGAATTTCGCCTAAAATTTCAGAGCTGAGTCAAAGTCTTTATTTCTAGAATATTTAATAATTTTCGAAGGTAATTCGTCGACTTTCAGTGTTGGCAAATACTGCAGTGTGAGGTCCAAGTCGTGAATATGTAGTCTCCTCATGTATTTCGATCAATAGAACGTTATTCATCCAGTATTCGGGCGCGAGTTTTTTTCACTTGACCAAGAATGTTTCATTTACTTTTCTGATTCCTTGATCTTCAATTTCAAAACGGGTTTGCTAGTCGTCATTCCCAATAATGTTAACCCAGCTTAAATTGAAAAGGGGCCTCACGTGTGTGAAAGCAGCTGCATCTTTCCCTTTTACGAGATTATGCCTCTTTCTCGATTCGGATTATTCATCATCCTCGGACTCGGCATCCTCCTCTCTCCTATTTCGACTGGTACCATTTCTAGACATGTCAAGATTATTTTGTCGGCATTTATTGAATTTATGTATTTTCTCCATTTCTCTCTCATTTTCCTCAAATCTTGCTAACTTTCTTCGATCGAACCGGTGTTGCTATGATTTTCCATTTCCATCTCCAGCTGGATTACATTAGCTCCGATTCCGTTCACATTAACACGTTTCGTCTCATTGCAAATTATTCGCACTCCAACATACATTGGTCGCTTGGATCGTGTATATAAAATTCAGGAAATAGATGCCAGAACTAGCAGACTCAAGGACTCCTTTCCACGGACAATACGGGACAGCAACTGTAGGTTACACTGTTGTTCATCATCGTTTTCTTCAAGTTCTGCCGTAGCTTCCTCTATTTAAGATGGGCCTTCTTGACCAATGGTTCTGCGTCGTTCTCCCGGAAATGTTTGAGTATTTATTTCATTCCTAAATTTAGAATTAATTGAGGTGAGTAGATTCAGCATTTTACATTTAACACATTACCCCGCAAGCCGCCGCTAGGGCGTGTGGTTGGGGGAGGGGGGGTGTTCGGATGCCACTCGTGAAATAGAATGCAACCACATGAAAAACGAACAGAATCATGCAAATTCATATCCTCACAGACAAATATACCCATGCAAAACAAAATTTTAAATTACATATATGCAAATGCATATACCTTTTTTAATTTTTTCCTCTATCTCTCACATGCTCGCTCCAAAATAAAATAATTCGATAATTATTTACCTCCTTCACCACTCCTTCCTCCAGGTCTCCCGATTATTTTTAAATCCCGCCAATCGCAGTAGAATGTTTTATATTTCTAAATCTACATGGTACTCTACAGCCCACTGCTTGACTGTTTGACGTAGGGTGATTCCACACCATGCATGTAACGTCAAAGTGTTGCTTACTTGTTACTTTCTAAATAAATGTGTTAATATATTGAAAAATAGGAAGACATTTTAAAAAAGATTCGTCACTACAGTAAATAGGTGTAAAATACTTATAAATAATACCCTGACACCTGCCACAAAGGCGGATGGTGAGGGGTGTTAAGACACCACCCGTAAAACAAGAATAAAACCACATGAAAAAAACCCAATGGATGCCAATTCACGTCCACACAAACGTACGAGGTGTGTTAAAAAAATGAGAATTTTAATTTTTCGGACAATAATATTGATTTATTCTTATACATTGATGTTGTCACCTTCAAAGTAGTCCCCATTAGAGATTATGAACTTCGGCCAGCGCTTCTTCCAATCCCCGAAACACTTCTCAAACTCGATCTTTGAGATAGCCTTTAGTTCTTTCAGCGATGCTCTTTTAATGCCATCTACGGCTGTAAAACGACGGCCCATCAAGGTTTCCTTAAGCTTTGGAAATAGGAAAAAGTCACACGGAGCCATATCTGGCGAATATAGAGGCTGGAACTTCGTTACAGTATTGTTTTTGGCCAAATATTCACGAACAAACAATGAAGTGTGAGCAGGTGCATTATCGTGGTGCAAAAGCCATGAATTGTTTTTCCAGGGATCCGGGCATTTTTTTCGGATTGCTTCACGCAAACGTCGTGGAACTTGTAGGTAGTACTTCTTATTGACCTTTTGACCTGGCGGCAGGAATTTATGATGCACTATGCCATTAAAATCGAAGAACACAGTGAGCATAACCTTCACCTTCGACCGCACTTGTCGAGCCTTTTTCGGTCTTGGCGAGCCAGAATGCCTCCACTGGGATGATTGAGCCTTAGTTTCAACGTCATATCCATAAACCCATGATTCGTCACCTGTTATAATACATCTCAGTAATTCTGCATCGTCGTTTCCTTCATTTAGTGACTCCTAAGCAACTTCCATTCGCCGCTGTTTTTGCTCAAAATTCAACAATTTTGGAACGAATTTTGCTGCCACGCGTTTCATACCCAAAAAATTGGAAAAATGTCATGGCATGATCCAATTGATATGCCAACATCATCAGCGAGCTCTCTAATTGTGATCGGCGATCATTCATAACCCTTTCTCTCACTTTTTCCAAGTTTTCATCGATTTTTGATGTGCTGGGGCGTCCAGGGCGTTCGTCACCTTCAAGGTCTTCACGGCCTTCTTGGAAACGCTTATACCATTCATAAACTCTTGATCTACTCCTAACACTATAGGCCTTTTGTTAACATTTCACACACTTTGTTACACTTCATTTCATTTTTTACGCAAAATTTGAAACAAATTCTTTGATCCATTTCTTTTAACAAACGAAAATCGCCGAGCTCATAAAACACGTTTAACCCTAGTGGCTGTCACAGACACAGTCCACAATGAAAACAGTTGAAAGTTTTATCATACTTCAGGGGAATGTATACCAATATGATTAAAAAAAGGTTTGACAATCGGACTCTCCAAGCCCTTGAAATGAAAAAATGTTCGTTATGTTTTGAACACACCTCGTATATATTCTTGCAAAACCCATTCTAACTTACACACATGCGAATGTATATAATTGCAACTACCATACACAGACACCTTAGAGTGTACCGAATGTCTACGTAGAGTTTAATCTTGTCCTAATTGTATTTCGAATATCTGTAGTAATATTATTATGACTTTTATTTCTTACTGTTATGAGTCCTGATTGTCCGAGGGAAGAACGAATATTGTTATCTATCTGTCCTGGAGTCCATCTCCCTTATCTTATCTTTGTGGTCTAACCTACCCAAATATTATGGGGCCATAATAATTCCATTAGTGCCACTGCTAAACTCTTGTGTTTGGAACCTTGCTTAAAGTCTAAGTCTTGTTATTTCTCTTCGAATTTCAACCGGCTCCCAGCTTCCTCTAAAAGACCTATCTCAACGTGTGTTGCACGTGTATCGTTTGCGTAAGAGTCTGCACAAGACGTTATCCCTTTCTCTTTGATCGTATCAGATTCGCATTAAATTAGGTACTTCTATTATAGGTGGAATATAGTAATGAATGTCCAAGAATAATGAAATTAGTCTTTCGTATTTGCTTTAATTTGATTGCGAATAATCGTATGCTGATATCACTGCGCACAGTAATTTTATTCAACCGATAATAATGAAGACTGATGAATTATCTAATTTTACACTCTATTGCCAGGTTTAAAAAATAATTGTGGGAAATGTAATAAAATCCACCATATAAATTAGTTATTGCTGCGTGAAACGAGTGAAGTGAACTTTTACTGCTATAATCCATCGTCAAATATATAAAAATATCATCATTTATATTATAATGGTAAGGCACCATGAAAATTAGTAATTGCATGGCCAACATTATTTGTTCATAGAATGGCGTTTTTATTTTGTATCAAATCTTTACTATGCACTTGAATGTATTTAAAAAAATCGTATAAAAATGCCATATTCTCCTTGGCCGAGAATGCACGGTCTATCCGAAAAATAAATAAAAAATTCATCGCAGATCTGAGTACGGAATACAAAACAAAATGTAAAGAACAATGGTTTTCGAAGATATCTGATGAATTTTAAAACAACGGCCTTCGAAAGGTCAAGAATCGCTGGGAGGTACAGGGTTCGTCCGGAAAATAAGTGTACTGATCTGATCAAATTTTTTGACAAAAGGGGAGTCGTCCACTACGAATTTGTACCTGAACGACAAACTGTAAATGCTGCATTTTACGTCTAAGTGCTCGACAGGCTTCAAAAACGAGTCACCCGCGTCCGGCCAGCGATCAACCGTATGACTGACAACCTGAGCGACAATGCGCCGTCTCACACCGCGCTTGTCGTGTCGGACTTCTTGGTCAAGCACGGCGTGGCAACGCTGCCGCACCCGCCCTACAGCCCGGACTTGGCACCACCGGACTTCTTTCTGTTCCCAAAGATAAAGAGGAGTTTGAAAGGAACGCGATACGGGACTTTGGACGCCGTCAAAGAGGCCGTGACGACGTGTCTTCGAGAGGTTCCCGATGATGCCTTCTCGGGAGCGTTCCAGGAATGGGAACGCCGCTGGAACAAGTATATCGACTCACAAGGGTCCTATTTTGAGGAATATTAGCTTAAGATATGTAAAATTGTAATAAATTTTTTTTCCTGAGCTCAGTACACTTATTTTCCGGACGAACCCTGTATAAATGTGGATGGTGACTATGTACAGAAGTCTTAAAAATAACAAAAGAAAATAAATTTTCTATCGCAATTATTTCTTAGTGATAAATATCAAAAGTTTACGATACCCACTCGTGCATTAGGCAACCCCTCTCCGAGAGGCAAAAATGAAATCACATAATCCCATCCGTCGCACCCGTATTACGTTTTGATTTGTTCTGGGCATGACACCGTAGAACAGAATGGGATACTGCTAAAACGTTTTCCACTCTCGGCATTAGAACACTGAACGTCGGCGTGCAAATAGAGTACAATATAAAACACATCTGAACTATAATCACATCCTATACTTGCCACGAAATATTTATAATCGAACGAGTTCTTCATTTGATATGCTCTCTGACTCCTGTTTTTTGCCACTCTTATGAGTGAAAATAATTAAGCACCAATCGAATTAATTCCCCTAATTCTCCCCGGATGTCATTATTTCTTCCATCTATCAACATCTACGTCTATACAATAAGTAATTCTATCTAAATATCTATCGTTGGTCGATCGACGAAAAATAGAGATATATTTCATCTAAATCTGCTCAATAACGTGCAAACCGCCGCTAGGGTGTGGGGGGGTATTAGGGCACCGCAATTTTATGCTTAAATCTGCCCCATAAATTCAAATATATATTTTCATGTGCATAAAAACACTTAAATTTCACATATATCACATGCCTATCTGAATAATTCAATGGTGCATATGATCGTAAAAGTTTGCTTTTTGAATAATAAATGTAGGAGTGCTTACGATCGTTTGCTTCAAGATTGTGTATCTCGAGAGGGAAGAGCGATTACTGAGATCTGTCAGTTTGGTGAACGTTTCTCTGATATTTATCCTGGTGGTCAATTCTTCCAATGTAATGTAAGGCCATAAGAATTCCTTTAATGTCACCAGAAAACTCGGCCGTCCAATACCTTTCGAAATATCTTTCTATTTTCTCTTCCAATCTCTCATCGTAACTCCTCTAGCATAGTCATCATGCTTACTTTTGTCGATAATATTAAACAAACCTATTCGGTTGTCGGTGAATTTTTTGCAGTTTCTTTTTTTAAAATTCTTCCCTTGCATCCCAAAATCCTTGCCATGGATGAGGCCAAACTGAAGTCACACCTAATTATTTTTAATATTTCATAATATTTTCCCACAGGTCTCGTAATGGGAGTCTTTCCGTCCTTCCGGGAAAACACGCGTTTTCGCGTTTGCCTTTCGCATTCTGGACTCACGGCGACGAGAGACGAAATCGGCGGTCGAATTCGGGCACCACGCAGTGAACCGCACACCCAACAGGTGGCACGCTGTGCACCAGCCGTTTCACGCATCGCGCCCGCGCCTCTATCGATCCTCGTCGACGGTGGCGCCTCTCGGCGGTCGACCGAGGTTCTCCGGGGAGGAGGCGAACGTTAGTGGGCGCAGCTTGATTGGAAGCGCGCCCATCCCGACGCCCTGCGCTCCCCTCCCGACCCGGCGCCCGCACACCGCAACACCCGACAGAGGTGCCGCTCCAGCCTGTGGGACAGACAGACAACGCGTCGCCGCCGCTCCTCCTCGTTCGCCCAGAGTACGCGTGCCACGGTAAGAGGGTAAAAGAACGGGCAGTCTGAAGGGGAAAGAACTTTAGGGTTGCCGTCTCGGGGAGGAGGGTTTCGGTTGATGCCACCGAAGACCACGCCGGGTGCCCTCCGCACCCACCCACAACCCCCTCAAACCAACACCCACCCCCTCTCTTCCGCACCGCCTCCGGCTTAACCCACGCCTCCCGCAGCCGTGATCCACTGCCGTTTCCGCATTTTTGTTGCGTGTTTCCCCCATTGATATTCCACCCCTGGTGTGAGAGACCAAACGGGAGGGAATCCCTATCTTTCGGGCCTCCCCCCGCCCCCCAGCTTCGATCGGAGAAGGGAAACTTGTGTTCGTTCGTGAGTGTGATTTCAGGTGAGTTAATGATTCCCCACGCGATGAATGAATTATCGATTCATGCTCACCCCACGGGGGACACCACGACGGGGTTGAATGCTCTCGGGGTCCACAGCCGCCGCACCCGCCTGCGGTCTCTCATGCCGCTCCCGAGCGCAGGGTATCCTCCGACCATGTTGGTGGGGAGAGAGCCAGGAGCACGTGTTTCGCATTTTCGTCAATGTGACGGAAGATGTCGCAGGGTGTCTCGCGATTCGGGCCTCGTAGACGAAGGGGGCAGCGTTCGGATGCATTCCTTGAGGCCGAACGCTGTGAACTGATCCGAGGAATCACAGCTGCGAGTGCTCTCAGGAAGTCTTTGGTGCGGTATGGACGGGAGTCTGAACGGGATTTGAAATGCCCGCCAAGCCCCGCTCTCGACAAGTTTCGTTGACGGCTTTCGTGGGTCTGTGGCTAACATGATTTCATTGGTCCATGTTTCCATGTGCAGGGCACTCGACACGTCTTGCGCCGGAGATTCGCTGAGAATAATGTTAGGGTAGGTAAAAGGATCAACCCACTCATCATTTCTCCCGAACAATTTTGAAAATGATAAATTGAATAGCTGCACGATAGGAATCCAATTTGCCGATTTTTTAGTATATACAGGCGCTAGGTTTCCTTCAAGATTTTTGTTTTTCAAATGCCTCCGATGTTATTTTTAGTTAAATATGAACCATATTAATAGGAATTAGTGATGGCATAGCTCGAGTTTCTAGGTCCACCCGCAGCCTTAATCTTGCCGTCCCTAATCTTGACCCTTGCGGTAACTCTCCTACATACCCAGTCAACTATTGTTCTAAAAACTGCAAATTGGCAATCATTTTGTCAGAAAAGTACGAGGGGAGCTCGGCAGGTCCCCAAGGAGTCTGTAATGTCTCACCATTCCATTTTTCATGAGGCCATCATATATTAAATCCATTTAAATTCCCAGTACCGAAGTACAATAAGTTCATAAGTCATTGACGCCTTCAAATTCTCGTCAGGAGTGCTCTTTTATGTCCCTCTCAGGTTCATTAAATTTTATATTAGAAATCCTTTTTGTCACTTCACCATACGTAAATTTGTGTTCGTTTCGTCTTGAAATATTTTGGTTTATTTGCCTGTTCAATCGTGATATCGTTATCTTCTCTTTCTTCTGGTGGACCATTCCGTATGTATTTTTCATTGATTGATTTCATATTTACCGGCATGTAACTATTCGCATAAAGAATGCTCAGGCTAACAAATCATTTTGTCCCTTCATGTGCTGCATGAGGTCCATAAGAGTATTATGCAAACCATTAACATCAAACTTCAGGTGTGTCACCTCTCGAAATTGCGGCAAACGAACGTGTTGCCCGGTGCTCACACGAAGGTCATCGAACCCTCGCAAGGGGGGAATGCCACCCTTTTTGCTGCAGTTCCTCCCCCCACCACTCGCTCCCTTTCGGCTCGCCATTTTCTCCACCCCCTCCCGGCCGCCAAAGCGACACCCTTCCGCGCTTCTCCGTGTGCTGTAAAGGCCTCGCATCCAACTTAATCAATGCATACAGCAGTGCCATTCTCACTTTCGTGGAGCGGAATCTCATTCATTCCCCTCACCCCTGATATCTACAGGGTTTTCTTTACTCGTATATGTAGTATCGTAACAGAGTGGCTTGAAATAGGAGAAATCTCCGATATTGATATCAACGAAGGGAAAGCATGCCTTTCCACGATCAAGGCCAGGGGTTGCGTGCTCTTTGATAATCAGGCATATTGGGGCTCTTCTGCGAGCATATAATTGAAAGTTAAACCCTAATATTACAAAAATAGAATTCAACCCATTACAAGTAAGTGATAAATATTTTCAGAGATATTTGAGGTCGATACTTTGTGGAATTTTTTTTTTATATTGAACAAGGAAGAATCAAATAATTTTGCATCTCCGCAGAAAAGAATTTTTACTGTCTACTTTTTTTAATTACTAGTTTTGCTACGCTGCACCATCATCTGGACTATATATTCCGTGGAAATGCAAAGTTATTTCATTATTCCTTGTGCAAAATATAGTCTCCTTATGCTATTATTTCATCCGCACAGGCATAAAATTCGTATGGAATAATCACGTTTGCCTCGATGGTAGATCAATTGCTCAAAAAATTGGTAAACCAAGGCGTTTCCAAACTGTGGACTTCTAACCAAAAGAGTTTTGTTATATGTTGCTTCATATTTACATGTCTTTTGAATTTTAAATTCTTTCAATCCACCGCAGTAAGAAAGAAAGTTCCAAAATTCAGCTTTATATTTGTTTTCCCTCGGCATCTCGTCACAGAACTTGAAAATGGTGGGGTTTGTTCAAACCGAAACATTTTTATCATGTACAGCATCTTTTCCGCTATGATTTATTTGTCGAATCCAGCAATAAACGTTCTCCCGTTTTTTTTGCGAGGACATTTATATCAAACGCGTCGTAAATCGAACCGCAGATTACTCCAGGTCCTTGATCTTATGCTATAGATCGACTCATTTCAGCGGTGATGCATTGCATAACCACAAGGATACCACTGCCATATCGTACTCTCATAGTGCACCTGCACCGCCATCTTCCCAAGTACTGAATTCGATCATTTATATGGTAGCATAGGCAAAATGAAGGGGTGTGGCAGCTTAGAAGGTAGAGGCTGCCCGTTGTAACGATTGGCCCGGGCTCTAATCCCGGTGACCTTGGGTGCGCTAAGCTTTGCCCCGCGTTCAGAGATTTTTCGTGAAGCAGTTCCTCCTGGAAAACCGAAAGCGGCACAAAGAATGGAAATAAAACCCATACTTCTTGAATATATATCACGCGTCTTGGAGCTTAGTTTGAAGTGAGCTCAACCATCCATCAAGTGAGGCTCTGGGTTGACAACTACGATTCGCTCACCTAAATAAAACATTCCTCTTGTGAAGCCGGAAAAATATGTTTTTATATTTGAGCCACCTTCGAGAACCCCTTCAGACTTCTACCACACGCCCTAGATACGGTTTACCGGGTATCGGGATTCTCTAAGCACTCATCTCAAAACACTTCAACGCAAGCCTATCATCTCGCCTCAACGACCATGATTCCGCGCCGTACAAAACTACGCTACTAATCAAAGTCTTCCCCAATCTTTTCCTGACATCATTGGCGTCCCTGTCAACAACTACTTGTAAAATATTCTTTCCCTAAAGCTTTTTCTTCTTCTTATGCCCGTACTATTGTGACTAGCTTAGTCCAATAAGGTGTGAGCGTGGAAAGAATGGTTATTTCTCGCAAATGTGCGAAATAAGTACCCAATCAGCTTTGAAAATTTCCATCCGACTCTCAGTGTAGGATACTAAGGTGGTGTGCGTTGAAGTCGGCTCAGAGGTGCATACTACTGTGGGGAGATGGTTTCAAGGGCGGCGCTCTTGCCGCGCGTGTCTGCGGGGGGTGCTTGCCGGGAGGTGAGCCGTGTGAAGAAGGGTGGGGCCGGGTCGAGGAGGGTTGGATTGAGGCGGTCGGCTGAATTGCGGCGAGGAGGGTCAGGGCTGCGCCTAGGGGTGCGTCTGGGTAGCGTCTGTATGCCTGAACTCCGCCGGCGATGGCGTGTGTTGCGGAGAGTCATATCGAGAATCTTAAGAGTTGATCAGGACCCATAACTCGCTTCGGATTAGAATCGCTCTCAGTAGATTTGCTCGTGACGTGGGGTTTTCTGATTGTCCGACAGGTTGTCAACGGGCGGGTTTTTATTAGTTTCGAGGGAGTGGGAGTAGTTTTAGTTTAGTAGTGGAGTAGTTTAGTGTGTAGTTAGGTAAGTTTGTACAGCAACTACTAAGTATCCTGATTAGCTATGATTTACCCGAAAATCGTTTTGCTGTTAGGCGTCTTGGTGAACAAAATTACGTAAAAAACGTTTACGTAAAACGTAAATTTACGTAAAAACGTTTACGTTCGTCTCGATTTGACCGAAGGGGTCCTAGTAAATATATGGTTCATCAGTCCTGCCTTACAGTTTAAATTTAGTTTGAATTCTGAGGCAGGTCTACGAAAAACCAAGAGGAATTCGAATCATAAACAAAAACGGTGTTCCGGTTTTAATAGCTTTCAAAATATATGTTTGCTCCTCAATATTATTATAATTTATACCATTCCATAGAATAGCTGTTATACTTCTATTTATATAAATTAAACTTGTGTTTTATGTTGTAACAATCACTCACATGAAAAAGAAACGTACCTGCGACGATGTACCATCTTATTTATGAAACAAATTGAAAAGATCGCGTATGATATTAAATGGGATACTGTATTACTTATATGGTTGTTATCTCGTCAAATATACGTAATTCAAAGCATTATTCAGTGTCTTTCGAGGAATAATTTATCTGCACCATATCTCAGGCAAGAGTGATCTCTGATACTGGGCCATTTCTACTCAAAACACCCCTTCCCGTATGATTAATCATTCTTTTATTCCTCATTTAGATTTTTCTCCCTTTTCTTGAATGGGGAAGGGCATGGCATGAACTTTAAAAGAGGAAGGCGTGGAAAGTGACCAAAAATCGAAGCTGGCTGTATGGTGGCTATGTACTGTTCAATTTTTGTATTCATAGATGCAGCCATTTTTTGACAAAGAGTTAGATAAAACATTATGGTAATGATTTTTCTCACTGTGTCATGGGGCCGAGTATACCAAATCCCTAGGTTCCACAGTTTTAACGAAACCATGACCATATTGTTTTTTTTAACGGAACTGAGCATTGCCGGATATATTAATGTCAAATGTGGCGTTGTTACCGCGGCGAAATAAAATTGTAGAGCTGACGGCAAGTGGTCAAGGCAGGTCGGTGGTTTATTTCGGCATTTTGTCCTCCCTGTTATCACTTATCCTTCTCTTGACGTCCGTTTTCCATGATGTCATCGCTATTCCTTAGTGGTCAATCGAGGGAACAATTCGACTAGTGGTATTTAAGTTCAATATGTACAAGATGGCTTGGCTTACTCCGCGGTTGAGAGGGACGGAACCCTAATGTCAGCAACAGTAATCAATAGCATTTTTATATACATGAAAGAGTAATTCCATCCGTTGAATCGTTATTTTCCACATGTTACCATCTCCGATGGCGCTCCAGACTTGATGTTCTCAAACAAAATTTCTTTGCAATCTCATCAGTTGTGCGGTAACGCTATTCGATGAACTAGAGTTCCTAAATTCCATCGTTGTAATCATCCGCATGTTATGCATGTATAATAGCAAAGACACTCCTCGTAGAAAATATAGTAACGTTAATTTATTATATAATGGCTACGCATGAATTCATTGAAAGCATTCATTCAGAAGTAGAGCGAGTATAAATAATAGGGAGTTACCTTTCTAAATATATATATATATATATATATATATATATATATATATATATATATATATATATATAGGGTTCGTCCGGAAAATAAGTGTACTGAGCTCAGAAAAAAAATGTATTACACTTTTACATATCTTAAGCTAATATTCCTCAAAATAGGACCCTTGTGAGTCGATACACTTGTTCCAGCGGCGTTCCCATTCCTGGAACGCTCCCGCGAAGGCATCATCGGAAACCTCTCGAAGACACGTCGTCACGGCCTCTTTGACGGCGTCCAAAGTCCCGTATCGCGTTGCTTTCAAACTCCTCTTTATCTTTGGGAACAGAAAGAAGTCCGGTGGTGCCAAGTCCGGGCTGTAGGGCGGGTGCGGCAGCGTTGCCACGCCGTGCTTGGCCAAGAAGTCCGACACGACAAGCGCGGTGTGAGACGGCGCATTGTCGTGACGCAGCCGCCAGATGTTTTTGATCGCTGCCGGACGCGGGCGACTCGTTTTCGAAGCCTGTCGAGCACTTGGACGTAAAATGCAGCATTTACAGTTTTTCGTTCAGGCACAAATTCGTAGTGGACGACTCCCCTTTTGTCAAAAAAGACAATGAGCATCGCCTTGATACGAGATTTGCTCATGCGAGCTTTCTTTTGACGGGGTGATGATGGGGTGTGCCATTCCGCACTTTGTCTCTTCGACTCCGGGTCGTACTCCAAGACCCACGTCGCGTCACCCGAAACAACGTTCTCTAAAAAATGTGGATCATTTTTGCAGTGATCCGCAAGTTGTGTCGCGATTTCCAAACGATTGAGTCTTTGATCATCACTAAGCACTTTCGGCACCAACTTTGCACAAATTTTTCGCATCTGTAATTGGTCCCTAATAATCTCGTACACTATTGTTTTTGGCACATTACACTACTCTGCTATCATCCGAACACTAAGACGACGATCAGAGTTCAGTACATTGCGAACTTTTCGCACATTTTCGTCGGTGAGTGTCGTTGATGGGCGTCCAGGCCGTAGTTCGTCGTCGACCTCTTCTCTGCCCTCCACGAACATCTTGTGCCACCGAAAAATCATGTTTCTGGACATGGCTGACTCCCCGTAAGCCTGGTTAATCATACCGACAGTTTCAGTAGAAGATTTCCCAAGCTTTACCGAAAATTTGATGGAATAACGCTGCTCCTAAAACTTCGGCATCGAGTTCCGTGACGTAGGTCGAGCGTGGAGGTTCGCGTTAACAGAGCTCCTCACTACACCACAGCTCAGAGCCGACTGCCTTTTTCAGCGTCGCTTGCCAACATACCAACATACCCCCCTCCAATCGCAGCCCGTCAGAGCGGTGCTGGGCGCGCCTGGAGCGGCGGGAAAAAATCAGTACACTTATTTTCCGGACGAACCCTGTATATAAGGAATACATATGCATTTACAGAATATATATAAATATAAATATATATATATATATATATATATATATATATATATATATATATATATATATATATATATATATATATATATATATATATATATATATATATATATATATATATATATACGAGGGTCATCCGGAAAGTAGTACCCGTTCGTGCCGCATGAAGTGCTGACGACGCGAGTAGCCGCTGGACGAGGTCAGATAGCTTCAGTGGCTTGTCTGCCTTCTCTGAGCCAAGTTGCGTGACGCTAGCATTGCCTGTGTTGTTTCTGTGATTGTTTACAATGTTTAAAAAAATTGAGAACGCCGCCAGTTGTGAAGTGAGGGCAGTGATTAAATTCCTCAATGCAAGAAACGTTCGCCCATGTGATATTCATCGCCAATTAAAGGAGGTGTATGGAGACAATGTAATGGACGAGTCGTCTGTTCGGCGGTGGTGTCGCAACTTCAACATGGGGAGGGGGAACACACACGACGATGAGCGTTCGGGGAGACCGTCTGTCATTACAGACCAACTGGTGAGCTCAGTTGACGAATTCGTGAGGAACGATCGGCGCGTCACAATTGATGACATCTGTGAGCATTTTCCCAATGTTTCTCGAACAATTGTTCATGAAATTGTTAAACACCATCTGCATTATGCAAAAATTTGTGCAAGATGGGTCCCTCGCATGCTTACAGATGAGCACAAAACCAAGCGTATGGCTGCAGCACTGACGTTTTTGGGACGTTCTTCTGATGAAGGAGACTCTTTCTTGACTCGCATAATTACTGGTGACGAAACATGGGTTTGTTATGCATCACCTGAGAGTAAACGACAGTCAATGGAGTGGTATCATGCTCATTCACCAAACAAGCCAAAAAAATTCAAGACAGTTCTGTCCACCAGGAAACTCATGGCAACCATTTTCTGGGATCGACGAGGTGTATTGCTTATTGATTTTATGGCCCGTGGAGACACTATTAATGCCAATGCGTATTGTGAAACATTAAAGAAATTACGGCGGGCAATACAAAATCGGCGGCGAGGTCTATTGTCCACTGGTGTCATTCTCGTTCATGACAATGCCAGGCCTCATGCAGCTGGGGTAACACAAAAACTTTTGCAGCAATTCAAATGGGAAACTTTCGACCATCCACCGTATAGCCCGGACTTGGCCCCTTCAGATTTTCATCTCTTTACAAAGCTTAAAGACTTTTTGGCAGGAAAAAGATTTGACAGCGATGAAGAACTTAAAGAAGGAGTGACCCTGTATCTCAATGAGCTGGCGGCGAAGGACTATGCAGCAGGAATACAGAAACTTGTCACACGTTATGACAAATGCCTTAATTTGCTTGGAGATTATGTTGAGAAGTAGTTTAAAGTATCCTCTTTCAAATAAATTTTTTTATGTTTGTTAATATTTACTTTTGTGTCTTTATTTCACGAACGGGTACTACTTTCCGGATGGCCCTCGTATATATATATATATATATATATATATATATATATATATATATATATGCACATCATTATATTCTTGAGAATCATAATTGAAGTGGTTTCCCGTTGCCTTCCTCAATAGTGTTTTTAACGTGACACCATCACTTAATGGCCGCCCCACTGGGGTCAGACGCCATTGCAGCCGCCTTACTGAGGAACAGAAGCTGCGTGGACTACCTTTCGTCTGGCTCCTAACCTTCGACCTATCTGGCATGGGTGACCCTTCCAGGAGTAATTATTATTACTTCCGCCAGCACAGCTCTAGGGGTCATCGGAACACACAAGCCCTTCCACCACGACAAGGTTGTAGTCCATGGGAGGGATATATATATATATATATATATATATATATATATATATATATATATATATGTTTAATAATAATATCGAGTACTATCGAAGAAAAATGGGAATTTATCAAGACAGTGATTTCGAAAGCCACAGAAGACACTATAGGAACCGTTAACGGGAAAAGGATAAGGAAACCATGGGTAACGGATGAGATGATTGCAAAGATGGAGGAGAGAAGAAGATGGAATAATGTAAACACAGAGTTAGGCAAAATGAAGTACAGAGAGTTAAACAATAAATTGAGAAGGGTCACAAAGAAAGCAAAAGAAGAATGGTGAAAACTCAATGCGAGGATATGGAAAGTTTACAGAGGAATGGTGAAATTGGTGCGCTGTACTGCCAGATTAAGTTATTACCGGGAAGTAAGAAGGCAAGATATGTGCTAACAGTGAAAGATAGGTGGGGTAAGATAATAGTTGAACCAGGAAAAATCCAAGAGAGATGGAAGGAATATATAGAAACACTGTATGGTAGAGAACCTAGGCCGACAAGGTTAGATTTAGAAAAGGAACATGGCGCGGAAGAAGATAGCTTAGGTCCAGACATACTCAACGATGAAATAGAAAGGGCATTAAAAGAAATTAAAGCAAATAAGGCTGTGGGGGTAGACAGCGATTGTGATTTGCTCAGTTCCGCCTCCCCCATCTCCCCTGTATTCGTCCTTTATACGTTTCCCTATCTCTTTTCCTTATATCTATCTCCATGTGAATATATATATATATATATATATATATATATATATATATATATATATATTCTAACAGGAGCAATGGACTGGAGCATATAGAGCACTTGGACATCACAATAGAATACAAAACTATGCACAGGAAACTGGTAAAATAACACGTCAATTGAAGTTAGTTCAGAATATGAATAGGATATTGTTTTCCAAACAGATATTTTTGCTAAATTGATTTTTTTCTTAGTATCAGCGTTTATTCAGGGTAGTCATTGTATGACTCAAGGATACTCAGTTATTAAAGTGGTTCTACTTAGCACCATCGGGATTCGAACCAGAGCCCGAGTGGCAAAAATGTTCGAAGGCATCACATTCAAAACCCAGGCGTCATGTTTAGAAGGCACTTCAAGTAAATAAATTCCATTCGTCGGTTGGGACGTTAAACTGTGGACGCCTTGATGCCTTTCATTAAGAGTAGCCATTGTCGTCACCGGGTTTCTCTCCGCTTTTTCTACCCCCTTTCCCTGAAAGTCCTACCTCTAACGATTTACCCGCCTGCCCGTATTGACAAAATAATCAGCTGTCGTTCGCTTTCCCTAATATGTATAACTATTATTACCACAGAGGATATGCCCACGGTTCGTGTAAATCTGCCTCGGAGAAATACAGGGCGTCATTAAATTTCCGCCTAGCACGGAATTGAGTACCTGTAGACTCTCTATGGTTTCATGTAAAAAACTGTTGACATAAGCGTTCTTCTTGCGATTTTATTTGCAACGAAGAGCAAATAATTATAATAAATAATTATTGCACTGCATTAGCTGGCCGGACATTATTTTATTGACGTATTATCGAACCGATAGACACGAGGCTTTTCCCTACCGCAATTCACGGCCACAGCAAAATGATAGCAAAAACCTGACAAACCAATAAAATTTTTCCCTCTCCGCACTTCTTTCGCTATATTTTCTTGACTGATGTCCTAGTCCCCCTTGTCGTACCCTTGCTGCGCTTCGCTGGGTAGATATTTGGTAATTACTCGCCAAAATGTCTCTAATTACAAAAAAGTGGTAATTTTCTTGATGTTTTCAAAATTTATAAGTTCTGGTCTTTCGGTAAATATTTTGCTTTCTTGATTTACTTCTAAAAATCACAAATTATATGCAGAGGCCCATTTTTTTCCAAATTCACAGTTACCAATAGACGATTGCTAGAAGTTCCTCGTGATTTCCTTTGGTTCTCTCAAGAGTATTTGCTGATTCACACCGATAGCATTAGTTTCTTTTTGTTCGGAATCTTTTGCATGCATTGCAAAATGTTTAAAGTCGCCATGTACATGTATTATTTAGTTATTATATTTGAATATGTCAAGCCTTTGTGACTAGGCTGGTGACAGGGTCATTGAACATTTGTTTTCGTCTCCATGGCTATTTTTGTGACCATCTCCCCATCGAATTGGGTTCTGTAAAACTTTAAATTGTTGAGCACTATATTTTTCTGTGAAAGATACTGAAAAAAATAGTTCCTCGCTCGGAAATCTTTCAATAATTATTATTATTAGGTAATCTACCGGTTAAGGTAGGTTTTTGGATGGACACAACTATCAAATAAACATTTTGACTCCCCACCTAGCAAACTAATCTATATCAGGTCCCTCTTCATCTCGGTGTACTTCTTTCCTCCCTTCATCCCGTCCAACATCCCTATCCTGTTCCTACCCTTACCTCGCTTGCCCAACATTCTCCCCTCTATTACCCTCTTCAACATTCCACTACCGCTCAATACGCCTTTCATCCATTTTTCCTGCCTCCATAGGATTTCTCTCAACAAACCCCTCTCCTCACCCACCATTTCCAGCACTTCCTCATTTGTTTTCCTCTCGGTCCATTTCACCTTCTCCATTCTTCTCCACACCCACATTTCAAAAGCCTCCAATCTACGTCTATCCTCCTGCTTCAGCGACCACGTTTCCGCGCCGTACATAGCTACGCTCCATATCAGAGTTTTTACGAGTCTTGTCTTAACATCCCTACTCAACGTCCCCGTCATCAACTCCCTCCTCCTTGAGAAAGCCTCCTTGCCTAGCGCAATTCTTCTCCTTACGTCCCTACCACTTTGACCGTATTGGTCCAAAACACTTCCGAGATATGTAAACTGCTCTACCTGCTCTATTCTTTCCCCGCCTATTTTAATATTTAGCTTAGCCTTTTTCTTTCTGGAAAATCGCATAACCTTTGTTTTATTAATATTGATTCTCATCCCATATTTATCGCACTGAACCTCCAATTCACTCAACAATGCTTGCAACCCCTTGGCTGACTGAGCAACTAATGCTTGGTCATCAGCAAACCTAACCGATTTTACGAGTTCCCCTCCGACTTTCATTCCTACCTCCAGTTCTTCCCATGCCTCTTTAATCATTTCCTCTACATATACGTTGAACAGTACCGGTGACAATGGGCAACCCTGCCTTACACCTCTTCCTAACACTGCCCATCCAGACTCTCCGTTCCCCACTCGCACCTGAGCAGTCTGAGACATGTACAGGTTGCGGATCAGTCTCCTGTCCCTCCAATCCATTCCTATTTTCTGCAATACACGCATTAATTTTTCCCAATTCACTCTATCAAACGCTTTTTCGAAATCTACAAAACAGGCAAAAACGTCCTGATTGTATTCTATATTCCTCTCGACTAGTGATCTCATTACTGCAATGGCATCACGCGTACCTCTTCCTTTCCTGAACCCAAACTGATCATCCCCTAAGTAATCATTTGCCTTACTCTCTATCCTTTTATTGATGATCCTGAGAATAACTTTAGCTGCGTGGGATATCAAACTTATTGTTCTGTAATCCTCACATGACGAAGCCTTTGCCTTTTTTGGAATAGGAACTAACACCGATCTCACAAAATCTTCCGGCCAGATTCCTTCCTCATAGATACTACGAATCAGTCCATATATGGCCTTTTTCCCACCTTTCCCTAACCATTTCAACATTTCTACAGGAATATTGTCCACCCCCACAGCCTTATTTGCTTTCATCTCCTTAAATGCCCTTTCTATTTCATCGTCGAGTATGCCTGGACCTAAGCTATCTTCTTCTACGTCATGTTCCTTTTCTATGTCTAACCTTGTCGGCCTAAGTTCTTTACCATACAGTGTTTCTATATATTCCTTCCATCTCTCTTGGATTTTTCCTGGTTCAACTATTATCTTACCCCATTTATCTTTAACTGTTAGCACAGCTCTTGCCTTCTTACTTCCCGATAATAACTTAACCTTGCTGTATAGAGCACCAATTTCACCCTTCTTCTGTAAACTTTCCATATCCTCGCATTGCGTTTTCCACCATTCTTCTTTTGCTTTATTTGTGGCCCTTCTCAATTTATTGTTTAACTCTTTGTACTTCATTTTGCCTAACTCTGTGTTTACATTTTTCCATCTTCTTTTCTCATCCATCTTCGCAATCATCTCATCCGTTACCCATGGTTTCCTTATCCTTTTCCCGTTAACGGTCCCTATAGTGTCTTTAGCGGCTTCCAATATCCCTTTCTTGATACATTCCCATTTTTCTTCGATAGCACTCAGTTCTTTACCGTCATCCATCATTTTCTCTACAGCCTCCTGATACTCCTTCCTCGTTAATTCATTTACTGCTTCTAAATTCCATTTTTTAACCCGCCGGCCTTGCCTTATCTTCTTGAAACTAACATTACATTTCATAACAACTAAATTGTGGTCAGAGTCCGCATCCGCTCCTGGGAAACTGTGCGAATTTATCACACTGTTCCTAAACCTGTGCCTAACCATAATATAATCTAACTGATACCTTTCTGAGTCACCTGGCATTTTCCATGTATACCTACGCCTTTTGTGGTGTCTAAACCATGTGTTAGTGATGACTAACCCCTGTCTCCTGCAGAATTCAATTGCTTTCTCCCCGCGTTCATTCCTCGTGCCTAACCCATAGTCCCCCACCTCACCCCTATCTCTTCCTTCGCCTACCGTCGCATTCCAATCCCCCATCACTATCAAATGTTTCCCTGCAGGAACACTCGCGATGATATCCTCTAACTCATCATACATCCTATCGACTTCTTCCTCCTTGTGGTTGCTCGGTGGCATGTATACCTGAATAATGACCAAGTTCGTCGGCTCTGCTTTAATCTCTACGAGTAAAATTCTATCTGTCGCTTGCTCTATGTTGACTACGCTTCTTCCTACCCCTTTATTTAAAATTACGGCAACCCCTCGTTGGCTCTCATCCCCGCCGCTGTATATTACTCTATAATTGTCACTCCAGTAATCCCCGCTATCCTTCCATCTCACCTCGCAGAGGCCTAAAACATCTATGTTACCTCTTTCCATCTCTCGCTTAATATTTTCTAATTTGCCTCTCCTCAACATTGTCCTGACGTTCCAGGTTCCTATTCTAACTACTTTCGCCTTCTTCTGAGTCTTCTGTCCTGCTGAAGTTATTTCTTCCCCGCAAGGGTTTCGTGGGATGACGACCGCGGAAGCCTTGCCTCTCCCGCTGCCGGGCACGACACACGGCCTCTTGGGCCGTGTCCCGTAGTTGCCAGGACTCATATTATCTATAGTGCCCATCATAATATTCTTGGGAATCATAATTGAGGTGGTTTCCCGTTGCCTTCCTCAATAGTGTTTTTAACGTGACACCATCACTTAATGGCCGCCCCACTGGGGTCAGACGCCATTGCAGCCGCCTCACTGAGGAACAGACGCTGCGTGGACTACCTTTCGTCTGGCTCCTAACCTTTGACCTATCTGGCATGGGTGACCCTTCCAGGAGTAATTATTATTACTCCGGCCAGCACAGCTCTAGGGGTCATCGGAACACACAAGCCCTTCCACCACGACAAGGTTGTAGTCCATGGGAGGGCTTTCAATAATACAAAAAGTAAAGCAAAAATATGTCCACCATTACAATAATTTTCCTATCATAGGAAATTAAAATATTATATTGTTGAAGTATTAAGCAAAAATGTGGTAGTAAAAATATATTGCAGTAGCATTTATTAAAATCCGAAGAGTCATTTTTTGAGGCTCCACATTCCCAATGTTCAACACCGATTGCGTGAATCATCTAATCAAGTTGGCATAAAATACTCCAGTTTTTTTAATTCAACCCGTATTATTATTTTAGTAGTGTTATAGGCGATCTAGCGGGTCGCGGTGGTCTAGTGAGTAGAGCGTTGGAGTACTGACCGGAGGCTCCCGGGTTCGATTCCCGGGCAAGGCACTTTGGGCACCTGCAGCTCCACTCAAGCTAGTTGATTTTTCGTGTACCAGATCTTCCTGGGAAACCATAACCGGCACAGGGAAAGGAACTGGCCCCCCTACCCTGATGTGTGAGTATTCACACGCCGTCGGGCTTGGTACATGGGTGAGCTCTACCATCACTTACTAAACCGACCTTCGGGTTGATTCCTGTGTTTATGGTTGTTATAGGCTATCTACTAATTATCATCAGTTTTTGGATTTTGGCTTAAAGTTTCGTAAAGGATATTACTTAGCGTCGTAACCTCCTTACAGCACCAAAGGACATTAAATATTGTACATTTTGCGTTACACTATTTCATCCTTCTGCTCCTCATACTTTCAACATATCAACCTCGGGTTGGTCCAACATTCTTCTTCTTTTCCTCTCACTACTTTGCTTATCTAAAGTTCTTCCATCGACCTAGACCTATCACTTTCCCATTTCGTTATCAAATGGCTACCATCCACTTTACCTACCCTCTTCAAATTCCCACCCGCAACTCACTCTCTTCAGCTACATTTTTGAAACGCCTCAATAATTCTTCCGCTGCGCCCATCGTATTTCTCTCCCTCTTACTCCGTACTTCTCAAAATAATTCAATCAACTACTCTCGTCCACTTTCCTCAAAGTTCAGGGTCGGAAAAGTAAACCTAATCCTCTGTGGCGCTCTTTTTGTTAGTCTTACCTTCACGTCATATCTCAAGTTCCCCTGTCATATTTTTCCTCCATTTTGCGAAAATATCTCCAGAATAGGCAATTATTTTCTGGATGTACATACTACACTGACGGTTTCTGTCTAGTATACCTTCCAATATACGCTTGTGAAAATGTCTTGTGGTGAATCTGCAGCGCGTGGATTATTTTTTCTTGAACCGAGAATATGAAAGCTGAGCACAATAGGAGCATTGCAAATATTCGCAAGAAAGCATGGGAACTATAGGTTGACAAAGCAAAGAATCGTGTTGGGTATTCGTGAACTAAGTGACTGATAGTAACTAATTCTTCTATTTAGGAGTTGTACTCTCGGGCTGATATCGATAACTGACAGTTTAAGTAACTGCTGGTTATATCTAACCATATCATGTGCTCCCTCTCATCAGCCCTCGGTCCAGCTACCTCTCTGTTATAACCATTTACTGCTTATGATTTCAACAATATTATTGTTATCGAACACATCAAAACAGCAAAAAATTCTGACCTAGGTAAACGGCCCATGCGGATAAAATTTATTTGTGACATACTATGCTTACCTTGTTCCATAAGCTACCCCGCCCGAGTATTTCCAATTTATTGTCAGATTAACTTTCACTGAAGTAGAGGAGCAAAGTTAAAGTTTATTCTGTCAGTAAATTCAAATTATGGGTTACCACAATTTATCCCTGATCAAATTTGATATGCTAGCTCATGTAGTTTGATTTCCACGCACCTGTAGTGTAATCTGCAACAAAATCATCTGATCTCGCGTTTAAATTTTTTTAATGCTATTTAGTTTAAATTTGACTGTGGCAATAATACGAATTCTCATTCCAAGCATTAGTTATAACTATTCCAATAGGTACTCGTGAATAAAAATCATAAGTACATTATTACGGAACTATAGCAAATAGAAGGAGGCGGAGGCCCATCTGAATCCTGACGATGTACAAGAAAAATACACTACTGAATTATTTAACTTCTAATGAAAACGAACCTACTCTCTAAAACTTAAGACACACACAAGGCAATTTCAGTTCCTGAAATCTATTTTCTGGGAGCACACCCACACAGATGTATATATAGTATTCTCGTGAAATTCATTTTAACTTACACGCATGCAAATACATACATGTTGTTCACTAGCAACTAACGTACACATGCAACTACGAATGTACCATATTCCCACGCAGCGTTTAATCTTGTCGTCGCTTTTAATTCGAATTAATTTACTATCACTATATTGACTTTGGTTTCATACTCTTTATGAGTCCTGATTTTCCGAGGAAAGAACAGATATTGTGTATATATATGTACTTGAGTCTACCTCTTATAACCCACTCAAATAAAGTGGGGCCATTGTAATTCTCTTTGTGTCATGAACCATGCTATAAGTCTAAGCCTTGCTTGCTCTCTTCGGGTTTCAAGCGGTGCCCAGCCTAATTTATTTAAATTACATGGTAAACTCGTATTCTTATCGTAATACTTTTTGACGAATCTGGCTGGTATCCTCTGAACTTTATCTAATTTTTTTAGCAACGGTTTCTCCCAAAGATGACAAATGCTTGTATTCCAAATGTGACCTAACTAAAGCGTAAAAGCACCTCTCTTGAGTTTAAACTTACCGGCCAAATATAATAAATTTTAATACCAATTTTTACTATCCATCTATTCAAACCACTGCGTACAAAGAACTGTTATTGCAATTAATCTTTGGAATACCCGCCTCAGAGAGTCAGAAAAACATCAATAATAAATAAACTTAAATATATGTTTTCCAGAATCTTCGGTCATCTTCCAATTGAGTATTTTGGACATTGTCTTCTATGCGAGGCGTGTTCATAAAGTAAAACCCGTTTGGTCACAGGAAAAAATATACTCATATGAAACACATTTTATTGGCACTTTTAGTTAGCTACAAACGTACTTCACTTGTCTACATAATCGCCGTTCACTTCTAAGCATTTTTCGTACCGCTGCACCAGCTTCTTTAACCCCTCTGCATAGGAACTCGCCGACTGAGGGTTGAACCAATCGACAACGCCATTCTTGAGTTCCTCTTCGGTTTCGAAACGTTTTCCATCGAACCACTGTTTCAAGTGCAAGAAGAGGAAGTAGTCGCTGGGTGTAAGGTCAGGACTGTACGGTGGGTGGTTTAAAGAGTTCCCAACGACCCAAAAACTCTCGTCCACTGGACATTCTTTGCTCTTTGTGGTGGTCGGTGAGCATTTTCGGTACCCACCTTGCACGCAATGTGTGGTATCCGAGGTTTTCCGTAACAATGTTGTAGATAGTAGTGCGTCCAAGTTGAGGAAATTGTTCAGCCAGGCCATTAATTGTCAATCGACGATCACATCGCAGTTTTTGTTCCACTTGCGAAACAATTTCATCGGTCAGAATACTGGGCCTACCACTTCGCTCTTCGTCATGGATATTTGTTCGTCCATTTTTAAAATCACAGCACCATTGTCTAACCTTTCCTTCACTCATAGCGGTAGGTTTATAAACTAGGCATAATTCCCGATGAATTTCAGCAGCCGACAATCCTTTTGCATACAAGAATCGTATGACAGAACGCACTTCACAGCTGGCGGGATCAACGATTGTCGCGGACATTGTTGTTTGCATGCACGGACAAGTAAACGACTTCTGAAACAAAAAATGCTACTATAGCTTCTCAATGAATCAGTAGATGGCGCTGCAGGAGCAAAACTGTGTTCTGAAGCGCCAATATTTAAATATAAGCAAACGGTACTTACTTTAAGAATACGCCTCGTACATGTCGTGGGGGCTCACCGTATATTTTGTATATGTGTTTTGCTGATTTGTTAAGCTTACACTACTTGTATCATTGTATGAATATCGTATACTTTATAGAGACAATTTGCAAACTAAACTTAGCTCACCAAAATCGCAAAATAAATTATTTATATCAACTGTTTTATGCATATATATTTTTGTAACATGTGTTTTTCTGTGACGGAACGTGTAGTCAATACTGTAAATCATAATTTGGTTCGGAGGACACCAAAGAGCAGTAATAAATATTATTATTAAACTCCTCCAGGTGGTTCCTTATTAAGGTATAGAATATTCAGGTTGCCTTCTTCTTCTTTATTCCTTTCAGTGTACCTCTTCTCCCCAAAATACTTTTCGTCACCTCCGCATTTCCAACCCTATTTTTCCATCTACTCCTCTCAATCCTACGCCGCGGTCGCACCTCGTAACTTTTCAGTGACCTTTTCTTTATTCTATGTCATGGTCCATATTTTACATCCATACGAATCTTGGTAAACCAAACACTTGGCAAACCTGTTCCTTACCTATTTTCTGAAATTCTTAGGTGTCAAAAGTATCCTTGTCTTTCCGAGAGCTGACTTTCCGTGGTCAAACCCGCTTCTAATTTATTCTGCACAACGCCTGTTCCATGTGATGACACTTTCCAGGTAAGAATTTACCGCCTCAAAGGTTTTCTTATCTTTCATGATTTTCACTCGTTATTAATTCCTTTATTTTATTCTTGCCTTCGATATGTTGATATTTTTCTTCATCTTGTACCATTCCCATTCCCTCGTTATTTTTTCTCTAATTTCCAGCGACTCCTTTTGGCTCTCTGTTTCTCGCTTGTCCTCAGTCTCCATATTCCCACCGAAGATCCACCGAACCCAATCAAAGTCTCCTTTTATCAGTTGTTCCCCATGTACGAGTATTCTCAAAATACCTGGATGAATGTAACGACGTCAAACCTGCACATGTGCTCTGAGGGGGAATGTTACTTCCACATGCCACTAAGAGTGCTTTTGAAGGTCATTCTGTTTGTGGTCTATAAGCATGTGTGCATCAGTTTTCAGCCTACCCTCGTATAACCGTCGCGACTCACGCGCCTACCATCTAGTTTCCCCGTTCACCTCCTATGGTCTTTCCGACAGAATTCTCGTACATATTATTTCATCCCTAGTTCCCCTTCTAATTACAAACTACCACCCCCCCCCCGCGGTTTTCCTCTCTCTAAGTATTAGCAATGATTAGCGGAGCAGACCGACATCTGAGGTAATTTGCTTCATTGGAGATCAGGTGGACAATTTAGTAGGGGTAATATGTTCAAGGAATTGGAAAGAAATTTGGAGAGAAACCCTCGGCATGAACACATTCTCGAGGAAAGGCGCCAAGGGGTAACAGAATTTAACGTCCCATCCAATGGACTGTCTAAACCACTTGAAGCGATCTCCATATGATAGGTATATCCATAAAAAATTCATGCCACGGTCGAGAATCGAGCCTGATATCTCGGAATCCAGTAAATTTGCTACCACGCCAACCCGATGTTCTCTTCCCTCTTTCTCTCAGTTGTTATTTTTAGTGTTATTCCGGTTATCATCTTTGTTGAGTGCAGGATTAACTAATAACCCGAAGGTTTGTAAACGCTAAATTTAGGTAGAAATGTGTCGGATGAAAAGGTCTGCATTGTTGACCGACGTCTACGACGGTCCTCTCAATTTAACCGGACACAAAGGGTGAACGCGCTTTGACGACAAGGGATACCTCTCCGCTAAAAAATAATGGAGCACAAAGCTCCCTTCCTCACATCTCCCCCTCACAACGGACGACCGGATCTCCCCGAGACACCCGCAGGCTTTGGAGGGTGGGTGATTACGGGCGGATAGGTGACTACGGGGGAGAATGGGCGGATTTCGACGTGCCCTAGATAATTTTGGTGCAAAACCTGCGGAGCGAACGTCACCCACCACCATCACCAACGGAAATTTGAAATTCATGCTATGTTTTAAAACAATCTCACCACTTTATAAACCGCAACGTACACTTTGTCATTATCTCATGACCATCCGGTTTCGATCTTGTTATTTTTTTATGCTTCTTATTAATTTTATGTATAGAATACAAAGCTTCGACCTAATAAATCGCCGTTTACTTTTGTATTTGGAACTGTCGTGTTGGAATTAGCGAGGTTTTTATTAAGGTTTAACTTTAAATTAAAATATTTGGAAGGATTTCAGTCAAGTACTTCTATCGAAAATTACGTACGTGGAATCGTCCGTCGCTTAACTTTTTCCTTAATTTATTTAGCTGGGCAATTTTTGTCCCAAAAAATTGTGCAAAAATATGCACACTTTGTGGAAATGATAGTTATTGCACGCAGTCAGTTATGAGGAGTATACCCTGTTTTTCCCTACAGAGGGGGATTTTAATTATCAGGGTGCAGGAGGTATTCCAATTCAATTCCAGGGTGTCAAGTGATATTTATTATTAATTTTAATAAAGCCAAAACTACTCTCCAAAGGTTACGGCACTCCTGGCCCTGCTTCAATAGAACACGCAATTTGTCTTATGGACTTGGATACGCTTCTGCCCGCCATGACTTTTAATGCAGACGAGAGCCGTCATGCAGTCTTCCATGCAGTTTTCCTTCATAGTCTTCGAGTAACCGAACATGTCCTGTCCCTTCTTCGCCTTCATACAGTCTTCATACTTCATACTGTTCGCCTTCAACGCTCATTCATCAGCATTCTCATACAAATTATTCCATCCCTCGTTTACCTCCTAATTATGAACTCGTCCCTCCCCTCCCCCTTTTTCTTTCTCTAGGTAGTTGCAGTCAACTGCGACCACCAAGTTTGATTGCTTAAATATTTTGAAATAATTCCTGTAATACTTGTTCAATTTATTCCTAAAAAAATATTCCAATCAATATTATAATTGAAGCTTCGCGTCATTGTTGGCATTTTTTTTGTTGATGGACGTAATGTAGTGCATCGCAATCCTAGAGCGAGATGAGAACCACCCTCGCCGATCAGCACGCTAATCTTCGAAGTAATTGCTGGCTGGGTGTGTGTGTGTGTGTGTGAGTGGGTGTACTGTATCTCCTTCCCCCCCCCCGGGCCAGACGCCAAACTTTACCTTCAGACCTGGTATCGATCTCAGCCCGGTTCGGTCGTGGGGCCGTGCGGAATTTCAATCCGGAAAGGTTCGCTGAAACTCAACCCGGGTGGCGGGAGCGTATCCGGTTTTGCGAGTCGAGTCCAGACGTCTATATTTAAAAGCGGCTGAAAAATATTTTCGCGGAAACTACCGCATCATTTGGGAAATAACTACTTTATCCGCATTTGTGTTTCCTTGGGAACTTTCACGATATATTACTTATGTGTTCCCTATCGTGACAATAATTTGCTTATTTATGCTAACGGAATACGAGGTCTGTCCAAAGAGGAATCGGCATTGAATTTTCCAGCGCACAGTAGTGACGCTAGAGCGGCGCCACTGTGCACTATGAAAGGTGACAGCTTACTATGCTTGCTTGAATTTTTTCTCCGCCTTTGAGTGAGCCAGTCACTGCATGCTGGCCGCCGAGTGAGGTGCTGTCGTACGAGCTCTTTTCTTTTCGATTTATCCAGAGATGATTTAACGAGTTGAATTTGTTTGGTCGTACGCGTATCTTATATCTATTACTATCGTTTATGACTCATCTCCAGCACAAAACATGCTGGGCACTACCAACACTGATCCAGAGTATGTAAACACCGTGACAACTGGACGACCCAACGAAATCAACTCGTTCAATCATCTCTACAAAAATCGAAAAGTGATGGGCACCTATGATAGCACCAGCCAGTTTGAGCGTACCAATGTTCCCAAATACCATAAGTGACACAAATTAAAAATATTTTAGTATACGTTTGCTCTTTCAGGGGTTTCAGTGCAATCATTCAACATCTCTTAACATGGGATATGCTGTAGGTACGGTGATGGCGTGGGTGTGTAACATATAAATTACCAATTGCAAAATGAAAAAGTGAAAGCATATTAAGGCCTATCAATTAAGAATAGTAATTAAGTTAAAATTTTAAGAGCTTCAGGTTTATTTATGAGCTTCGGGAAAGTTCAATCATGAAAAATAGGTCTACGATACGTGTCTTTTTTCCGAAAAGTGGAATAGAATAATTTTTTTTATCAGACCCTAGTGCTGTAGACTTCAGCTTAAGAGAAATAGAATGGGTGCAAAAGAGCTACGTAGATTACAATAGAAATGATCTATCATATGCAACAATAAAATTGAAACGAAATGAACCATCGAGAAACAAGGAGGTATTTCATAGACGGGAAAATACTGCGATATTAATTAATATTGATATTTTATTGAGATATCGCTAGTGGGACCACACCAACGCCACCGCTTCAGGAGACCAGTCTCGGGGGAAGAGGGTTTGGAGGGGGGCGAGGGATGAGGCAGGTGAGCAAGCGGGCTCCCGAAGACGCACCACCCGACCCTCCACTCTCAACCGGTGGAAACGGCGCCTCTCCCCCCTTGGAGAGGAGGGAGAACAGTGGGGTGCAGGGGAAGAAAGAAAAAATAAATTCTCTCGAGTCACCGGGGCGCTAAATTTGGGTCACTCGAGTGCTCGCGACTGCATTCTGCGTCCCAATTGGCACCGTTCCCCGCCTGGAGTACGTAAGGGGGCCCCACCCCCCGTATCCCCAAGGTGTATGGTGGTGCACCTTCCCCCACCACGCGATGAACTGAGAGCGAAGTTTTTGAGCACTCCACCACCCAAAAGTTCACGTTTTTCCCCCAGGGATGTCCGGTAGGTATCGATATAAATCAGAATTGATATTTTGATTCGATAATCGACATGCCTAATGTTTTCATGGTTAAAGATTTTATCCCTACTTCTGTTTGTTGTGATACTTTGATTTGGGACTGAGATCTTCAAAAATGTTTAGATGAGCACGCGATGTCATGACGGATAACACCATGTGAAGCTTAAGACTCCATCGGTTAAAACTAGATATGCGTGCGGGATATGAAGGAGAAGTAGATAAATGATTTAAACGGTCAAAAAAAATTCTTTTATTTTATTCTTACATGGGTATATTTATGCAACACCAGTTGTTTCACCAGGCAGTAGCAATAATGTATTTTGCTAATCCTAAGTATGCACATGCATATAATTATAATTTGTATTAATAATGACACGTGTTTATGTATTTGAGCAGCACTATGATTAAATAAAACGTACTGTTGTAATTTATAAAGCTTAATTTAAATGTGCATAAATGCAATGCTTCAGAAAAAAATCATTTCTCCGTGTTTCTTATTGATAGCTGATTCGATACAGTATTGTATCTTTAATGTTGACTCGATGCATATAAATATCATATAGACACACGGTGTATCGATGCGGTCGTATCAGTAATTTGAATGATGACGTAAAACTCCCCGCCAGACATCCTTCCGGTGGCTTACGGAGTATTATGTAGATGTAGATAATTCTATCTCGGTTGCCCTTCCTTACCGTCTCCACCTATCCTCCCCCTCCCAAGGAGGTATGCCGAGAAAAAATACTGCTGACACCGATGGGAAGATAAGGCAGGTGCTCTCTTCGTGCGCCACTCGATGCACTGTCTTTCATTAGTAATGCTACCAGCCGTCTCCCCCCAATCCACTCCCCCAGACAGCCCCCAGGGACCACCCGCCCCCCGTCTGACCTGCGATACACCAGCAACATCTCTTGTGTTCTTTGCACTTATACAGTGAAGGGTTGAGTTCCAATGCTCTACATCGACTACGTGTATTTTTCATACGCCGTCGTGTACTATATTCCAACTAAACTCCGAATCGAGATACGGATCTTCCTACATTAATTACCAAAAATAGGCATAAGAGAAGGGAGTACAAGGATATAATCGGCACAATGAATGTTAAAGAAATCTTATGATTCTGGAATGAACTCAACACACTCAAGGAGTCATTTCTTTTAGATGACACATCACTTCACTTGAGGCATTACTGAAAAATGTAGTCCACCATTACTGTGAACAAAATGATATGCACTCCTATGTTCCTAATACTTATCGGAGTAAACATTTAATCAACACTTTTAGTTTAGACAATTTCATCATCTGAAAAAAACAATTAATATAGCATGCTACGATATCGCGTACTTTTATTCCCACTACCTACCCTCAGTATGAGCATTATTTGCTATACGAGCTATTATTTTCTCGTAAATATGGCTCATTCATTGACTACCTCTTTCTAAAATAATAGCATTGAATAATCAGATATTAACTGTGCAACTATAACTGTCCAGCAATAGGTATATAATCTACGCGTACTTGTAATTGTTAGCTGTGGGGGTGAATATTAATACTTTCCGAATAGTTTTTACAGAATTTGTTGAAAAAACTTGGCGTTTTTTAAATACATGATACAATTAGATCATGAACAATTGTATAACCGCAAGAACTGACGTGTGGAGTCAGTTTTACGAGTAGGGGCCATAGTGTAACCCTAAAGCAACTAGCACCTCTACCTTGAATGTATGAATTCCACTCTCTTGAGGTTTTTTTCGTGGTGAGAGAAGTTCGTCTCCTTTCAAAACCCGCCTTCGAGTCCATCCACGTTGATGGACTGAATGTAACATGAGATACACGTTTAACGCCCACCCTAAGGAAAATATTTCCTAAGGTCGAACGTCATTTTCAAGGATAACAAATGTTTAATCCTAAAGAATATGAACAGGAGTTTCATGAAATAACTTTGCAGTTTCCACATAAAATAACTGATTTATTATCGACTAGTTTCGCTACACTGTAGCATCTTCAGGAACGTACCCTAGTTCGTTCCTGTAGATGCTACAGTGTAGCGAAAATAGTCGATAATAAATCATTTATTTTATGTGGAAAATGCAAAGTTATTTCCTGAAACTCCTGTTCACAATGGATTTCCACAAAGTCTCGGCCTCAGCCATCAATCACTAAAGAGTATGGTAATTTTGTCACCCCTAAAAATGACGTCAAGACGTTTAAAACGCTATCGGGACAGTGATACAGGTATACGTAGTGTGGTAGAATACCAAGTTTGGTTTATATTTTACCATGGGAGCGTTCCACAAAGCGCCACTTGGAGGAGTTGCTTCGTTATTTCATTTCGAATGTGGGTGCTCGAATTACAAATTATCGAGTCGATGAGTCGATCGGTTAAATCAAACAATGTCGACATTGTCGTATCGTTCAAATAGTCTAGAGAGTACTATACAGAGAGATCAAGATGCAGAACGCACCTGGATTAATAAATTATACTTGTCGTCAAATGGAGAATCCCTTATGTAAATGCGGTAAGTGTTATCTATGCGAAGCTTCGATGTGAACGTTAAATGCTTGATAAATCGTCCGGTTACATCACCGTGTTTTCACGCTAACGCGTTTGCTATTATCAATTTACGTGTGCTACGAGGAAAGGCACGATGAAATATTAACACATTGGGTCGAATTATAGATAGCAATTTTCAGCGTTTTCACTTTTATTAAAATGGTCTGAACCCAATGACTCCCCGCTTATATATTTTTAAATCCCAGGGCTCTATAGATAGACGAGTGGCGTCATTTTTAGTTCTTCCTGGCACAATTTAAAAATAGTAGTTAAAAATCTTTAGAGTCAGAAATGTATGCATGGTGTGTAAAACGTTTGAAACAACATTTGATTCCAGTCGCTCATACGCTGCTGCTTCGAGGTTACTGGTTCAAGTTTGAAACGTTACTACCAACCCCCCAGGGAGCAAAAATGAACTATAAACGGTACAGAATTATGGAAAGAAATCAAGAGCTCTACGGCCTCAGGTTAAAACCACCACAGAGGGTATTCTTGGTTGAGAGGTTGTGGTTGGTCGCTTACGTGGTTCCCGCGAAAACCAACACAGCAATTGGTCTGACGAGAGTTGCGACTGTTTATTACGGTCATTAGAGTTTTTCCCCCTTATTATTGAATGGTACAGAATTATGTTTAATCATGAATTTGTACCGGCAGGTACCGCAGTATTAAGTTGATCCTATTATAAACAAGTACATCTGGTATTTCAGTCGTGTCTCCCGAGTTTCTACACGAGTCACATCCGGTGTCTGGGAAAACTCGGAGGGAACTTGGTGCGGGGAAAGGATGGAGGGTAAGGGAGGGAGCGAGAAACCTAGTTGAACTACTTACACACACCCCCAATGCATTTCAACGACCGTTAAAAAAAGCAAAACGAACTCCGTTAAGAAACTCCAGCCTCATTACAAATGGCAGTAGAATTTCCGTCGATTCGGAAAGCAATCTGATTTTATTTAGTGATAAATATCTTACGTCTATAATTATGCCCTTGTATAAAGAGAATACGAAAACAGTCGAGTCCGATGCTCGTCTGTGCTTCGAGGAATATTAATTACATTATTGTATTTTCACATTTTATTTGACTTGGTGTTCGCATTTCATCGTGTTGACACGCACACAGCTAGCACATGACAAAAAAAGTTGATGAGCAAGATGATCCTTGGAAGGTAAAATATTGTTGTCGTTGTGTGGCGAGGAAAGTTATACCAGATTAACAAATAACAGTATATATATATATATACATATATGTATAACAGAAACACAGTCATTTCACAGTTGATATTTATTGACGATCATGGTTTCAACGCTGTATGACATCATCAGGTGTTACCACGTCAGGTGAAACCATGGTCGTCAATAAAAATTGTGGAATCGCTGTTTCGGTCATCTATAAAATAGAGAAATTGCGTCTAGTAACGGCTAAAATGGTGTTATAGAATAACAAAATCTTTTGGTGCGAAAGGAGATGATGGACTTTAAATGCGAGTACTGTCCATCGTCTCCTCTTTGATGAATGAAATCAAACCTAAGAGCTCCAACATTTTTACTATCAAGAAAAAATTTCGAAGATTTAATGGGACACTCCCATTAGTGCGTGGTGCAGATTCAGCATGTAATAAAGGAGTAACGTGATGTTAGATGTGTACAGGAAATATTGAAAAAAGGAAAAGATAGGCATATCGGCCATGAGAGCCTACGGGGTTGCAACTGAATATCTCGAATGACTCTGGATTTGATGCAGGGAGTGTATGTATAGTATATTAGGTGAGACAAAGGAAGTAATTATGACGACTGGATGATGTTAATTAGTTGAAGAATTTTGAAGTGACGCCGTGTCAAAACATCATTTCTGACTTAGGTGGGCGTTGATGGCGTTGTATTTTAATGGAGATGATGTTTGAGCGGTTTCACATTTTCATTGTGATTTTGAAATTATTCGGGGACCGATTTTATAAACTAATAATCCTAATTATCCGTGTTTTTTCATTTTTTCACATAAAATAAGATTTCTGCGAATTAGAACAATTCGTGAGATTGATGGGAACGTTTTTTCAAAGGAAAGTTTAGGTGGTTTGAAATTTAAAGAATGCCAAACAATCAGGCTGCCTGATGACCCATAAAAAAGAACTTGTTGTGTATTAACATAATAAGCTTGAGGAGGAAAACACACAAAATATATTTATTTCTCTAATTATTATTAGGTAATCTACCGGTTAAGGTAGGTTTTTGGATGGACACAACTATCAAATAAACATTTTGTAACTCCAAACAAACCCCAATCGAGCAACCTAATCTACATCAGGTCCCTTTTCATCTCGGTGTACTTCCTTAATCCCTTCATCCCGTCCAACATCCCTATCCTGTTCCTACCCTTTCCTCGCTTGCCCAACATTCTCCCCTCTATTACCTTCTTCAACATTCCACTACCGGTCAATACTCCTTTCATCCATTTTTCCTGCTTCCATAGGATTTCTCTCAACAAACCCCTCTCCTCATCTACCATCTCCAGTACTTTCTCATTTGTTTTCCTTTCGGTCCATTTCACCTTCTCCGTTCTTCTCCACACCCACATTTCAAAAGCCTCCAATCTACGTCTATCCTCCTGCTTCAGTGACCACGTTTCCGCAGCGTACATAGCTACGCTCCATACCAGAGTTTTTACGAGTCTTGTCTTAACATCTCTACTCAACGTCCCCGTCATCAACTCCCTCTTCCTTGAGAAAGCCTCCTAGCCTAGCGCAATTCTTCTCCTTACGTCCCTACCACTTTGACCGTATTGGTCCAAAACACTTCCGACATATGTAAAATGTTCTACCTGCTCTATTTTTCCCCGCCTATTTTAATATTTAGCTTAGCCTTTTTCTTTCTGGAAAATCGCATAACCTTTGTTTTATTAATATTGATTCTCATCCCATATTTATCGCACTGAGCCTCCAATTCACTCAGCAATTCTTGCAACCCCTTGGCTGACTGAGCAACTAATGCTTGGTCATCAGCAATCCTAACTGATATCACCAATTCCCCTCCGACTTTCATTCCTACCTCCATTTCTTCCCATGCCTCTTTAATCATTTCCTTTACATATACGTTGAACAGTACCTGTGATATTGGGCAACCCTGCCTTACACCTCTTCCTAACACTGCCCATCCTGACTCTCCGTTCCCAACTCGCACCTGAGCAGTCTGAGACATGTACAGGTTGCGGATCAGTCTCCTGTCCCTCCAATCCATTCCTATTTTCTGCAATACACGCATTAATTTTTCCCAATTCACTCTATCAAACGCTTTTTCGAAATCTAAAAAACAGGCAAAAACGTCCTGATTGTATTCTATATTCCTCTCGACTAGTGATCTCATTACTGCAATGGCATCACGCGTACCTCTTCCTTTTCTGAACCCAAACTGATCATCCCCTAAGTAATCATTTGCCTTACTCTCTATCCTTTTGTTGATGATCCTGAGAATAACTTTAGCTGCGTGGGATATCAAACTTATTGTTCTGTAATCCTCACATGACGAAGCCTTTGCCTTATTTGGAATAGGAACTAACACCGATCTCACAAAATCTTCCGGCCAGATTCCTTCCTCATAGATACTACGAATCAGTCCATATAGGGCCTTCTTCCCACATTTTCCTAAACATTTCAACAGTTCTACAGGAATGTTGTCCACCCCCACGGCCTTATTTACTTTCATCTCCTTTAATGCCCTTTCTATTTCATCGTCGAGTATGCATGGACCTAAGCTATCTTCTTCTACGTCATGTTCCTTTTCTATGTCTAACCTTGTCGGCCTAAGTTCTTTACCATACAGTGTTTCTATATATTCCTTCCATCTCTCTTGCATTTTTCCTGGTTCAATTATTATCTTACCCCACTTATCTTTAACTGTTAGCACAGAATTTCTCTAATATGTTCTAAAAATTCTGAAATAAAATTTTCATTCCGATGATATCTAGGTCAGATATTACACACGGATTGTAATTATGCTCCACCTTGATCCTTTTCCCTCCTCTTAAGCGGCATTTTTTTTACCCATATTTAGTACTATTTTACCCTCAGAAGCAAAAATTGTAACTTTGATCTATTCGTATTTTTGGTTTGTCGTCTAACGTCAGAAATAGCTTGTGAACTGCCATTCTTATTAGATGACTCCCTACATGCATGAATTCTTAGCAACTTTTTATAAAAGCCATATTCTTTCGATAAGATATGATTTATAGAATATGGAACATATTGAATATGAGATTTAGGTGAAATATGTTCGTCAGTGCAGAAAAGTTCACCTTTCTTCAACATTATGGGTACCAATCAAATAACTTCAACCCCAAAAATAATACTTCAAAACCCATTTCCGTATACATCTTCCGTTTTTTATGCTTGATATTTGTGCTTACAATTAAATAGCACTTTCAGTATTTTCTCATGGGACAAAAAAAGCCAGAGTATTCAACCGGGAATTGTGTTTGATGGGTAAGGTTTGAGCCATTACTTAGCCCAATATAGAAATTCACACACCAATTGGGTTTTTTCCAATGTGTTACCTGTGGTTTCCCAGAAATATCTGAAACTCAAAAAATCATGCAGATTAGGTGAGGCACCTCAGAGGTAGTTAACCGGAATCGAACCCGGGTCTCCATTTCTCTTCTTCTTCTCTTCTCTTCCTCGATCCGAACATCCTCGAATTTCCAGTCGCTCTTCGCACTGGACGAACACGTCCCTCTCTATTGGCCATTAAATTAATAAAAAGAAATTTGACGGACGAGCATGTCTCCTCCAATTTTTTGGAAAGGAGAATATATTTCTCGAGAGAGATATATTGGGTAAGAGGCTCGCTTTTTTCTTTGTCCCAGCGGCTCGAGGAAAAAAATTGGATCGCGTCCGGGCCCCGGACAAAAAGGAAGCAACCACCTGTCGTGGTGTGAATTCAAGGTGGCAGTCTTCGACCCGTGCCGCCACCGGAGGCGTGGCCCTCGATTCAGGAAATGAAGGGGTCGAGGGAAGAGAGAGATGGATCTTAGCGCGCCACTTGGCGTGCCAAGCGCGCGCGGTCCCCGTCCCCTTTCCCTTCCGCCATCCCCGATGTCCAATTGCGAAAAGCGCCCGAGCTTCCGGCAATGCGGCAGTGCTGTCGTCTGGCGGGGGAGGGTGAAAATAAAAGGATAGTTCCGAAGTGACGGGGACACATCGGGCTAACCCTCCCTCGCCCCCTCCGGTTCCCGACCCGATGCCATTTCAAGCCCTACTCCTTAACCTCCAATGCGCAAAGGGGGACTTGAGGCGGAAGGTGGGTGGGATGTCATCGCTCTCGTCCGGCGCGGATCTATTTTAGGCGGCTCCTCCATGAAGTCCCTTATCCTAGGGCTCTTTGCTCAGGGAATGGAGCGCCGACGGCCTTTGCTGTCATTGGCCGAGAATCTACATCGTTACCGCCAGTAATGAAAGTGTCACTGTGGAGTGTGGCAAGGATTGTTCTGGGACCACTAGTCTGAATCGGGCAAATTCCCTTCGAATGAGATTTGTTCGTGAGAGGAATGCCGGACTAGCAGTTTGGTTCCTTTCTGGTTCATGGGTGCTGGTTGGCCTTTGTTTTTTTTAAGTGGCAAATTGTGTCTTAGTCCAAAGAACAAAGACCGATGGTCATCTCGCATCATTTTTTAGTTCTAGTGGATCTGCTTTGATGTCTATCGAGCTTTTTCGTGAACACTTTCTACGGTGGCACAAATGCACTTGACACACAACTCGAATCATTATTTGATCCATTATTCCATTACCATATATGCTACTACATATATTTTTTTCGTGTTTTCAATTTAATTTGCTCCAAAAATTCATTGCTTTACAATTATTAAGATTAAATTTCAATCCGACACTCCAAATCAATCAAGCCAAACTATTGTCTGGAGTGTGACGGAATATCATCAGTTCTGGACGTCATTTCCTTCTTTCCTCTGAGAATGTTTTCCCACTGTATCTTCTCCTTGTTTTCAGATTTTTAGTCCTTCAACGTATCACTTTTTCACGAGCTCTTTTGATGCTTGAAATGCTATTGAATTGATGATTCGAGTGTCTCTCTATAAACTCTGTCTCTTCGGAGGAAAACGTAATGTCGTAAATTCCATGACCTTTCTCTTGGGGCTTAATGGGAATAGGATATATATATATATATATATATATATATATATATATATATATATATATATATATATATATATAATATTCTCCCTTCGAAGCCCGACTCGAGAGTCGATTGATTGGAAAGGTGACCTTGGACGAACCTACCCATCTTGAGGAGTCTTATGGAGACGGAGGTGACCACGTGTGCCCGGTGGACTGAAACGACCGCATCTCTGCGAGAATAGTCTAAGAAAGTCTTTCTTTTTACTCTGTGATGAGACTGCTAAGTTATCAAAATTCTCAAGGAATGTTTTACCAGGAAAATTTCATAAAAGCGCCGTTTGACGCTACCCTTTTCATACATAGAACTAAACAAATCAGGAAAACTACGTAAATATGGTGTGTAATGCGTCAGAGCTAGTATCCTAGTAATTTGTTTATGTACGTCCAAATATATATTTATAACATAAAGACGGTCGTCAACTCGAAAGTCTGTATTATAGGTGACGGTAGAGTTCACCCAGTACTAAGTCCAAGGGCGTGTGAAATTCCAACATCAGGATGGGGGGAGGGGGGGCAGATCCTTCCTTTCCCTGTGCCGGCTATGGTTTCCCAGGAAGTTCCGGTATCCGAAAAATCACACAGCTTGGATTAAGCAAAGGGTGCCCAGAGAAATGCCCGGTGGTTGAACCCGGGCCCTCAGGTCAGTTGTCAAACGCTCTATCCCTGGACTACCACGTCCCATTTATATTTATGTGTAAGCTTGCGTGAAAGATATTTAAATTTAGTCGCGTGATTATTCTTGAAAATGTATGTAGAATATATTTTATATGAATACCTGTTCATTATTTGAAAGTTTGTATGTTCATTAGATCCGTTAGCAATTGCTTTTCAAAATAAGAATACATTAGTTTTATCCTTGATCATAGGTGCGTACGATGTGTTTCTAAGAAATATAACCAAATATATCAAGAAATTTCCCCGTTAATGAAGAAATTCGCTGAATTAGTAGACGAAACAAATCCCAAAATTTCTAATATACTCTACTACGCCACCCGGAATAGTGAGTAAATAAATGTATACCACTACTAATCTCTACGCATCTCGTCATGTTTGTTGGTAATAACTTCGACGCGCGGAACATCTTGGAGCTGCACAATTTGACGTCGCCGTGATGGGACTCTATTTACACTTCTAAAATGAAGGAAGCCCTGGCAGTAACTGCATTTTATAGTCTCAATCGAGGCAATTCCCCCCAGAACTAATTTTTTTTAATTGAGTAGGCTCAAGGGTAAACCTAGTAAAATTTGCACATGCTCCAGAGCGTGGGAAGAAATCCGTTCGGCACCATTGCTGATAAAGACGTGTGATTTAGTTTTCTTTGAGCGTGAGGTCTGGTCGAGAAAACTCCATTAAGGAAAAGAATTTAGAAAGTCAACTGGTTCCGGAGAGGACAGGTGAAAATGCAATATTTGCTCTGTGCGGCGATTGAAAATGAATTCGGTCAAAGAGAACACAATTTAACGTTAATGGAAAACACCGACTAGGGTAAATTGTGGAATAAATGATCAACAGTCAATTAAAAGAGACGTTTAAGACGTAATATGGTTGAATATGATTGTTAATTAAAAATTTGCAATTTTTCACAAAATAAATTTAATACGACCGGTTTCAATGTAACTACATCATCATCATCAGGACCGAATGATGATGTAGTTACATTGAAGCCGGTCGTATTAAATATTATTTTGTGTAAAATTGCACAATTTTAATCAAACAACTGTCAATTGTTTAAAATAAATTATAAAAAAGCTGATGGGAGACGTCGGAGAGGTAAACAACGAAATTATGCAAATGTTGGCAGTGGAGAGCACAGCTTTGAAGGCTTCCACAAATCAATCTAAGGAATCATTTGCTACGTGGTGAAATATTGAAATTAAATATTTTACTGTACTTGTAATGCTTCCATACAAATATGCAGGATCAGGATCTAAAAAGTGAAGTGAATAGAAAGGAAAACAAACGAAGAATTTCTGGGAATGGTGGGGAAGGAAAGAAGTTCGTTGAGAGAAATTAAAAAAAAAATGGGAATAATTGATTCAGGGCGTTATGAGTTCCCATGGACTGTTGAAGACTGTGGTAGGGTGGGGGGCAGAAATTTTGGCACACTAGGTAGAGGCAGCAAAATAAGAGGCAGAAAGTATTGGCAGTTTAAGAATTATTTATGATAAGAGGTGTTTATTTAGTATCGTGCAAAGCGGGTCTTAGAAATGTAACACAGGTGACAGAGTATTGGATCCATCAAAAATATACCTTAACCGGTAGATTTCTCTTTATAATTAGCATTAATTTACACCTTATGTAATGATGGGGAAAATAAAAACACACTTATTTCATTATCAATTATACTTTAATGGCCAGGTAAGTATTTCAATGTATGAAAGAAGAGGCTCGGAGTCCCTTTTTATACATGTATTTTTTCTCGACTGGTGGGGAGGGATACACGACTCAGAATAGTTTCAGAGAAAATTCCCGGTAAGTATTATCCTCGTATCCTCCGAAAAGTCGTGGTGTTATTAGGGAGACGACCGACAGATGCATCTTGCACCATCAGGAATGAGTGAGTAGTTTGTCTGGGGTAAGATTTAGAAGGAACGGATGAAGTGTAGTGAGAAGCCCGGCATTGTCATTAGCCTACTCTTAGCAATAGGCGCCAAGTGATCACACAATTGCACGTCGCATCCGACGGACGGCGTACTCCACTTTCCGCGTTCTCCGCACAACACCCCATTTGTGGACAGAAAGAACACTAAAATATTCTGTCGCCCCTGAGATTTAAACCCGGATCTTCGGGTAAGAAAGCCAATAGACTATTCATCACAACAACCCGATCCCCTTGTGATAGGTTTGTTTTTTCCTGGGACCTTGGTAATTAGTGTTATTCTTAGACAAAATTTTCCCAATTAAACGGAAAATAGTTAAATTAAACACTAATATTAGAATAAGTTTATGGTTTTGTCAATATGTTGCATAGTTTGCACTTCTACAGCCTCTAAAATATATCGCAAATTCCGAGATCCCCAGACTAGTATAAAAATTTGGTCGTGACATCACACGTGGGGATGAGGCAATCCTCCACCTTAAGTGTTTTGTCTTGAGAAGAGTTCGATTGCTTTTCATTAAAACTTTGGTTAACCAGATGATGAGAGTTGTAGCAATTCTTCGTGATGCAAGCTCGTCGTTTTGCCTTCATTAGATACCAGGACTGTAGCGAAGGTAAAGCAATTTCTACGCATTAGGGGAAATATAAATAGACGCTGGAGGTATTAAGCACGCACGTTCGACCGCTATCGAGTATTCTTCTTTTGGAATTATTATTCCATACCTTAAAACAGTCCATCTGGGAACTTTTTGGTGTCGGTTTAGTTTTTAATAGCTCCTTAATCAAGCAACCCTTTTATAAACCCTTTGGTGACGGCGTGGTGATATAAGGGGCCAAATTCGACCTCGACTCCGGTTCATCCAATGCATCCGAGGTGGAGATTTCGGAGCAGCAGGAGTTATAGGACCTGCAGAAATGCGTATTTGCCTCCAAGCGTTAAATCCCCTGTCGGACTATCGGTCAGGGAATGGTCAGCTCATAAATCTATCACAAAAACCACTGGGATGGTAGCTGCATAGAAACTCTTTGCTGCCAATTCGAAAAGGGGTAAATTGCGAAGTCAATACACGAAGTACAAGAATATGTAGGTTTAAGCATTGTATTGTGTGACGACGAATGAGTCAAGTTTTAATATTATTAAAATGACCATAAAATGTTTGTCTTAAAAATTGACTTACCTTCCGAATGAATACAATGGAAAACTTGAAATACTGACGAATAAGATTTAACATAAAATTCCTTTATATTTAGCTGATCTTCATCTTCAGTCATTATCATCTTACGAAAAAATTATTATCGAAGAAATAGCCGTCTTATAATTCAGAAAAAATTAATGCAAAATGCTCTGGTAAAGGGGATTCACCAACCTCGAATTGAAAAGCACATTGTTCTAAGACGTTTGCTGTGAAAGCCTTTAGTGTGTTTTACGCGAATGTTTAATTGAAATAATACCTTGAGTGTGTGTATATACTCGTATTTGTGACTTAAATCATTACACACGATTTACCTACACGCCTATGTAAATGGAGGTTTGTTAAATGTATTCCTTTTTAAACTATCCGGTGGGTTGAGAGCTTTGATATCGTATCCTTTTCAGACATCTTTTGGTGCATGTGCTCACCATATGGGATTTGGTTGAGAAACTTTTAAATCACAGTGAGTGGAAAGTTTAATGGAGGACAGCGAATAATACTGAACTTAAAAATCTTTAAAAAATTGTGATTATTATAAATATTAGACTTCGTTTTCTCCGCAAAAAGTGATAGATAAAAATTCACTTTTTTTAATCCCTGAAATCTCTTTCCAATTCACCGTCGGTGCTTCTCCCTGACGTCACGTACACATGCTCTAGTAAAAATATGCTTATGACATTCAGCAATTGATTTCGACCTGCAGCGGGAAGCCATTGAATTTGATTTGATTTGGTTGCGTCTCCGAATTGAAAATGTTTAGAAATACATTTGACATACTTCTAAGGTTGAATTTATTCCATTTTTCTACGATTAAAATGCTGTTTCGGGGAGGTAGCATCAAAAACAGGCGCCATAAGGAGCGAATGATTTTGGTTTCTCATTTCTGCATTTACAGTATTTCGCTACAGGTGGCGAAATTGGCCTTCTTAAGATCTCTCCAACGAATCAAGGAAGATTGATCAATGCAGTCTCACCTGAATTGAATTATTCCCAGGGCTTGATTTTACTTTTTGAAGGAACGGAAGCTAAGGCACAAAATATCGCACTAGGCGTTACGTTTCGTGTCATTTGTTTCCTCATATCCGCTTATTTGAGAATCATGGTATTTTTGTATGTTTCGTCTCTCCCGCGAAAGTCTCGGGTTGAGGACAGAATAAGGAAACGCAATAATCACTTTTTGTGTCGATTTATATTTCAGTTATTTACCCTGCAGAGTCCAGCGTGGGCACATTTCAACGTCCTGTTCCAATTTGATAAGCAGCGGGTTCAAAAAATAATTTAATGGGAAGTGGCTTGTTTCCACGACGTTAACGTATTCATACGATCAGTAAAAAGTCAACTACCTTTAGCGGCATTCATTAAGCTGTGCTCAATGAAACCGTTAAAGCCAGTTCTATTCCTCGTTGTGACAAGCATTGATTTTGTTTCCAGTAGAAAATTCTGAGGAGTTTATATACTCTTCACCCCTTTGGCCATACGCGAACAATGTCCCTTAACCTTACCACTCGCTTTGGATCGCCATAACCGGAAATATGGAAATTGAGGAATCTCCGGGTTGACATTTTATAAGAGTAAGAGTTCAGTTCAAGGAGGATATCTCGGGAGATGACGCATGAATCCATCCAAAAATGATTTATGGGCGAAGCAATGTAAGAATTTCGTTTCATACTGAAACTCTTCAATAATTATATAAGGAAAAGTTTTCCATGGACTCCGATAAAATGAAGGGAAATTTTTCTCGTTATTAGTGGTCTTCTAAATGAGCAGTTAATCACTTCTAAATGAGCAGTTAATTTCCTACACAAATATAACATTTCTGACATGCGAGGTCAAGGAGTCGTGCGATGAACTTCTCTCATGCACATCTCGGAAGTAGTTGATTCATTTGGTCGCGATAGCCTCATGGACTTATACAACGGCGTATTATATTCATTTTGAAAGAAAACCGTGTTCGTTCAAAATTTACGACAAGTGTCACATTGAGCCGAATCATGTTTACTTTAAAATATCACAGTGCCCTCAACATAAAGGGAAACCCTCAGGGTATTTTCAGAGTTTCAGTGGAGGAAATGGCATGTGCAGCATTTGAAAGTGTTATTCTCTTTACAAGTTACATCAGCAAAAAAATGACGGAAAGCAAAATCTAGAAGTCTAGTTCCTTAACCCCTGTTACGGAGCCCCAAACCGTGAGGTGTTGGCTGGAATATGAGTTCCCAAAATAATAATGCCAACTTCGAACCCGCGTTTCCAAAAGTGATAGTCGCTTTCATTTCTTTCATGTATTTTAACATGAATCGAAGCCACCTAAAATCTCAAATTAAAATGTTGAATACACGTGTAATGCTTATATCCTGAGAAATTAGGTGATTTATTCAATTTGAATTTGAAACCTCTTCGCACAAAAGCTTTCGTCGCCTTGTTCCGTATCTCATATTTGAGGTGGACGGAAGATTATTCTAAGTGGAAATCTTCGTTTTCTGCCTTTGAATAGAGTTTATCTGTATGCGGAGAGATAGAATGAATTGATCTTGTGATCTAACATCCCTGCCACACGTCTTAGTGACGGCTTGAAGGGTGAATTGTAAATGTAGATTTTGTTTACATTTTCTTCATGCGGGTAGTGTCGCTTCATCCAATATTCCTCTATCAGGGGCGCCGGAGGAAGGCAGTAAGAAGAACCATGGCCCCTCCATCCTTAATTTTTGGTGAACACAATAATATTACATACGCTAAAAGAAATTTTTCATCCAGCATTTAAAATATACAAAAGGAGGGATAGGTGCGCAGGAAATTACTCTATTTCTGGAAAATTAGTTGAGGGATAGAGGCGGTAACGATATATGAGAAAATTTCGTTAGCCTTTCGTCTTCCCCACATTTTAAAATTCAACTTGGGTAAAGATCCTTAGCCCCTCCCATGGAATACAACCTTGACGTGGCGGTAGGGCTTTTGTGTACCGATGTTTCCTAGAGCTGTGCTGGCGGGAGCAATGACAATTGCTCCTGGTAGGGTCAACCATGCCAGATAGGTCGAAGGCTAGGAGCCAGACGAAAGGTAGTTGACGCAGTGTCTGTTCTTCAGTGAGGCGGTTGCAAAGGTGTCTGACCCCAGTGAGGCGGCCATTGAGTGATGGTGTCACGTTTCACACTATTGAGGAAGACAAAGGAAAACCATCTCAATTATTAATCCCATGATTGACAGTACAGATAAAATGTGTCTTGGCAACTAATGGACTCGGCCCAATGGGCCTTGTGTCGTGTCCAACAGCGGGAGAGACAAGGTTTCCGCGGTCATCATCTCATGAAACCCTTGCAAAAGAGAACCAACAGCAGTAGGATAGAAGATGCGGAAGAAGACCGCATAAGTTAGAATAAGAACTTGGAATGTTAGGACAATGTTAAGGACAGGTAAATAGAGGATGTAAAGAGAGAGATGGAAAAAGGAAATATAGATATTTTAAGTCAATGTGAGGTGAGATGGGAGGATAGCGGGGATTACTGGAGTGATGGTTATAGTGAGTAATATACAGCGAAAGGGGCGAGACCCAGCGAGGAGGAGTTGCCATAATATTGAATAAAAGATAGGAAGAAGCGTAGACAGCGTAGAAAAAGGAACGGATAGAATATTACTAGTTGGTGTAAAAGCAGAACCGACGAACTTGGTCATTGATCAGGTATACGAGTACATGCCACCAAGAAGTGATAAGGTGGAAGTCCATAGGATGTACGATCGGTTAGAAGATTACTATCGCCCGTTTTCCTGCAGGGAAAAATTTGATAGTGATGGGGAACTGGAATACGATGGTAGGCGAAGGAAAAGATGGTGAGAAGGTGGGAGACTACGGTTTAGATATGAGGAATGACGTAGGGGAAAAAGCGATTTAATTCTGCTGGAGACGGGGGTTACTCATTACTAACACTTGGTTCAGACACCACAAAAATTCATAGATATGTCTGCCACGCTTTGCTGCAATTGAAAACGAAGGAACATAGTATGGAGATTGGGGATTGGTGATGACTTAGAGTATACCCTTTGAAAAGCACTCATTCCCACTTTCGTGAATTGGCTGAGAAAAATACATCGTTTGTCCGTGTGGTTTAATCGTCATCTAAAATAATCAATTTTGCAGCAAGCTGATAGTTTATTGGGATTTAATTGCATCGATATGTGCTTATAATGTGCAGAGGTGCTTTTAGATCCGTTAGATTTTTGATATATGTTATAACTCCTTTGATATATCTCCCAAGTTTATCGTCTTTTAAACATTTGATTTCACTTGACATCTTCAAAAAGCTCAATCGAATACAGGAGTGCTACCAAAAATGGAAAACTCTCACTTTTAAGTAATAATTTAGGCTCCATCGATATTCTGTTCTTCATGGATGATTGCATGACCTCTGACTTTGATTTTTCCTTCGATTCCCTTCCTGATCTGAGACGCATGTGACGACATATTCAAAGATATAGCTCGGTGCTTCTGAAATTTCTGCTCTCGTATTCCCCTGTACCGGAACCATTGCACGCCATTCGAAATACTTATCCAGCCTTCCTCTTGTAATAAATGGTGCCAGGGGGGCAATAGTTAAATACTTACAATCAGTAGAGTCTAGTGGAATATGTTAGTAACTCACAGGCTCGGTGACGGTGGTCCCATTCACTACCAGCGAGACCTATGTTAGATTACTGCATTGTGCACTGACTTATTTAAAATGTTGAAAAAATAGTTGATCCAAACAACTGTTATTGCTAAATACCTTAGACTTAGCTTTCGCATTGAGTGGATAATCGTAATTAAACGCTTAAACTTTAGATGTAAATTTCAGTTCGTTGTTAAGAGATAAATGTCAAAGGAAAATTAGTCAGAAAAGGGGAGTTCCATTAATTAATGCGAACACGGTGACAAGAAAGGACTAGGACTTTTCGAAGCGCTAAAAGGCAAAGAAGGAACGCAGTGGTCCTTTGGCAGAACTCAACGAGACTAATTGGGTAGGAGACGAAGGTGAAATCACGGAACGGCCACAGACGAATGCTTCCGTGGAGATTAAGGCCAACAGGGTTGAATGTGGCGTCCGAGGTGGACCCTCGAGTGAAATGCAGTGCATCGCGGTTGCTGCAGTTATCAGGGGAGGGGGACCCACTGCTGAGGTCATGAAAAACGGGCGGGCATTAAGGGCGTAGTGGATGTTTTCCAGGGAGCACTCGTCACCATGGATTCTTTGAGGGCCGGAAATATTCACTGTGATCGAAATGAACTGTTTTGATTAGGGGTGGATCTGAAAATACTCTGAAGAGTGCGACTATTCATTTAAATTAGTGGACAAAATTTAAATCTAGAAATTATTATTCATCCACGTTTACGTCTTTACCTGGAAGTCATCTCATCCTCGGCTCACCCATAAGGGCGAGCCGAGGATGAGATGAGGAAGAGAACCCTTATATTAATTACCCACGGTGAATATTAATTTGTAACTAGTTGAGAATGAAAAATTGGGTTAAGATAAGTCATTAGTTCCTTAGATGTAGTTCTTTGTATAGGCTAATACTTCACTCTAAGGTTACCAGCTGCTAGTAGTGATAATAATGCAATGATAGCCGATTACAGAAGTGACCGCAAATTAGATGTATTACTCAGTCCATAGGTGTCATCGATCATTACACTAATTGATTGTCATATACAGGGAACAATTGTATATTAAACCTGTACATCCATTAATTATCTTTCAGATTTTATTTTGGGAATCCAATTTCCCAAGTACAAATGAGTTCGTATTATGTTTTAGAATCTTAAGAGAGCTGCTTCAAAAACACTCTAGATAACATTTCAACTTTCTGTCCATCAGAGATCTCAAGCCTAACTCGTTTAACTTTTTCTAGGTATAGAGTGTCCCATCGTCTGGCAATAACATCGTTTTACAAGGTTCTCGATATATTTGTGTAATCTAACGTGTGTTGCAGGGATCCCTTACACTTAATTCTATGGTTACGCTAAACTTTATGCTGCAAGGACGGCGGTGTAGTAGCGCGTAGCTTGTAGGTAGTGGTATAGCTTTCGGCTTTCAAACCGCCGGAGGGTCTCCGGTTCAAATCCAAGTTGATATTTTTCGTTGGCCTTATTTGAAATCTACGGGATGCAGTTTTCTGGTCACCATAATCCTGCGTGAAGCCGAAGGTGGCGCAGAGAATGGAATCGATCTCCTCTCTTCCATGTTAAACTTGATAATTCCATTCACCTCCGGCCTAGAGGAAAGCTCTCTACCTTCTCCCTTTAAACTCAGCCTTCGTGGTTAGATTTATTTTTTCTTGATCATTTACTCTCCTGCTTGGGAGCCCCTTATGATTCCCTCACGTCAAAAATTAATTTGAAATTTTGACGAGGGAGATTACCAAGAACTGGAAGGCCATACGGGCTTGCGTGAATCCTAATTGGCTAACATTAGCCGAACCGATTCACCATCTCATCGCATTTCCCCCGCACCTCTTTAATAAATGCGTTTAACAATAAAATGTTTTTTTTTTTAGATTAGCAGCGGCACCACGGCCCGCTCACTGCACACCGTAAAGTATCCAACCAAGAGATAAATGGGATTCCCTACCGCCTACCCCTTCACTCCGCCACCTGTAAAAAATTATTGCTCTTCTTCCCTACTCAGTTTATCAAGTTTTTAACGACATATAGTTTTCCATCGTGAAATTTCCGTTCGTTAATTACTAAGATTAAATGAGAAGCTTTAAAAATAATTGGAAAATTATCCGTCATTCCCGCAGAAACATTCCCGTGTTGAGGAGAGATTTTTTGAAAACCCAGTTGGATGGTTATCTTGAAGGCTTACGCGTAATCTAGGACTTTGGATGCTTCATCAACCATTCGTAGGTTTCCCCCTCTCTGGTTATTTTTTGTCAACTATTTCACCACCAGGTTCGTAAGGCCATTGCGACCCGAAGAATAAACGAATGTTTCTAATGCATGTGGGCCGTAATATTTGGGGGTGGACGTGGGGGCATTGGAATGTGAAAAATGAAAAAGGAGTTCGTTTGAACAAAGGACAATATTCGCAATCTCTCTCCCTCTAGATTGTGGAACGCAGACCTCGTGAGTCGCAATCACCGTCGGGGTTTACGAGGGAGAAATTCTGCGGCAGTGATCCGCCAATCGTGCTTTGACAAATAAAATGGGTGAAGGAAAGAAAAATAATAACAAAGAGCCGTCCGCATGCTCCCAATCAGGTTAGTGTAAAACATTGACCCTCGTGAGTCGCAACCACATTCGCATTCAGAGTACGCGACGCAGTTACCAGCCAATCATACTGCAATTACTACGGAAATAAACAAAGAAGTAACTGGTGATATGGACACGAGCTCCGTCGTCGTATTAAATATCACACTGGAGCCATCAGCGTACAAGACCAAGGTACGTAACGACAACTCCTTCACCAGTGAACCTGAAATTATTTCGTCTGTCGCAATTACAATCGCACGTAGACCCACAAAAGGAAGGGAGGCTCCACAAAACCTTAATAAAACTGAAAAAGTAAGCCTTCTCCCGGTTAGACAATTTTGCTAAAGATTCGCTAACTAAATTCCACGTGCTTTCATGAGAAACCACGCGAACTTCTCTCGCACAACTCCGAGTATCACCATGCGGAATTTGACGGTGAATCACTCACAATTCTTTTGTGTGTGCGTTTTTTTAAAATTTAACTTCTACGTCGCACAGATAATAGATTCGCTATTACATCTTTTGTAGACAGTGTCCATTCATTTTCTGCATGACAAGTACACTCTCCACGATGGGGGGAGGGGTCGCACTGGAGCTACTTACGACCGGAGATGGAAGAGGTACGCAAGCTCCCTAGCTGGACCGACCCCGTATATTTTTGTGGAACGTGTCCCAAGGCGTCTCGTCAAGGGGGAGACGAGGGTCCCATGAGGCCACCAGAACATCGTCCCCATTACTCTTCCCCCGCCAACCTCACACCCTCAGCAGCAGACCGTAACATCTCGTAATCAATCCGACGAGGGTCGCTCCCCCACCAGCTACTTGAATGCAGCTGAGGTCCTTAGGTGCCTTCTCCGTACTGAAGATGTCTTCGCAGAAATGCGTGTGTATTCCGTATCCCAGAACACTATGTTTGAACTTAACCGTGAAAGTGAGTCTGAATTTGGGATGGACGACTGATTTGAAATCAACGATAAGTCTATACCGTTATAACGGAACTGTCAACTAAACGATTTGATGTATTGATTTAATCTCATCGATACAATTTAGCATGGAGTCAAATGCAGAATCAGAGATGCCAGTCAGAATCGAGAACCGTTGTGAAAGCCGCTGATTTCTTTTCTAAAACTTCCGTCGCATCTATATTTGCCAAGAATAAAGATTTTTAATGAAAAATACGGTATGTACTCATGACTCCTTGAAATGACATTTCCTGTGTGACATTGAAGGTCTAAATGTCATACTTTCAAGCCAGACAAGGTCGTATCCGTATTTCAAATGTTCATTTACAAATTTGGATAAACTTGCTCATCAATTCAAAAAAAAATCTCGACAAAATTACTGATTTAATAATAAGTTGGAAAAAATTCATGATTATCGAATAAAAATTATCGAAGCTGATATACGAGTATCTCTCGTATATCGATGCACTACACCCATCTCGAGTGTGGATACATACGACAATGTGATTTGGGGTTCATGAGAGCTGGTAAGCCATTTCCTACGTCTACGATTAGATTTGATTTCGATTTAAAAGATCATATTCCGCAGTAATTGCATTAGAACAACTGAATCAATTAAAGGTACAACGGAAAAGTAACCATCACAGTAAGGATCTAATTTTTGAGTGGCTTCTCTTAGGGGCAGCGATTAAACGAACTGTCCTCTGCACACTGTCAGCGCTTGTGGGGGTGGCTTTCGACCAGGAGTTCGCCCATGGTTAGGTGGAAACCCGAAAAATATCATTTGTTATCAGCCTTATCATAATGGAAGAGAAATAAAATTAACAACAAAATTAAACTAATGCCGCCGCCGACATAGAGACCGGCGCCCGTGGCTTCATCAACTCAACGTCCGGAGGCGAATCACGTGATTGGCAAGCGTCGGACAAGCTCGTCATTGTGCCGAGTCCGCAGCGGTAGCCCGTGATGTAAATGCAGATTCTCTCAGACCAGCGTAGTAGTTGTGTTTTTATCAGGGGAGGCGATCGACACCAGAGATCATTTGCGCCATCGATGGGTTATTCGGCAGGGGTAGAATGTTACAGGGAAATGGAGCAAGAGTGGAGAGAAACCCGGTCGGTATTAGCCCACCCTTTAACGAAAGGCCCCAAGGGTTTCACGATTCAATATCCCATCTAACGGACGCCGTGGTCACCTAACGTGCTCTCTACACAGGGCACCCCAAGTATGGATCGGGATACCACTGAAAAATCCTGCCACCACCGGGATTTTGAACCCGGGCCCTCGGAGTGGGAAGCCCACACCACACAATCATAATATGGTGACACCATATTATGGTCGCCAACTATTAGGAAAATACGGTCCACTAAACTCATGGTTCTGAATCCCAGGAATCACTAACACGATTTATTTTAGGCACAGACATACATGGAGCAATAATCTTAAAGCTTCCTTTTCATTACAGTAATAAGGTGATTACACCTGTTCAACTGTATCAAAATTATTTGCGTAATTATCTGCCGCTGCTAGTTTGAATTTTCTCCACGGGGTATGAAAAGATCCGCGGGCTACCCGTTTTGCGACCACAAGACCAGCACTGGTATTGTGTGCAAAATATAAAAGGGAAATCATGTCATATTATGCGAGAAAACATAATTTAATCATGGTGCGATTACTCTGCCACACCTGGAGCCCAGTTTTGTTGGAGGACCGGTGCTCCGTTCCGCTCTGCTCACAGGGTCAAGATCTGAGCGGAGCGGACAGAGGATAGAGAGTGATTGTGCCGACGCCACGCTAATGGATGGGACTTCTATGAAAAAAAAACCGCCATGGAACTTTTATTAATTTTGAAAAAAAATATTACTTTACTCGAAAAATACGAACCACATCCATATTTTCAGCTCTCACCACATACTGTATTCTTCCTATTGTAGCATCAAATTATTAATTTATATTGATTGAGCGCATGGCAATGTTGGAAAATGGGACTTGAGTTACTTATAACTTGGCTGGCCCGGGTAGAGGCGTGGTAGCGTCCTCATTTAGCAATCCAAGGGTCGTGGATTCGATTCCCGCCTGGGTGGATTTTTCTCCACCTAGGGCTTGGGTGTTCGTAATTGCGTCCATTTTTATCATTATTTATAATCCAATGTAAAAGGCCAAAAAGTGCTGTTTTCGGACTAAGGCTAAATAAATAAATAAATTATAGCTGTAAGTAACTCAAACCAAAGGTAGTAAATGTTCGCTTAGATATTGTACGTTTTATAATGTAGTATTGCGTGTGCCTATTTGTTAAATAAAGTTTAGGGTTATTTATTAAGTGAACGTCATTTATTGAAATTAAATGAATTTTTATTTCATTTTATTTTTGGCCTAATGGGTTCGACTCCCATGCACGTCTATCTGGGCACCCTCAGCTGCACCTAAGCTGTGTGATTTTTCGGGTACCACAGCTTCATGGTGACCATAGGCGACACAGGGAAAGGATATGGTCCCTCCTACCCTGATAGATAGATAGTCGTCTCTATTTTGGACGAGATTGAGACTATCGAGTCTCTTCCACCACCTAACCCCTCGTCACACATTTATAATATTAAACTTTTAAATAAATTTCACAAAGAAAACACAACTAACAATAAAATTAATACAGATTATATCTTAGAACCAACATATAGCAACACAATAGATTAGTTGCCTAGTTAATGAACACTACGATACCAAATATACAACACACACATACAATACGAGCAAATACTATGCGTACACATACGGATATTTGCAAACAATACTTGTAAAACAATATCCCTGGTTATACTTACAATCGACAATACAAAGTATGATGCTCCTGCGAAATAAAAAGGATATCGAAGTCTGTTTACTGCTGTATTTTTCACTGGTTGATTTGCTGGGAAATTAGTGATTAATGAAGTGTGTGCTTGAATGATGGGAGAGAAGGTGCATTCGTTATAACGGACGATAGATCATTCCAATGACGACATGCTGGGACTGCAAATGACTGGTTGTATGTAGTTGCTCTATGATGAGGGATAACGAGTTTTTGATTACCTCTGGTATTTAGTTTATGTATTCTATCAAGGCTATTGAAGTCATTCTTAAATACTGATGGATTTTATAATTTAGTATTTGGTAGAGTACGGACAGCATGCGGAGTTTCCTGCGAGAATCCAGAGATAGCCAGTTAATTTTGTTAAAATAATCTGTAATGTAGCCTGTAATTTTCAAATTGTAATTGAAGCGAACGGATGAGTTAAATGTCCTTTGTAGTTTTACCGACAGTTCGTTTGAAAGCTCTTGATTTTCTTTGTCACCATAATCAAAGTGAGAAATAATGGGAGAAGAAACTGCTTTTTTAATGTGATGGGCATAACATACTGATATTTTCTAATGAAGTGGAGGGATAGATTGACAGTTCTGCAAGTTTTAAACACTTGGAAGGACCATTATGTGTAAAATTCTCACGCCTTTGGATTCAGAACTGGGTGAAGAAACTCTAGCATCACATGTCAAACCGACAAAAAAACTTTATTTTGAAAAAATAAATAGGTCTTCAGTAATAAGTAGTAGTAATAAATAGGTTTCCGAATCTCTCTCCCTTGGCTGGCCCTGGATCGTCGCTCTGAGAGAGGGAGGCACTCGCTAAGATAGACAAATTTCACGTCTCCCTATTTTAGGCCTGTGGACTCATTTATTCATTACTTTCCCAATCCCATTTATTCCTCCTTCCGCGGGAATCATCTCGATTACGAAAATGCTAATCCTCCCGGCTTCCCTTCAACGGGCACCCCATATCTTCCTGCCTGGGGCGTGGTATCTCCTCTTAGTTCATCAGTCACCGCGTGAAATTCAGATTACCGATACGCCACGTGGCCACCGCGATGCGAAACACATATGAGGTGTGGTGGCGGCCACTCCCCCCCCCCCTTTCCACCACATCCGCCCGAGGGGCGAGGTGTAAATGGCCCCCGGGCCTTGTTGGGGATGGGATGCGGGGTGAATGCGCATCAGGGAAGGTTGGAGGAGGGACGTGTCCCCCGCCGCAAAACCCACTCCCTATTCACTCCTCCTCCCCTATATCCCCGACAGCCGCCATCCCTCACGCATGGGAATAAGCTGCCTTGGGTTGGCACGGAGGGTTCTGAGTCATCCCTTCGGATTCGGAATACGAGGGAGGGGTGTTGAGGGGCAGAGGGGTCGACGCGTAGCGGCTAAGTGCTGCAGCTTCCAGTAATGGCCTGCCGAGTCGGCGGCCACAGCCGCTGTGAAAACTCAGGGGTCACGGTTTAAACCCTGCTGGGGGGGGGGAGATGAAAAGAGGGCCGCGGATGAGAGAGAGCCGGGGGTTAAATGAAGAAGGGGGTGGTTCCCATCAGCACTAGAACACTAACCTCAGGACCGGATTCAATTTTGAAGCAAAAGTCGGATGTCGTAATATCGATGCAAATGCATAAACTACGAGTATTCGTAATGGTGATGGACGGCATGATGGGAAAGCACATATATTAGGTAGACGGCTAATAATTGACAAGTTGATAGTGAAAATAAAATTATAATTTGAACTCGTTTTAATATTAGGGAGCTCCCCAAGAGCCGACTGTTTATCTTGGGAGGATTTCTTTCAGATTATCATTCGCATTCATGAAGGTGGAAGATGCTAAATTATGTGACAAACGCCCACCAGATTTGTATGCATGTTCGTGAAGGTATGACTAATGGAGCATGACGTTATTTTTGATTGGATAGTTACTCTAGCTGAATACATAGGTTCATAAGAATGGTTTTACCATGCGCGACTACGAGTACTGCAAAGAACGATCACTACAGCAATACAACTTCTCACACCGTCCACATCACGTACAAACAATATTTTAATAAGTTCAATAGTATAATAATCACTGTTCAATAAGTTTATCACCCAGAGGCTGCTTTACATTTATTCTAAAAAATCCTAAAATTGGATGGAAAGGGCTCAAACAAACCTCAGGGTAGCTGGTTCCATTCAACAATAGTTCTGTTTAAACAAGTGTTTTTTTCTTATTTGTATTTGTGTTATTATTTTTTTAACTGTGGTCGTTTATTCCCTTAAAGTTTGGTTTGTCTATCCCTTTCCATAAATCTTCGTCATTTTTAACAATTCTATGCATCGCGCCTAACCTACTCCTTTTTCCTCTATTTTTCAAACGCGTCTTACGCTATAATAAATCTGTGGAAAAGTGCAAACTCTCCTTATATTCATTATGAAGAACTTCCACGATCTTAAGCCTGAATCTGTTGAACTTCCCCCATTTCAGTTTATCCAAACTTTCCGTGACACTCTGTTCTTTTGTACCTTCCGAGTACATATCTTGCTGCATTTCTTTGAACTTTTTCCCTGTTTTTAATATATGCCACCTCATGTCGTCCCATGCCATCCACCCTATCGTTGGTTAATAGGGAGGGGACGAAAAAAGTGAATATATATATATATATATATATATCATATATATGAACGATAACGCACTCAGGGTTTCCTTCCCCCCCAGCCCAGTTTCCTTTTTAGCCAAGTTACCCGAGTTCCATGAGGGGGGGGAGTGGAGGAGTCAACACACAGGGTACCGTTCTCGTCGGTTAATTCAATGGCCGCCGAGCCGAATTCAATTTCCTGCATGCAAGCTGCATCATGGGATAGTTGAAAATTTCCGATTTGAGTCTGCTCCGGGTTATATATCCATTCGTCGGAGTGCCCACCTTTATCATTTTAAGGCTAATGTCCGATTTTATAATGCATGTCCACTAGTTGGAGCATCTCTTGAAATGAAAGACTTGGACCGATTTTAATTTAATTTTTATCTTTCTCTTCCCATTTCATAATTGCAAAGACAAGTTTTTTGGAAAGGATTTCTCTAATTTCTACTCTGGTGGTGTGAATAGTAGAAGAGTACGGTTTTTTTTGTCTCTCCTAGCCCTAATGAAAATTTAGGCCCCCGTTATATCTCAACCGTTCATGGCAACCGCACCTCTTTTCCAAGCTGCATAAATAGGAGAATTATAAACAATTAAATGAAGTCTCAAAACTTTGTTCTATTTATGAAAAAAATTATCCACAGTGAGAAACACATTTTCCCATTTCTGGGAAGTCTGACGAAATTAAGTCACTTAAGCTCGTAGGGTCTTAGTATAGTCTTTTTTCCCTTCCTCTCCCATATCTTCCCTCATCCCCTACCCACCCGACATGGTGCTTGTACCCCCTGACATACATCTTTTTGATGGCTCACGAGGTATTTATTTAAGTAGATGTGCAGCAAATAAAAAATTTCCCATGACGTCCAATCCTGAGGTAATTTCACTAATATTTATTTTATTAATCAGTGCTGTGCATACGGTTTGTTTTCCACTGAAAATCTAGCACAGAATATTTTAAAGGGAGAGCAACATTTTTTTTAATATTTTAAAATCTAAACTGCATTTTATATTTTCAACATTTCATATGAACATGAATATAAAAAATTAATCTGTATTTTTTTTTAATTTTGATGAAGACATACTAAAAAGTAAAAAAAAAACTTGTTGAAGATTGAACGAATACGTTGTGATTGAGCAGTTACTGAATGGCACTACAGCGATGCGCAATTTTAGTAATTTGAGTGTTACAGTAACAGGAACTCTGATTACTTCGCTGGAAATCATGCATGACGTAAAAAAAGGCCGTTTCACCCTGGCTGTTTAATATCGTAGTGGCGAATCGTGTGAGGGATGGATGCGTGGAGGTGTGAATAATAAGCAGTCTTTTTTGCTCCAGCGATGAGGCATTGCTTGCTGGGGGGTATATCCACCTCTACCGGGAGGTTTTGACAGCTTCAGCGAGGTAAAACGTAGTATGGACTCGATGATGTATGCATCTAAAAGGATATTAATTGTTTGCAATAAGGAGAATGGAATTCCATAGTGAGAGAAAACGGGAAAATAATGAAACAAGTGCATGTTTTATATATATATATATATGTTTTAGTTTCTGTGTTTGCTATGACTATTTAGTGAATTCACATTATATATATATATATATATATATATATATATATATATATATATATATATATATAATTAGGTAATCTACCGTTTAAGGTAGGTTTTTGGATGGACACAACTATCAAATAAACATTTTGTGGCTCCCCACCTAGCAAACTAATCTATATCGGGTCCCTCTTCATCTCGATATATATATATATATATATATATATATATATATATATATATATATATATATATATAAATAAATGGGAATGTATCAAGAAAGGGATATTGGAAGCCGCTAAAGACACTATAGGAACCGTTAACGGGAAAAGGATAAGGAAACCATGGGTAACGGATGAGATGATTGCAAAGATGGATGAGAGAAGAAGATGGAAAAATGTAAAAACAGAGTAAGGCAAAATGAAGTACAAAGAGTTAAACAATAAATTGAGAAGGGCTACAAATAAAGCAAAAGAAGAATGGTGGAAAACGCAATGCGAGGATATGGAAAGTTTACAGAAGAAGGGTGAAATAGGTGCTCTATACAGCAAGGTTAAGTTATTATCGGGAAGTAAGAAGGCAAGATCTGTGCTAACAGTTAAAGATAAATGGGGTAAGATAATAGTTGAACCAGGAAAAATCCAAGAGAGATGGAAGGAATATATAGAAAAACTGTATGGTAAAGAACTTAGGCCGACAAGGTTAGACATAGAAAAGGAACATGACGTAGACGAAGATAGCTTAGGTCCAGGCATACTCGACGATGAAATAGAAAGAGCATTAAAGGAGATGAAAGCAAATAAGGCTGTGGGGGTGGACAACATTCCTGTAGAAATGTTGAAATGGTTAGGGAAAGGAGGGAAGAAGGCCATATATAGACTGATTCGTAGTATCAATGAGGAAGGAATCTGGCCGGAAGATTTTGTGAGATCGGTGTTAGTTCCTATTCCAAAAAAGGCAAAGGCTTCGTCATGTGAGGATTACAGAACAATAAGTTTGATATCCCACGCAGCTAAAGTTATTCTCAGGATCATCAACAAAAGGATAGAGAGTAAGGCAAATGATTACTTAGGGGATGATCAGTTTGGGTTCAGAAAAGGAAGAGGTACGCGTGATGCCATTGCAGTAATGAGATCACAAGTCGAGAGGAATATAGAATACAATCAGGACGTTTTTGCCTGTTTTGTAGATTTCGAAAAAGCGTTTGATAGAGTGAATTGGGAAAAATTAAGGCGTGTATTGCAGAAAAAAGGAGTGGATTGGAGGGACAGGAGACTGATCCGCAACCTGTACATGTCTCAGACTGCTCAGGTGCGAGTGGGGAACGGAGAGTCCGCATGGGCCGTGTTAGGAAGAGGTGTAAGGCAGGGTTGCCCATTGTCACCGGTACTGTTCAACGTATATGTGGAGGAAATGATTAAAGCATGGGAAGAACTGGAGGTAGGAATGAAAGTCGGAGGGGAATTCGTAAAATCGGTTAGGTTTGCTGATGACCAAGCATTAGTTGCTCAGTCAGCCAAGGGGTTGCAAGCATTGTTGAGTGAATTGGAATTTCAGTGCGATAAATATGGGATGAGAATCAATATTAATAAAACAAAGGTTATGCGATATTCCAGAAAGAAAAAAGCTAAGCTAAATATTAAAATAGGCGGGGAAAAAATAGAGCAGGTAGAACAGTTTACATATCTCGGAAGTGTTTTGGACCAATACGGTCAAAGTGGTAGGGACGTAAGGAGAAGAATTGCGCTAGGCAAGGAGGCTTTCTCAAGGAGTTGATGACGGGGACGTTGAGTAGGGATGTTAAGACAAGACTCGTGAAAACTCTGATATGGAGCGTAGCTATGTACGGCGCGGAAACGTGGTCGCTGAAGCAGGAAGATAGACGTAGATTGGATTTGATAGTTGTGTCCATCCAAAAACCTACCTTAACCGGTAGATTACGTAATAATATATATATATATATATATATATATATATATATATATATATATATATAGGCGGAACGTTTGCAAAGGACGGTTGAATAAGTGAATAGATAAAGCGTGAGCATGGCTAAAGAAAAGTGCTGATAAGTAGTATGTAGTTAGAGTATACGAACTATTTTGAAATTTTATAGGATAGCATAGTTCATGAATATGTAGTCCTCCCCACTGTATTGTGTGGAAAACAAACGTGGAGGAGAGAAGACTAGTACGAAAATTGGTTGTGGGTATGTTGTTCTTGAGGAGTCTACGGTAGATATTGGGCGGGATAGGATGAGGAATGAGTGGACCACGAAGGAATGTTGATTGGATAAGTTAGTAATAAACGAATGAAAGCGATTATTCTCTGCTGTAACAATGTTTGGAGATTTGAGAGGTCAACTTTAATTGTCAAAAAGATGCGTGAGAGCAGAGTAAACGGCTAAAGAGGAAAGTGTTCTCCTTTCTTTCGGAATATGACCGAAAAGGCTATAATGGCGAGGAGTAAATACTCGTGGGCGAAATAGAAATTCTGGAATTATAATTTAATTTTCTCGGTCACTCTGATAAATAATCAACGACTAATAAATACATGAGATAATACTTTATCAAGAATCAAATATGCCAATCTTTCAGAGAGAGTTTGAACTTCTTAAATCTTTCCTGTGCATTCAGTATCTGCACTTGAAATAGTTATTAGACGATGACTATACGTGCTTTCGTTTCATTTTTTATATTTTCTATAAATGGTGTTCCTGTACAATTTTTTATGTCCTTCCTGTATAAATGTATGAACGAAAAAAATGGCTCTGCTTAACTAATGAATGAAAGGGTGCAGGTTGTTAAAAATGATTTTGGATTCCCAAGTATTTTTTACTTTCTCCTCTTTCGAAGACGTCGTAGTCCAGTTCGTAGAAAGTTATACTACTGAACGGAGGGTCCGGGTTCGTTTCCCAGGTATAATTCCGGGCACGTCTCTGGGCATCCTCAGCTTCGCCCGAGTTGTGTCATTTTTCGGGTACCAAATCTTCCTGGAAACCATAGGCGGCACAGGAAAGGATCTGCCCCCCTTCCCTAATGTGTGAACTTCACACGCCATTGGGTTTATTACTTGGTGAACCCTATCTTCAACGATGAAATCGACTTTCCTGTTGATAGGTGTGGTTATTTTTTCCCCTCTTCTTGCCTTCTCGGAGTGAAATGAGTTTTAAATCCTCCAGGCAATTATTTTTATATGTCAGAGTACTGAAACTAAGCTACGTGATAAAAATTTTGGAAAAATCCCCTGCGGAGAAGTAATATGAAAATGCGACTCGGGAGAGCTGCGGCGTCTAGCCGGAGAACGTGCGTGGAAATCCTAAGGTCATAGAGCCCGGCCGGGAGCTCAAAGACAGCTCCACTCTCCGATCGAACCGCCGCGCCGCCTCACCCTGGGGGGAAAAAATCCTCCACCGAGGGAAATCGCTTGCGTCGAGGGATGATCCCCGGGTCGACTCGCGGTAGGAGGGAGTGTCACCACGTCAGACGTCAATCCGAGGGAATGTTAATTAACAAATTCTCAAATGTACAGAAAAAAAATATATAAAAATATATAACATAGTATTTAACCCGAAAGTTTTGGTAGGTAATGGTAGAGTTCACCAGTACTAAGCCCGACGGCGTGTGAAATTCACACATTCTCGCAAAAATAATTCCTAAATCTGGCGAAAGTCTTAAGTCTTGTAAGATATTTAAATTCTTGTAATGGCTCCATGATTAAAGTTTGTTTCGACGGTCCCCGATTTCATCCCGCGTTTACTAAATAAGTTCTCTCAAGGTAAAATGACATGTATGCCGTAAATTTCACGTGAATTTACCTCCAGCACAGTAATCAGCGCAAAGGTTATTGGTTTTAATCGGTGTGGGTAGAGCTTACCCCATCCGAAATAACCCCGGAACTATAACTTAAGGTTTGTAAAAAACACTCATTTATGGTACCGTTCTATTCCCTGTGCCACCAATCAGGGTCCCACGAAGCTCTGTAAGTCAGAAAATTGCATCGATCGGATTTATATTTTGAACCATTGATAGCATCGAGCGGTATTTGAACCTGGGACTCCACTTTAGGATTATGTTAAGTTAGGTTTAAGAGTCATTCCCAGGTGCTTATCTTGTTTGAATACGATGGTTTCCGCTTCCACTTTGTGAAATTAAATTTTGAAGAATCAACAATAGCACCTTCTAAAATGGACATAAAATACGATTAGATATTTCTCATTCGCAATTGTTTGATTCTATTTTTTAGTTTTAAGTTTTGTTTCTTAATTTTCAATTCGAAAATTTCACGACTGCGAATTTTTTGGGTGAAATTTCACTATCCATTCTGTAAGCAAGAATAAATATTTCATAAAGAATAATTAATCTCTACTTGCAGCAACCTTGTGACCGTGCTGGAAGCCTTTCTTGCATAACCCTTTTTAATTCAGTGCACTAAGGTTTGTCCGTGCTGGTTCTGTTGAAAAATTTGTTTCCCACTGTCAGGACTGTAGTTAAGCGTGACACATTTTTCTCCTTCATTTTACGTCGTCTTTCAGAACCACTCCATCTTGCTACCATTTGTGGACTACCTTTGCTTTATCATATCCAAGTAGCTTCCCAAGGTTCCTTAACCTCTCGTTCCGCCCGCAAATGTTCCGAAAGAGCTTCCGGAAACGAAGTTTCCTGTTTTAGACCTTATCTAATTATTTGCCCGTTCATAGTGCTTCTTTTTTGTCTCGATCTTTTACTCCCTCATCGCCACCATTTCTTTGCACACAATTTCCCCTTTGCGACATTTCCATCAAATTTAAATGTCATGAACTTATATAAATTTCAAAATTTTCTTCTTGCACATCGTAAACTAGAGTGTATTATCGCAGTGTATTGTTTTACACCATTGATACTCGTTAATGCTATTATTTCGCACATTAATCTAATAGTACCACTGAATTCACGAGGAATTAATTTAAAATACATCTTTTTACTGAATATCTGCGAGGTTGACCCTTTATTTATTTTGTATTAGTCATAAAACAGCACTTCGGCCTTTACATCGGGCTTTGAACAATGATATTTATTTCAATTTGACAATGATATACCCCCAAACCCTAGTTGGAGGAAAAACCACGTCGGTGGGAATCGAAACCGTGACCTCTGGGATGGCGAGGACGTTACCACCCCGCCACCAGAGCCGGCAAATTGCTCGTTTCATCTCATTATTATCTAATGGTCGCCATATACGAGAAGTCAAACGTAATTACAGGAGAGCCTTGTTTCTGGATTATTTCGCACTATTCCAAGAGTGGAATATCTCTAGTTCTCGCTAATCTTCACGCACCTTCATAAACAAATTTCTTCATCTCCGTTTTCTCTTCGGTAGCCCATCCTCGATGAATGTCGAGAAGATTCCAGGTGAACAAATGAAAGGCCAATTTTTTCCAGGAAAAAAATTAGTAAAAAAATGTCACAAAGTTAGAATTCAAAACGAATTTTCTTAAAAAATCATTAATGGAATATGTTAATATTAATGCCTTGCCTGCCATAGATACGTGATGAAATAAATCTTTGAAAAAATTGAAAAACAAATTATGTTGAGCAGATTTTTTCAATGCCATCTCCCTTTAGTTAAAAGTACTTTTCCCAGCGTTTCTTAGACTTCTTTAAAGCCGTCCAAAATAGAGAATTTCTGGAGGTCCTCTAAATATGTATTTGTGTTCGCTATGACCTCCTCGGGGGACATGAATAGTTTTTCACCGAGCAATTTTTTCAAGTTTGTAAATCAATAAATGTCGCTTAGGTCCAAATTTGGCAAACAGGGTGGGTGTTGTGATAATTCGAAATCAAATTCTATAATTTTTACCATACAAACGGCGCAGGTTTTTACCCGTGCATTATCTCGATAGAAAATTTTTTTTTCTTTTCCAAATAAGGGCAACTTGATTTCTTCGCTCAAACGGTGCAATAGCGATGCATAATTCTCTCTATTTATCATTTTTTTCTTATTGCATGTAATGTAGTAGGTGATTCCACGTGCATTCCAAAAAACCGTGGCCATCACCTTGACGGGCGATTCCGGTGTGCTCGTCTTCTTCGGAAACGGATCGCTTTTAGAATCCCATTGTTTCGAATGTTCCTTTATCTGTGGGGTGCATTATTGTTTCCATCTTTAATCCACGGTTATGCATCTACGCAGAATAGCGTCAGGACTGCGACGGAAATGTGCCTTATGTGATATTTTGTTCACACCTAATTTTTCATGGAAGGTTCAAAACACTGTACCATGTGATATGCAAATTATAAAAACAATCGTAAACAGTCGCAAGCATAGAAGCAGATGTGCCATGCACTACATGCAACTCGGCTTTAATCTCTTTTGGTGTTAAACCTTTTCAATAGAAGTGTTTAATCATAGCACGAAACTCATTTTTTTCATTTATCTAATTAAAGAAATTTTTACTGCTTCAATGGAGTATACAAATAAAACCACGTCATTGATGTAGCTGAAACATTAACAGAAGTCTAGCTGGAGATGGGTCTGGTTAAAAGCAAACCTTTTCCAATACTACGAGCGAATTTCTTTGATTTTGTTCAGTTTTATAACGTCCTACGCATTAATATTCCTTTTTGAGGAATCTTGTCACCTGTCGTAATATGCTATAAGCTAACGTTTATTTCGGTGTTGATTCATTCTTCTTGCACTTGAGTTTCTCTTCATTTAATCTGGCTTTCAGTTGTACTTAATTGTTGTTTATTACTAAATAACTTTTTCTTGGTTGTTCACCGAAAAAAACAAAGTCTGAAATGAACATTTGAGGTTTCATTTAAATGAGAAACATATTAGAGATTACAGGGGATGGAAGATCTGCGAGCAGTGAAATTACTTTGGCACATTAATTTTTCTGTCATAAATAACTCTCACAAATTACCACTAGTTCGTGTAAAAGATTTGTCATGCTCCATAATTCTTTTTTGTGCCAAAAAGGCATTCCACGGCATCATCGCACGTCGAATATTTTCACGTTCACCTGTCATTCAAAAGAAAACTCCTGGCAATAGTTTTTCCAAAATAAATTATGCCTACTAAATTTTATGGATTTGAGTTTTATTGGAAAGTCTCACCTTATGATTAGCCATAACTTTGTATATTGCGCGTCTTATCTTCCAAGGTCCCGTGACTCCAATTCGAAAATATTTGACCATTAAATCATTCTGGCAGGTTAAAAAAATTAATCGACGGGGATGATATTCACTACTTAGGTGCGGTCGAAAGGACGTTGCGACATTGGTCGCAAGCAGTGATGCGCCGATGAATCGAGAGGGGGATGTTCGAAAGGCCTTAGGGTGCCAAAAGTCCCCGCTAGCGTGGTCTTGGCTCGCAGAGAGGGAATTCAGAGGGTGACAAGACGCTGGCTGGAGACCAACCCGCCCCCAAACCTGTGGTCAAGTGTGAGACCTTGAGCCGCATGCTCACCTGGGCCCTGGGGTTGATTTATCTGGGCCACCAGGGAATCATTTGGCTCAGAGCACCGCACACCCAAGGAACGTTTCACTTGCGGTGCCACGGTTCCTACGAGTCGGACCTATACGGGCATTAAATAAATTATGAACCCAATAATGGGATCAGAAATGCCCTATTTTAGTCGGAAATTTAAGCCCCCAAACTACATGCCCTTGTGGAGGCTTGTGGGGTATTTTGAAGACGAAGGTGAAGATTGTCAGAAGGGAAGCTACGTATCGATCAAGCAGCGTATTATACTATATTCCTAGTTTTAAGTTTATCCCCGCAAACAACACTCACACTACAACCGCATTTATTGGTTTAAATGCCATGTATTTCATCTAGTAAAACGATCGGTTAAGGTGGGATTTCACCCACCGGGGCAGTATAGACATGCCCGATAGGGTAGACAATGAGCCATTTCGGCGACGGGGCAGTCGGTCGGTTATCCTTAGGTGAGCATACGGCGATGTTGGCTCGTGCCAGGTTACGATCCCGTGACCACACTCGCTGTCCTGCCGCTGGTTGTGTTCATTGCCTTACCTTGCATTGCATTGCCTTGCCAGGACCTCCTTACTCCCCGCATTCCCACCCGAGCCAGGATTCATTCAGGCATAACAATGTAAGCTAAATTTTAGTTAATTAGTAAACATTGATCCTTGAATAATTCGGCCCTCGTTATTACGCTGATCTATCCCACCATGTCCAATCCTCTGCGACAAGACGACCTGTTGGAAACAATGACATCAAGTAATCCTATCGTAAAATACGAACGGGGTATTTATTCTGGGAAGTAGTCGACATGCTTTTATGGCTCTTTGCCAAGAGTTGGTCGTCCGCTAACCCTTAGGGAAATTTCTATGGTCCATTTCTTGAAAGCTACAAGCTGGTTTCCAAGTCCTCTGAAAATAGTCTCAAATGTAATATAACAATTTCAAATTCACATGCTGTGTCATGTAGGTAGGTAACAAATGCCATATCATTTTTACTCATCAGCAAATTCCGTTTCTGCAAAGTGCAAGAGCGTGTAAAACTGACTCTAGATGCGAAAATTGGTCTTGAATGAATTGATATTGTGAGATGAACGCGTAATACACTTAAGTTGACTAATAATGATTTTAAAACGCAATCTTAGGTTATTACTGATATATTTTCTTTTCCGCGGTGAAGGTTTTGACGTAAAGCGCCATCACCAGGTGAACATGTTCAAAGAAATTTTCCCCATATATCCGTTACCGCAGGGCTTTTTGAACATGATGGCAATTTTTTGGAGATAAGGGTTTTTCGAAGGAGTGGTGGAGGAAAGGAAGAAGCGAGGAAAGGGTGTTCCTGGGGAACGAGGGCACGTTATAGGGAGGAAGATCACATTACTTTCGGAAAGTGAATGGTCTTGGAGGAGGAATTGGGGTTCGTTGACGATTTCACAGGACACATTTTTTGGCCTCGGACTGCCCGAAAGCGTCCAGCCTTTACTTTGGCACCGTAGGATTTTTGGGTTGAATTCAATTTTATGGTTCTATTCAATTATAGATTTCATGGAGAGAAAGAGAGCGTATAGGGTCTTACTACACCCTGGTACCTTCACATACCATGATTCCTTGTAATGTGAACCTTCTCACCTTGGCACTATTCTCTTATACGATACGGCAGACCCCTGGCATAAACACTGGAAATATGAAACCAAAGTAGCATAGTAATCTCTGGATCCGCCCGTTTTCGCAATTATTTTGGTATTTTTTCTTGTCTATTCAACTGAATTAAAGAATGTTACCTTCAGTTAAGGTATAACTCACCCACAACGCAGTTGTTCATGATTTGATTCGAAAGTATTTGAAGGAAAAGCCTCGGTTGGACTATTTTTAAAGGACTCAGCCAAGGCAATGAGTCATTATGAAATGGATTGACTAAACTAACCAAAATGACGGTCAAGGCACTTCCAAGGAAAGCGATCATCCATCTTCCTTGCATTGTTTCAGATGGAGGAAATGTAGACCCAGCGGCGCCGTGCTTCCGTGCAATTGACTAGTCAGCGATTATTATACCAATGTATTTATTAAAATATTGTTTGTATGTGATGTGGATGGCGTGAGAAGTGGTATTGAAAAAGTGTTGACGGTGCGTGATTTTGTACGGTATATGAAATTGAAGGGTGCCGCGATGGACGGAGCATTGTAGGTATGGTGTGAACCTAGCTCTTGTGTGATGGTAAAGGTGCGGTTGGTAATCTTTAAGTGCCACTTTATGTAAGAGCATTTTGTCTCATATCTGTTCTTCTTGTGTACTCGTATGTATGTATGTATGTGCATTTTAAGAGTTACCGTTGCCACCCGGACAATTGCCTAGTTGCAATGAGATTTATGTAATAATCATAATTAATCCTGTGGGCTCATAAAGGTAATTGGGCGAGATTTTTTAACAGTTGTACCGACTATGCTACAAAATAAACTCTCGGGAGAGGTGAACCAGGAGGGTTTGGGAATCACTGCCCTTACTTAAAGGATACCATGCCATAACAGCGACACGAAAGGCCCGCCAACATAAAAAAAATAAGCAGTAAGAGTCATTTTGAGGTACAAGTTTGACGGATTTTTCGGTGCAGCCACTTTGGCAATTGTCCCCGCCCCTCTCTTCAGAGTCTCGTCACATAGTCGTCAGAGAGGGGGGTGTTGGGGAGGTTGGGCAAGCCAGCCGAGGGGTACGGACGGCCACCACTCCCGAAGCACGCCGGAAGCCATGGACTCGTCCGTGGAGGTGCCCTTGCTAGAGGCGCCACACCCACATCCCCAGGCTGGCCGAAAGCGAGAGTCTACTTCGGACGTCTTCATTCTTGCATTCGGCTTTCCTCCGATTTGCGCTGTGCCCCGTGCGATTGATGGCCCCGTTCTTTTTATGTACGAGAGTTGAAGGGTGTGGATCGATCACATGAGGCGATTTTGGAAATAGTTCCCTTAGAAAAAGTCCTTGGTGACCATTGGCCGATGCAGCACCGACGAGGTCATCTTACATTTACATAATACCCCACAAGTCGTCGCATGGGCGTGTGGTGGGGTCACCATCCTTGTATTTACAATCACAATCATGACATCTCTAGACAAACATCAGTTTGATCATGCACTGGAAGAAAGTAAATCGTACGAAAGAAGGTACTTGCAAGCAACAGCAACAGGATACGTATATTCAAATCATGCGTTAAAAAGATGGGTCTATTTAAAATGTATGCATGATAGCCACAAAATAATTAAAATCCCAATATTAATTGCCTCATTTGCGCCTGCGCTCATACCTCCTTTGGTCTCTAATGGTACGAGGAAAAAACTACATTTTCAATCTCTTCATTCTGCTATCTATCGCCCTGATTTTACGTATGCGATCTGGTCTATCATAGTAAGTCGGGACTGTTATACATGTATGTCTTTAACAACCTCAGATAGATGATCTGCTTTAAGTCTACGCAGTAAATTTAAAATGTATTTCAACCTACGTTCAACTAACGTTAGGTGAGACCTCACTAACGTAAGGTAACAAAGCTCTTTAACCGGTTGGGAGACATTTGTTTAACTCGGGGACTTTTGAGGGATAAGTTTCGCAATTAGCTCGCGGTTTCCCTTCCCGGTTCCAGCAAAAAGGTGGGAGAAACTCAGCGAGGGTCACGAGACATATAACAGTCCCTGCACCACCTCTTGGAGTAACCAACTCCTCCTGCCCAAAAGCCCGATGCTACTGAACCATCCTGGGTAAAATCAGTCGGAATATATTATTTGCCTTACAATTAGTTTTTTTTTGTGGCGGAAATCAGGAGCTTTTGTTATAGCAGAGCTGGGAGGCAAATGCCCGTCCTAAAAAATTTAAAGTATTGAAATGAAGTTTTATCATTCTGTTTAGTGAAAAATTAGAGATGTGATTTCCCTGATATTATTCTATCCTTAGCTCAAGTTATCAATGGATTAATAATAAAAGGAGAACATAAATTAGACCAGGTGAAACATTTAAATTATTCCAGAGGGATTTAGATGGAAAATGGGCGTACTTGTGATGAAGCAATTCGAAGAAAGGCAAATTATTCGTTCATTTTTACAATTTTGGAAAATTTTAATTAAAAGGCGTATATTTTATATAAATCGTTTTCTTCCCGGTGAAAAGAGCATGGCATTCGCTCCAATTATAACCCGGCGCCGACAATTGGGTTTCAATTCTGTTCAAACCTCTAAAGAGCGAATTTTATTGTACGCATCCGCATATGGACGAGGTTTTCTTCAATTTTTCCTTTAGCACACGATTAATAGTGAATTACTTTATGGGAAAATCTAATTCTTTGCCCGTATAAATTAGGAGTATGTGGAAAAATGGACTAATGAGCGTCAAATCCGCCCAATAAAGATGCTAAATAAATTTTAAAAGTATAGCTGCTCAGCACATCCTGTAATAATAAGTAATTTTTAAAATTCAAACATATATCATTAAATTGTAGTGCTAAATAAACATGGCGTCATTTTTAATAACAAATATCGTAGTTTTCAGATCCTACGCCCTACTACAATGTTTTGTTTTTGTGGCAGTGCCACTGTTAAGACTAATTCTCAGATCTCCGGCTCTATGTAAACTCTATTTTGTGGCGAAGCCTCTGATGCACATTGAAGAACAAAATTCGAATGCATCTTCAAAGGAACTCTAACGAAGACACTAAATCCTTAGATTACTTTCCTTACATTCATTGAGAAGAATGTAGTTATTTCTGTAAATCGTTTTCTTCTCGGTGGAATGAATATGGGATTCGCTTTAAATATCGCCCGGCGTCGACAGTGAGGTTTTAATACCGACCAAACTTTTAAAGAGCCAAAACTATTTTGTGCATCCGCTTATGGATGAGGTTTGTTTTTATTCTTTCTATAAGACATGATTGATGGTGAATTATTCAATGGAAAAATTGAATCGTTTATCCGTATAATTTCAGAGTTATGTGGAAGAAGGTACTAGAGGATCTCAAATTCGCCCAATAAAGTCGCTAAATAAATATAACTACTCAGGGAACTCTGTAACAATAAGTAAGCTTTAGAAATTTGATGCATAAAGGATTAAAATATAGTTTAAAGTAAACGCATCGCAATTTTTAACAACAAAAATTCTGAAATAAAGATTCCGAAATAAAGATTCTGAAATAAAGATTCTAAAGTAGTTCTGAAATTTTATGGTCTACTACAATGTTTTGTTATGGTGGCAGTCCCGCTGTCATAACTAATTTATAGATCTCCTGTTCCATTTAAACCAAATTTTTAGACGGAGCCACTGACACACATTGAAGAAAAAAATCCGAATGCATCTGCGAAGCGAATGGAATGAAGTGTTTTAACCGTTATTTATAGCATTTTGATGCAAAAATTGTAGCTGTAAATCGTTTTCTTCCCGGTGGAATGAATATCGAAATCACTCTAAATGTCTCCTGGCCCCGAAAATGGGGTTTCTATGGTGACTAAATCTCAAAATGGTCAAAACATTTCAAACCATACGCATATGAATGAAGTTTCTAATTTTTTTAAAGCAAAAGTGCTAATGGAAAGCAGTAATCTGTTACTCTACGTATTTGCATATTTAAATGTGATGTTTACAAAAAAATAATACTTCTTGCATGTAAAATTTACACTGTCCATTGGGTGGGGTGACTTTGTGTATGAATACATTTCTTTTGAATTATGGCACTGGGAAAGTTACTAGGAATGTAGGGCAATTTGTCTTCTATTATTTTATTTTCAGCCCCAAACATGTAATATTCTTGCGACAGAATTTCACTTTGTTCATATATCGAGCCACAGGAAACGTCGAGCACCCATTAAAAATTTTCGGAATAAATTTACATTGAAAATATTTTCATAACGGGGATTTCCTGTGAATAGAAGGCTAAGGGACAGACCATAGAGAGGGCACTAGGCCAAGTTGCGGGGAAGGGATACCGTGAAATTAATTTGAATGCCAGCCTCTGTTAGCCAGAGAAAGGTCCTCACGTGCACGACCTCCGACCCAGGGATCACTACTATTCAACTTGACCTACATAAGAGCCCGTAGTAACACTGAACCTTTGTGACGTAGTTTCAAAATGCCATTTTCGCGCTCAAAATAACTGTGTACGTGAATGTAAAGTCTCCTTCAAATTCAAAGACTTACATCTAATATTAATTTTTAAATAGGTAAATACGCAAAACCTTTATTCTAATATCAGTCTGTTGTTATAGAGTATTAGGATAAGTTTATAATAATTTATTATTTATTTAGTGCTATAATCAACGTCAAAATCTTTGGGTACGAAGAAGATAGGCATCCGCAGCTATCCTTCAGAACTGCAAAGCTACGAAGGGAAAACATTAATCAAGCCGCCATTTCACACTCCGCATCCGTAAAAAGTGGTACACCGCTTAATGCCGATGGAAGCCGACCACACGAGACATGATCCCCGCAAAACCTACATCTTCATCTACTCAATACCGTGGAAGCCGCCGCAAGGGCGTGTGGCGGGGGGTGTTAGGGCACCACCCGTAATTTAGAAAGAAAAAAACGCATGCAGAAGCCACAAATTTATAGTCAACAAACCAAACATGGTCACAAACCATTCATGCAAGAACCCTTTCACCCCACAAACATGCAAACACACAAACTACCAACAAATATACACATGCACCTACATTTAAACCAAATTTTATTTATTAGGTAATCTTCCAGTTAAGGAAGCTTTTTGGATGGACACAACTATCAAATTTTGTAACTCCAAACAAAACCCAATCCAGCAACCTAATCTACATCAGGCCATTCTTCATCTCTGCGTACTTCTTTCCTCCCTTCATCCCGTCCAACATCCCTCTCCTCTTCCTGCCCTTTCCTCGCTTGCCCAACATTCTCCCCTCTATTACCCTCTTCAACATTTCACTACCGCTCAATACGCCTTTCATCCATTATTCCTGCCTCCATAGGATTTCTCTCAACAAACCCCTCTCCTCACCCACCATCTCTTGTACTTCCTCATTGGTCTTCCTTTCGGTCCATTTCACTTTCTCCATTCTTCTCCACACCCACATTTCAAAAGCCTCCAATCTACGTCTATTCTCCTGCTTCAGTGACCACGTTTCCGCGCCGTACATAGCTACGCTCCATATCAGAGTTTTTACGAGTCTTGTCTTAACATCCCTACTCAACGTACCCGTCATCAACTCCCTCCTCCTTGAGAAAGCCTCCTTGCCTAGCGCAATTCTTCTCCTTACGTCCCTACCACTTTGACCGTATTGGTCCAAAACACTTCCGAGATATGTAAACTGCTCTACCTGCTCTACTTTTTCCCCGCCTATTTTAATATTTAGCTTAGCCTTTTTCTTTCTGGAAAATCGCATAACCTTTGTTTTATTAATATTGATTCTCATCCCATATTTATCGCGCTGAACCTCCAATTCACTAAGCAATGCTTGCAACCCCTTGGCTGACTGAGCAACTAATGCTTGGTTATCAGCAAACCTAACCGATTTTACGAATTCCCCTCCGACTTTCATCCCTACCTCCAGTTCTTCCCATGCCTCTTTAATCATTTCCTCCACATATACGTTGAACAGCACCGGTGACAATGGGCAACCCTGCCTTACACCTCTTTCTAACACTGCCCATCCGGATTCTCCGTTCCCCACTGGCACCTGAGCAGTCTGAGACGTGTACGGGTTGCGGATCAGTCTCCTGTCCCTCCAATCCATTCCTATTTTCTGCAATACACGCATTAATTTTTCCCAATTCACTCTATCAAACGCTTTTTCGAAATCTACGAAACAGGCAAAAACGTCCTGATTGTGTTCTATATTCCTCTCGATTAGTGATCTCATTACTGCAATGGCATCACGCGTACCTCTTCCTTTCCTAAACTCAAACTGATCATTCCCTAAGTAATTATTTGCCTTACTCTCTATCCTTTTGTTGATGATCTCGACAATAACTTTAGCCGCGTGGGATATCGAACTTATTGTTCTGTAATCCTCACATGATGTAGCCCTTGCCTTTTTTGGAATAGGAACATGTAACCTAAAATCCTGAAAGCCCAAAGAATGACGGTTTAATGACAGTTCTTTAACATGCACTATGTTAGGTGTTATTGCAGTACTACTGGGTCATGATGGGAGGAATTTGCCAACAAGAATATGAGATCAGCCGGGTTCATACGAGTGAAACACTTCACTCGCTAGATGTCGTGGGTGATAAGTGTTATATACAACCTGCCCTCCATGCAGTTATTTGATGGTATGGCAGTGTGTCATGTCACCACCCATTAGAGTTATTGTTAAGTAATTTGTCATATATTATGTTCTCCAATATTGTAAACCTCAATAAGTCGAGGGAAAAATGATTCATAATATATATACTCTATATCCTACATCTACATATTTAAATTCCCCCGCGTGCCGTCGCAAGGACGTTGGAAGGGATATTAGGTCACCTAATATAAATAGGTTCAGCTAATGCATTACTTCAGCAAACACATGACACACCGTGGTTCTATTTAAGGGCGCGAGGAAGGAGGACATAATTCATGCAAAATCAATCGCATAATTTAAAATGTTTATACGGTTAGTAACAACTCCACTGAATACCAACTCCATTATGAGGGCAAATAAGACCGCATACTCAACATTGGCTCACATGCAACGCGGTCACAAATCACTAGGAGGCATTCTAATCATGCAGAAGGAAAAATTCGCAAATACACTCTGTGCACAATTTTTTACCCATCACCAAGCACGTCCCAACGGCGTGTGGTGGGGGTTGCTAGGACAAAAGCCATGAAGCGAGTTGAGAGGGAATGTAAATTGTATGTTGCGAACTATTTTCACCAGTTCGTACACATTTCAGTCTTAGTGCTTCCCCCTCGTGTTATTGTCATAAATCTTTTATGTCGATACAAAACCGCGCGAGTGGTATCTTTGTAAAATATTAACTCTAGCTCTGAGTTTTCGCATACCTCAAGTTTCTCATTCCAGATTTTGTCGTAAATGTGTGATCCTTTGTGTTCTTTCGTACGAAATTTTCACGAATCCGGTGGCCCTTCCCATTAACTGGTTCAATTCTGTAATTAGTGTTTTGGAGATGAATTAAATAACCTCGCCTCACGCCCTATGCGCGGTTTTGCATAAATGAAAATAATCGTGTTTCCTACACCAATTTATCGCTACATTTTCAAACTATGTGATTGAATGATACCAGTTTATTTAGGGTCCCTAAACAGTGCGTTTATTTTTTCCTCTTGTAAGAACCAAAGTAAGATATCAATCCGTTCCATAATTAATTTCGGACCCAACTTTTCACTGTGGTCACATAGTGAATCAATGAATGCGACGCTTCTTCTTCAACGACGTTTAAGTCGAATGATTACACTTTTCTAAAAGTTAGGGCGCGCATTTATTCTTCGTATTTCCAGTGTCTCCTAGCCAAGGTCTTCCAAAAATACATGTGCCATGACGCTTTTAATATGTGCATTACGATTCTTCACGAAGTGGTCAGTTTTTCTTTGTACGTGGTTTAATTCCGTAATGATGTACTTTAACTAAAAACGGTCTAAAACCCTCGATATTTATTTTTTTTACATTTTACTATACCCGCTCTAATTAAATCTAGTTTCTTTAAGGCTCAACCGCGTATTCTCTAATGTGCGTACCCCATGAAAGGTTTGATGTCATTGTAACACCCAAGTACTTGACCCGATCTGAAATTCTTTACCCAACTATTTTATAGTTTACGTCTAGTAATGTTTTTTTTATTCCGTCAGTGCCATACATTTTCTAATATTTTATTCTAACACCTTTTACAAAGGCAAAATCATTCCGTGGTACATTGAAGCGTAAGTTTGTCATTTCTCTTTATTTAATGTAAATCTAAATATTTTATCCCCTATCAGTACTGTATTCGTGCTTCACTACATTGTAATATTTCCACATTTTCTGGTAAGCTTTAATTTTATTTTATCATACTCATTCGACCAACTGTCTTCACTTTGCGCACCATTGCGTATTTTTCCTAGATCCAGAAGTTCCCACACCCATCGTAAAAAATGTATTCATATTATTTTGCTAGCAAACTGACAGTTCCTTGGCCATTTAGGCTAACACTAGGGAGTAAATGGAACTTCTCCGATTAATTTAAAGCGAATGGGAACGACTAGCGAATGACTGTGCTTAACGTGGGTCTCTTTGTGCTCTTCTGGTCGCCGCAGGTGGTGTAGGCAGCCATGTCGACGGACGAGAGCCGAAGGGAGTCCGTGCCAGCAAACGTGGAGGCGGGTTGGATTCCGGGCCTCGGCGAGCACCGGCCGCAACCCAGGCAACTGGGCAAGGCCCTCTTCGTCCACACCCCGGATGCCTTCGACCAGAAAGGCATCGAGCTGCCCTCGGAAAGGAATCAGAAGCAAGCACAGGTAGTGTGCACGCCCCTCCACCTGGGAAGGGTAGACTCGGCGACGATTCCCTACCTCCCCTCCCAACGGCCAACCACCCTTCCCTCGTCCCCCCCTCCCCAATTCTCCACTACCTCCCATCCGCCCACCCTCGTTGACTCCCCCCCGGGAGTGCCTTCGATCGAAGGAAGTTTGGACTGAAGGGCAGACCGTCCCTAATTGACGTCATCCTGATTTTCTGACCCTACCACTTGTCACCGTCGACTTTTGATGGATTGCCCCCAACCTCTACGGAGCGTCAATTTTCAAATGTGTATGTATAAAAATATACGCGTAGGTTTTTCCCTGCTTGTTGTGTGTATGTGCACATTGTCGCAGGCGCAGAACAAAGAATCAGAGAATATCGAGACTCACGATTTTGAATCTTAATTATGACTAATTAGATTACTGGTAAATGTGGATGCGTGGGACCGGGGTGGGTCTGAAAGAATAGATGTTTTGGGAACCTCAAAACTAGAGAAGGGTGTAAATTTCCGTTGAAACGACATTTCGCCTTTTTTTCCGTGGTTACATTAATGCAAATGTATACGTTTACATTTTTTTGGCCTCCAAGGGCATCTTTTGCCTGTTTTCCAGAGTGTATTCCAAATGTGGCGTAGCTAAAGCGGAGTTACACCTCTTTCAGTTATTTTAATTAAATATACCTGCGATTCCTTTAACGAAACTTAAAGGAATACTCTCTTCTCTAACAATGTTTCTTGACAAGGCATACTCATTTATTCTTCTGAAGTCTGTACCCCATGAAAGGTTTGATCTCAGCGTAACACCCACGTTTTTTATCTGCATTAAAACTCGATACTATCTACTTTATAATGTATGTCTTATTTAGCTTTTCTTTTTTCGGAAAATTTCAGTAAAAACATTTACTTCTGGCACCCATTCCTGATTCCACTCAGTCTGAATTACTTCTTTCGAGTGTAGCACACTGAAATCCGGTGTCCTAATTACTCTTTAAATCACTGTGTAGCCTGCAAGTAATCTAAGGTTGCTGCGAACATGGGAACTCAGTCATTTATGTAAAGCAAAAAGAGTAAGGACCTTATGGTCTCAATTTCGCCCGACTAAAGCACATTAATCTATGTATTTACACACGCTTCCCTCTCGCACTGCTGACGTTACGTCTGGTTCCAACTTTCCCTACCCATTGAAGGCTACTCATTGTTTACGTTTACATAAGAAGTCCCAAATTCAGTACAGCGAAATATAAACATACATTTGCGGGTATGGAGAAAGTAAAACAAAAAATGTTGTCTGAACTCTTTCTTTAAATATCGCTCTCTCCCAAGAAGGAAGTGCAATTTACCTGAAAATGCACGATAAAAACTTCCGCAGGTTGTGCACCTCGGTCAAGTTAGGGCAGTGGCAATTAGGGCTGATGCTATCGGGGTCGAAATGTGGCCTTAAGCCGAAATGTCGACCGGCCGTTGCGTGGCGCGGAGGAAAGAAGGCAATGACAATGGTCAAAGGCGTCCCCGCCCGTTTTTTACGACCAAGGGTGGACTAGCGCGCACTATCCACCACCAAAACGAACGGTATGCTTGAAAATTGACTCACTGATTGCGCATAGTTTCCTTCTACTTAACAGTTTTGAACGTCACTATCAGCGTAGAAAATAATTAACCTCGACGAACTCACGTAAACTGTCCAATACTTAACGTTTCATGTTCCGCACCGACAATGACGAAAAACAATAATCAACGACCTCTAGAGCCGTTTCCAAGGCAACGAGCGCAAGAATAATTTAAAATAATTATCAAGGTCAGTTTTACCCACAACAGATGTTTCCTTTACCATTTTCGCTCGTAATTCTACGAGTATACCTCCTAACGCTTTCATCACCATTTCTTCATTACTTCTTAAACTATTTTAAACATTTGATTGGATTTTTCTTTGCCTCCTGAACGTCGCTCTGACCCGTCCGCTTTTTAATCTTGGTCCATTATTATCGTGTTGGACCTTTTATCGAAATACTGGTACCAGGGAATATCTACCAGACAGTTTTTTCTCAAGAGTTTAACCCTTTTTCCTTTCCTTTTGTTTTTATTTATTTTTCGACATTCTAAGTGTAATATTTCGCACTCCAAGTTTGCACCAAAAAGTCGCATTTCAATCGTAGAGCGATTTGTAGTGTTGATTGGCGACTCTGAATAGCAATGTGACCTCACAAGTATAGCAGCCTATGTCTTACAGTACCTTTCATGGAAATGATTAGGTATAAGCTCAGTAGTCGAAATACAGTCGCAAATCTGACATGAATACTAAAATGTTGCAATGTTGAATTTTTATTCTTATCAATGATCGGCCAGATTACTAAAGTGAAACAAAAAGAACAAGATATCGTTGAGTCACGCTACAGAGATGTACGTGTAGTTCGTGGGCAAGGTATTTTCTGGACAAGGTTTCTCCAAGGTATCATTCCTCACTTTTTGTTGAAACTTATATAGTATATTCAAACGTAGTAACTAATTTTTTTTCTCATTCTCTGGAGCAAATTTAATGGAATAATTATGCTATGAATGCTATAATTAATTATTTTGCTATGTAACGCTAGATAAAACGAATCACGTTTAACAGATGACACAATGGAATATATATGAACAAAGAATTGGCATCGTGGATTTAAATATTAATGGACCGATAGTTACGGGAGTAGTAATTTCCTCCTAACGGGGGACCTGATGAAGGAAAACTCAGCGCTCGAACGAAAGGTTGTGGCGTAAAAGACGAACGCCTCTCATGCCCGTAATAATCAGGGAATCATTTTAATTAATACTTTCCACCCAGCGCCTCATGGGAGGTGTCGAATTCCGTAACTGGTCCCCTTGAACACTTGACGCGAGACATCCTCACAAACATCCTTAATGGTGATGGCACAACGAATTGATAAACGTGACCTGGCTTGTGGCCTGGAAGTGCTCGTTTTGGCCGTCGCTTTCATTGCGGTAGCAATGGTATGCGAAACATTTGATTATTTCACACAGATCCCCTCAAACTGTGCCACTCGTTGTTTATCAATAATAATCGCCGCTCTCAGGAAAATAGTGCCAACGAATTTATCCGAAGACTGTGTATGGTGGCAGAGGGGCCGAAGCACAAGACACTGGTTGGTTAGCCGCGAACAATGTATTGTGGCGGGACACCATCCATACGTGCGTAAAATATTAGGGATCTTTTCAGAGACTTTAAGCGGATCATTTATTCTCTCCCCCTCACCCCTTAAATAACCTCTCTCACCCTCATTTCATACCCTTTCCACCTGGTTCCTGTACCCTCAGCCAAGAATCTCTTAGGTGGTTCGATGGATATTTATGTAGATCCATGTACAATTATTGTCTTTGACTGAGTGAAAACATTTTAGTACTCAATTCAATTTTCCGGCCTCATTGGTTCAATCATTTTATGATTGCGTGTCGAGCGGGGGAAGAACGAGGACTCGAATCTGTCTGCGACGGCGTCCAACTCTAATTTTATCACGATGGTCGAATCTATCTTTATCATTTGCCACCACGTATTACATGGTACATGTTCTGATATTTAATTCAAATCACCATCCTTTACACCTCTCCAATATCTGGTCTGAATCGTTAGATGGTTGATCTAAATCTGCCGGAGGTCTATTATTTCTATGTAAATCACTGTCGTTGTATAAGACGAACGGTAACTACGGCCGTTTGAAATAATGGGAAGGGTTGACTCCAAATTTCCAACATTAATGTAAAACCAGTATAATTTTTAATTTTATTTCGTGTGACTGTCGGACCACTGGCGTAGAGGGAATCTCTCGTTAAGTCCTGATTGAGGGTGAGTGCTTGAGACTAGCAAGGATCAATACTGCAAAGTACATTCAAGTTAGAGGGTGCGTGATTATTTTTTAATTTATTAGAATAACTTGTAATTTAATCACCAGACACACGGTTGTTTTGACCGTTTGCGGGATCTATTTAATTTATTTATTTTTACTATCTTTTATTATATTTATTTTATTATTTTCTGCTAATTTATATCTTTTCTAATTCCCCTTACCTATCCTTTGCCCATTTATAAGAGTACGGATGGGGTTAACCCTTCCCATTTAATCACTGTCGTCTGCAATTGAATAAAAAACAACAAGTTCATCCGCAACTCATTGAAAAATACCGGCTGCAATAATTATTCCAGTTGCACTACTCTTGAACCTATATGGTATGAAGTTTTTTGGTTCGTCTGTCGTATGTATCAATATTTCGGAAACGCGTAAAATTTATGCTAGCGCATGAGGCATGTTTTTGTATTTTTTCCACCCATTACTCCATCCACGCCCCTTACGTCTGCGACATGTGTGACAAGGGGGGAAAGTAAATGGGATAAACTCAATGAATGACTCTTTCGGGCTTCCCAATGACGCATTGCATCAATAACAGTGAAATAAATCTGATTTCAACTATCTGGTGGAAACTATGGCACTGAATGCCATTACCAAATCATTAGAATTAACTTTTTCTTTAACTCTGAGTCAGTGAGTGCTATCTTTAGGTTATTGATTCACCATATCCTCAGATCCGATTAAAAAGCATAAATCTCCTTCGGAATAAAAAGACAACATGTTCTCTGATTAATTGCAGTGATAAATATGTATGAAATATATTTATGTACTCGTGTACATATGTATCATATAAATTCATGCTGGAAAAAAATGTTTACCTACTTCTTCTCTGTGGATTGAGCTCAGTCTCTGACCTTGTAAAGTGGACACGTGCTCAAAATCTAACAAAGGTTACTCCGTGATTTGATCAGCAGCACGACCTCACGCATCGTTTTTTGTCCTATCACCTTTTTATCTACGTAGCATTAATGTTTAAATAGGGTCCCGATATTTGGGTGTAAAGATATTTTCCTCAAATCGAATCACTAGGCCAGGAAACTACGAGATTTTTTTTCTCACCGCTCTCTTTCCCATACTCGCTCCAAAATAAAATAACTCGAGTCAAGAGAAGGTTGTGAATCAATCAATTCCCTGGGGATTTCACAAAAAAGTGACTCTTCTGCAAAGTACCAACAAAAAGTGTTCAAAGTGACTCGGAGGGAAACCTCCTGCTCCACTCCTCCCTCCAAGCCTCCCAATTGTTTTTTAAGTCTTCTCCACTGCAGTAGATTTTTTTCTTGTCTATGTCTAACCTACATGTAACCTGCAGTCCACCACTGGACTGTTTGGCGGGGGGAGATTCCACATCAGGCAAGTCACGTAATAGTGTTGCTCAAGTGTTACTTTCCAATAAATATGTCAATTGAATAAAAAATAGAAAGAATTATACCAAAAAGCTGCAACACTGCAGTAACTAGGTGTAAAATATATCAACATCTACACAATACCCCGTAAGCCGCCGCAGTCGGATACGTAGAGAGGAACGTGAATGGCATGATAGATAGGGGCTGTTAAGAGTCTTTGTGCGCTTGAAATCGTACTTGAAGCAATGTGGAGAATGGTGTTACTATCGCAAAGTAGGGGGTAATTTGCACGCGGATTAAAACAATCCTGGTACAAATCGTACTCGACACTCATCTACATCGAACTCTACATATATACGACGTACAATACCCCGCAACATGGGTGTTTGGCGGCGGTGATAGGACACCACCCTTAAAGCATAATAAAACTACATGCAAATCAAACAAAAGCATGCTAATTCACACCTACAGAGACGTTTATATCCATGCAAACCCCATTTTAACTTTTACATATGTAAATGATGGGTCGCGGTGGTCTAGGGGGTAGAGCGTTGGACTACTGACCGGAGGGTCTCGAGTTCGATTCCCGGGCAAGGCACTCTGGGCACCTGCAGCTCCACCCAAGCTAGTTGATTTTTCGGGTACCAGATCTTCCTGGGAAACCATAACCGGCACAGGGAAAGGAACTGGCCCCCCTACCCTGATGTGTGAATATTCACACGCCGTCGGGCTTGGTACATGGGTGAGCTCTACCATCACCTACTAAACCGACCTTCGGGTTGATTACTGTGTTATATGTAAATGCAAATACTAGCATACTAGCAACTAACATACATTTTTATATACGCATACGGTTGTATTAGATGCCTACGCAGCGTTTAATCTTGTCATCGCTTGTAATTCGAATCTATTTACTATTAGTATTGTTGCTATTATTTATTGCTACTTGTATTTGTGATTCCTGTTTGTCCGAGAACGAATATTTGTATCTACCTCCACTGGAGTCCATCTGTATTTTATCTTTGTAGTCTAACCTACACAAATATTGTGGGGCCATTATAATGCCCTTTGTGTCATAGTTTAGTCGCGTGTACCTAACCTTGACAAATGTCTAAGCCTCGCTTGTACTCATCGTATCTCAAGCGGCTCCCGGCCTAATTTTTGAACTCTTATTTAATTCTTTGAGCGACGCTTTCTCCCAAATACTTGCGTGAAATAACTCTCTTTAATTTCCTCATTATATACACCCACCACTCGTTCAATGAAGCCGATTTTATGAAAAGTGAATGCGCATAGTCTCCTGATATTTTTCTGCCTGGCTTTTTTCTTTTTTCCTTTTTTGGGTGGTGACCTAACACCCCCCGCCCCACTCCCTTGCGGCGGCTTGCGGCGGCTTGCGGGGTATTATGTAGATGTAGATGTAGATATGTGCTCCACATGATAGGCGTGGTTTTAAAATACGAGTACTTCTCTACGCATGTGAGATGAGCATATAGCAACATGATGAACAATCAAATTCTCTTCAATCTTAATCTTATCTTCAGTCAATCTTAATTTTACGGCAATCAGACGTTATTTGTACGCAAGCGCACGCGAAAAAGAAATGCAGACGGCGACGAATATTCGGACGCGCTTGATCGCGTGTCCGACGGCTTCGTCACGGACGCTCCCCGCATTAACCCGCCCCTTCAAGCGCACCTCTCGCAGCCTAAACGAGGGCGTCATTCGTGCATGGTGTGCCGTGTGGGGTCGCATGATACGACTTGGGATGAAGTACTGGTGTCCCCCACACCAGTGAAGATCCGTCCTACTGAGATTTCTCTCATGGGAAATCCCCGAAGAGGACTAACTACGCGAAGTATCTTACGGTCGAGAATGGGCCGTTACGAGGTAGCAATCCTCAAAACTTTCTTCTAGTGTTGTTTGTCCATTAGCTTTGAAACTGCAATCATCTTCTTAACTTGGATCGTCTGAACGGAAGTCCTCCTCGGCCACTTTCGTGAAATGTCGGTTACTGCATGAGTAGTGCTTACTTATGTCCCTGCCTCCGGCCCGTAGGTACCTTGAAAATCGTTTCGTAGCGGATGAAAAATAACACGAAAAAATCCTCCAATCCCATCGTTTTTCTTCAAGTAGTGACAAGAGGTTGGAACACCTTGAATATCGAGACGGAAAATGATCTGTCGGGTCTGACTGGAAGTCCCCCCGTCGGGGAGAGGACCTTCGTGGTCGGCTTAATTTAACTGTCGGTCTTGCCGCTGATTGGTGGCCTTTGGCCGGGCACGGCGCCACCCTCCGGGATCTCCCAACGAGGGCGGAACGCTCCGCAGCGGCCTTGTCAAAAAGAGGCCGAAAATTGAATAAAAATTGGATCCAAATTTCAATCAGAATGAAACGCGCAGTGAAAAATAAGCTGTGCCTGCTTCATAAAATTTTTCGTGCAGTTGACACGATTTTTCAGAAGTACTCACAAAAAAAAAGACTTCCGTCGCCCCTGAGCTTGAGTGGACACTATTTCGATGGCTTTCCGGTTTACGAAGCGTTGATGATCATGACAGGATTTTTTCTTCAAGGTTTCCTGCCGTTCCTAGCAAACTCCGGGGTCTTTGAACCGCACCATTCGCGAAACATGCAGTATGCGGGGTGTACGACGTGGATGTGTCCACACTGATATAATTTTTATTGTTTTCCCCGTGCTCCGCTAGTAGCTAAGTTTCCCTGGGCACGCGTGTGACGCTCTCCGTCTGCCCGCGGCGGTATATAGCGGCGAAAGGCAATAGAGATCGAGGGGGAAGGGTATGGGGGGGGGCAGGGGGTAATGAATACGTGTCCCTCCCCACCAATCCTCCCCCCTCCTCCCTCTGACATCATCATCTTCGCTCCTCTCCCGTTCACTTTTTCTCCTCCCTGCGCCACACTGCGGCATATAGGCTGGGCGGGCGGGTGGCAAAGAAGTCCTGGGGGGGACGACGGGTGCTGTGGGACGGGGCTGAATGGTGGATCCTAGACTCGCGAAATGGTGGCCGGGCCAAGGGCGTGGCCGTAGAGTTGGGGATGGCGAGGGGTCGGTGGGAGGGGAGTCGTAGACCGAGACCTCTCAGGTCCCCTTCATGCCCCACTCCTCTCACCGCGCCCCCTCCCAAATCTTTCCCTTGCGTATATTGAATAACTTACTCTCTTCTTCGAACGGCATGGGAGCGTAAATGGGAAAAAGCGGAGCTCCCCTCCTATTTACTTCTCCCTCTCTCACGTTGTCATTTGGTGAGAGGCGACCGATGGCTGGATTGATTTGCTACACTCGAAATAGTTGAGTTGAATACGTTAGGGGTACAGTATTTGGGGAAGGGTTGAGGGAAACTCGACGGCCTAGTCTTAACGAAGAGGCACCGAGGATTCACGTAATTTAACGTTAATTTTAAGTCACATAATTTAAAATTTAATCCGACGGACGGTGTACACCAAATGCTCTCCGTATAGGAAGCAAGTAAGGATCGAAATATCTCTAAAAAAAATTCTAACTCTCGTCGGAATCAAGAGTCATTGCCCTCTGAGTGGAAAGCCAGTAGTCTCTTTGAGTTTTTCGTGCTGTCTCGTGCCCCGTTCTCCTGTGTTCTGTGTTTCCCCGATCTCTTCCTTTTCCTTCTCTCGGATCGCTCATCACTAAAGGCAGCAGCCTGCACGCCGTCACTCCCTCCCGCAAGGCCATCCGCGAGTGAGAGGGAGGGAAGGGAAGGGGAAGGGGACACGGGCGCCCGAAACGCCCAGATTGGTCCGCCGCCGCCACGGAAGATGAATAGCACCCAGTTTACTTCGAATTAAATACGAGTTTGCCGTTAGGTCACGGAAGGTTAGGTTCGTACATACATTCGTTGTGCAGGGAAAGAACAGGTGAGGAGGAAGTGAGAAAGAGAAGACGGAAGTGGCAATGTAGTGCAAAAATATTCACCCTTTAGCTTTGGATTTCCTTTTATAGGCAATTAGGATTCAAAGGTCAACCGGGCAAGGCTAGGAGCGAGGGAAAGACTGGAATAAAAATCTTTGTCTTTCTTGGGTAGGGGAGATATTATGAGGAGGCCTCAAGAGTGAATAAAGGGGCTAATAAAGCATCTTCAACGGCACCGCTAAAGATGCAGCCTGCCATTTTAATCGTGGGATTTATTATGCAATTTAAACTTCGCTTCATGCGTGATTCCCAACTTAGTTGCTCTAATAATTTGCATACGCCACTCAATTTGTCATGACAACGTTTTGCAATTCTAACTCCTCTGAGTTGCACTCGATCCAATGCGGCAAACAGTCCAACTTCAAGAGGATCCCAACATATTCTACATAGATACTTATATATAGATATTCTACAATAGCAACATATTCTAATTAGATCTAACTAGCGGAAGATGACATTGCTCTTTCAACTTATGGTATAATTACCCAACACTTCTCTAATAAACCCTCCCTTGTGCTACCTTTCGCTTATTCCTCGTATATGTTTCATCCTGGAGAAGTCGTGAGAAAGGGGAATGTTGGGTTGTATTTCAATGAGTCTACGATTTAATCTGCGCTTAATTACTGTCTATTGATTTGATTAACAATGATATAAACCTACATTTGCCACTAAATTAATAAAAAAAACTCTAGGGCTCTAAAACGAATACTTATCTCTTTTGACTCTCCATGACATACAATGCTATTATATAGAACAACAGTGATTTCTCTGGCATTTCCCTATAAATTGGACCAATTGGATTGTATGGTATTATGCCAGAGTTCCAGAAGCTTTTACAATAGAATATTTTATCGGTAGTCGTATCTATCTGCTCTCACAGTCATTGTTGAATAAAGGCTACGAAATCGACCACAGAACGCATTCTGCGAAAATATTTTGATCGCCCGCAATGAAAATTCAAAAACGACAGCAGTAAATATGGCAGTACTAAATTTTCAGCATTTATACAGGCTTTAATATATTTTTTAATACTAGTGAAACGAGTAAAATGACAACTTTTAATAAGTATTGGAACTTTTACGACCATTTTGTAATGTTAGATGCTTGTCTTCTTCGGAAGATAAGATATGACTGCAGTCATATCTTATCTTCCGAAGAAGACGGAGCTCGAGTCCGTCGAAATTATCAAGATATTATTGTGAGTGTTCTTTTTATGTGTTCTCGTGCTGTGTGTTACTGTCTAAGTTATATATATTCATTCACATTGAAATAGAGATAAGGAAAATGGTAAAGGAGCACATATAAAGGACGTACACAATAGAGGTGGGGAATTTCGTGTTTGAATGTGTATATATATATATATATATATATATATATATATATATATATATATATATATATATATATATATACAAACATATGTACATACACATGTGGGTCGAGGTATTTCAGGGGGTAGAGTGTTGGACTACTGATCGGAGGGTCTAGCTTCGATCCCCGGGCAAGCCACTCTGAGCACCTGCAGCTCCACCTAAGCTATGTGATTTTTTGGGTACCAGATCTTCCTGGGAAACGATGACCGGCTCAGGGAAAGAAACTGGCCCCCCTACCCTGAAGTGTGAATTTTACACGCCGTCGGAAGGCGTGTTGAGCGGCAGTGGGATGATGAAGAAGATAATAAATGGGAGAATGTTAAGCAAACGATGGAAGGGCAGGAACAGGATAGATATGTTGGACGGGATGTAGGGAGGAAAGAAGTACACAAAGATGAAGAGAAACCTGGTGCAGAGAAGGTTGCTGGATTGTGTTTTGTTTGGAGTTACAAAATATTTATTTGATTGATTGATCCAAAAACCTACCTTATTCGGTATATTACTTTATGTTAATATATATAATATAGATTATTTCTATAAAACCATATTTTTTCCGAATTTTTGACGACCGCGAGCACATGAGACTCACTCTAGGCCGGAGGTCAATCAAATGTCCTCGAACCTCCTCGGTGCCCTCTTATTCGGAGGAAGTGGGGAGCAGTCGGTGACGATGGGATGCTTCAGTCCTCGTTGTTCATATCTAAAACGGAAATGACACGTTTCGGACGACAACACGACTCCCCGCGAGATTTCCCTCGAATCCTTTCCCACGCCCCCTCCACGCTCTCACACCCAACTCTAGCTCCTTCCTCTCTCTCTCTCTCCCCCCTTTCCCCCGCAGTCCCCTCTTTACGCCCTTCCCCATGCGGCCGCGTGCGATTTAATATTTCGCGTGACATCACCACCCTCGTCGAGTGTGCGTCGTGACTCACTTGTTTCGGTCGGCTCAATTACCCTCGATTAAAGTCGCCAGCCAGCGCCGAGCGCCCACTGAGTAGCCGTTTGATTCCCTGCCTTTTTTTTACCGGGTAAATTCTCATCAGCACGTCCGAGCTGAGTTTTGTTCGTTTCGGTATAATCCTTTCCCATGTATTCTCTCGCACCGCACATTACGCATCAATATTCCATATGGACCCCGATTGGATAAGTGACTGGATCAGTGGTGTAGCCAGGGGGATACCGTTTTCTGAGAGGGGTAAAAATGACACGGATATGATGCAACCCCCTAAACACGCCATTCCTGTCATAAAAAAAATCCGAGAAATATGTTGAAAATGACTTAGTGACACCTGAGTCATTCATTCAAATAATGGACCTATTTAAGTGGAGGCTCGATTGGAAAAAGGAACCGAGGTTTAAAAGAATAACATCTACGGTGTGTGGTGGGGGGTGTTAGGACACCACCTGCAGTTAAGAAAAAAATCGTATGCAAAATCCTCAAAAAACATGGTATGTATTCATGCAAAAACCCTTACATCCCAAACACATGCAAACACACAAACTACCAACTAACATACACATGAACCTACAAATATAGCTGATATCTTTCCAATGTTTAATTTTGTTCCGACTTGTAAATTAAATGTTTTTAATATTTCTAAGGTGACCTCGGTTTCTTACTTTTATGATTTCTAATTGTTCGAGGAAAGAATTAGTATTTGAATCCATCTTTACTGGAATCTATCTCACTTATTTTATCTTTGTGGTCTGATATACCTAAGTAGTGTGGGGGGCCATTATACTTCCTTTAGTGTCATCGTTAAACCATTAAGTTTAAAAAAGGACATCAGTTGGTAATTGAAAGTATCAAACGTAATGCAACAGTATATAAGTAGGTAAATAATAAACTGCCATGTTAGTCAGGGTATCAGAGAAATTTAGAATGGTGTTAATTCCTTTACATATCTTGATTCTAGTCAGCATTCTTTCAAATTTCTTCCAAAACAGCTGTTGGATTAAGAGCTTTTGTACATGAAAGCCTGTGATTCCGACAATTATCTTTTACCTTTCATTAAATCTTTTTTTAGGTGCCAATTCTATCAGTATTTAATATTTAATCATATAAAATAATGTTATAGACTTTTTCTATGATACGCCAAACCCTTTTGTTATGGTTTAGTTCGGCATGTAGTTAAATTTTCAGTTTTGCTTCGCATTAAATCTTATACCAGTATACATTTTGGAGAGCGACGAGAAGTTCACGGGAAGGGTACAAGAAGTGACTAGCGTGAGATTGGAGGAGAGGTGGAGAGGATCAGAATGGAATGAGAGGGCGGGGTGGTGTCTGGCCGGTGCTAATGACTTCGGGAAGGAAAATTGGAGAGAGTTATTGCCGGAGTGTTGGACAGGAGATGACATTGCGCTTTGTCGGTTGGAAAGAAAAATCCGTCGTGAGGGTTGACATTTTCTAAATTTTCTCACGTAAATCCCTAGTGTCCTAAATGAAATGATGAGGTTAAAAGAAAATTGCAGTCAGTCATCCTTGACACTCTGACCCTTTGTGTTGGTGGTCGAAACGCAACGAATGATTACTGGGGGTTCTAGCCGACCAGGAATGGAAAGAAACGAAGGAGTCCGTGTCCGGGAGCCTATGATTAGAAAATTATGCATTACACTTAATCCAACAAAGTACAGAGTTCTCAAAACCTCTTGAAAAAACGTCTCCTCTGAGGCCAACCTGGCCGACCGGCGCTCACGGGGCCGACGCGTTTGGAACCCCGACGGCCATCTTGGCGCGGGAACTCTAAAACAGAGGGCTACCAAGCTCTCACAGGAAGTGGTCCATGAAGTTCTCTCTCCGAAAAACATCTCTCAAAACAATCACCGAATTGAGCCATCGGCTTATAAATAGGACGGTCTCAGCCCCCGTGGGTTAAAATGACCTCTTAGGACGAGACTCCTACGTTATTGCAAATCTCTTCCCGGAGTCGTTTCGACTCGGGTTTTAAAAAAATAATAAAAACACTTGGGTTATCTTTGAGAGCCAAAATAAAAACAAGCGAGGGTCCCGAAAAAATCATGAATTTATAAAACCTCCTTAAGTGATCGTGACACCAATTATATTGGGTAAAGTAACAGAAATATCACAAAGGAGTCAAAGGACGCCTACGCTCGTTTTTGAATGACCTCTATGAAAACTCATATTCCAGCTGATATCTAACAGACCAGGGTCACGAGAATGACTTCCCCCATCCCCTCCAGAAGTTGAGTGTAAAATTTCTAGTCATTTGATGCAACTGAGTTGTTTTAAATGCTTTTGCACAAAACATTCGTTTAAAGAATATCACGTGTTCCTTTCCACACGCACGTCTTAACATTCTAAGGCGTGCCACCCGAATCCCATTATCGTATATGGCTGCTTACCTATGTAATGTTTCATAAATATAACTGATAAAACTAATTGCACTCTGACTTATTAAAGCGAACTTATTCTGCATGAAAACTTAAGAACTTTTCAAGTACTGTCTTGTTTTCACCAAGTTTTCATCTGCCTTAGATGAAAAATGCCTAAAATGTCAACCCACATTTTACATATTTACTGCCGGAGCGACTGAGAGTACTCGTATTAGACCGACTGGTCTCTTAAGACTATTGGCATCTTTCATGTAAATGATATCTACAATTAATTAGTTCTCCGATGATTTGGCTTGTTTTATATGTATTATGGAAGCAAATGACATCTAACGCACCGTTTTAACATATTTATAATGTAATCTTGAGAGTTTTTAGCATTGTATTATTTCGCTTAAAATAATTAAGAAAAATTCTAAACAGTACCATTTTCACCTAAGGTAAGGCTATACCAAACCTTTTCTCTGTGTTTAACCTTTTTAATTACGATACATAATAATTTATTGCGGGTATAACTTTTTTAATATCCAATTATTATGATGTGCACTCACTAAGTGAGTTAATAAATATAATGTATGAGCCCTTAAAATATTAGTAATTTACATTTTCGGATTTCATAGCGTATCATTTTTTATTGAGTTTTAAAAAAACGAAAATTTCCTGGAATATATTTTCAATTAGTGTCGTTTGCAAAGAGAAACGGAAGCTAGTACAGACCCGAAATCCCAATAATTGTCATTATACCAGAAGCTGGCCGAAATTCCATTTAAAAAAGGCACATCTCTCACATAATTTCCATCACCTATTTGGTGGATTCCGTGAAAAACATAGTAATTTTTAGCAACTATCATGTGGCAAAGTGTCCAAACTTGCGTCTCCTCATTATCGCTCTCCCTCCTTCCACTCGAGAAAAGTTGCGTCATCCGTCGACCCATTCCCAATACTTTATAAAATCCAAGCCATGTGATAATGAGCAAATGCGTATTTAATCAATTGAGGTGAAATGGAAGTAAATAGTGTATATGCCTGGTTTTGAAATATGGATACGTCCGGAAAATTTAAGTTCAGATTCGGGCCATCATTGTAAGGATATCATCAGCCATTTACGCATCACGGTGATTGAAAACTATCGTTACAGAAAAAAAGACGGACAAATGGTGATTGACCTCGTTCACATCGGATAAAAACTTAATTTGGTCACTTATTGACGGTTGATATAGTAATATCCCGTGCGGCAACGCTTCGAATCGATATCCCATTGATCGTCCTACGTACAGGGTTGGCGCGCGAACGGGTGCATGATGGATCATGGGGACGTCAGCTTCATGTGAATTATCCTTGACCTTTCTCCTTCATCCCCGCAGCAACTTCACCGCGCCAAGAGCGCCACCCCACAGTCATCGCCGCCTTCATAGAGGGTAAAAGTCGCTGGGACATGCGCGATGTCGGAACGGCGTAACTAGGAATGACAGAAACAAACGGTCCATGAAACACTGGCCATGTATTTTGTTTTTTTTTTAATTATTTTTGATAAAAGTACATTTTACACCCTCATTTATCACTTGGAATTGTAGTTATCAGGGGAAGTGTCCGAAAGCTAATGTAGTCTACGCCATTAAGGATAGGTGGGCGATTTGGCAGAAGTACATTTTTCTCAGGGTACGAGAGAAAAGGTAGAGAGAAACTCCAGATTCCCTACTTCGGGTAGTATGCCGGAAGCATGGCACCCAAAGTAGGGGATTTAGAGACCACTGAAAAATTCTAACGCCACCGAGATTCGAACTCGAGTCCTCGGGTGGGAAGTCATTAAACTAGACTTTGCACCAACCCGACTCCTATATTTCACTGGGAATATTCAGTGCCTAATGTATTTTCTCTGGAGTAAAAACACTTTAACAATGTACGTTAATTATATGCTTGACTTCATTAAGAATCAGAATGTGGGCAGAGTTAACATTTACCGTAAATAATCCAAATCCAAAATAGCTTGATAATAAAAGAAGAAGTTTAATCAAAGGGGTCTAATAGTCGAATACAATCGTTCAAAATTTCCCCAAATTGTATGGCAGTAGGATTATAGTACGGTAATCGTGCGTTTTTAAAGTTGACAATCATGTTTAAAAATAAAGTCAAACCAGATCCAGTTAGGTTTATACATTGAGAGAAGTTTAATGAAAATAATAGTGTTATTTAGATGTATTTTAGATCTCTATAAATTCTTAAGAGCGAATGATGCGTCTATAATTAATATTTTTGGAAAAGAACGTGTTTTTCAAATGGGAAAAAGATGTCGTCTTTTATACATAAACCACATGTCGTTTCGACACGTGTTTTGTTTCACCACAAGGCGACCTTGAGTCACTCTGGATCGCCACGCTGCGGGGGGTAGGACTGCGCGAAGGGCGATGAATTTCACGCCTTCCTCACCAGCTTCTTACTGTAACACCTCCGTGGGTATCGTTTTGATGAAACAGCAGGCGATGCTTCTGGCTTCCGATCAATTTTGTCTGATCCCTACCTCAAGACGTACTGTTTGTGCATCCTGAGAGAGAGCATACGTATATTTTTTAAAGATCTCACCCATAACCCCGAAGATTATGGGTCCGGAAACCTCTGACGCATGTACGTATACGTCATATTGGTGACGGGATTACTTTCGCTGAGTTTACGATGTAGTCTGAGGGATTGGTAATACACAAAAAGCTCAAACACCACTCGAAACTGGGAGGTAAAGTAAACAAACTTAAGCCCTCGTGAAGTTTACGTACTCCTAACCTTCGTGGGTTCTCATGACTAAGTTATTCGCGTGTATTACAAAACCTCATGTACTTTATAAAAACTTGGGTGAACTTCACTGAATTCATTCGCCAATACCTGTGCACGGCCAGTCGCCAGCAGCTTTCATTCCAAATTTATTTATCCCTGATTATTTAAAGCCCGTGAACATGTAGAATTTATTGCAGTCACTTCATGTGAAAATGAACTTGGAGTATGTACGATTCTCTTGGAATTTTTAAACGTTTTCATCCCGTGCGCTAATTTGATGTAAAATGCAATGTGGTGGAGAAAAGGCAAAAAAAATAGATTCATGACTTTCTGTGTTGCCGAAAACAAATAAGAACGATACGTTTGGAGACTTCAATCAACTAAAATTAATGATTAGTTTCCGCTAGGGAAGCGTAGTAGTCCTTCAACTCTTTCTTATATGCCGGAATTATATTATTGTGGGAAGGAGGGAAAGCCTCCTCCTTGAAAGCCTTGGCGATCGTACCGTGTTTTTAAAGAGATTTAAGGTCCATTTTCATTCTTTATAACCTTGCAACTTGAAAGTATCCTCCGGACCCGTTTCAAAATCAATTTCTTGCCTCGAGGAAAATTACGTCCGTCCCCCTCAGCAACAGATCCTCCCTACCTCTGCGCCTATTCTAGAAAAAGTTGTGTAAGCCACACCCAGTAAGGTTGCCATTCACTCCTTCATCACTCTTGGTTTCCCGTCGGAGAGTGCTACGAAATCCGAAACTACGGAGTGTGAAAACCCCTCGTTTCACCCTCCGAGTAGGCTAACACAATGGCGGTTCTCCAAAACGTGACGGAAGTTCCTCAACCGGCCGGGTTCCTCCCCGAGATAGGATTACGGATTCATTGAGCCCTCCGTTGTAATTTTCTTTGGAGGAGATCTTTCTCCGCCGGTGCTGACCTACTTACGATTACCCTCCTCCTTCATCCATCCTCGGTAATTTTGTCCCCGAAAGCATAACGCTTCAACTTAATCACGTGCGTCGTTCTCTAGTCTCATCTGTAAATTCTACGGTTCGCCTCGATTGCAGTCTATCACATGAATTGTTTTCCTGTTTATATCGAGGTGGTAACTCTTTAGCACATCTTCAGTCTAGACCAGTGCAGCAGAGAAGTCTTCTCTTTTTTCCACGTCTATGCTCGGGAAAATTTAACCTTGGAATCGGGCCATTCGCAGTGTTTCCTGCCACCAAAATACACCATTTACGATTTCCGTGATTTCATGCCGGTCTACTTTACGATTTGCTTTGCGGGAGAACTTCTGCGTACATGCTATGCCAATGTAGAGTGATAGGACTCCTGATCCTTCCAATGTCAGTATGAATTAATTCAAGTTCTCGATAAAGTTATGACTTAAGATTATTTTCAGACGGCTCAGAGTTATGCAGAGATATAAATTCTACATGCTACCCTTAAAACCACCAATAGGATATGTGGCAGAGTATGGTCCTACATCAGGCTTGGAATATCAAAATTGAATGCTGATAAATAATTCCAGCTGTGGCAGAAATTTTCAATGCCTACTTTCGTTTTCTGATTTCACTCTTAACTCCAAGCAGTCATACGCTGTTTATTTACAAATTACAAGTTCATCTTCAATGAAATTGGCTTCATTCGACTCTTTTTTCGGAAAATTTAATGAAAACCTAAAGGAATGGTATCATTTCACTCTGATATTACACGACCTTGACATTGGCATTCAGTAGACGAGTACTATAAATAAGTGGCTGTTTTTATCGTGCAAGTTCGTGTAATTGTCTCAACTTTAAATAAACTATGTCATAAAATTGTTTTGAAATTCTCATTGTTTGGGACTGCTATTTTCGAATTTTTTGGTGGATTTATGAGACATTAACGATAACTCTCTTAGTTTGGGCAAATATTTGACACCTGGACACACAACCTCCCTCCATCCCCATTAATGGTCCAAAAGCAGCATTGTGTGTATTTATACTAATTTATTTAATTTGATATTTATTATATCATTTTCTCCACATTAAATTTTGTTTTTACTATCTATTTGTTTTTTTCCGGTAAACAAAGATCATGACTGTTGCCTTATGCATCAAATGTTTCGTTCTATGCAAATTAAATATTTTTTCAATGCATTTATTCAAACTATATTTTCTTCTTTAATTCCTTTTTTGTGCTTAATACGAGCAATCTGCTTATTATTTTCATTTCACTCTTAAGTTTCCTTGTTTTATTGTTTAGGATCGTGCTGCAAAACGGCGGGAGAGAACACTTGAAGTGGAAAAACCGAAAGTTGAGGAAACCACGCCCATTAAGGTATCTACAGCATCTGCTCTAACCCATTTTTTGTAAAAATTGATATATATATATATATATATATATATATATATATATATATATATATATATATATATATATATGTATATATATATATATATATGTATATATATATATATATATATATATATATTCCTCTAACTCTAAAGAAGAACGATAAATATTTGCATTGATTTGAACACAAATTCACCAAAATTAGTTATATAATTTAACCAATTTTCTATATTTTAATTTGGTAAGATTCTTATTTTATTGCAATCTTTTCATTATTTCTCTTTCAACCCTTATACTAAACTAATTTTTTGCTATTCATCCATTTCCATTTTGAGTCGCCAAAAATGCCCGAAATTGGAGTATATTAGCCGACTAATGCAAGAGGGACACTTTATCTTTAAGAAATAATGTCCCTTTCTCGCCAGAGGCTTCTGGTGCGAAAATACGCGGTAGATGAGCATGTCACGCAATGCTCTTCGTTGAAGGGTTCCCCAACCGGCCTCCGCCGGAAATTGGGCACCCTAGGGTCGGGGTCTCCCTCCTCCACTCTCGTAAGTTCACGTACCCGACGAATGACCCCTATAAGTGGGTGGGGGTTCGCAGGCCCCGCTCGCCCTTGACCCCGGTGATCAATATCGTGTCCCTCACGCCTCTCCTTTTCTTGCAGATGGCCGCCGCGGAGCCAGAGCCCGGAACGGCAGAGGAGGTGGTTGAGGCGGAGACGGCGTCCGAGGACCAAGCCCTGACCACCGACGGCGAGGTAAGACTCTTCCCCTCTCCAAGGTAAAGCCATCAATCACACGCGGCCGCGGCGATGTGAGGATATACAGATGTACGTCGATATGAAAATATATCGATTGTCATGATCGTTTATAAAAATATAAAAATTCGATTCTTAAATAAGATATGAAAATTATGGATATCCTTCTTGCGACGTTATCGGTGACGTATCGGCATTAAGCAACTATAAAAAGTTGCAATATCACATCAGTGCGGCAATGTATCGAGGGTCGGCTTCGAATGCCGATCGTTACGCGGATGTCTTTCATGAATTCCCAAACACTCGCGCATCGCGTAAAATCAATGCACGAGGATGTTCACGGAAGTTATAGTTTCACATCTGACTTCGGAATCGAGTTTGCTGATACAAGCCCAACAGTTTAAGAGTCAAATTATATTATTTTCAAAGAAGTCTTGTTAAGTCAATCATTTATCTTTTGGTGGCTGGTAGGACGCCTTACAGAGTTACAAGACATCTGCTGATTGTTAGAGGTACATAATAACCTCGTCGAAGTCATATCCCTGCGAACGGTTAACTAAGTGGATTTCTCAATAATATACTAAACGAATGTAATATAATAATTGGGGAAACCAGACAGGGATACGTTTCAGTCTGGACGAAAAGACTACGCCAGTTAGATAAATACAAGGCGCATGGTTCTAATTTCGGTAATGGTAATAAAAGTTCTTCGCCATAGCGGCAGATTTGCCCAATAGGAAAAGAGTAAGCAAAATAAATGGTGAATACGCAACTTCAAGCAAATTTCCCGTACCGCAGACTTAAATCTAGTTCATAATTTGCTTTTTAACCAAATCGAAGTTCTATGTTACTTCAACACCTTTTTTCAGCGTCCACGTCCCTGTGGTAGGATTTACGATAGCGGACAGGTGCCAACCGTTATAGTGAAGTACTAAGTTGTCCTGGTCGCTCACAGTTATTTAGCGTAAGCGTACAGCATGTTTCAGTTAGCGTACAAGAGGCAGACTGACCGAACAAAAGCGAAGACAATCGATGATTGCCGACGTCGCCGAACCACTTTCTGGTTGACGAATCAATCGTAAAATAAAGCTTTGAATTTTGAACTCAAGTTTCACTGATTCTCCATCCTGATGACAATCGTACACTCAACTTAAGCGTTCAAAGCAAAAGTAAGGTAAAGTATGCCATAGTAGACGTTTTAGCTGCTAGCATCGCGATCATCTATTCCTTCATTTTTTGTTCAACAAAAACACATGTCCATTCTGTGGTAATTTCGCAGTTGATGTTAGGTGGTCAGACAGGTGAGGATGTAAGGATAAAAATGCGTAGAGAGCAATAAGAAGAAGTAAATGGTGGCCTTCGCACTACAATTGAAGCCACGGAAAATGCTTTTTAGTTCCGCAGACGAGGTATCACATTTCGAAATGAAAAGAGGTCCAGGATTAATGGGTACGATTCAAGTGTACGAATAACAACGAGGATAACACTTCCGGCCCCTCCTGGAAATTTTGGCAACGTTGAACGTCTACACAATTTCCCCCCTCTTTTTCCGTCATGCACCGAACTTAATGCGGTGGTAAAAAGTCATATTCGCGATGCCTTAACGTATAGTAAGCACGCTGGCGGGGATACCCTCCCATGTAATAACCCTGAAAAATAAAAGGAGACGGGGACAAATGCCAACTCTTGGCGCGGCGCGGAAATCGTTCTCCGTATTTATGGTATCCGTACGCTTGACTACCACTCTTGTAGTCTTAGTGTATGCGTATCGAATTAACGACCATATTAAAGCGGTCTTTTTCCGTGAGAGTAAAGGTGACGGAAGAGAGATATTTGGGGTGCATTTCCCGTGGGTGGCTTCAGTAAGTACTTGAATTAGAGAGCGGAAGTTATAGCTAATTTGCAAATGAAAATGGATATTTTCAGGGAAGTATAATGCATGACTACAATCCATATTTTAGACGAAATTGAACCCAGCTTATTTCAGCCAAACTAAATTACCCTTCGAGAAAACAGTGTAAAGGTAAGAGAAACACTTTTCCCTTAAATTATAGTGAGTGTAGATCCAGCTTGAATAGGTATTTGGATAGAGTGGAGATGGTAGCAAAATGGCACGCATTTCAGGCAATCGGTGTCAGTGAGGGATCGCTGTAAACAACGGGATCTCGTCAAGGAAGTAATGGAATTGAATTTACCATTGAATAATTTAATATTTTTCCCGGGTAAGCATTGGTTTTTAATAAATAAAAGAGAGCATAATCCGTGAAAAACCTTTCACGAATCGTGAAAACCATGGGTGGATCCAAAGGGATGTCTACTGACCTTATATATGATGAGGGTTGCCCCAACACGGATATTTCCTAAGTGGCAACCGAACGATTTCATGTCCAAATGGAATTATATAGTACTCGTATATAGTGCTTCAAGTTAATATTGAAAGATCATTACTTACCACCGTCCACCCCCATTGAATCAATGTATCGATAACGCAGATCCACTCCTCAAATCCCCTCACCCTTTCATAGGTTATTCTTACTTTTTGCATTCGCAGGTCGGCGAGCAAACCGTCGTGCTATTAATTTAAAACTGTCCAAGATAAAATTATCTCAAAGACTATATTGTGTCATACGAACGTGAATATCAAACCTACGCGGTTTATTTGTTACGCTGGGTACATCCGGTAATAAAAAATATATTTGTTAGAGAAAGTTTTTACTGTCGGTTTTCGTTTCCAACAAACGTACTTCACTTTTCTATATAATCGCCGTTCACGTCCAAGCACTTGTCGTAACGCAGCATCAGCTTCTTTAATGCCTCAGCAAAGAAGTTCGCCGCCAATGAATTGAACCAGTTGACGATGGTGGTCAAGAGTCCCTCATCCTCTTCAAACCGTTGTTCTTTAAGCCAGTTTCTAGTGCGAGAAGATGAAATAGTCCCTAGGTGCAAGGTCAGGACTGTTTTTGGCGGTCCATAAACGCTCGTCCACTCAACCTTCTTTGCACTTTTACACAATACAATATTTTATAACCGAGATTTACCGTCACAATCGTGAAAATTCCGATTCGTCCAAAATGAGGAACGTAATCAGCCAGAGCACTAATGGTCAACCGTCCATTAAATCGCAGTTCTTGGTCCACTTGTCTCCACCCCAATTCCATCTGGATATAGGGTCTGCAACTCCGCTCTTAATAATTCGCATTTATGCGGCTATTTTTGAAGTCTCGAAACCATTTTTTAACTTTTTCTTCGCTCATTCCCGTAGGACCATACTTAAAACTAAGCACAGCTCCCGATGAATTTAGGAAGCATACGTGTATGATTCTCCACGCACTTAGCAATTGACAGGAGCAACGATTTTTGCGAACATGTCATCTGCAGTCACTGACAGGAAAACGACTAATACATGAAAATAATAGCATCTATTGATGGCGCTGCATGCATATAACTTTGTTCTCACCCGCCAATATATAAATATAAGAAAACGGCCCGTGCGTTTTAAATATGTCTCACATCTTAATTTTCTTCTCGAAACATGTTTCAGTATTTTATAGTACCCACATATGACGTTATCCTGCGGCGTGCGAAATCCAAACATTGATTTTAGGTGGACCAGTAACTTTCCCTCTGTTAAATGTGATTGTCCAGAGTCATCTCGAGGCTTGGGTTTAACTGAAAGTACCCGGAGGCATTGTCCCGGATTTTAATCCCGGATCCTCGGCAAGTGAGACAGCGCGGTACCCCTTGAATAAGCATGTAGTAAACTATTAAAGAATTCGAAGAGGCAAGTTTCTTTCGCTGACACCCCGCCCTTCCCTAAATGACATATATGGCCCTGGTCACAAAAGACCTTCTCCCAGCATGAAATTTTCAGATGCTCCCTCTGGGTAGGGTAAGGAAACGGTTGAAGTGGCGTCTCCACCCCAAGGCTCCTCGTTTGCTAAGCTCTCTCGCCTGTCGCCCGAAGGATCCAGAGTCGTTTGATTTTTTTTCCCTCTCGACCGATACGCTAGTCCATAGGAAAGAGATATTGATTTCCCCGAGGATGCCGCGCCTACGCCACCAGGAGATATCCCCCATCTCTCTCACACCCCCCCCCCCTCAGGACCGTCCCGAGTCTGTTGAGGAGGTTCCTTCGAGATGTCAAGTATACGTCATTGTCATCAAATTTTCTGTGTTTGAAGCTTTAAGAGCACTCTATCAAATGGCGATGATAAAACAGGTTCTTCCCGTGTTAATTTTTATTGGAATTGACACAGAATATCCAAACTTTTTGCGCGTCTTAAGGCAGTGAGGGACTACCAGCAGGAAGAGTTCTACATCAACAAAATACCCGGCATGCCGTCGCAAGGGCGTGTGGCGGGGGGGTGTTAGGGTACCACCCGTAATTATGAAATAAAAAGTAACCGTGTGCAAAATCCACAAATTTCTGCAAGCCACAAACAAAACATTACATAAATTCATGCTAAAACCCTTAAAACCCACACACATGCAAACAAATAACCCAACTAATATATGCATGCATCTACAGATACACCTAAAATCTTTGCAATGTTTAATTTTGTTCCGATTTGTAAATTAAATGTTATTACTATTTCAAAAGCGACTTCGGTTTATTACTATTATAATTCCTGATTGTTCTGGGATTGGATGAGTATTTGAATCTATCTGTATTGGAATCTATCTACCTTATTTTACCTTTGTGGACTTATCTAAGTAATGTGGGGCCATTATAATTCCTTTAGTGTCGTCGTTAAACTCGTTGGTTTTGAATCCTCCGAGTTACAAATTAGGGGTGTAAAAATACGGACCGTTCTCACAAATAAGTGACAGGGTTGTATTAGCATTAACAGGAAAGCACCTAATTGCATTTTTTAAAATGATATTGATTAATTTGGGGGGTAGCATAGCGTAAATGGCATTCTTTTAAAAAATTAAGAGTTCTTAAAAATTGTATATTCGCATCATATCTGTAGGCAAAGTGTGAATGAATGCGCGTTACATTATTTTTTTAACGTCGCTCATTGAGATAAGAGCTAAGGTGACTTGTTGACTTCCTAACTTGACTTGTTACAGTCACGATCCAATTCGCCAATGCACTCGAGGTGGCTTCGTCGAGCGCCGAATAGACACGTCAAACCCTCCCCGTAGTGCCACCCACATTCCCCGGATTCCATCCAGGGCCCCCCCTAAAATTACTTGAGGCATCATTTTTGGCTTCTTTCCCCTCCCCTTGGTAAGGGTTCCTAAGGTATCAACCTTCCCATTCCATCCTGAAATATATCTTAGTGCTATAATTAGTATCAAGATAACACATTTTCAATTTGAAAAACAAGAAAAAACGTAATTAGGTGTAACTCAAGCATTTTTCACCTCAATTTCTGTTTAATTCATAATCAGCCATACCACAGTAATAAACCAAAAATTTGGTATGTTGGATAGGTTTATAGGTCACCTTATACTGAGTCTTATATTGAGTGTGAAGGCCAACTATTCACGGTTGTCAGGAGATTGAAACTGCGCCACCTGTGGTTTCTCGGCAATATGTGGTACACAAAAAAATCAAACAGGTTTACTGATCCTGAGTGTGCCCAGGGACATCTCCAGGGATCGAACCCGGACCCTCAGTTCAGCAAGTTCTTCCCACTGAATAATATACCTCTTTAAAAATGCAGTGCCTCGAATCACTACTTCTTTTCTTTTATTTCTATGGTATTAGAATGCGTATCGTACGGTTAATATAAAAAAGCATTATGAAATGCTTTTAACATTGTGATAAATTCTTAAATAATTCTTGTATGGCCATTTTATTTGTGAGCATCCACGCAATATCTCCATCTCACATCAAGAGGTAGGTTGATGTGAGATGGACACAAATACCCCGTAATACACCAAAAAGTAATGTGGCAGAGGGTGTAGCTGCAGGTGGAAAGGGTAGGGAAGAGGAAGGGCGTTTAAAGGGTTGGGAAAAGGGAAAAAATTCCACTTAAAATCTCTAAAAGTATGTAAATAAAGGTGAAAACCCATGTACATGCTAACGAAAAACTTAGTTCCAAACAAGTGTTAATTTCACCCACTTTAGAAGTTCTGAGGTGTACTAAGAGCACTCATAAAAGAAAGGAATAAAAATGAAAAATGAAACAAAACCACTTACGATACAATAGACTTACACCATCCCAAGTCTTACAGGTCTTCCAGAATTGAAAAGCAAGAATGCCATTGATCCATGACCATGCAATTTAAGCCGTAAACCTAGACGAAGATCCCTAGACCTATAGTTTTCTTTGGTGATCGAAGATAATTAAAATCTTTTCTAACAAACAGTGACTGAAATTGCAATAATAAACCTAATGTAAGATTTCTCCTCAACCCCCCCCCTACGGAAATAGTCACACGCTCTCTTCCTAACCCCCTCAATACCCTTATACTATTAAAGAAGTCCCTAACTCTTCAGTTCTTATGTTCCGAGCGAAGCTGCGTTCCTTTTGTCGCGTTTATTACGATATCGCCGATTTCTGCCGAGAGGCTCGGAGTCGCGGAACTCGGCGGCAGAGACCCCACCCTCCGATACGGATGGATCGGAAAATGATGTTGAATAAAGGCCCGGGTGTCTGGAGGTCGGGGACCCATCAATCCGTGTGTTGCGCCCATGATATTCGTTCGATCACGCACTCGGAATAGAGGAAAGGTCTGTTCTCACGGGACTACCATTAGTTTCCATCCACAGTATTGGGAATTGAATTGGGCTCTCTGGTCGATTTCCCAATGCAATGCTCAATCCTCACTATGAAGATACTCAAGAGGGAATTATATAGACCCCATGTAATATTAGAAAATTACATTGATTTTATTAATGGGTATAGTATACTAGGAGTAAAATCCCAGTGATTTGGATACATATGAAATTATTTATTAACTAATTGTTTTCATGTATACGATTCACTCGTATTTCACTCGAGTGAAAAAAATAGAGATACGTGAATGTAGGAGGAATGTGGTAGTTCAGGGGATAGAGCGTTAGACTGCGGAGGGTCCGGGTTCGAATCCCGGGCACCCCTATGAGCCCCCTTACCTTAATCTGAGGCGTGAGATTTTTCGCGTGCCGAATCTTCCCGGGAAGGCATAGGAGGTACAGGGAAAGGAACTGACCCCCCTACTCTGATGTATGAATATCACACGTCTTGGTGCTCAGCACTAGGTAAGCTATACTGTCACTCAACAAATCGGCCTTCAGATTGAAAACTGTGGTGTTTTGCTAATACGAAAACACTGAGTTACTCTATTCCTTTTTAATGAGAGTGTCGCTAAGTTTCGTCTGGAAAATTTTAAGCTTTAGATAAACCTTCTTGTGAACAACGATAAACCTTGCTGGTTATATTTTTCAAAATAAATCCACAATTCCCTGTGCTTAGATATTTATCATAGGCGGGTGTCATCACACTCTCTCCCCACATGCTCATGTGTAGGCCGTCAGATTAAAAATATGTTTGATTTCTCTAGCTCTTCTCGATATCACTCTTAGTTTTCCCCAATCATGTGCGCATTTTCACATCGGCCTTACCGAGCGAAGCGTTCCATTTCTAGTACCATTATGATTGTTATGAATTCTTTAAGTCTCTTGGACTTACACAAACTGTTCATTTCCTTTACTCACATTGTTCATATTGCGGAGTTCTAATCAAATAGAGTTGTCCAAAAAATAAGTAGAATGATGCTCATCGACAAAAAGGAGCTATCCAAAAAAAGTTTATACCTCAGTGAACGATAAGCTTAACATGAAAGTCCTCGAAAGGCTGCAACCTCGAAAGAGTGAAAAGTGTCAGGGAGGAAATCTTTGCCAACTGGAGGCTGCACCACGACAACGTCCCAACATTGCCTTCCTCGTGACCGAGTATCTGACTAAACACTAAATGCTGACGTTATCCCTACCGCTCTACAGCCCCGATATGACACTGCCAGCCTTCTTTTTTTCCCAAGAGTAAAAGGGAGCTTGAAATTCAGCCATTTTGGAACGCTGAATAACGCCAATAGACCGCGACGGGGTACCTGGACAAGGCTTCCGTCGACGCCTTCCAAGAAGCGTACCGTGATTGGCAGAGGCGCTGATATCGGTGAGTCGATGCACAAGGGAGCTATTTTGAATAAGTTCAGTAACTTGTACTTCGATTTGCGATTAATCTTTTCCCCGGATTTAGTCCACATAATTGTGGGACACAGCATGTGCATTCGCGTTAAGCCTGTGAGGGGTTCAAACTTGTTTTCCTGACGAAAACTCATTAATGGCATGATCAAATAAGTACATTCACGTCCCAACTGAAGAAGATACTCCTACACCTCCTCCCGTAGTCTATAAAAACCCACCTCTCTCCCAGTCCCACCAATATCTCCTCAAATATCGAACCCTCTCTCATTACACGTCTATATATTTTTACTGCAATAACGTACGTTATTTTATTTTGAATGCATTTTAATCGGTATGTTGAAATGACCGTTAATTGTATCTGGCAGCATTACGCAGGCTATATTATCGCAAGATGATCTATACGCTAATGACTCTAGATATTATTAAGTACTATGTTGCCCTGATAAAAAATGTGATAAATGATAAATAATAGCGTTAAACCACATCACTTAAACAATTACAATACCTTCCTGAGCAAATCCTACAACTATTGGGTTTTTCATCGACTCCAAAACTTTAATCGCCCCCCTGTGGGCACACCTGACTAAGTTGAACCAGTCCTGTGAAACTCTCAGATTCAAATACTTTTAGGAAATAAACGTGTATTTTTCCTTTATTTCCCGAAAATTAAATATCGATGCGAATATTGTGTTCTTTTGAAACCGAAATACAATTATTTATTGAATGAAATGAACAAAATACAATGAAATTGAGTTTTAAAAAAGAAGAAAATGAAATCAGAAAGAAAATGTTACTAGTTATTCATTTTTCGGAGTAAACTAATGAAAACTTTCTCCTTCTGGGTATTACAGTTCGAGAAATGTTGATACCTTTAGCTTATTTGTTCTACGTGTACGAATCGGACATGTGTCCTTCTTAGGTGTTTAGAACGAAAGGGCGAATCGTGCCATTCCCTGAGTCAATATTTAGCCAGAGGAAGTATCCTTCGCCCGAAGTTAACTCGAAGCCGTCCTTTTTTTAGCTCGTGTCTTAACTCGAAGGAAGTGGCATTTCCCATCCCCCAAGAGGAAGGCACTTGGTCTGATCGTGAACTAGGGTCTGCGGGAGTGCAGCGCACACAATACTTTCCGGCCGTAAACCAATGTGAGTCAGTCTCAAGATTCTCCAGCTCTTCTCCGAAGTCACTCTCGCAGGGTTACGGTCATTTGCTTTTAGAACTTCCGCTCTCGGCGAATAACTTGTCCAATGATGTTTAAAAAAGGAATCTATTCTTTTTTGATAGATGAGAGAAGGGCGGTGGGCTTTTAGAGATGTGATTCCAAAACGGTAACGGCGAGGTTTATTGCAGGGCAAAGCTGGGAGAAACGCAGGGTGCGTTAAATGAGTAAAGTTCGGGTTCAATGCGTCATAAAGGGGTCGGTAGGCGCAGCATCCTTTGCTAAGAACTCAATTGAAAGGTTTTTTAAAGCTCATGTCATTTGTCTAAGATTACTTGGAGGAAACTTCCCTCTGTACTATCGGAATTAGCCCGGTTTCGGAACGGAAAAACCGACCGATATGACGATTAATCGACGTGCCTGATGCTGATGAGTAGAATTCAAAGGGAAATATTTTGCCGATAAATATTCTTCATGATCGTGGACGTTTTTTTTCACGTAGTGCAGCATCATTTCATTGTGTGCAGACTCGGGGAAATCGATTGCACCAGTAAATACTGTTAAGTGAATTGTTATATTTTTGTAACTGAGTTAAGGGTTAAAGTAAAATGAACTCGATAAAATTTAACTCTAGTTCCATTTATTTGAAATTAAGGTTGGAAAGAGGTCTTAATTCTGGAGTTAATTTGACTAAAATGTTTAGTTCCGCGAAATTTCACCAAATATTTGTCCACTTCTCCAAGAAAAAAAATCATTAGGCTTCGTAGTAGTAGAAAGTTACACTTTTCGAAATGAGATCGAGGTGTGTTGTTTAAGTCTTTTCGTTCTCTCTTCGTTTGCCTAACATAGCGGCCAGTCTACCTTCATTTATTCTAAATTTGCCCCTTGTTACATTTGTCAAGGGTTAATTTTACATTTTTCTGCTAAATTATACGCGCTAGGCCAAGTAGTAAATAGAAAAATACAGTTAAGAGTTACGTTAAAAGCTGCTCGGAAAATTAATGTTCTGAGCTAACACACTTTAATGTATAACGCAACACCGCCCAAGTCTGGTCTCATTCATTGGTGCACCCCTCGGACTATCGAGAAGGTGGACAGCGGTAGGGAATCTCCTCGAAACGCCCCCGGACCCCGAAGTGTATTGGTCGTCGGCCGTGGCCGCAGTGACCGATGTATTTTCTTATCGAAAGGATGGCTTTGAGGTATTCCGAGTCATACAGCGCTATCGGCGGTCGGTCGAAACGCCAATTTCTTCGGACAAATTAGTCTTTAGGTCCTGATACATTAAGGATTTTGGCAATCTTTAGTTTGTGTAGTGCTGTGGAGATAATTGGTACTTAATCCCTCTACTAGGAATTATCAGGAATATTTTACATAACGTATTTGTAACACATAACTAACAATCACTGGACGAGCATAGTGAGGTAGACGGGGGACTGAAGAAGGTGAATATGTGGGGAGGAAGAACGCCGGTGGATATGCTCAAAGATATCGATAGTATTCGATAAAAATTGAAGACTATTTGTAAATGCTACAAGTTGAGTACCAGGCCTCTGAAAACACGAGTTGAATGTAATATCAATCAAGATATTCTACATATATGTGTTCAAAGGAAGATTTTGGACGGTCCATAACGAGTGGTTATTTCTACGCATCGCGGGAACTTCCTATTTCTTTCTTCATTTATTCGTAACTTCTGCCTGCCTTCATGCTGTGTAAAAATCTCGCAATTTCTTCCTTCATCTACATCGCTTTCCCAAGGTTTTCGCTCCTATCACGGCCTTGAATTAACCAACCTTCTACCTTTCGATATTTCCTCCACCGACTTCCTCTGCTATTTTTTGGATTTACCCTAGTCACCTAATCACCTCTTTTTGCCCTTCCTACTCAAAACCTAAGCGTTTGTCTTCCTCCCCATCCGAATTATTTTTACTTTTCTCGACAAGATCCAAAAATTACATGAATTGCTTCACCGCCTCTAATTTATTCTCTCCTCCTTGTTTAATATACGATACATGTCCTCCTCGAACGGTACATCTGATATGTACGAAAGGTAAAATTCCTCTAAAGGTACAATTAAATACACCATAATATTCTCTAATTCGCATGATGTTTAATGTGAACAAGCAATTAGTGTTGCATATTTATTATCCTGAGCAGACTGCGTATGCACAAATTGCAGGAGTTTGAAATATGACACGTAGCTTTGAGGAAACGGGCCCAGGTCGAAGCTCAACAAGTTTTCCTGCAAACCTATAAAGTTTTTATTTTGCGTTGCTTCTAATACTTATTTCGTCGTATGTGTTTAGTGAGCGAATCAAATGAAAGACAGGCAAGTCCACACTTCAATTAAAAGTATCGATTACACAGGCCAACAGTGGTTTTGGTGCCGGAGCTTTTAATGCTGATTTAAAGAACAATTGGGGTGCCGAATCCAATTATGACACTAGTTTTTTCCTATGAACTATAGTTTTCAAGATATAGATATGTTGTCACTTACGTAAAAAATCGTCTACATGATGATATGGGAATATTATATTAATAATTATCTCATTGGCCTACAATATAGAAATATACATAAAAATTATTGACAGTTTATTGAAAATAAAAGGAACACCGCGGAGTGGTTATAAATTAGTATACTTATAGATTTATTTAACTTTGAAAATTATTTTCCGGAATATATCAAATATTAAAACAACTAATCGTAAGATGTGCCATATCTAAAAAAGTAGAGCTGTTAAATAAAAACGGATTTCATATTTGGATTCAGCTCTACAAATATAGTTAAAATCATCACAAAGATTCCCGGCACCAAAAAAAAAATTTTTTTTGTAGGCCTGTGTTATCAATATTAGAGAGTACACTCCTCGCAAATCTTCTAAATCAAATCGAGTTGCATTACCCGTTGGCTGATTTGTTCGAAGAAATTGGCGTTTTGGCGAACTGTGCGGAGCTCTATTCCCCTCGTGGACTCCCGAAGGGGAGAGGATGCGACCACCCTCCCCGGAAGGGGGTCGCAGCCCCCTCCACACTCCGATTGATTCCCCGTGCACGCGCGCGGGGATTGGGGACGTGATACCTTTCCCAACAACGCTCACGCCTAGCACCAAGTCGTCCGCCGCCGACATTCCCCACGCGAACGCCACCGACAGACGACACTGTCGAGGAGGAGCAAGTTGCTTCAGGGGAGATAGAGGAAGGGAAAAGGGCCATCGTCAGTGCTTTCCCCTTGCCTATCTGAGGAAACGGAGGCCGACGTACCCTCTCTTCGCGTCCCAGTTCCCGCCGGGGGATCGCTTCCCAGCGGGTGAAATTTCGTTCCCCGATCGGGATTGGTAGTCCATCGAAGTGCCAAGGGAGAGGCAATTAAATTCAATGCGACCGTAAGGGAAGAGTTTGAGTTTTCATTCGTGGGTCGGGAGAACACGCCTTCCCCTCGCTCCGAGCGCAATCGGGTGCGTAGAGAATGTGAATGGCATGATGGATAGGGGCTGCTACAGTCACTGTGCGCTTGAAATCCTATCTGAAGCAGTGTGGAGATTTATTTTAGTATCGCAAAGTAGAAACGGTGCGGCAACATAACTTCCTTTTTTCAAACGCAAAACTCTTTCAAAAAAGGAAGTTATGTTGACGCACCCTGTATTTTGCTCGCGGATTAAAACAAACCTGGAAAAAAACGTAATCAAGACTCATCTACATTGACATCTAGATGTATACAATACTCCGCAAGCCACCACCAGGGCGTGTGGCGGGGGGTGATAGGACACCACCCGTAACAAAGAATAAAACTGCATGCAAAACAAACAAAAGCATGGCAATTCACGCCCACAGAGACGTTTATATCCACGCAAGACCCATTTTAACTTACACACATGCAAATACAGCAACGTAAAATTGTACATACACCTACGAATATATTAGATGCCTAAACAGCGTTTAACCTTGTCCTCGCTTGTAATTCGAATGCCTTCAGTATTACTATTATGACTTTGGTTTCTTACTATTATGATTCCTGTTTGTCCGATGAAAGAACCAATATTTGTATCTACCTGTACTAGAGTCTATCTTACTTATCTTATCTGGTCTAACCTACTCAAATAGTGTGGGGCCATAATAATTCCCTCTGTGTCATAGTGTACAGGTTTGTTCGGAACCTTGCTTGTCTCGCTTGTTCGCTCCGCATTTCAAGCGGCTCCCTGTCAAATTCCTCAAAAAGACCTGTCCCTCTCGTCTACTTAGCCTTAGAATTTTTTACTTTTCCCGCGGATTTTCTCTGAATTCGATCTAACGCTTTCTCCCAAGAATCCCAAATACATGCGGTAAATTTCAAATGTGTCCTAAATAAAACACTAGTAGAGGGACGCAGGTAAAAAGGCGTCTAATGTACGACTTTCAGATTGTTTTCACTAGTTCGCGTCCATTGGTGTCTGTTTTGGTTTGTCACACCCGGTCGTTTAAGCAAAATGGCCACCTCTTTCCTGCCACACCCAGAATCATTATTAGTCCATCGACCCGAGGACTCCTCGCCTTCATTCTTCCGTCTCCACTGCTGATTTGTTCGAGCCCTGACACCGACTCTCCCTTGCGATCATATTTACACATTTTCCCCATCCCTATTTTCCCTTTTCCTTCTTCTACCTCGGCACTTTCCTACTGTTTTCAAAATATGACCAATCTCATTTGTTCGTCCTATCGGCCCTCAGCATGCCCAGGACAACGTACCCTTCTTCTTCGGTAATGAAATGAAATACTTAACTTTGTAATTCCACACAATTTATTTTCAAAAACACGACCCAGGTCTCGACGTTGAACGTCATCATCGGGTGACCCTCCTAGAAGCACACTTGGTTATATACCTTCTGATCAAGGGAGGGGGGAGTTGGTCAGAGAGGGAGGGTGGAGGTGTAAAAGGTTACAATGTGGCTGGGAAGAAAGGAGAAGTATATTTTCCGGTGTCAATTATTGACTTGGGAGAGTGGTAGGTCTAGGAGTGGGGAGTGAGTGAGCCCCAAAGTGTGCTTCTAGGAGGATCACCTGATGATGTCGTTCAAAGTTGAAACCTGGGTCGTGTTATTTAAATAAATTGTGTGGAATTACAAAGTTAAGTATTTCATTTCATTATGTCATGCAAATTCCATAAAGTTACGCCTGAGATAACAAATTCTTTGGTAATATTTACCAATTGTTCCTTTGCCCTTCTTGCGTCGCCGAGAAATTATCTTATCATCAGGAAGTTGCTTCCCTTGGTGCATTCATTTTCCCACTTTCCACCCGCGCCCCACTCCTGATTTCTTCTCATCCTTAAAACTATTTTCGAAAAGAACTGATAAAATATCACCGGATCATTCAAAATGTTCACAATATCAGACAAGTTTTATCCGACATCTGTATCTATTCAGGTTGTTAAGATGTACTGCCTGAAAGTCCCAAACGGAGAAGTCCAAACGAAAACATATTTTCGACCAAATATGAAAATGCCTTAAAATGGTCTATCGATAGACAGCATTGATTACTAGAAACGTGGATTATTTAATTGCCACGCATTCTTCGCTATTATGGAAACTGTTAGCCATACTTGCCATGCTCACTTGAGATTATCTCATTCAAAATGTTTCAATTCTCATTATGAGTTTATCTATGGAAAAATCAGCTAATTCTGCATACCATCTGATCATGAACTAAGCAAATTTTCCTCGTACTGCGGTGAACAGTTAGCATTCACACTAAAATTATGGCAATATTTAAAATTCATCTGGGCTATTTGTGTATTTACGTGTATATTACCCGAGAGATGAGTTGTTTTCCACCGAATCATTCCATTTTATTTCTATCATAATGGTAATAGCTATGTCTAGCAAGAGGACATTTACTGCTTGCATAGTCTACACCGTGACTCATAAACCCCACATTAAACACCAAGTGAATTTGGCAGTCATATTAAGGCAGATAATTCAGCAATAGTCAGCGGAATTATTTGGTTATGACATAAATAACACTAATTTTGTCAAGTCACCATCGTTTTTAATCACATATTACCATTCTCACTTAAACTAATTTAAGCATAAATAATTCAAAACATTAATCCTTTAATTATAGAGTTCACCGATGGCACAATTGAATTTATCATAATACTGGCGTAATTTGGCTTTCAGATTTTTTTTTCAGTTTTTTCTAGACATGGATCTCAACAAATGGAGTGTGAGGAGGGTCAAGCAGGACTACGCATTTCAACTATATAGTTTTCGTTGTGACCTCTTTGCGTTCGGTAAATACAGATAAAGAAATATGAGCTAAAGTCTTAAGCTATAAAATCCCTTTTTACGAGCTTTTTACCAATCGGAATATCGTCATTTATCGAATAGCGCAATGTATTTCGAAATCCGTTGATTTTTCAAATCGATAGGTCAATCTGTTGATGTCAAACTCGTTGAACCTCCGTGGCTATATTGAATACGCTTTTGCGTACGAGAGATTAATTGCGAGCAATAAACCAGCTGGCTCTGATATTTCATCACAGCTGTCACCACATCATGTGGCTTCTTGGAAAAGGCAGCTCCAACGGTCGTCACTGAAATGATAGTCGCAAGGGCAACGCCTTAGTTCCGAACTTATGCATGCACCGTATGATCAATAGATCTCCAGTCTGTAGCCGGGCAGCCGGAAAAGATCGTTAAATGCCCACGAGAGCGACTGGAATTGTTTTGCTCCCTATTTGCTGCCATAAATAGCGACAATGTTTGAAAATATGGAGTTAATTACTTTTATTTTGGCATAGATTATAAAAACTACAAAAAATTTTTTTTTGGTGCCGGGAATCATTGTGATGATTTTAAATGTATTTGTAGAGCTGAATCCAAATATGAAATCCGCTTTTATTTAACAGCTCTACTTTTTTAGATATGGCACATCTTACGATTAGTTGTTTTAATATTTGATATATTCCGGAAAATAATTTTCAAAGTTAAATAAATCTATAAGTATACTAATTTATAACCACTCCGCGGTGTTCCTTTTATTTTCAATAAACTGTCAATAAGTTTTATGTATATTTCTATATTGTAGGCCAATGAGATAATTATTAATATAATATTCCCATATCATCATGTAGACGATTTTTTACGTAAGTGACAACATATCTATATCTTGAAAACTATAGTTCATAGGAAAAAACTAGTGTCATAATTGGATTCGGCACCCCAATTGTTCTTTAAATCAGCATCAAAAGCTCCGACACCAAAACCACTGTTGGCCTGTGTTATTAATATAATATTCCCATATCATCATGTAGAAGATTTTTTTACGTAAGTAACAACATATCTATATCTTGAAAACTATAGCTGATAGGAAAAAACTAGTGTCATAATTGGATTCAGCACCCCAATTGTTCTTTAAATCAGCATTAAAAGCTCCGACACCAAAACCACTGTTGGTCTGTGTTATTAATATTATATTCCCACATCACCATGTAGAAGATTTTTTTACGTAAGTAACAACATATCTATATCTTGAAAGCTATAGCTGATAGGAAATAACTAGTGTCATAATTGGATTCAGCACCCCAATTGTTCTTTAAATCAACATTAAAAGCTCCGACACCAAAACCACTGTTGGTCTGTGTTATTAATATTATATTCCCACATCATCATGTAGAAGATTTTTTTACGTAAGTAACAACATATCTATATCTTGAAAGCTATAGCTGATAGGAAATAACTAGTGTCATAATTGGATTCAGCACCCCAATTGTTCTTTAAATCAACATTAAAAGCTCCGGTACCAAAAACACTGTTGGCCTGTGTTATAACTCAGGGTTCGGTAAAGGATTCCTCTCTTTAAATCTCGCGCTCATCATCCTGGAATCCGTCTTTGACTCTGCTCCTTCTAAACGGAGTTGCTCATGATGATAACGATGACCTCCCAATATTTTCCGATTTATTTTTCTTGCGTAAGGAAAACTTGAAACGCGATAAATGGTTATAGACCTTCAATTACTTTAAAATAAGTTAAAAATGCTATTTACTCTCGGGGAGTTGATGGGCAAGGGGAAGGGAGATGATCGCAGTCCCTTATATCGCTCGATGGTAAAGTTACGCTCACAGTGGCCTACCGAGGGAATGTACAAGGGCGTTTACGGTAGTGACAGGGTTGAGGTCACACGCTTATTGGCTATATCTCACGTATATCTGCATAAACACTCCACGATCCTCCAAAAAAGGTAGGTGGCAGGGGGTGCAACCACCAGTTTGTAAGGGATAAGAGAAATTTAGGGAAAATGGAAAAAAAATCACTGAAAAACTTCTAAAAACGTGCAAATTTGTATACATGCTGGCGGAAAACTTAATTCAAAACAAGTGTTTTTCACCTACTAAAAAATTAGTTTGGTATACGAAAATAGAGTGAATACAAATTAATCAAAATGATATATTCGATAGATCTCGACCATACCAACACAAGCAGTGCAGAGATACTGTTAGCATTTGGGATGAATCACGGGAGAATTGGCGTCAACATTTGAATGAAGTCAAGAGGAAATTGATACGGCTCGTAAAACAAAACGCAGGAATGGAACGCGACCAATCGATTACTTCATTATTATATACGATAGTTTTTTTCATCTGAAGTGGGAATCTCGTGAAACACGAAGGCACATGTGTGCGGATAAAATCTTAAGAGTTGTCAAAGATTTCAGTTTCAATTCCCAAATAGAGGTAAGAGTCAAAATATTCTGACATAGCTAATCGTAGACAAGGTCATAGCGTCAAAAGGGAGAGGGAACGATATCTGAACGGTATTGTTTTTCCCCTCGTAATTTACGTCCACAACGCAGGCAGAGGGCATCACGCTCGTCATTTTCCAAACTCCTTTCATGACTGCCCCCTCCCCCCGTCCCCCGCCACGTGCCCACCTTGTCCTGCGCAGGGCGTAAGGTCAGATTCAGATGTGTGCGTGTGTTTCCATTATTCCTCTCTAGCCACCAGCCTGTTTCGTCCGCCACGCGAAACAGTACGGAAGTGTATTTGTACTCCGGTGACTCATTTCCACCGCGCTCGCTTTCGCGTCACGAAGGAACACTCATCGCAGGCCATAAACTCTTGAGCTAAATGTAGCCCACCTGTAAGGTCAGGGAATGTTAAACTCAAGTTGGCCTACTGCATCTTTATTTATACGGGACAAAATGGATGATGATGGAAAAGTATTTGTTGAGGGTGTTCATTTACGTTTATCACCCCTAATTAATTTCGTTGGAGATGGAGTAATAGTAATGTTATTCGTGTCGAAGAAGTGTGTAAGTTTTTTTTCTGAAATGTCCAATGCATAGAAGCGAAAATCGTTTGAGAAGTGTTACGTTGGGTTCAAAATAACAAAGAATAGCACCGAGGTTCGCGCTGAGAAATGTGTGTGCGTCTTTCAAAACGCGAATTCAAATCAAGAGATGGATTTTAAGTAAATGTGGAAGACGGTGTGACTTCATCTTTTCCAAATAATTATTCAATATTTGAAAGCAAGTAGGAAGGCAAATTTTATAAATGGTATATGATATATTTGTGGCAATGACTAACTGAAATTGGTCGGGAACGAGGTCAGCTACGCCTTAACAGTAAAATACGTAACTTTTCACAGATTGAAATTTTCAAATTGCTTGCCATGTGGTTTTGATTGATATAGTGGTGAAAAACATGTGTAGGTTGAAATTTTACTCTTTTAAAGTTCCAATCAAAGCTGAAATTCTGATTTCTCAATGTGACGACACCCACGAGGACCTTAAACTAAATTTTAGACTAGCATAAAGAAATCCGATGGAGCTATACATATATACTATGAACCAACATTACATTGCAATTATTGGTAGATCTTGAATACTGATAACAACTGATAACTCGTGTTAATTATTCTTTGATCGCGAAGTCCAAAATATTAGTGAATTTTATAATCATTCCGGTTTAGTTAAATTGAAATGGAATAGCATTTTCTAAAACTTAGCAACTGATTAAAAAATTTAATCACAATGTTTCAACTAAGGTAGAGTATTTTTGGCTATGAGCTACAATAAAATATACCCATACACTTACTGCATGTGGGATCATAGACCATATTAATCAAACAGAAAATATTTGTTTTTAACTCGTCGAGCAAAGCGTTAAACGGGATCCTCCTATGGACTCTGTTTATGGTAATGGAAAATGGAAGCACATGCAAGATTTACTGTTGGGTAAGACAAACATTTTCATGATCAGGACCAAATTGCGAGAGGAATTTGCGACAAGTGTAAACATAGGCCTCCTTGGTGTAGCCTTACTAAATGATAGTCACGTTGCAAAAAAACGGCACAACCAACTTTGAACTTATCCACTAGTGAGGTTCTTCCCCTTCGCTGGGCAGTGGGCGTGTTCTTTGTCGGTGGGGGCCGAGACGACATCCGACGCGCAATCTGGGCACATGTGGCTCTTCACGCGGCCCGGAGTGCACATGAGCCGACGAGGCTCCCCGCGGCAAAAAAAATTAACTTCGACCGTCCCGCATGCCGCCAGAGGCAGAGGTCGTGGGAGTGGGGCCCCGCGGCCTTGGGTCGCACCAGGACGAAGGGGCGACGTCCCACTGGATCACAGCGTGGGAGAGAGCTCTAAGGCAGACAGAGAGATCTGCATTCCGTTTGCAGTAAAATAAATCAGGGCAAAATTTCTCCCAGTCAATCGCTAGCAGTTTTGGGCGGAATTGCAGCAAAGGAGGGAAAGATGTAAATCTCGGCAAAAAAATGTAAGAGTATATTTTGCCAAGACAGACATGGTTTAATTAACTGGTTTGCCTAGACAGACAATAAGTTTTTAAGTGATCAGGACTAGGATATCCGTGATGAAGGACTGCATTATTTTATTTTCTGCGCATGCGGCGGGGTTCGAACCTCGGCCCCTTCGTCTCCACCCCCCAGCTTCCATTCGTGTATGTATAGGTCTCCGAGAGATGGGAGGCTAGAATACGGGGGCCCGGCTGGTGGGATGAGCGACCCTGATCTCCCGCGACGAAACGCTTCGCGGTGGGATGGACAAAATGATCGATATTACCGACAGAAACCTATCAATGTGATACATCGATAGGTTTCTGTCGAAAGACTTCCGATATGATCATTCGACACATTGATCTAATATTATCATTGCAATACTGTATCGAATCAAATAAAGTGCAGAATCAAGTACACTTACTTACATGAAACGCGCCGAGTTCCTTTGTCTGTTTCAGCAATTGTAGATACATTCGGTTGTAAAAAAACCTAATTACATTTAAGCAATCATACATTATGTTGCCCTCCATACGCATAATTTCTTTTCTCAGGAAAATACGTTTTCCACAGAACAATAAAACAAGCTGTACCACCTAAATCAACCTGTGGAAGAGGGACTACCAAGTCGGGATTCCATTCGCAATGTTTTCTCAGCTTTTCCATCATATCCGCAAAGGTCATACCAGCACGGGTTAAATCCCGGGAAGGCCTTATCCCATTTGCTTGCATATGAACAAAAAATTCTCAACACTTGCACACCAAATAAATAAACACAGTAATCAACCCGAAGGTCGGTTTAGTAGGTGAATGGTAGAGCTCACCCATGTACCATGTGTGAATATTCACATATCAGGGTAGGGGGGCCAGTTCCTTTCCCTGTGCCGGTTATGGTTTCCCAGAAAGATCTGGTACCCGAAAAATCAACTAGCTTGGGTGGAGCTGCAGGTGCCCAAAGTGCCTTGCCCGGGAATCGAACCCGGGACCCTCTGGTCAGCAGTCCAACGCTCTACCCACTAGACCACCGCGACCCGCACCAAATAAATATCGAAATAAAATTAATATCGGCAGTCGGAAAGCATTCGATTCGAAAATAATAGATAAGGAAATGAAATTTATCGATGAGGAGTCAATATGTATCGAAATATAATCCCGCGAGCAGTTTGCTCGTTGCCTTTATTTTCTCTAAACTGTAGCTCCCAGTCGTTAGGTATCGGTCTCTCCTAAACTGCTTCGGAAGACACTCCAGCTTTGGCCTTGCCCCCGAGCCTTTCCGGTTTCCCCCTCCCCTTATTCCCACTTGCGATAAACCTGCCGGCCCTCGTGTTCTATAAAACGTAGTTACGTTCAGGTGAAACGAGAAAGATAAGTTGTTAAAGGTTTAGAGGAGGGGATACCTTTGAATGCTTACATATTCGGAGAATACGCCGTTTAAGCAGGTGCATCGGAGAGCCCTCTGGGTTTGCAGGTAATGAAGCTACCGTGGGTTTGGGTTGCGCCGGCGGTTCAAATTCCCTGTCGAAATATGTACAATTTTTTTCGGTGTTCAATTAGAGAGATTAGAAGTACGTGTACACGTATAAATGAAGACGATATTTTCCTTGCAGTACCGTATTGAAAACGGTTGTATCATCCGAATTTAACAGCGTGGAAGAAGTTGCCGTAATAAATGCTCTTCAGGTTTTCGTCGGAAGAGAAGGCTCTCTCTTGGTCGTGCTATTAACCGGGTAATTAATAATTCCTCGATTTGGCCCCTTCTTCTCCTCCATTAAATCTTCCGAATGGTGGAAAACGGTGGATCCCTTCGGTCCGCAATCAAGGTGCAATTCTCGAGATCCATCCTTCCGTCCTTTCTCTTGGCATTTTTTTTCTCACTGGTCCCTCTTTTGAGCGAATGCCAGCGCATGGCGATCAGCAGGGGCGGAGGAGTTGGACTAGGCGCAAGCTATTTTAAGATGTTTGGCACGCATTCAACGTGAAGGACGTTTTGCTGCTCTAAGTCCTAAAATTGAAGTCCACCCCCGAAACTGAAATCCCAATGTCCTTGCCCGCAGATAAAGATTTTCACAATTCCTTCAGGATTTTGTGGCAACTTGCGCTCGAAATTCCTGCACTCGATTTGAGCCACTCCTCATTACAAATCGCAAGGAGTCATCCGGATTCGAATTCACGCTCCATTACCTGGGCACAGAGCACTTGAAAATAAATTGACTGATCTCGAATATTTTCGGATAATTTTTCTGACTGACTGCCTAAATGATTCGGGATAATTTTTCTTTACAGAAGTTTGATCACCGAAATCCATACGATGGTATGGGGACTCCCCAAAGAACGATGTCATTTGCACGACAGTAGGCGAACTATCTTTGCCTCAGCTTTTCGAAATTTCTTTCTGATGCATTTATATATATATATATATATCGTATAAAAAAATATATATCGTGTAAAAAAGCAACAAAACTCTTATCGACTCTGCGTATACTAATTAAAAATCTCTCCTCATTACCTGTCCATTTATTCGTCTCTCTTACAAGTATTTGTATTTACAATTACTTGTATTTCTAAATATTTTTCTTGGAATAAAATTTGATTTACTATCTTCCATTATCCTCTCAATTCACTTTTTCTACCTTAGAATTTCTCCCATCCGTTCCAGCCATCTTTCTTCCCCTATCATACCTAAAACCTACAATTCGATTTTTTTTCTTTCTGTTCAATCAATTGTTTCCATCTTTTCTACAAACACATCTCTAAATACTATAATATAATCCAGAGGTGAAATTTTAAAAACATGGAATGCTTATTTCTACAATAAAGTTTACTTTAGCCTTTTACTTACGTCCATTAATTGGGGTACTTCTCATCAACTTCCTCTCCTTTAAAATTCTCCTTTAAATAATCCAATTACCTAATGCTTTTCTCCTCTTTGTATTCATAGTCCTTTGCTCAGTTTTGTGTAAAATACTTCTTAAATAAGTGCTTTTCCTGCTCTGGTTTATACCTTCTAGACTTAGCCTTCTTTTTTGAGAGCTAAATTACTTTCTTTTTCCTATGATTGATTCTCTTCCCATTTGGTGCTGGTTCTGAATGGTTCCCACCATTGATTGCAATCCCTGACTTTACTGATTAGCTAAAGGTTGATTGTCCACAAACTTATGGCTTATCATACCTCCTCCTACTTTCAGTCCTAACCCCAGCCTTGCGTAGGCCTATTATCGTCCCCTGTGTGTGCACATCAAAAATCTCGAACCATAAAGGAGAGCCCTATCTAAATCCCCAGCCTGTCACTGTCCTAACTTCTTCACCATCCGGTGCCCATATCTATGCAATCTGAGTCCTCTATGGGCCTCAAAATAAGTCGCTTATCCCTCCAATCCTCTCCCGACTGCATTACTTAATTAATCATGAAAATGTTCTCTTGCGATTGCCGTCTCGAATTCAACGACTCAGTCAAATAAAACTGGTTATTAAATTTTTCACTTCACAGAAATATATGTGAACTGGGATTGATATTGTTCCATAATTAATCCGAAGTGAGGTTATCTTTTGGAACGTAAAATGCAATCATTGCGATGGCGGCGAAAGATTTTATTTCCGAGTAAACCTTCAGAAAAACGTATCGACCATTATCCTGGGATCAAATATTGAGACTGCACATGTTCGCTATTTACATTTACGTACGTTTGATTATACAGAGTATGTCTGCAACACCACTTTTTCCATCTTCCATTTTTACATTTGAACAACGCAATCCTTCCTCGTAAGTAAGGTAGTATATTTGGATATTTTTTGGCGTAAGATTAGATTAGAAGGCTTTCATACATTTTCTGTGCAGTCTCTGTTGCACTAATCCAATTTCTTTAAGGCTTCCTATACCTCGTAATAGAGCAGGTGGTTTGCTTTCCAAATGCAATAGCTACTAATAGTAAAAAGGCTACAATACATACTGATCCTATTAGAACTGCTAGCCCAATTCGATAAAGTAACCCGATAATGGAATTCGAGACCTGAAAAACATGACGCATAGGAAACCCGGGCATGTCAGCACGTTATGACCGAAATTACGTACTCCCCTTGTCCAGTTCATTCGCGGCAGTCGGTGCGGGGAGTCGAGGCTAACTTAGAGACGATGGGCCGAGGGAGAGAATGGGGTTGGGTGTTGAGGCTTGGAAAAAAATTTCGTGTAATCGTTGATATCTAAATCTTTTTGATCACACCCTATGAAACCTTCTTTCCTTTAATGCGCAATATTATGCCAAAACCGCTTTGAAATGAAGAATGAGAACTCGTTTAAACACGCCGACGTCCGAAAAAAACTTTTCGTGAGTTGGAGATGATTCGAGTTTACTTCGTGCGCTGCAATACTTGTGCGTCAGCAGATAGTATGTACACCGACGTAGCATAAAGAATTGGATTCCAGTATGGATAGATTTACTCCTGAAGTAAAAAATATTGTATCTTTCCATTTGATGCTTTATTTGGTACAACTAGTTTCGACGCATCGGTGCCATCCAAAGGTATCTGCACCATGCCTAAGGATGACGCCGATGCGTCGAAACTAGTTGTACCGAATAAAAAATGTAGTGGAGGGAAACATTGATTCTTTTACTTTAATGATAATGGATTTCCACAAAGTCGAATATGGATGGATTTATATTATTGGGTAATGACGTACTTTATTCCTTCACAACAGTCGCATTCACAATGAAACATGAAGCAATAATATCGCATTGCATTTAATTTTCGAAATTCATTTATGAGAAACATTTCGGGCACTTCGTTTCATTCCCCATGCACAGAAAAAATGCATCTAGTTATCTTTTACGGTAATGCAGCCGTTCAAATTAGTTTGGTCCAGCAAAGCGCACGGAGGAGATGTAGTTCAGCATCTTTGTAAATTTAGACAGAGTCAATTTCTTCGCTAGTCACTTGAAGATATTTTCGTGCGAAAAGAAAAAGGGTTTTGGGCATTTTTCTCAAAATCTCTTCCATTAGTTTACCTTAAAAATTTAGTAAAAACCAAATCACATATACTCACTGCCGAAGAGGTACTACAAAATTTTACGTTAAAGTTATAAACTGTCCACATTGACCTCGCGAGTGGATACGAATTTGCTCTATTCCCATTACTCAGAATAGGAGTCAGTCACTAGGAAGAGTTCGGTCAATACGGTGCCGATTTAGCTAATGCCGATTTAATTCCGTCGTTTTCAGGAAAAACCGGGAGGGAACCTGACGTTGTAATCAGCTGTTGTCGCGAGTACAACTTCAGGAACTAGAATTGACGAAATAAACATGTAACAGAAATAATGATATATATTAATTAAACGATTCGGAAGGGCACAAGTCAAGTTTGAAACATTTCGTGTAGTTCTCTTGGAAACATCTACATCTTATCTTTTCAATACCCCGCAAGCCGCCACAAGGGCGTGTGGCGGGGGGTGTTAGGACACCACCCGTAAAATAGGAAAAAGAACCGTATGCAGAAACGTTGAAGTCCATGCTTCCCGCTTACGTCCTGGCAGTAGATTGCAACGCCGTGCCGATTTCGACGGAAAAAATGTGACTGGAAATTAATTCTACCTGAATTGAGAAAAAGAGTGAAAAAATCGGTTCATGACGCATGTCTATTACGTACATGTGTAATTGCTCTTGGGCATAAATGAGTTCCATTTGCACGAACTCATATTAGCCAACAAATTGTCTTGGCGACACTTTCGGTTTCGATCCCTCGGATCCCCTCTAATGAGAGGGAAAGGAGATCAGACCAAGATCAGCCATCAGACCTGGCCGTGTGTTTGTCGGGGAAACCACTTTTCGTTGGAGCGCTGCCCTCCCCCACACCTGCTGCCTCCAATGGCACACAATGCCCAGTCCCCTTCGCACAGGTGGCCAGGAGAAATGACTCCTCCTTCACTTGGATCCCACTAGGTTTTCTTCGGCAAACAGAAGGGGGCGCCTCTAATAGACGCCATGGCGCCCCTTCCAACCTCCCTCTCGCTGCCCCACCCCCAGCCCTCCCGCCCGTCGCCTGGCAACTGTCCGAATCCAACTGCGGATGGCCACTTTCGCATCCGTTATTTAGAGCAATCGATAACCCGGCGGCGGAGCAGAGTGCGTCTAGCCCACGGGCCGACACGACTCGTCAGACAGCAGGGACGGGCGAGCCACAATCGAGACCTCCCCTCATCCCTCCCACCCTCCTCCTCTCCCCTCCCCTTGGACGCATAGTTAAAGTGCAGGCGTACAGACTTCTCGGGAGAAGTAAGAGTCATATTGGTTTTTATTGGTGCGTTCGCCTTTTTGGTCACTCTAGTGTCGGAAGCTTCGTAGCTCGGCGAGACTATTTAAATGAGTGTGCCTCGATCCGAGAGTTTGAATAGATACTCTTAAGGGTTTTTTTAGGAACTGGAGAGTAGAAACGCAAAATCTCGTTTTGCAGGAGTTTAAATGTGTGAGATGTTTACAGGCGCCCAGTGTGGCCTTTACCATCACCATGAGGTCGTCCAATGAGGCCTAAAAGAGCCGGATTACATACGTCTGGTGCCCAAAATCGACAAGTCGCCGTCCAGGGTGTAGGAGGTGTTTCTCGTCAGGTCTCGATTAAGCTAGATCCGTCAGAGCAAACTTTATTTCAAAATGGGAGCCATGAGAATCACACACAGCACATGAACGTATGATTCCGTGTCGGCCCGAGGAATTTCCACTAAGCCTTGGGTGTGTGAAGGAATCAATTTCCTACTCACCGTACGAGTCTGATATTGTCTCCTCCCAGTTCCTCAGTTGACGAAATCCTAGTGCCGTCAGGGCTAAATTTTGTTATCACAGACAAGGAACCGTTAAGTGGCATTGGAGCCACAATTTAATCCTTAAAACTTCCCAAGTGCATAAATGGTGATAAAATCTAAAATTTATACAAATCCATGCAGTGTCTCGGTTCGATACGAAAAACGATATCGTTAGTGATACTTTTAATTGAATTAAAATTTAAACTTCCCAATAAATTTGTTCTTTATAATCATCTCGATATGTTTAATAGTGGGGATTATAAATAGTGTTAAAATGTCAAAATCCTCGTTAATATGTTACCTAATTTATCCTTTACCTACATTTATCCTAGTTACATGAAATATTCATTTCAAAGTAGTGAATAAGAAAAACCATGGCGTTCGATATGGTGCGGTGACTATTGTAATGGCTACCCAACACGAGGACCAAGGTTAAAACCGCGGAGGTGACAGGATTTTTTAGTGGTACCGCGATTCCTACGAGGGACACTTTGTGGAGAGCACTTGGAGTGAGCAGTAGGGTACCCGTCGGATTGAAGGTTAAACTATGAACCCCTATGTTGCCTGTCCCTCAGGGTAGGCTAATTCCGACGCTGGGTTTCTCTCCACCTTACCCCCTTTCCCTGAACATGTAGTTATACCTAATAGCTAAACTATTTCTAATGGCAAATATTTATCTAATCTCTAATGGAAGAGACCTCAGCTGTTGGTCGCCTTCCCTAATAAATATATAACTACTACGAAAATATGCATAACTAAATGGTCTATGAACATCATCAAGTCGGTATATTTAATTTTATTAACTCTATCCTTATTTACGGATTGATTTTCTTAAACGATATGTATGTGTAAATATATATATATATATATATATATATATATATATATATATATATATATATATATATATATATATATATATATTCATTCAAATTGAAATAGAGATAAGGAAAATGGTAAAGGAACACATATAAAGGACAAACACAACAGTCCCGGTCCCGGTCGAGGAAAATATTTTTACATTCGTGATCTGCTCACATCCGCCATCCCCACCTCTGTTGTGTTTGTCCTTTATATGTGTTCCTTTACCATTTTCCTTATCTCTATTTCAATTTGAATGAATATTTATTCGCCATATGGCGGTATTTCGTGTTTGAATGTATATATATATATATATATATATATATATATATATATACGCGGGTGGCGGTGGTCTAGCGGGTAGAGCGTTGGACTACTGACCGGAGGGTCCCGGGTTCGATTCCCGGGCAAGGCACTTTGGGCACCTGCAGCTCCACCCAAGCTAATTGATTTTTCGGGTACCAGATCTACCTGGGAAACCATAACCGGCACAGGGAAAGGAACTGGCCCCCCTACCCTGATGTGTGAATATTCACACGCCGTCGGGCTTGGTACATGGGTGAGCTCTACCATCACCTACTAAACCGACCTTCGGGTTGATTACTGTGTTTATGGTTTTATATATATATATATATATACATATATATGAGACAACAAATGAGGAAGTGCTAGGGATGGTGGGCGAGGAGTAGGGAAAGGTTTGTTAGGAGAAATCCTATGGAGACAGGAAAAATGGATTAAAGACGTATTGATCGGCAGTGGGGTGTTGAAGACTGTAATAGAGGGGAGAATGTCAGGCAAACGAGGAAAGGGTAGGAACAGGATAGGGATGTTGGACGGGATGAAGGGAGGAAAGAAGTACACAGAGATGAATTGGGACCTGATGTAGAGCAGGTTGCTGGATTGTGTTTTGTTAAGAGTCACAACATATTAATTGATTTGGTAGTTGTGTCCATCCAAAAACTTACCTTAACCGGTAGATTACCTTATAATAATAATAATGTATATGACATTTGAACGGCACAATAAAACACAAAAATAATATAGATAACACGTAAAATGACACTCGCATTTCAGAGAGATATCTGCTGATTTTCAAACTTCGACTCGGCTGACCGATAACAGGCAGGGGTGGAAGGTGTAAATTAGGGGTGCGATTAACTTCGATAGACCGGCTCTTGTGCTCGACGACATAAATCTTCCGGTAGTGGTTCCGTCCCTGCTTGGGAGGATCAGGAGGAAGCAACAATCGCCACACATTCTCCGTCGAAATGAGTCGTTATCCCATGGACGGCTATCATCATTTTTCCATCCGTTGCCCCTCCAACGCCACGCGTCTCTCCCCTGCCCTCATGCCCTCGCTCCCCCTGCACCTCGGGACGCCGCTGTACCCTAAAGGCCAGCTCACACTGATTACAGGCACTTAACTTGAGAACTAACCAACTTAAGACTTAACGTGATCACAAATGCTCGCTTCACTCACATTGGCGTTTAACGAATAGTCTCAATTTCTCAGCCAATCAGTAAGCGCTTATCCTTTCCTGCACCCATATATGGGACCATTAGGTTTTTTAAATGATTCTGTACGTCGTCTCTGTTCCTCTTAAAATTTTTGCGTTGTTTGCAAGAGTATTATAATGTTAGGCATCTAGTGACTCGGAATTACGAGCCACGGTCGCACCTGATTGGAGAGCATAAGATCACTTGCGTGATTGAGCGACTTATCTCGATCGTATCCCTACATTCATCCATCACTATAGAATACAAAACATTAAATGGCATTTTAAAAGGCATATAAAGACATCTTAAACTTTTTGCGTTGTTTGTGAGTGGGTGAATACAATTTACTTTTTCTGTAAATCATACTGTAACTATGACAAAATGTAATTTTAATATAAGAAATTTGTTCAATACACGGTTAGCCAATATGTGCTCACACGATTTAGAGAATTCTATGTCATAAAAAATATATTTATAAATATATATATATATATATATATATATAAATATTCATTCACATTGAAATAGAGATAAGGAAAATGGTAAAGGAACACATATAAATATAACTAATATATAACTTGTGTTCGTCCTTTATATGTGTTCCTTTACCATTTTCCTTATCTCTATTTCAATGTGAATGAATATTTATATTCGCCATATGGCGGTATTTCGTGTTTGAATATATATATATATATATATATATATATATATATATACACGTATGTTTATATGTGTGTTTAACAATTTAATTCATCTCCATCCATTTCTTATGACAGACCTACATATACATAGCTGTCAATGAATATTTACGACAGTCAGAAGACTGATTACACTGGTATTCTATGGTGTTTGGTGGAATAATGAAATCCATTTTTTGCCTTATAGAGTTCACCAATAATTGGTAAGATGATTTTAAATATTTATATTATAAGTGAGTGCAACTTTCTCTCTCTAAAACTTAAATTAGCCAGTGAGTCTAGTGATTGCTATCATTGGCCAACGATGGAATGCACAGGGCTAATATAATGAAGGTCATTCAAAAGAATACGAAAGTGAAAAATCTTCCAGAAGTAAGAAGTCGAACTTCAAGTTAAATGATAAGACAAATTGATATGTTATTGAGTCTTTTAAATGACACACGTGTTTAATTCGCGTTTTAAAGTGAAATGATTTAAGCATTGTAGATATCAGAGGAATCAGGTTGGAAATATAAGTGTTTACGAAAACATGATATCTTATTGACGGGGTTATAAACAGATTTGAAGTTAGCAAGTAGTTTTTGTGGATCTTGGACGTGAACGATCTCAAAACTTAAGGGAAGAATTTGAGCGCTCATGTTAGCATTCCAGGTGTGGACCCGGTGAAGGAGGAAAGATTTGCGCTGAAATGATAAGAAAGAAGGATCTAATTAAGAAAATTTTGGGCAAATATATGAATGTGATTTTGGGTGGGAGACTGGGTATTTGGCGGTGGAAATTCGATGAGCGTTACATCAAGTGAATAGTTTGGAAATATTCGAAATAAAAAGTGAGGGAGCGGTGTTATATTGGGTGATACTTCGCCTTGAATACTAGACGAGCTGTTATGGTTTTGCTCTGAAGGAACTCATTTGGGAAATCGTCAGAAACCGAAGAAAAGTTGCTAACCTCGTGAAAAATCGTTATGAGCGAATGGAAAGCATCATACTACTGTCGGATATCCTGGATCATCAATCAATAGAAACATGAAGATTACATGCACGACTTTATGCAGCTAGAATACAAATCGCATTGGTTTAACACTGACGCAGAGTAAGTAGTTTTAGTCCCTCGTTACAATGTTATGTTGGAATACTAAGAGAAGTTGAGGAGAATTAACGGCCGAATATTGGGAATTAAGGAATCCTCTTTCCCTCACACAAGTCATGTTCACAGTAGTACGTTAAGTTAACTTTCCAAATAAACACATGCCCATCGCTATTAATAACTAATTGCACCGAATGGTGATTTCGTGAACACCTCCTGCCCCACACACACTTGTGGCGCACTGTAGTGTAGGATACAAATGAGGAATATTTTGGCCAATTAAATGTGTTTGTATTTCGTTAAAGCAAATGAAATGCCGAAACAAAGAAACAGCTACAGATAAAACTTTACAGTGTAACTGTAAGGAAAGAAACTAATGTTTATTTTATGTGTCGTTTCCAATTAATAAATGGAATTATTCAAACAGATATTGTTAATGTATCTATGACAATACCTTTACATGATGAGTAAAAACTAGTGGAATTGTATAAAATAATGACAAATAGGGAACAATATGAAATGATATTTAATTGAATTGTATACAAATTTGCTCAATATTTAATTACCATCATAATGATCATCAGAAAATCATATTTAAATAGTCTAACAGCTCCATTAATCTTAATAGCTAGTTCCCAAATATTTTTAACTCCTTAGGGCTCATTCGAAACTCAGCCGCTTTGAAAGTACAGTTATGTTACCGCACCCTGTATGTGTGGTAACATAACTGTTATTTATTAATTATTCCCGTTTGGACAAATCCAAACACTGCATATCAATGAAAACAATTAGCAGTGTTAGGAGAATCGATTCAGTGACCAAACGCTCTCATAGAATAAAGAGCTGCAATATTAACTATTCTTATCGTGTTTTCTATTAATTGGCAGAGACTAGCGTATTATCACCGGATGTATAGAAAATCACCAGACCATGCTGTATTAAAAAACACAACTAGTTTTATTTCGACCTGTAATGATTATTTATTACCAATTCATACAAACCTGAATAGTACTCTGGGAAAATTATATTCAAATACTATTTTTTCCTGACTAGTTTTCTATCAAGGTTAAACTGCCGATTGGCAGCTTAGGCCTTCTTAAAATGAATTTTCCTAACTTGCGGGTGTAATGAAGTTATCCATTCGTTTTCATTAAAAACTATACTTTCAATTTGTTAGGGAATATGTTAATTTGTATATTGAGCCTCGCTTACATCAAACTATGATGTTCAATAATGTTGCTAGGTTGTTTTCACTAATCATTTGTATGATTATGGCGCCACGCTTCAATCGTCCCTGAACTTGAACTGTACAAGACCTGCCATCTTGCGGCGTTCATTATTACTAAGTGAGCGGAGCGCCACTGGCGGCGAAGCACCCTGAAGTAACTATTATAGCGGGGAATCGGCGGGAGACGTCCAGTGTGAGGCAGCGTTCGGCTTGTGCTGTTTACTGGGAAGTGCAGGAAGGTGTACGGTAGTGTTCAGTTGCTGTAGTCTTTCAATTTTAAGTTGTGTCGTTATCCAAGCGCTGTGCAAGTTGAATGAAAGCTGTTTGTTGAGAAGACAACCTAGCAGTTCCTTGCGGAAAGAAGTGTCGAGCAGTTTTTCCTTCTGCATTGCCGTTCTTTAAAAATAGAAATGTGTACTCCGGTCAAGAAAGTGCCCATTCATCTGCAGGTAGAAAATATTCTCTCATTTAACAATTATTTATGATTATGTATATTTTGTTGTGTGATAACGTTGTAAATTAAGCCTTCATCTTGATTTTCACTTTAAACTTCTACATGCCTTCGTGATTGCCTATTTTGCCTGAGGGTCCGACCGGCTTTTAGGAATAGGACCGGCTTTTGTTTCCTTGAATTTAAAATTATTAATTGCCTAACCGTTGGACAAGTATTTATCTTGAATAAGTTTGTTCATATTTCATTTTTGGTGTGGTAATAACTTAATCAATTTTAGATATTGACATGTGAGTTGTTCATACTGTTTAACTCGTTGGCTGAATGTTCTTTTTGTTGGTCCATGTATTTCATTGTCAAGTATGATACTTGGATTGTCCTCACATTGAACGTGAATTGGCTCTTCGGTCAATTTCACTGCTTTTGACTTTGAAGATCTTCATGGCAGGCCTCATCACTGTAAAGAGATCTGAGGCATGGGGGTGGGGACTGCCTTGAATAAACAAGTGATATGAGCAGTGCTGTGTGATATCTATAATAGTAATTATCACGTATGTATGTTGCATTTCACGAAACCCTAGGTATATATTATACCCATTTGCAGTAGATATTTCCCTGTCCACGGTGATCGGCAACGAGGCATGTTTCAGGTGACGTTTGTGAATTAGCGTGAAATTTTTCCTTGAAATATTTTTTTTAGCAGTATTACGAGACTCATTTGCGGGAGTGCGTTCCGACCTTCCTCTCATGGAGGGTTTTCCTCGATTCCCTTGAGTTTTCGCCCGCGGTAAAGGCGAGTTCAGTGCCAGCGTGAATCGCCTTTCGGCCTCGAAAACCATCGGGTGCGGCAAAACCCACGAACGCTCTGAAGTCGCCGGGTCAGTCCGTAAAGCTATTCCGACTCACGGTGTGGCCAGCTGCGGGGATGTATTCTTGGACTCGGTCACGTCGTGTGGCGGATTGAGCAAAGGGACTTTTTGGAAACGTTCTCGGAGATGGAGAGAGAGAGGAAAGGGGGGGTAGCTCAAGCGGAGGGAAGTGTCGGGTTTTCGGGTCCCATTCTTAGCGTGCACCGGAGGGCGTGGTGGTGCACGGTGCCGCTCTCGCAGGTTGCCGTGGCGTTAGGGAATTTCGGCGTGTGCAGCGGATCCGCGCTCCCTCCCATTCCCGACACCACCCCGCGCGGCGGTGTCGTTCCAACCCTCCTCCCGCACTGCGTCCGTGAAAGGGGTCCGCCCCCCCCCTCCCGCTCTCCTCCCGAGGCAGCTCCCGAGGTGTGCTATTGATCTCCCGAACCCTCTCTCTCCCTGCCTCCCACTCCGCACAAGTCTCCTCCTCTTTCCCGCTTCCCTCTCCCCCTTTCTCTCTCTCTCTGCCACTCCCACCCGCCTCGCTTTCAGCGGTCCTCGACCCTTGGCACCCCCGAGACAGCCGCCCGCCTCGCGGGGACCGAACCCCCCCGTCAGACTCTTGTGTGCCCTTCGTCCGACCGTGTGCTAAGTAAACTCCCACGCCTCCTTAGCCCCCTTTCTTCTTCGCTGCTTCCTTGCCCATCATCCATGCGTTGGACACCTTCGTTGTCGTGAGGCGAAGGTCTCCGGAGACTGCGAACCTCCGCCCCCTCCACCCGCTCTAGTGTTGTCGCCGGGGCCCTCGGGGGTCGGACCGACGGGGAGGTGGGGGTCAGGGTGACAATGACAGAAATTGGGTATGCGGTCTTTCTTTCCCGTTTCAATTTCCAGGATGGCGTAATTAGCTGGATGCTGTGTGTGGTGGGGCATTAACGACCTTGAAATAAGTTTTTGGGGATTTGGCCTCGAAAAAAGTACTAGACAATTCTGGAATTCTGGAGCGATGAGACTTTATCAGACCTCCCGCCGAAAGGGTATCTCACATTGATCAATAACCATGTGAGCTCCTTCCGACCATCCTCTTTAAATGCTGGAAACCGACGCCATGGGTTTCCTTTAAATAATGTCAACTTTTTGTGTGAGATTCCATCCGTGGTCGATATTACACTCAAATCCCACGTTATGCGTTAGCGATGGAGTCTGTAATAATGCAGTGTTTTTCGTAATGTTAATCGTCTTGTTGTAGTAATGCAGTTCGAAGTTGCCTGTAACGATGGCAGTTTGCTGTTAACGAGCATTATTTGTGGAATTTGTTTTTTTTTCGGTTTTGAGCGTTCTATCGTTTCAATTGTGTTCAGGGGATGTACAAAGGAAATTGATACGGGATTTAATAATTGAATTGATGGTTGTCGAGGCGTCAGTTGAAAAATAATATTTTCGTCGCTACCGAGAACTGCAAATTGTGAAATTATCGCGTAGTCCTCCGCCATATAGTCGTTGGAAATTCCTGGAAAGTTTTCGCCGGGCAGTCTAGTACGAGGCCACGTCTCGTCTGCTAACGCAAACAGGAAAACGTGAAAATGGCAATGAGTTGATAAAGGCGGCGCATATTCGTTTTTGGGCGGTCATGTGCCAATTGTGATGGCTTCGTCCCGTGAGATAAGAGTTGGCAGTAAATTAAGGGAACTGGGTTGTGACGGGGAACGTGAGGTATCCATGAGCATTCACGAATGGTCAGTGTTTGCCCATTAACATCTTTTATAGGAAGCGGTTCACATCAGTGAACCTCAGGGGAAACATGAAATATTATATAATTGGAAAAAAATAATATATTTTTGGAACATGCTTTTATTTATTTTAGCTCCGAAAATATGAATTTATTCTCAGAAGTTTGGAGTAGTTTTATTTGTTCTTAAGAGTGTCAAAACATGGTGGTGTCAATTGTTCCACGAGAGTTCTACCAGAAAAAGGAGTCCTTTGGGGCGTGGGGAATACATTTGCAGCCAATATTCTTTAGAAATTATTTAAATATATCTTGCTCATTATTTATTACACAAGTAAGTGTAAATTTATTTTCTTTGACGACTTTTCCACTTTTGAATATCAGGAAATTCCGCACTCCACAATGAAATGAAGGACTTCCTCAGCCAGTTTTCAGGTAGTCTGGCTCCGAGAGGGGTCGTCATCCCCCCGCAACCGACCGTCGGTGGCCAGCGTACTCCCGCTCTGGTCACATTCTGAAAGGCCGCAATATTTTGAAAGGGTGGATTATTTTTAATGATGCATGGTAATTGATTCCATGATTATCATTTATTTTTCAATGAATTAGATATTCATATGAAACATTCCATGAGAGTTTATTACTCGATATCCACATTTTCACTGGGCAACGATTGCGGTGTAAATTATTCCGTAAATTTACATTTTATTCTCGTCACGCCGTTTCATTTCGGGGTTGAAAAAGTGGGAAAGTCCCCGGGAAGTTATTTCAGGGAGCATCATTTAACTAATTTCTTCCATGCTGATTATCCCCTGCATACTTCGTTGGCCTCTTTTTCATTCTCGCGCCCTCTTATTCTTGCTTTTCTCATCCCGAGACTGTTAGCATCCCACGTCTCGGAGTCTCTTCGACCACACTCAACTCGTGCATTTCTCGGTTTACGTATACCGAACTATCAAACCCCATTCAATCTTCCTTCGTTTGTTCCTTGGGCGATTTGATTCTCATCCATCCTCCAACGACCAAACCAGCGGAGCCCACAGCTTTCTCCTACTTGTCCGTTAGCCGTGCAACCACTCAACAGTCTATCATAATCCACCCGTTCTTCACCATCTCTCTCCTGTTTTTCACCGCAAACTCTCCTTGAGGTAGGAGTATGAATTTACTGGCAGTCGGGGAAGAAAGGGATGAATTAATGTTCGAGATTCATTACCAGCGTGAATAAAATATTTCCCCTCGTCACCTTGGGAGGTGGCAAGAGGAGGATAAGGACGCTGGTTTCTCAACGCTCTCGTAGGTTTCAGTCGCCAGCGTAATTTATTTTAAGTCAGCCATTGGAAGTTCTCTCTAAAATATGCTAATGTAGAAAATGGCATCCGTGGAAGTAGTTGGATGAGAGGATAATGGGAGGAGATGGACTCTTCACATTGCCTTGCCCCCTTCCGCAACCACCGCCAAAATATTGCAATTCCGTGATCTTGTTTCCTGAAAGTTAGTAAAAAGTGCGGTATCTTATATCCGATTGGAATTGGAAAAGGAATTCTGTTCTCCAGTAATGTCATAATTAGTTACGGGAGTTTGGTCCTTGGCGGGAGTCCTGATGTTTCGGCACGAGGTTAATTCAGTCATAATTTAGTTTATCAACCATATTCGTTACCTTTATGGGGATTCCTTTATCTTGCTGGAGTTAAGTTAAAGTTAGTAGGCACCGGCAATGGTGATAAATTGCAAAAGTATATAGTTTTCACTGGTGTCTTATCTTGTGAAAGGGTGGAAGCCCATTCATCCGCGGTAAACTAGAGCTTCAGCATTGCGATTACGACGATACTACGTCATTATCGTCAAAATGGCATATCGATATGCAATCGTGATTTGGAAATTAGGAGTTCGTTTGCGTGTTAATATGAGATTTTAGGCTGAAGATATAGTATACCGAAAGCGAATAAAAAGCCTCTGGCGAAGGACACTTCTCCCGTACACGCCCTCCGTCGTATTGTGTTACCATTTTCCTGTTGTTAAATTGTTTTCAAATCCGTAGGAGACAATTTTACGGCCATTGGACCTTTGTACGGAAGTGTGAGTTTTGTTCGTTTGTAGAATAGTGAGAAGTATATTTGTGATATATTAGGGAGTACCGTTGAACTTAAAGAAAAGGATAATTTACTTATTGCTATGACTTCTCGAGCTCACTTGCGGTTTCATTGGCAAATGTGTTCCAAGGAGATAACGGTATTCGGAGAGCCTTAGCGGGCGAAGCTTTGATGAATAAGAAGCCGAGGTATGCGCACATTTGGTTTTATGCGCTATTGAATAACTTCACTCATTTCAAGCATGGGCAAGTTTATGGCGTTCAGTCAACGCCGAACAGTAATTTCTTCGCGCAATATCAAAAGATTGTCTTGTCGACTGATTACTCCTCGCGCCCCTCCCACCCTCGTGCTCCCTCGAACAAGGTTAAGGTCATTGGGTTTTTTCCTCGAAGGCGCAGGAAAAAAAAAGAGATTTAACCCCCAGACCGGAGTCTTGAGAGGACGGCTCTCGGGACACGTGCGGAGTGGCGACTCCCATTACAGCGGCGAAGGCGTCGCGTGAGTCGCCACTGGCGGCCGGGAAAGGGCGATGAGTATTTCCATTTCCCTATTTCCACGCGAAAGTTCTTAAAGCTTTCCATCTGTGAATTCCGTGAAGATATAAAGTGCCACTCAAATTCAAAAGAAATGTGGAAACGTGGCTATTCTCTCCAAACAAATTGCCTAAATGGGGGACCAACGAGTGGGTTAAACTATTATAACGTGATTTATAATTGCGAATGTTATCCAGTGATCCTTTTAACCTTTATTTTAAGTGAGCAAATACTATTTACTCTAGGGGACCTGTTCCAGATTTCTGTCTAACTAATCTATTTTAATCCTAAAGCGCCTCTTTGTGCGCGTAGTAAAATAACAGGGTTGATGATCTAATTCAGCTTCTACGAGTATGTCATTCAGAAAATGTTAACATGACTAAGGCAACAGTGACATTTTACCGCTCATATAACAAGTTTATATTCAATAGAGTAAGTATAATGGAGCTTAATAACAAGTTTTGTACTCAATGGAGTGCATTCATAAATAACCAGTACTAAATAATTAGCGCGTACAAGCCGATGTAACTTGAAATGTACTCCTATGAACGTAAAACGAATTAATGTGAAAATTAAGGAGACGTATCCGATGATATTGCGTCACGTTGAAGTGGTCCATTCACGTGAGCGATAATGTGGAACAGCGATGTTAACTTCCATCGTTCATGACGCCGGAAGCCGTGTAGTTCTCGAGGAATAGGTACAAAAAAATGGGCGGTCGTAAATCCATTTTTAGGAAATGATGTTCCGCTGTACGTGTTCACGATTCTTCGATCGACCGTAGCCGACCAACCGACCGGCCTTCAGTAATGGTGAAGTCTACCAATATCCATTCACCGCGGAGTGCCGCGCTGCTAAGTGGGCGTTATCTTCACAAATATTCCCCAGGCGTTCTGCGAATTGTTCCCTGCGCGAGGGAGCGTGGGAAAGTTACCTCGTGGTTTGTGGACTAGGAGTCGGGATTACATGGTTGAAGTTCGAAACGTGTTAAAAGAAGGGGCAATCGCATTGCGTCGAAGTCTTAATTGTGCCGAAAGAGAAACGGCTTTTCCAAACCGCCGCCTGCGGAATGGTGATAAGAGGATCATTTTATTTTTTTCTGCGGCGGGACTCCAGACGCACAGCGACTGTGGACGCCGTGGCAACATATCACCCGGCCAGTTCTCTACGCTGCGGGTTCAAACGTTTATGGTTGAGTTATTCCATAAAGATGAAATTAATCTGAGGCTCTTATCTTTTTTGCCTTTATTACTTTATCAAATTTAGACTTCCCTCTAAATCGTGGACATTTTTACAACGATGGCAGAGAAGTTTATCTTAGATATTTTACACAAATTATTACATTTATTGCTTGTAATTGAGAATGATAACGTGGGCATGGAAACAGTTTCGTACCATGTTATGGCCAGGTATGATTTTCGGTTTTGTGATCAGTTTACTCGTTAAAATTTTGCTAAAGTTAAATTTTTCAAAATATTAACCGTTCACCAGTACACCTTTTCGATGGAGGGTATATTGTGGCATTGTTGTCGATTAAAATTACTATTTGATCGCATTTCTCTCGTTGAAAAAAATGGAAACCTTCTTAAATGCGAAATATGTAATTCTTCTAGGTCCGGCAGGCGGTGGTGAGAAAGTTATCAAACATTTCATACGCACATTGGAGTGACCAATCCCCTTTGTTTTGGTGCCTTCACACACGTCTGTCTTAAGAGAGACAGCTGCCTCACTACGATATTCATCCAGAGCGTATGTTTGGACCATGCATGCATTGGAAAAAAATAACTTTCTCAAAGGCTAAAAGAAAGGTTCACGTATTCTCGGTCGCGCGACTGGGGCAAAATAGACTACAGTTTAAATGATTTTTTTAGGAGACAAGGTTGGCATTGTTTTCAATAAATAATCCCGTTAATGTAATATAATGGCCGGAGGGCCCGAGTCCCGGATAAGCCCCTCTGGGCACCCTCATCTCCACCCAAGCTTAGTGATTTTTCGCGTACGAGTTCCTCCTGGGAAACTACAACCGGCGCAGGCAAAGGAACTGGTCCCCTTACGCCGTCGGGCTTAGTGCTGGGTGAACTCTACCATCACCTACCAAATCGACCTTGGGGTTGATTACTGTGTTTTTGGTTCTATTATTTGTTGTTTGATTGTACTTACGATCTTCTACAAACGCCAGGGCTTCCCTCGCATATACAATGTTCAATTCGATTCTAATGGCTCCATAATATTATTTGCGATAAATAATTTTATTTGCTATAAATAATTTTATGTATTACTCCGACGTGCGAAATTGAAAATGACTTGGATGTAGAAGCCCCTCATTATACCTAATGGCGTAAAAAGGCACCCTGAGCATTAAACTCTTGGTTCGCAAGAATTGATACTTGGTTAAAGTTCGCAAAATGTAAACTTTTACTTCTCATTTTTTTGATCGAGGATGCACTGTAGTATTATTGTCGAATGAAAGTACTGTGATCGCATTTCGTAAAGAGTCAACATCTGCACAATAAATATCTCGAAAGAGGACGTGGCAGGCTGTTTTGGGGCCCCAGCCACATAGTATGCAGAATTATCAGTTAATACGTATTTTAATAGATGTTAGCTAACATAAAATACTCCTTTGCACAAATATGCCAACATAAAAGCTTGCCATAATTGTTTCGTTAACCAATTCCACAAATTCTAGTACTCAAGTTAATTTTTTTGGGCACTTGGGTTCAATTTCGTTAAGATGGCGTATCGAGCGGGGAAGAACGAGTACTTGAATCATTCTGTAACGATCTCTCTCATTTTATCCCGTTGTTGGAATCTACTAGTATAATTTGGTACCATCATAATTCCCCATGTGTCACTTGGGATCTCGGATGCCTAAACTTTTCTGAAAGTCTTTAAGTTTAGGGTATGTCGCATTACGCGCGTACGTACTGCAACATATCGTGGGCAAGCATTGGTGTCTGCTTTCATCCAAGCTTGAAAGCCCCCTCCTTCCCACATTTTTTTTAATGAAAGATCGAAATATCAGCGGAAACAACTTGTCTCCCGGAGATGCTCGCTGCAATGTTACCGTAGTGTTGGAATATCTGCAGCAAAAAAAATTCTGCTCGCGTAGTAAAACTAGTGATGCAACCTGGGTTTCATAACCGGTGCGAAGGATCAATGTTTGGCGAGATCCGTATGGATCTTGAAAAAATAAAATGCCCTCCGGTCGCTACCTGCGCACGGCATCTCTCCTTAATCGACGGCTCTTATCTTTTGGGCCGCAGCCGTGTATCTGTATGGCTGGCCCGAGCAGTCCTTGGGTGCCCCCGGGGCACGCGGAAATATTTTAGCCGCCATGTGTGCTCGTGCGGACCCTAAGCATCGTTCCCGGAGGGATACTCGAAGGCATTCCGAAATAGGTCATCGGATTCCGCGCGATCCGATAATGTTTTTCATTCAGGGCTCCATTTATATCCTTTTCTCCTAGCATGTGTTAGTCGATGGAACACTTTCTAAATCTCTCTTCTTCCCCTCGGGTGGGTGACGTGGCGTCATCACCCCTTCGGTTTGCTTGCTTTCTTTTCGTCTTGGATCGGCAAGGGTCCAACCGTGGGAAGAAAGGCTGGACGCCTCCGCTGTTTTCGGCCAAACTGGCGCATCGCTTAGCTGTTGCTTCATTTGACGTTCCGAGCGGAACGAGGCTGCAGTCGCGTTCTCTGCGGCAGACGAAATCCGGAGTGTTTCAGTTGGGAGAGGATGACTCGGCATCCTCATTTTAAGAGCTCCCCCTTCTATTGGCAAAGGTCTGCTTGTGTTTGACGCTTAATTTCGTGTCTGTCTTGTGCCATTATGTTTCGTGGATGTATATTTCCTCTGTTGACCCAGATGAGAAAAAAGATGCCTGTAATCGCGCTCCATCCCATCATTTCCTTGCGTGAAAAATTTACGTGGAATACTTTTCAATTTTGAGGGAATCCATTGAGTGAGATGACGACGTGCTCTTTGCATTGTTAGGGATGCCATTATGGGGATTGAGGGTTGGGATTCTGGTGGATGAAGAGCCTTTCTTCTCCTGGCATTCCCCATTCATTGTAATTTCTACCTGGGTGGATGCTTAATGGTGGTCGAAAAATACCGAAGAATTCCGGGACTGAAATAATTTGTTGCCATTTTACGTGTAAATTAACAGGAAAATTCTTTCTTTATTTCCAACATTCTGTGCCTTGGAATTTTATTATGAGGAGCAAATGAATGAAGCATTTAATAACTTCGATGGTCTTCCAGGCAATTAACTGAAGGGCGAAACTCTAAATGTAAAACGACTTCGCATCTGCCGTTGTTCAATTTGGCGTATTCGAACTTCTAGGCGTGGTAATCCTTTCAAGTTCTTGATTTTATTAATGGAAACTAGATATCGCCTAAGATCGTAGGCACACACGGTAGGTTTCGTGTAACCAGTTATCAAATCCCATGTGTGACACCCATCTTTTGGAGAGATTGGATCTATTTTTGTGCCGTATTGTTTCTGGGCGAAAGAAAATAACTTTGTTTCAGTCGGGATTGTTATCCATTTTTGAGACTTAAAAGTGAAACGGCGCTCCTAGAAGTTCAATGTGCCAGATCAGCGAAATTTCCATCTTCGTCATGCACGTATACTGTGGAAAAATTGTAATGTAATCAACTGCAGATACCTGGTCTGAACACTATTTGATTGTGCGTGTGTGAAAAGTGTATATAGAGTACGCTGAAAACATTTCTGAATTTCTCCCGTTTATGTAAACCTTAACATCTAAACGTAGAGATCATATTTTGCTTAAAGCCGCCCCAAGGGCCTGTGAGTGGGAGAGGAGGAGTCCGGGCTGATATCTCATCAGCCTTTAGATTGATTGATGATGATTATTATCTGACGTTCTGTATCGTTTCACTTTCATGATTTCTGAATTGATGTCCGAGATATTTTTATATGGTTGTGGTCACGACTTTTGAGAGGGCAAAGGATTTCGTATAACGGGGTGGTCCCAAATCAATGGTACACTGTTAATCTATATTTACTAATTTTCTGCTCTAGCCTTACTTTTAAATAGATATTTATTAAAGGGCAAGAAAGTTTTGTCCGACAATTATGCTATTAAATATATGTTATGATATGTATGTTGATAGAATTCATGTGTGTAAATCTATTCAGTTTATAAATGTTTATAATTTTTATTGCTAATCCCCATCTCTGTTTCTGTTGATGAGTTAAAATATTTTGGTGCTCCTATTTGGTGCGCGGAGTAGAATGAAAAGCTGGGGTTATACCGGTGATACTTTCATGAAAACACATTTTCCGTCAAACTTAAGTATAAGATTTTAAAAATATTATGGCAATAGGAATTAGTGTTTGGTTATTTAGACAGTGATTACGATGGAAAATTAATGGACATTGAATAGACAGTTGAATCTGGAGAAGCTTACTGTTTCGAGGTCATGGTAGTAAATGATGAGAGGTGGTAAAATTATTTATCAGCCGATAGATGAATTGGTAATGGAGATAGAGCATTGACCTCGAAGGAAAAGTGTAGCTAGTGCTGAAATGGCACGCCAGAAATAAAGTAAATGTTCTTGGGTGTCTTTGAGCACTCGCGGAACCAACGGTCGAAGCGTTATGCTCACTTAAAGCAGTTTGTGAGGGAATGGTTTGAAAGTGCAAGTACCCGTTCATTGGTATATTACAGAAGAAATTCAATGCTCATGAGTTGTATCAGTTTATGATTCAAGGTCCGATGGCCCACGGTGAGTCGGAAGTAGCACTTTCCTCTTATTTGGAACATTCTGATTCAGTTCAGTTCATTCTGATCATTGATGATGTCTTTTGTTGAATATACCTTCGGGTTGATAAATGGTAGATTTAAAAGAAATCCACGATTAATACTTCTACGTACATTAAATTTACCCAAGATAATTTGGCATTAAAATCAATGTTGCAGAAACTTTCAACAATATTCAGTAAATATTATATATCTCCTAACTTTTATTTATTACTCAATGTTAAAGTCAATTCTGCCATGTATCTACACGTAGGATTTTCTTGTAGCTTTTGTCTGATAGCACCATACATTCATTGCTATCACAAATGGCTTAATCTTATAACTTAGTGAATGAGGACTAGTGAGGGAAATATTTCTGCAACCTCATCTTTTCAGTTTAAATGTACTTCATTTGTTTCATATTTCAGACTTCGATCTCACTAACGAGTAATAACGATTCCAATACATCCTGAAAATTCCCGTGTTAATATTATTTTTCAGGTAAAATTAGGCATTCATATAGTAGTTACCATGAAATCTTAACAGGAGTCATCAAGAAATACAGTCAAATACGGAATAAGGGCAAACGTGTTTCCATGGAAATGAAACCCCTAATTGGACATCGGGATCTCATTTTCCCCGTGAAGATTATTTGAAGTAGGGTCAGTGTAATATGGATTCGTTGAATACAGTTTTGTCAGCAGGTATTTGTGTGTATGTGGAAACGACCGTAAAGATCGGGACAGCAGATTCTGAATATTCGTGGAAATAGGCAACTCGCTCAACTCGAAGGTTTGAGCACTTGCGTCTATTGGCGTAGCTGGGGTCTAATTAATAATTGTATATATAATTATATAAACATCGGTAAATAAATGGTATTAGCTTTTACTCGCTCTGCCTATTTACATACAGAATCGGAATCGGGAGTAGCCCGTCAGCATTTGGTTTTGGGCGGCTCCTAGCAGTCTTCAAATCAGTCTAGTTCATTCCGCTGAAAAGTAAATTTTGAAAGACCGAAGTCCATGGTCATAATTGTAAATGCATGTAAAGATGTTCTCCAATGATATCGATTTTTATGCGAATGCTTATGTTTCAATTGACAAGTGCACCATGTAAGTTGACTTAAGTAGTAGTGCATAGTAAAGATGTTGAGAAAAGACTAAAAACTGTGATATGCAGCGTAGCCATGCACGGCGCGGAAACGTGGTCATTGAAGCAGGAGGATAGACGTAGATTGGAGGCTTTTGAAATGTGGGTGTGGAGAAGAATGGAGAAGGTGAAATGGACCGAAAGGAAAACAAATGAGGAAGTACTAGGGATGGTGGGCGAGGAGAGGGGTTTGTTGGGAGAAATCCTATGGAGGCAGGAAAAATGGATGAAAGGCGTGTTGAGCGGTAGTGGAATGTTGAAGAAGGTAATAGAGGGGAGAATGTTGGGCAAGCGAGGAAAGGGCAGGAAGAGGATAGGAATGTTGGACGGGATGAAGGGAAGAAAGAAGTACACAGAGATGAAGAATGACCTGATGTAGATTAGGTTGCTGGATTGGGTTTTGTTTGGAGTTACAAAATTTGATAGAGGTAATAGAGGGGAGAATGTTATGCAAACGAGGAAAGGGCAGGGACAGGATAGGGATGTTGGAAAGGATGGAGGAAGTACACCGAGATGAAGAGGGACCTGATGTAAAGTGGTCGGCTGGATTGTTTTTTTAGGAGTGATAAAATGTTTATTTGGTAGTTGTGCCCATACAAAACCTACCTTAACCGGTATATTACCTTATAATAATAATATGTCTACCAACTTTTATTCCAATAATTCTTAATGTCAACAATTGGTATTCCGAAGTTACCTGTTAAAATCTTGAGTTTCACAATGAAATTCAACCGGGGAGCGTCAGCTATCGAACCTTTATGTTGCATAGCCGGTACGCTTTTTTTAACGTCTTGGCGAGATACGAAGTTCAGGCTACTGATTGGAAGGTCCCGGGTTCAGATCCAGACTGATATGTTTGAACTAACAGAATCTGAAATCCACGTGTTGTGGTTCTCCAGTTGCTGGAAAGTCGTGATAATACGATTAGTGACCCGGGGAATAGGATTTTCAGCCCTGAATACTTAGAAATCACACGCCCTGAGGGTTATTTCACCCATAGTTGCAGACCCTTCAGCTTCCTAAGCTAACCCTCGATTTGATTCTTCTGCTGATATGATGATGGCTAATCTATGTGCATGATTGGAAAAATGATGGAACACATTAAAATTTATCAGCAGTTCAGTGTAGTATTCAAAATTGATCAGGGCGATCAAGTGGTGTAAGAATCCTAGAAGGGTAACCGTTCCCTCTGATAGAATTTTGAGCACAGGTTCATTGGAATAGGCCTAGATTTTGGTGGGGGTGCGCCCCGTTACCCCTTCGCGCCCTTGCGGCCCCCCTTTCCTTTTAGATACATTTCACTTATGGAGATAAGGAAGTAATTCCTGTGACGGGTCTGTAACTTTGAAGTCCTTTAATAGGTCCTTATTTGGTTTATATTTTCGCGTTTGGTGAGCGAGCCCTTCTTAATAGTTTGAGACATTCACAATTCCCCCCTCGCCTTGGATCCAGACAGGGATAGTTAATTTTCAACTGTACTGGTCTTAGTATTCAAAACGCGAGTTTACCCAGGTCGAACCCGGTCAGCTCATCCCGGAATCAAATGGTTTTATGTGCAATACTGAAGCGTACGGCAGCGGAACAAGTGTAAGAAAAGGGAGTCGTTAGAAAAAAGTGTTAAAAAGTTCAAAATTGGAATTATCCCAGGTTGATTGAATTGCTATTTTTAGTTACCGGAGAAATTAATGTGATTTAGAATTACTTTTCGGCGGACATTTTCAGGCGAACGAACTATGTTCGATGACTGAAATTTTTTTTAAATTCCATGGTCGGCATTTATTCCATGAAAATACTTTTATGGGATGGCTATTTTCCAAAATCGATATCCTTCTAGGTCATGTCTTGGTAATTTAAGATAAACTCCACCATGAATGTCTGTTTAATTGATCTACTCAGCCGATTTAATCAAATGGCGAGAGCACGATGCTCTCGGGGAAGTTTGTAGATGCCCTCCTGTTTCCATCACACCAAAGCGTAGGCACTCGCCCCATTTGATTGGGCTCTGCACACGCTCTTATTTTATCATGGCTGGTGGACTGAAACGTTTTGTGATAATGTAAAACGCATGATGCTTTATGCTGTGTGGAGGGGACATTTGGGGCCCCCTGTTGTCCCTGCATCCTGGATACTTCTCCCCCCCTTCATTCCGTCGCTCTCCCCCCCCCGTGGCGCCGCTGCTCATATTTCCGTGGACGGCAGCGCCCCAGAGGAAGCTGGCCGATTCGACGTGGAGGAAGCGTGAGAAAGGCAAGTGAACTCGAATAAGCTTTTCCGCCCCCCCCCCCCAAAGCCTCTCGAGGACAATGGGGTGCTTCCTTGGTGTTTTTGTATGTGGGGAGGGAGCGGAGTCGGCTAGCCTCGTGCTTTTAACGGCGGTCATCAATGTCCCAGGCTGCTCTGCTGCCTTTCTCACTCACATAGCCCCCATCATCCCCGATAAAATGCTACCCTCGATTGAAACCAGACCAGTGAAGTCCTCGCGGGCGACGCTTAAGTCCGTTCATTCAGAGCCCTGTGAAATGGTGGCACACGAGGTTTATTCCCGGCGCCTTCAAATTTCGTGGACTTGCCATTTGAGGCAGGGTAGCCACTCAGTCGGGAAAAAATCGATAATTTGACATACCAATCTGTAGTGCGATATGCGGACCGGGATTTCCCGATGACGGCGTTCCTTGTCATTAAATCAGTGTGTGTTAGCGGGAGGCAATCGAGCGAGCCCAGTCGTTTATGGTTTATGACCGACTTTAGTAATTTAGGTAATACGCGATTCGATTGTATATTGTGCATATGAATAATATCTAATCGGATTCAAAACACTACAGAAAAACCGGGGGAAAGAACGGAATGCTGTTTGGGGAATAATTACGAGTAGCAATATGTGTAATTAGTAGCCACCCAGTTGATTTACGAAGCTATTGGGTTACAGATCTTTCGGTGTTTCGCACATACTCGAGCCGTGTGAAACGCTAATTTGGTGATATTTATTTATAAACTCTCAGGTATTGTGCTAATTGTTGTAATTATTGGTATTAATAACAGCAATGGAGAAAAACTCCGATCCTTTACCAAAACGCTAGAAAATGCCGTGATTAATAGATTTTCAAAGGAGTAGTTCCCTGGGGAAATTCCTGGACTTATCGATCGACAGCTATCGGGTGAAACGTTGAATACTGTTGCCGTATTTGGACCGTGGGTACGAACGAAATTTGGCAACGATGGGCGTGTCTTTGTCACTGGAAACATGTATTGATTGAAAAGCTCAGGTGCACCAAGTACTTGACCGCACTTGAGGTGAGCAGCGAGTTAGGCCATTTTGCGTCGTGGGTCAGTGTGGCAATCTGGAAAGCGGTATAGTCGCTCTTCCTAGGGCACACTAATGCTCATCGAGCGGAGTGTTCGCTCGGTTTTTCCGCACCGCTCGTCCGCAAATCCAGCCCCTAAAGTTTTAAGGGAGGGGCTCGCATTTTCGTTTAGACTGGTCTGTTTTACCTGGTCATGTGAGTGGATAGAAGAAACCGCGAAGACTGAATGGAGACCGCAAAATTTTCCGCTAAAATTACTCTTGTAAAAATGGATATGTATTCAGCGACGACCCTGGTTTCGACTTTTAATCCCATCAGTAGGTGAGTTATGTGCAGGCGTAATATGCACACACAAAACACCCTCAAGCATGTAGAGGGTGGGCCTCCTCGGAATGACGACTGTTTAGGAGGGGAGGGAGGGTTGCTTATGAATATCCGGTAATGATTTTGCATTTACAACGGATAGTATTCGAAACCTCTAAAATGTTCCCAAGCGTCCTAACTTGATCCTTTATTTGTAAGAACGTAAGATATCCGGATTGAAATAACTTTTATAACCACTTCCACTATGGGATTCGGTTAAAGTGGAAAATATCTGTGTGCTTAAAAAGGCGATGGCGCCCTTTGATCCGCTGTTTCAGTTCGCTACCCGATTATCTTCTGTAAATGGTTTCACATTCGCGTCTTCATTGGTAAGCTGCAATTTTGCTTGGCAATTTTCTGTTGTCTCTTTGCAAACAGGTTACTCTGTTTTGATCCTATTTTCTTTCAGTGTCTCAAATTCGTACCAAAATTATCTAAATCCTTTTCTCACTACTGCCTCGCTGGTTTTGGTACCTCCTGCCCCTTCATACTAAACCTTCCTTTTCTTCCCATTCAATTAAAATATAAATGCTTTCATTAAAATTCTTCATTAAATTGGTGCTATATTACAATTTGTGTAAATGCTTCACTTTATCGCGTGTGGACTAAATTACTTAAAATATTTGATTTTCTTCGTGTTGTTTTTGGTTTGATTTATTGCTTGGTATCACCCTCAACTGGGCAATTTTAAGCTGGTGATAGACTAATATTTCATTTTCTCAATTCTTTTCTTGGTGTGTTGAAAGGTCTGCAGGATTGTCGTTATTATCGTCGTTATTACATTCTCTCTTGGGTCCTTCTTTCATTAGTTCATGCAGATTTTCTGTGATAAGTTTATAGATACAATTTTCGTCGATAATTTGGCAGTAGAAAATTATATGGGACGAATGTTATCAATTTTTTTTAGAGTTTTCAAAATATTATTTATAGGTTCTTCAAGCACACCTGATGTGATAACAATTATGTACATCATTTCTTTATGATGGAAAGCTCATTTTTGGTGCTCCTCCCCAAGTAATCGATGAACTTTAGACTGAAAAGCAGTTAATTTTTTCGAAAAACAATAAGTAGAATATTAATAGCCTACTTTAATGTTAGTGAATATTGTCCTAAATATCAAGTGTTTTATTATTTGTTTGTTTTTAAAATGGCGTCATCAAGACGGTTAAGGGAATCATTTATTTCATTTTCGACGCGTACTTATGAGAACGTTTAAGGAATTTAAATGAGTCAAGTTCTTTTCCAGCTGCTCTCGATGAGTCTGCCAGGCAAAGCACAAAAAATGCCTACAGAAGGCGTGACAAAAAACATTTATGGTAGGAGGGTTAACAGATGAGGAAGGATCTTTGATTAAACAGTCCACCAATGGCTGTTAACGAACGAGAGCCCATGGCTTGACCATCGGTTTGTCAAGGGAAGTTTTTTCTGCCTCATATTTAAAGATTTCAAGAGCGAGAGGCCTGTTCTAAAAACACATCTCCCATTTCTTCTTTCGGTTGAAGTGCGGATATGCCTCATTGCAAATCATCTGACGTTGTCGTTTTGTTTACATCAAAATTTGTGTCGTCACTTAACTGTTCGTGTGTGGAAAAAGCAAGTACCTCAGCTCCGCCAAATATTGAGTGTCAGCCCAGTTCAGTAGGATAGAGATTCCAAAAAGTTACGCCCGGAAAAAAAATCAATTCGAAAAGGAACATTTTAACGCGTAAAGGCAAAGAGTCAATGTTAGAGGCGAATGAACCAATTACCCATTACAATATTTTTGTCTCCCCTCCATTTCGTCTAAGACATGACGGAAATTTTGCCACGAAGGGGTTTCTCGGGAAAGTTAACCCAATGATTGGCATTGCAGTTCGAGACAAGCTGGTACGGCCACGTTTTAATTCAGCAGCCCAAAATTTTACGGTCGTAAATGATTCTGCTGATTTTAATTTAACCATCGATCCGTGAGTGACCCGAGCATAGTTCTAATAATCTTGATGCGCGTATTTAGTTTGAGTTCGTTTTACAAATCCTCTTTGCTGCACGCGAGCTAACTCGGTGAAGACGCACGCTTCATGAAGGCCCCACATGCCTGCAGCATATTCTAAACTAGGACTAACAAGTGAAAAGTGGCATTGCTATTTTACCCTCTCGTCACATTTCCCCAGTACCTGCTCTCTTAACAAATCTCAATGTTCTGCCAGATCCCCGTGTTTGTCACTCCAAAGAGGTTTATGGTGGAGGTTATATTCACGTAGGTCATAGAGCCATAGCGATGTTTTAAATTAGTTTCTTTTTGTTGAAGACTCTGGAATGAAATTGTCACGGTTTAGTTTAGCATAGCGCATTGTATTATGATATTTGGATAATTGTGAAGCAGCAGCTGCCACTACTTGTCGTAACGGAGATACTCTAGTTGCACCGTCTCGTGGCCACCCCGTGTCCAAGTGGACTGTCGAGGGCCGCTCTAATGGACGTGCTCCCGCTTAATTGATCAGCTCCTAGTGAAAAGAGTGCTTGAGAAACAATGGCGGGCAGGACAAAGCCATACTTGTTCGCTCTGAGTGCGGCGAATCGTGGAACAAAAGCAATTCGAGGGTACCGTGTTAGCAAATTGTACGCTCCCCCCCCTCCCCCCCGCGGAAGAATAATTTACAGCGTATGTGAGGGGGATAAATAAATCTATGAAGAAATCTCATGGTCCGACGTGGTTTGTGTGTGTTTAGTCTCTCATGTATCCAGTGGCATTGGCGTGCAATCCACCATTGCTCCAGATTCAATACTTGAGGAAACCGGTCCCAGTCGCGAGTGTGTAAATTAACGACTTAAAAGATGAATAGCATGGTGTGCTTGCGACCCGTTGTGATCGTGAGTACGAGGTGGGATCAAAAAGTAATGGGAATTTGCTAATTTCGCTAAGTGTACGGAATAGTACACCGTGAGTTCTTTTCACAAGGTCAAACGATCAACAAAAAGTACTGCTTACAACTTCAATGCCGTTTGCGTGAAGCAATATGAAAAAAACGCCCTTATTTTATGTCGGAAACAATGCACTGCTTGCCTGTGAATTTTTGCCCAAAAACAGCAAGCTAACGCTGCCCCAGCCTCCACATTTTTGCCAGCCCCGTGTGAATTTTTTCCGTTCCCAAAAATAAAGAGAATTGCAAAGGTCTGTAGTTTTACAAGCATAAATGAGATAGCTAAAAGCTAAACCAAAAATCGAGTTCCAGGGTTTCGATGATTGGAAAAAAGCGCTGGAATCGATACATAATGGCCATTGGGGACTACTTCTAAGGGGATAACATTGATGTAGACAGGTATATAAAATTATTTCCAAATAACTAAAATTTCCGTTATATATTGAACTAGACTCGTACATTCCTATTCGCATACTCAAATGTACAAGTACTTTTACTCTCTTTTTGCTGCATGTGACCTAGATGTACTGTTCGTTTATTTTGCCCCATTAATGTGTAATCATTTCGTGCATAGGGTTTTGCGATTTGAGTTGACTGTTGAAAAATTGATGTCGTATCGTAAATGCGAAGTAAATAAAGGACATAGAGAATGTACATTTTTCTTAGATTAGGCATACCCTGCATGTCAGTTCTAACGTTTGGCCCTGTCGGTAAAGGCATGATATGTCATATCAAAAAGCCTATGCATTTAACGTGAAAAATCGCCAATGAAGTGATATTAGGGTTCGGAATGTTGACGGTGCGATTTTTGAAATCGGACTTGTATTTAACGATAACATCATTTGTTGACCGGTAAAGAGGTACCCATTAGTTATTAGGCCTCAAATTCCTCAAACCGGAACTGAAATTGCCACGGTATGTTTTTATTAGCCCGACTTACTTCGCGTTTTCAATTTTCTATCGTCTTCAAATTGATAGGCCCCTTTCGGGTCGGAAGGTATCTTGCTTGGAAAAATTTTCGAGGTTATGTCATTTAGGTTTTTTATCACGTGACCCGTGAAAATTTGAGCTACTTTTCGACTCCCGGACGATCTGCGCGTCCAGGCGACATACTAATGCCCTCCGAAGGTCGTCGTCGGAGGGACTAAAACGTTCTGAACGTGTCGTATGTTTTGTGCTAGGAGTCGATAGTTACCAGGCTGCCTCTACCCATGCGTACTAGACTAGGGAACTTTCGTACTGCCATGCATCGGTACATGCGTTACCATGTTGAGATTTCGATCCGCCAGGGAATGCCATGCGGTCTGCGGGAGGACCCGTATCTCTGGGAGCTCTGCGTAATCGTCCGTTGAGGTAGACGGTGCATACATTACATAATATGGTTAAGTCCATTTCTATCGTTTCGACCCCATTGGGTTTTACGAGTACTCTGTGGGAGGCGTTCAATATTAAATGAACTTAACAAGCGTTGCGCATTTCTAATGTTTTTGTGTGTGCTCGTGTAAGGATGTAATATTTATGAGCCATATTTTTAACCTTATAACGCAATTATCATGATTTAGCCGATTTAGTAATTTGCCTCTCTGTCGGGCTTTCACCTTTCCCCCATATTCCTGACCCTAGACCTTCCATCACGTTCCTCCGATTATTGTTCAAAGAAGACATCCGATCATAGTTTATCAGGGAACCATCGACCTTGGCGTTGTGACATTGTGCCAAGTTTGGGAAATATCAGTGTTCAAGAGCATAGAGACATGTTTTGAAACCTTTAACTGAGAGTAAGATGTTGCCAAATTAATTTGGATTACGTGTGCCATTTCTAGGCATATACCTTAGGTGTAAAAAAGTTAAAGCGATGAGGTTTCAGAGCGGTAACATTAAGCATGTCGTCCAGTCTGTTGGTAATCGATCCATTTCCACAAAAGGACGAGGAGGCTGCGTGGTAAGTTTCCAACCCGTCTCAAACGTTGATTAAAACGGTCGTGGCGACAATGCATTGTCCGGTAGGAGACTCAGTCGTCGTGTGCCTAATATTCATCTAAATGTACGCAAGACCCCAAAGGCCACTGCAAGGGCGTGTGGAGGGGGATGTTAGGGCACCGGTCATACGTGCAAAAATATTAGCTCATGCTTGCACTTGACTAGAAGTTAGCTCATATACAACTCTCATGCACCTACATACTTATTGACCATAAAAAAACACAGTTATCAACCCGAAGGTCTGATTGATAGGTGAGGGTGGAGTTAACCCTATGGCGTGTGAAATTCACGATGGGGCAGATCCTTTCCCTGTGCCGACTTATGTTTTCCCAGGAATTTCTAGTACCCGAAAAATCACACAAACTCAGATTGAGCTGAGGGTGCCCACAGGTTTCATCCGGAATTGAACCCGGACCCTCCGTTCAGTAGTCCAACGTTCTATCCCTGGACTACCTCGTCCCACTGTTTTTCTGCATCACGCATTAATTGTTTTGCCTGATAAATTAATCAAATTGTAGTATTCAAGTTAATTTAAATGTTTTCGGGCTCTTGGGCGCCGCATAGTTAAGATTATCGAGTGAGAGTAGAAAATAGTGCTTGAATCAGTTAGTGACGGTGTCTTACCATATTTTATTGCGAATGGTCGAATTTGTCAACGTAATAATTCGTCCGCAAGAGTCGCCCTGCCAGACAGGTTGTCCTTTCATTGCATGATGTCGATACCGAAGCTGCAAATACTCGTGAGTACCCATCTGGGTGGCATTGTCCGACTGCGCATTCCCCACGTGTACGGATGGGCCTGGGTGGCCAGTCACGTGCCAAGCCCGCATGAGCCACCCGCATGGCGGGGGAGCGGGCGTTGTCGCCGGGTGGACTGTGAAGTGTGGCTACTCAAGATGACTCGTGCCCCGTGCTCATGAGAAGCGTAAGATCACTAAAACTGGGGGGTCTCCCAACCTTGGGCGCGGTATTCTCTGGGTTGAGCTGAGCGCACCCTTCAAACTTATAAGTTGGGACGACGGAGCATCGAAAGAGTTGAGAGACACGATTTTCCTTGGAGCTCGCCAGGTTATGGAGTACGCGCCACATATACTAAGGATTATTCAAGAAATTATTCCTGATAGGATAGCCCAAATGCAAAAGGGAGATTTGTTAAACAGAAATAAATAGCCTTCAAGAGTGATTAGCCTTAAAGAGAAAATGTGGTGAAAACAGAGGCGCGGGGAAATCTATGGGTGATTTAAGTTATCGTTAATCTCCCATACACATTTTAAATGTTGGAATATGAAGGGAGATGGATGGGAATGAGAAAAATCATGGGATCACTCCGGAAAGGTCAAGGAAATGAATAGGTGGGGTATTATAGGGTTGCGGTAACATAATTTCCTTTTTTGATAGCGGTTTGCGTTTGAAAAAAGGAATTTATGTTACCGCACCTAGTAGGTTGCCATTTCTCTCTCGACTAATAGAGCCTGCTGGAAGTTTGAAGGGTACATTAACTTTTTCAAGCAGCAGAGTTTATTAAGTTACCGGATACATTAGAGTTACCCTTAAAATATGTGGATGTAGATGATCTGCTCCGAAAATATGAAGTTCTCATCGTAGAAATTCATTGATTGATATTGAAATTAAAACATTATTTTCAATTAATTTTGTTATTGACATTTCCAAGCATCCTGCCAGCGTGGTTCTCAATGCTATAATGTATCTTCAGCGTCTATTATTTCCATCGTATTACCTGTGTTAATCGACGGGGACAAATTTATAGTCACACTTTAGATTCGAATCCCATCGAATACATAGTCTAGTAGGGATACTTGGAGATGTGTAAGTAGTGAGTGGATAGAATATAATTAAGTAAAGAGCTGCCTCGAGCAAATTTAAAGATTGATTGGCAGTGATGGTGATCCCATCGACCGGAGTTCGCTATCGTCGCAGGCCAACGGGAAGGGCGTGGCCGGCCAAATGAGTGGCCAACTCCCATGAGTAATGAAACTGCCTAAAGGTGATCGTTTGGCGAGTATTAGAGCTGGACACCATGGCCAAGGGTGTTAAAACGAGAAACGCTGACGAACAGTCCAAAAGTGGTTTCTTTTCAGTCTACAATTATGAAACTTCGCGCAGTCACTCCCCAGTGATTGGCCTAAACGGCAGTGTCATTTTTCATAGATATTATTCATGGGAAAATATATATGCATATTTATATAATATATATATATATATATTTATATGTATATATAATATATATTTATTTATATGTATATAATATATATATATATATATATATATATATATTTATATGTATATATAATATATATATATTTATTTATATGTATATAAATATATATATATATTTTTTTATACACATGTATGTATAAGTATCTCCGCCCATGAATGCAAAAATATGCAAAAGACGACCATTTTCAATTTTTGAGGAGACAAATTTAAATGCTCCAAAGGGTTTTGTGGAATGAGAAGGTGACGTGATGTAATGAAATAGTTCTTCGTAGTTCATTGCTAAAAATGGAGTACGCAATGTTTCCTCAAAAGTTCCCATGGTTGGCGAAGCCAATACCATTAGGTTAATCTGTGCTGTCTCGAATTGTGTAGGAAACGCCAGAAGTTTCTTTTCTTCCAATTTTCCGGCCCATCTCCGGGAGTGACAGTGCAGAATCCTCCCCCCCCCCCCCAAACTCACTTGGTATTCGTGCTGCATTCCAGGAAGATGAATTCTCCCCGACCACGTGAGCAATTTACCTGAAACGCCCTTGCTGTGGAAGTCAGTTGTCCGATTATGTCGACAATCGGCCTTAAAATGTTTCATTACCTTATTCCATTAGTAGACCGGTGGGAATCTCTTTAATCCGTCGTTACTCCAGTCTATCTGCAAAAGTATTCCTACAGGTATAGATTACGTATGTTAAGACAGGGAATTGGTTCTCGTAAATCGATCGGCATAATGGGTGCCTACATTCATCGCCGTGAATAATTATGGCATCGTACGAACTCTTGAGCCACCCTGTTAACTCAACAACTCTGTGAGCTCGACGAATGTCTACTTAAAAAGTTCTCTGTACCAGGAAGGTCAAGCAATGTGAGTTTGATCTCTGACGAAAGACCGTGTGAGTATAAGTATAAAGGAGTATGTTGCTATAGTACTGCAGTATTGAGTTCATACACCTCGGATACTTCGCTTCTTGATTTTTGAAGAACTACGAGATGTAATGCATGGGATCCGGGATTTTTTCGCTAGATTTCAGTCTAAAATAATGTGGTGTACTGAAGCGTAGAATGCACTGACGTTTGAGGGCAATCACGTGTAATGCTATATGGTACCGAGCTTAGACGCCCAAGTTAGATTACTATACTATATTTTGAAACTCGAATTTGATGTCTTAATAATAAAGACTCGTGGAGATACGCCGGGATCTGAATTCCCTAAAACACCTACCTTATTCACGAAGCGGGATTGCATTCGACCTTTTTCACTTTGGCATGTCTTAATCGCTGTTTAGACCAATAGGCTGATTAAAAAGGGACAATCAATAGGTAGGTAAAGCTTATTAGAAAATGATTGTTTTTTTCAAACCTCAGACGCGTGGCTAATTAGTAATATGAATTGTAAGGTGTTGACCATGAGTATATAAAATTTGTCTAAATATAGATTACGATGTGATTTTTGCTGGTCAGCATTGCTATAGCTTCTTCGTATTGACTGTAATGCATAAAAAATTGAGCATGTTTTAGACATGTACTTTATGGTGTATGACTACCTTAACATAAAGAAGTAACAATTTAAATTCCTGTAATATGCATGGCAAGCAAAGGTAATAATTATGTAATGAAAGGACCTTCAGTGATGAGATTGCGATGTGATACGACCTCAGCCATATTCTCGAAGTCCTTGAAAGCTCAATCACTGCTTAGACGGCTGGTGTATTTTCTACGTTGGTTTCCTTATTCAACGACTCCTTTGTTTGTTTTAGTCGTCTAATTTCATTATCCATCCAATCTGACAGACTGTTTTTCATGTAGAATCCAGCAAATTAAATGATCGAGAAAGCGAAAGTCGATTGAGAAAGCTCGATAAAATGATGGCGCTTCGCTCGTTCTACAGGGTAATATTCCAGACTCAGTGGTCGTGAGTAAATTTAGACATATCACTGTAAGACTTCAAGATCCGCCGGTAATGCCTAGCAAAAATATTGGCCACGGTTTGGCTCTTCTTTATATTTAAACATTCCATTCCTGGTGGATGTTAATTGCTCGAGGACTACTTCAGTTTCACGAGTATTTATCGGGAAGGTAATGCGTCTGGTTTGGTAAAGGGTGTGCTAATGAGAGGGAGAGCTAGCTAATCGAGAGCAAACTCGAGTTTCCGGTGAAGGTCTCTCCGTGGGCAGAAGTAGTTGGACACGAAGCGACGCCGCGGCACCTCGAGTCCAACCTGTCCGAACTCGTGTGAATTGCAGTGGGCCAGTAATGGGAAATGTGGCCAGTCAGAGGTGAAGGAAGGGATTAGGGACTAGGGCGGCCGAAAGGAGAGAGAGAGGGGCGGAGTTTGAGGGTTTTAGAGGGTGGGGAGAACCTCTCGTCAGGGTTGTAAAACCACCGTAAGGGAGGTAGGTGAAGAGAGCGTCCCAAGGCAGGGGCAGTTTTCGTTAGTCCTCTTGGTTCGTCGTCATTCCTTCTCCCTTTTTTTGACTTGACCCCCACAACCCACAAGAGCCTCTCGTGTCCGAGGTGGACCTGTTAGTCATGAGCAACCCCCTAGAGAAGGCGGCCTCATTGTACCGTCGCCGTTTCTCTCGGTACCTTTGGGCGGTTTCTTTTGCGGTACCTTTTTTGGCTTGCGATGCTAGATAACTTTTCTGTTTAATGCATTATCAAACTTATTGAGATTTGAATGGTCTTTTCGATGAAAGTGGGGGGTGTGCCGCAATATTCTCAGCGGAGTCGGCTGGTGTGCCAACAAATTCGAGAAATTAACCGTTTAAAAATCATTCGCTTGGACTCATATTTGAGCCCGGGTCCACACCCGAAGTTCCCGGGTTCGACTCTCGGTAAAGGCAAAACGTTGACTTGTATGTTGAAATTTTTCGTAAGCTAATTTTCTGGCCAATGTTTTAGGCATCAACTGCATTACGTCGTTTGTACATTTAATGAACACATCGTAAAAACTTTAGTAAACCTAAAACATAATTCAATAATTACGCTTATCGAAGTTTCACTAACCGAAACACCCAAGCTCGCATTCTAAGGCACGCGACGGAGACTTACTGTAAAAGATGAAAAGTTATTTAAATGAAACGTGAATTAATTAAATAAAAGCTGACCATAGGATGATATCCCCAATGTTTGGCGTTTAGTACATCTCATTATCTCTCTTAAATCGTGCATTTATTGTTAAATGCTTTATTTTAATGAAATTAATAAAGAAACTGAATGTATAGAGATGTATATACAAACAATCGATGTATTAACACTTTTTTGCAATTCATTTTTAATAATTTTTTAACTAAAAGTCTCGTAATTTTTACGCTGTAAAGGGCGGAGAAAATGTGTCACTCAAATAAACGCAGAGTATGCTAATTGTATTATTTTTCGCGTGTTTTTTTCCAAATAGGCAATTAATTTAAGAGCTGCGGGAGTGCCGCGGTGGTTGCTGAAATGTAGTTATTTGATGAGCTTCGAAATGCGAAATTCCATACAGTAAAAATCATTCACCTTGATCGACTCGAACCCGGGTCGCTCGATTTCCGTCAGTATTTGAACCAGTTCAGCTATCGCAGTGCCATTTTGCAATGTCACCTAATTGGAGCTATAAATGACTAAGATGTGGCATCACGAATCACCGTACATTCAATGTCACTAGTAACAATGTGACCCTCAGTCCACGAGATTAAAACCTGCTTTAGCACAGTATTTTAATTTTCCTAGTGTATTTTAATACCCCCAGAAAGTACAAATGCCTCTGTAGCTTAATTGGTGAAAAGCACTCTGTCGGAAGTGTTGAGGATCAGGGTACGAGTCCCGGTCATGGCAAATGATTTTTACTATGGAAAATTTCTGAATGTTTAGTAGTTCATCTTGTATCGCATTAATATTGACGAACATTTTTTTATTTGGTGCATTGTTTTTTTAAACTTTCATTTGAGCGGCGGTACCTTTGTTAGGTGTTTTATCTCCACCCTTTATCAGCTCATATCAAACAAGTTCCTTTGGTGAGTCTGGAAGAGGAACTATCTCCCCTACCATAAATGCGCGAGTTCACACGCCATAAGGCTTAGTGCCACGTGAACCTTGCCTTAACCTATGAAATCCTGCCTTTGTTTCGATTGCTTCATGTGTATTTCTGTGTTCGTGGCCTTTTCCGCTCTTTCGACCCCTTACGGGATGGGGTATAATAGTGCGTAACGTGGGTCTCCCGCGATAATGGCCGTAATGACCTTTGATGCATTTAATTTTCTACGGATGGGTAATTGTATGATTTTTTATTCAAATATCGCTCGTCCCTGATTTGATCCTTTTTGAGAAAATCGTTAAATACAAAATTTGAGGACAAAACCGCCTCATAACGTCAAATGTTCAGCTGGAAAACCTGTGGATTTCAGGTTTTGGATATGAAAAATCCACGGTGTGAGGGGCCCCATGATGTATAATTTGGCGATTCTGCGTACTCTTTATTTTTGATGCCTCAGGGTTCTTCAATGATCCCAGTCCTCGGGTTCGCCAGTTAACAGTATGTAGGGATCGGTTGTTTCATCCTCCACCCCATTTGGCACAGTCGAGGAATAATGAAGAGGGATCGAGTTTCGCGAGGTAGTGACAATTGCTCTAAGGGCTTCAAGCTATTCGGCCGGATCTGCAACCCTACGCCGATAAGTCCGTTGGAAAAAGAAGTTCGACGAAGGCCTTAGCCGTTCAACTTAAAGGCAAGTATAGAGTCATTTAGGAAATATAGAAAAACGTGGCTGTTAGTCCTAGGAACCATTTTCTTGGCTCTCCAGCTTTGGTGTTAACACAGCGCCAAACAAAGAGCTTGAATTTGGCGATGTTCCCGAACTTCCTAACTCCTCCTATGTTTCACCTTTGGTGAAAATGCCCTCACGCAATGATAATGGAGCGGGTAATGCTACGATGTCAGCTCAGTAAATAATCCTTTGTTCAATGTTATGTTCAATATTGAATTGCTCTAATTTTCAAACTTCTTTAGGCAGTCACCGGCACTACAAGAATTGGGGAAAGGTGACAGCGTTCGATACGCTGGCATTCAAGGGCTGGCCAGGACTCGACCTCCTGGAGCTACTTGTAGCCATTGCAGCCCAAGTACGTGCCAGCCATTGAAACTTAACATAATGACCTTTTTCACACTTTTCCAATTCTCGACTCGCTGCTAATGGCCTGCAGACTTACGGACTTAGGAGCAGACGGTCTAGCTGGCGAGTATGAGGGCGCTACGGATGGGGGGTTAAGGAAAGAGGGATTGCAATTCCCCGTGGTCCGGCTATCGGCCGTAAGAGGTTCCCCTAACAGTCGCCGCAGGATATAGGACGGTGCACCTTGAAATTCGAATTAGTTTAATTTGTAGTGAGTACGGTGGTATTTGTGTGTGAAATCATTTGGTCAATAACTGGAAAGACTCTTGTATTATCCAATCTTAACAAAAATATGGAGAAGAGGAGGGGTGGAACACATCGACACATAAAACACAACATATCGACATCTATTCGCCTTCACAACAAAATTAAAGTTCAACACCCGAGAATTTCTATAGAAATACATTGCCATTCCCTTTAACAACACCTCCGACAATTCGCGCTTAACTTGCACTCTCGTAGTACGAGGCTTGACAACACCTCCCATCGTACGCCGTCGTGGTGACAGGAAGACCACGACAAGGCCACGGTAAGCTACCCTTCGGGGGTGCATGGCAAGGGGCCTCACGACACCAGCCATCATGAGATATTGAAATTTCATCATGAAATGTATCATCAAAGTATTTTTATTTTCGTTTAGCCTGTATAATTGTACTTCATGATTTCTGAAAGTTGTGATCGAGAAATTTTGGCGGTATAAAGGAGTACGTATTACGTTAGGTTTGACTGTGTGATTATCTTTTAACTAACTTAAATCCTTCGAAAGAGTGATGCGTAATTAAATTTAGAAAGCACGTCATTGAAAATTTAAACCAATTTAAATTTAACATATTGATTTTTGTGAATGGAAAGAATTGGCGATGTTTTGGGAAAAATTGCATATCGGCCAACGGCACTAAAATACCTAATTAAATGGATAAGTGTTTTACATCCATCCTTCCCTGCATGCCAATCCGTGCGGAAAACAACCTTGACCGCCGAAATACACACGCCCATGACCGTACTATATTGACCAGACCCCCAGACCGACCAAAGGCAAATTCAGTGAAAGAGCTATCTTCAATTGTTCATCTTTTCTTCGCTGACCCCCCTCCCCCGATGCGCCTTCACTCCATTTCGTATATTTATAGAACGTGAAACGCAACAGGAAGATCGTAATCCTTGGCTCAGTGAAGCCGAAACATGTTGTGAAATAAAGTTCTTTAAAAAAATGGAAGCATGCTACATTATTTAACATTCAAACGCACGATTTTGATATTCTCCATTCGGTGTTGTCGAAGCTCCTGGGAGAATTGGTGTATCCGGTAGCATCCAATGCTTTGCGTCTGGTGTCACCATCGTCATTGTCGTGGCCGGACCGTAGGATTATTGCCCGCGAATTCACTCGATGGAAGATAAGTGTCTTGCCCAATGCTGTTCAATCAATTCAGGCCCGTTGGTGGAGCCGACTGGAACTCGACCCGGCGAAACTGATGCTGTCTAGGGCTGCCGAATTTTCGTAATTCGTATGACGTTACGTAATTTAAAGTGAAATTACGTTATTACTACGTTTACATTGCCTTATTCCTTCCTTATCTCTTCCTTATCCCGTCATCGCACGGGTACATGTTCTTTGATGCGTAATTTCATCGAAGTTTGAATTTGAATTAGATTTGTTCGTAGGAAAATGCGTTCGGTATTGTCGAATGAAATTCCTTTTCCAATTTCCATTCCATGAATTAATTTTAAGGTGGACGTTACATCCAAATAAAATTAGGTGCGCTTTCTTCGCCTTCACCCATCTGTATCTAGCCTGGTTTTTCTCAGTATTTTCCGTCGATTTTCATGCTCGGAGGTGTGCGGGAGGTCGCTCCAGTGAGGTGAAATGCAAAGATGGATATCGTCGTGGGCTGGCCCGAAGAGTTTTTTATTTTCTTTCGAGACATCATCAGTGTCTCGGCGCCGCGTCAGTATAAAACTCAATGTTCATGGCCGTGTCCTTCAAATTCGCTCGCGAGACGTTTTGTAGTCTTCGCAGGGAGGACACGTCGTTTGGCTTATCACGGTTTCCCCCACCTCCTCGTCAAGGGCCGAGCCAGTTCGAGTTATCTTTTTTCTTCCCCTTCCCCCCCCCACCTTTTCCCTGTCCGGACCACGGCGTTGATTTAGAGTCGTCTGGATGGGTAAGCACCTGAATTCTTAGCGCCCGCGCACGATGGGAGAGCTGCAAGAAATGGCGTCCCAGGCGACATTTCAACTGCTTGGTTCGAGCGAAAAATTTGTTTCATTTAGACTGAAATATTGGCTCTTTATAATTCCGTTCGTGCTTCGTTTTCCCTTGATTTCTAGTCGTACCTGTGACTCAGCTATTTAGGTGGTGGGGATGGGAGTGATAAAAAAATACCGACGAGGAGAATTTCTAATGAAATGACGCCGTATTTCGAACTTGAAATCCGCAGTTTTCTTAATGACAACGTTTCTAATTTGTAAAACGATCCTTTTATGAAGGTGGAAGAAAAAAATAAGTGTGTTTAAGAAACGTGCGTTAGATGAGAAGATGGGTTTTCAAGTTTCGTGCGAACGCCCGAGGGCGCACCTCGGTTGAAAAACTAAGGTAAAATTCATAACTGATGCCAGAGGTGGTAATCGTCCAGCCATTTCTGGGTTGGGAGGCAGGCTTATGACGCGCAAGACTAATAGAATTGCTGCCCAGGTTCCAATCTATTTGTGGCCATACGTCTCGTATTAGTTTTAACCCTCCTTATCTTTTAGGCAGACTCGATGATCATTGCTGCCAAACAATCGCGTTCGTTGGATAGTAATGTTATCTAATCATAAGAAGATTTGCCATTACTTCATGGTTCGCGCTCAGTTTCTCAAATGCATAATTTGTAGTAATTTCGCTTCCCCACTTAGAGATAATATTTCAAACCAAATGCATGAGAACAAAACTTCACTGTAAACTTGTTAGTATGCATGGCATGCTGCCACCAGCAAACTTTTCTTCGTTTTTTCTTTTGTTAATGTAAAAAATTTTCGTAATTCATTATTTTGAGTAACTAGTTTTTTAAGGACCTTATTTTTTAAGAATATAAAGAGGCCTCTTGGCAAGTACCCCGTGTTTTACATGCGTCTATAAATAAAAGTCACAGGCACTCATTAAACTCTCATAATTAAAACGCACGCCCTTACTCTAGCTATGGTGGCACGTAACATATCGTGCATTTGATGGGGTTTTCATTTTATACTGCTCGGATGTCCGAGGTCTTACATAATCGTAAACTCGACCAATAACAATCAACTACGGCGACACTTCGACGTTCTTATCCGATTTGTGGGATTCGCACAACGGGCTGTGGTTATTGCATGTGAGTGGGATGCTCATCCCGCAGTACCGTACACCTTATCGGAAGAAAATAATAACCCGTGCTTTTATCAAGCACCTGTGTGTCGATTTGGCGATACACAATTGACGAAATGAACTGGATATTTTCTAAAAATATTGGTTTGATACCAGATTTTACGTTATAATTTTCTATTTTCGCTCTAGCTCTTTTCATTTTTTTATAGGCTTCTTAAAAAATTTGGTTTGAAAGTAAAGGAGTTATTGAAGCTTAATAAGAATAAAATTGCACACGGATTTCGCGTCGCATTATCAGGGTATCAACCGGAAGGCAATTAGTCGTTGGTCGTCATAATTTCCAGCTCTCTTCTGCCGTGTGCGTGTGTCTCTTTCATTCATCAGGCGAGCGCTGGTCGTGATGTTCCATGGGCTGACCAATGCACCTAGTAGAAGATATCGTCATGTGTGATTTACTAATGGCGGATATGTCCCCGGGGAGCGACCGTCGCTGGTGGTACTAGTTCCCGCCATCAAAGGTGGCCGGAAGGAGCCCGGCGAGGCACAATCGGTCCGAGTGACGCAGTCGTGGCATTCAAAGCGATGCGTGGGGTGTCGTCGTTGCGCCACCGGCGGCGGTCAACGGGAAGAGGCTCGCTGCATCGCGATTTCGTCACGGGTGCGACGTCGACCGCGTTTTTGTTTTCGACGGGACACGCCCCACCCTTCCCCCCTCCCCCCGTACATCCTGCGCAGTCGAAGGTGATGGCTGCTAGCCCCAACCGGGCTGTTTTTAGGTTGTTTTTGGCTTTATCGATGGTATTTATCTGAGGACCTCATTTTATCTCGGTTGTATTAATTAATTAGGCTAGAGTAAATACCAGCAGCCAGACCTGTTGTTAAATAATTTAATTAAATATAATTTGCGTGACCTGGATGTGGTTTTTTGAGCTGGCAAGTACGTGAGAATTTTGTATCGACTCCTTTTTCACCTAAAAAAAACTTTGATTACAGTTATTAACATGTCGAGCTTTCATGAGAACTATAAACCACTTTTTGTTACTTTGATTAGAAGTACACAGAGATGAAGAGGGACCTGATGTATTTTAGGTTGCTGGATTGGGTTTTGTTTGGGGTTGCAGAATATGTGTTTGATGGTCATGTCCATCCAAAAACCTACCTTAACCGGTAGATTACCTAATAATAAAAAAATATTTTACACCATCGCTGATATTTTTTAACTATAGCCAACTAGAACTGACATACATAACCATGCTAACAAAGTAAACCATAAACTGAATTTGCCTCGATGTAGACCGGTCACGTGATTGTGAAAAAAATGGAAATCAAGTAAAACAAGAAGTTACCTTACTCCGCCAACTTTTTGAGTTCCAAGGCATCCTTAACGCCTTAGAAATAATGCTCTCATCTAAACCTTTTTTCCCTTTGGAGGAATACTTTGAGTACTTCGAGCTTGGCTTTTTTTACCAATAGATTCTACTCACAAGTAGAAAATAAGTATTGTATCTATGTAATTAATACCTTCTTTTATTTTGATCAGGTACTTATCACCATTAATTCTTGTGCGAAAATTGAATGAAGATTATTTGTTAACTTTTTTGACTCTCAGCCAAATGTGAAACAAAGTATAAAATCATTTCAAATTTGAAGGAAAAGTTCAGCCGTACTGATATTGTTTCAAATGAAATTGTGCCTGCTAAAGAATGTGTAATTTTGTGTGACAACTTGAGCAATTAAGTCTCAGTTCAAATTGGAGAAGTTAAAATAGAAATTAAAGGGAAGGTGAGGTTTGGTTCCCTTAAAAAATAACCTTGAATTCCTGGAAGGAAATCAATATGATTCCTTGTTCTCTATTTGACAAGTGGAGGATATTAAGAATTAATATTTCCAAATTTGAGCTACGCCAGTGAGTGTTCAAGAATTGAAACGACCAAATTTAAGGGGTACGCTTCCTCAATCGGGGGGTGTCGCCCATAATCGCAGTGGCAGTTTTGTCTTTTAAGTAGGTGTACTCGGATGCGACGGCCTTCACTTCCCGGAAGCGTAGTGCATATTCGTTTGGTCGAGCGTCGTCGGCTGCCCACGCACATCCGGCTACTTTCCCTAGTGGCAATTAGCATCCCGCCGTCAAACTTCCAGGGGTAAAAAGTGTTGACAAAATGATTTTGAAGTATACCCAGCGTAACGAGGATTTGAAGAACATGATGATTCTGCCGATGTGTATCTGACGAAGCGTGCTAAAAGTGCCTCTTGTTTCATTTCATCGAAGAATCATTAGCAGATTTGTTCTCCCACACCCTGCAACCAAAGACACGTTCCTCAAAAAGCCACTAGTCAATTGAGAAGTTCTCATTAGAGTCTTAAATGTAGTATAAATAATTAAAATTTTGTTTAATGTAGGCGGGTGCTACACAGTCAATTATCATCAACATATCACAACGTGCAAATTACAAGGAATTGTAAACCGACTTGTAGTTTTGAGAAATGGGCCGCTAGTCCGCAAATCCGATCCCTAGTCATTATCTGTTTTCATGATGTATTTGAGAGCGGAGGATTGTGTGATGTCAGTGACCAGAATGGTTTTCGTAATTGAATGTATGAGGTGCATTTGCAAAAATTAGCTAGGCTCTTCTTTTCGTAAAATCTGTATCTTAGAAAGTGGTAGTTAGCCCCCTTTTACTGGCGAAATTAAATTTAACTTTGAATATTAAAAGTGACTCTTGGGAATATATTTTGTTAAGGTTGAGCGTTTGCTGGAAGGAAAGATTTTGGACATAAACATGATTGATGGATACAAACTTAAAAGTTTCCGCAGGAGAGCAGTAATGTGGCAAGGGGAACTGACCTCGCAGACAGTTGAAGGGATTTCGTATGCTTCGGGGTTTGTAATGGGAATGCCAATCTGAATAACGGTACCGATCCCAGCCTCATTAATTATGTTGCCATCACTGTTTCCACCTAATACCAATTACGTTAGATGATATCCAAAGATAATGATTACTTTTAATGAGCTTGGTGGTCATTCCGTTCAAATGGCTTTTGACTAATTTTGGAAAAGTGCATAAAATAATTTTTAAAAATATGTTGAAATGACGACGTAGCCATAAATGAGCTTAATTAATGGAACAATCAGAGTGATTTTCTTTGGAAGGGAGCATAAAAACATGAAAAAAGGTCGATGACGCTGAGCTTGTTTTGGGACTTGGCACCGGTCGTATCTTCGCCCAATAAAAGTTCGAGTTTTCCAAAGGAAAAGAGGATTTTGGGATAAATATCTAGGAGCTTGAATTCCGTGGGAACAAGGTCGTTTATCTTGTCAGATGGTCGACGAGGTAAGGGATCCGTCGGAGTGCCCAACGGACTGGGAATGGAGACGCTGTCCTCATCTGTGTACAGTTTGCACTTTCAGGAACTCAATTATCACTTCATTCTCTCCAAGAAGTCAAGTCGTATGCGAAAATCACACTCGCGGTACATGAAAGTAGTCGATCGACCGACGACCGGCAACTACTCAAATGTGTCTATTGTGAGTTATTAACAGATTTAAATTATCATGTTCGTTGCTTACTACGTTTGGCTGTTATATTCTTGTAATGAGTAATTTATTAAAGAAAAACTCGGGGCTAGAAAAGCAGTAAGCACATCAAGTGAGCACGGAAGAAATACGTAACAGAGCTGAAAACTGTAATCGGTCGATTCATCTGAAAATTCAATAATCCATTTGAGCAGGTCTGGGATTTGTTCTAGCCATTTCTACTTCCGGGATGAACCGTCTTTATAGTCTCGCTAGAGCAGCTAATACATTTCCTGATTAACTTTCCTGCTCCTCGTACCTATAGAAGAGCATTTTTCGCCATTAGAAGGGTATCCGAATTCAGTAAAAAAAAGTGGTTTGATTTATAAAAACGTCAGTATGAAGATTTTCCGTCAAGTTACGCCAGAAACTGTTTTATTTTGAAATGAGTTGAGGTTGCCGCCAAATATTTACGAGTTACACTTTTTACCAGTGTTATTTTTGTGCCCAGTGGTTTGAAAGCTTTTGTGGCTAATGAGATCGTCAAAGGCACATAATGCGTATTATCTTTTACGGAATGTAGGTGTGCGAGTGTGCGTGCATATGCCCATATATACGAGGTGTGTTCAATTATTAACGGAAATTGTTTCATTTCGTGGGCTTGGAGAGTCCGATTGTCAAACTTTTTTTATTATGTTGGTATATAGATTTTAATGACATAGTGCATCAAGAATGCCTGCCGCCAGGTCAAACGGTCAATAAGAAGTACTACCTACAAGTTCAACGCCATTTTTGTGAAGTATTCCGAAAAAAAACGCCCGGATCTGTGGAAAAACAATTCATGGCTTTTGCACCACAATAATGCACCGGCTCACGCTTCATTGCTTGTTCGTGAATTTTTGGCCAGAAACAATACTGTAAAGATGCCCCAACCTCCATATTCGCCAGATATGGCTCCGTGTGACTTTTTCCTATTTCCAAAAATTAAGAGAACCTTGAAGGGCCCTCGTTTTACAGCCGTAGATGACATTTATAGCGCATCGCTGAAATTACTAAAGGCTATCCAAAGATCGAGTTTGAGAAGTGTTTCGGGGATTGGAAGAAGCGCTGGCACAAGTGCATAATCTCCAATGGGGACTATTTTGAAGGTGACAACATCAATGCATAAGAATAAATAAATATTTTGTCCGAAAAATTGAAATTTTCGTTAATTTTTTTAACACACCTCGTACACACGCTGCGGACCTGAGGCTCCCAGGGATACAGTAATAAACTTATCAGTGGTAATTACAGTCGTCTTCGCTCAAAATCAGCACGCGCATGCTGGAAGATGTTCTTTCTTCCTTGTTCCTTTCAGTGGCATAGGCCTTCTGTCGAACATCACGCCTCCGTTATCGGTAAATTCATCCTTCAGCCGTATTGGGGCAAATACTTAGGCGGGGATCGTTTCGATAAGTGTATCGAACGGTGTGATTTGTAATTGAAAGAGTGTTCGTTGACTTATCTTATATCGAAGTCGGTGCGACAGATATGTCGCGTGCGGATGTTAATCGGAAGGTTGCGTAGATGTAAGTGAAGTAAAGGAATGAAATCAGGTGGTGGCATGTTCGGAGTGTGATTTTGCTCCCTCTTAATAATCTCAAATCTTATCTCATGAGTCGAGGGCACGCGCTCGATCATGCGTTGCATTGACTGAAGCAGTACGTGTGTATTATATATCGTATTGCAGTGTCGATCCTCGATATTCCATAAAGAGGTATTGCGTAATACCGACCTTCCATTGCTGAACCTCGTTATAAAAACGTAGTATAGAAGCGCTCAAGATGCGAACGGTTTTTTAAAATCTGTTTTACCTTCCAGATACGAATTGATTGTCGAAATACTATATGAACGGTGATAAATATCCTAAATCAGAGTACCACGGGCAATCAATGGCGAGCAAATGTGTGGTAAAGTTCGTTCATGGTTGCTGACTTTCATCGATGCCGTTGGGTGCATTGAGCGTGTGCGTTTCTTGTTGCACGCTTTGGTGTTTAGGGAAGGACAGATTTAGTAAGTTGGACGGTTTTTTTAGTCCAATAGGTAAAATGTAGCAACTGATTTGAACCAATCAAAAAATTAGCGAAAAATTATTATTCAAATTGTTTTCTTTTATAATTTAACGGGAAATGATTTGTCTAATGTAGTGTAAAACAAAAGGAATCGTAAGTATAAATTTAATAGTTGTAAACTAAGTTAATGTTTGTTTATCAAAATGTTTTCATCTCGGATCGGATTGTTTTTCCAAAAAGTTTGAATGAATGTAATAATATTAGGTTTCGATATAGTCAAGTTTCCAGGTCGAGGTTTTACTGTACCTATCATTATCAGTATTACAATGTAAAGAATGATTTACTGCGCTCCATTTTTCTCCATTCAGGTTTAGTTCCCACGCCCCTTAATAGCTTATATACTTTGTACCCTTCTTCATTTGTCCGGTCTTAATGTACTTGGCTCTTGGTCTTCCTCAAAGGGTCTTCCTTCATTATGTCCCTAACTCATGTATTGTGCCCCAAGGTGGGTCCAATGAATGTACATATACGATTATAACATTCAGCAGGAAACAAAGATCTGTATCATGCAGAAGAATGCAATATTAGCCTTGATAATTGTCTATTCCAATGAATCAATAATAGCGAGACAGTATTTAGAAGGTGGTGATCCATTCATTGGGGGTTTTTACCCTTTAATTTTATTCTTTCAATGGGGATATCAGGTGTGACTCGTTGAATTCGGAAGGGTTACGGTGAAGTATGGAAACCTCCGCGTTGTCATAGTAATTTATCTTATTTTACTGTGTCCATTTCCCATTGTGCAATTAATTTTAATTTCAATAATTCCAAAGTATGCATAAATGTATTGAAGTACGAGGACCAATTATTTTTTAGTCCCGTCATAAACCCAAGATGCCTCTTTTTGGAAATCGCCGCAGAAAATATTTTCTGCTTAGTATAAATGCCTCTCTCTCCTCAGGCTCATTCTCATTTTCTCCCCGTCCCGACCATTCATTCAACACACAATTTGCACAAATTATTTTGCCAAGCAACGAATAATTATAAAACATGATCCACCTCAACTTTACCATAGCCTTTCCAAAGAATGTCATTTTTCCAGTTTTTGGTCGATGTTTAACGAGTATCATTTCGCGTTGAATGATTGCATTTCATTGTTCGTAAGGCAGATGATTCGATTCTCTAAAAGTTGAAATTATTTAAGAAAGTTGCTTAGGTATGTAATCACTCCTAACAAGTTATTAGTGAAGGGGTGTGCTTTTATATTTTCATCGTCCCGAGTTAGTTTTTATGGGAAAGCTAAAAAAAATGTTTTACTTGGTCCATATTAGGAAAACTTTCTAAGTCGCTATTCTAACCTCCTCGCAAAAAGTGGCTTAAGAAAGCTGTAAACTTGTTTTCGAAAGACCCGTCGCTCTTTCTAGGCCGTGTTTCTCTTGCGTTTGTAGCAGCGGCATCCGCTTCTCCTCCCATCTCCCTTCTCATCCGCGTCATTACAATAAAAAGTATGAAAGTTTAAGTGTGTTTACAGCCTTTACTTTCGATAATTAAAATTTGTTCTTTTTGCCATGGAACTATCCCACGGTAATTCGTGTCATTTTTTTCTAAGGTGGGCAACCTTTGAAATATCATTTAACAACCGATCGTTGAAAAAGCAGGTGGAGTGAAGGAGTGAAAATTAATTGACCATACAGTCTCGGTTTTGAAGCTTTTATAACTTTTCCCTTGATTTTATGCATTAAATTGAAACCAGTAAAAAAAATTTTGGTCGATATCGAAAAGTCATTGAGCTTTGAACGTTGTCTCCAACTTGATAAATGTGTGGCGCGTTACATTGTGATTGTGATTAACAAAATATGTGGATTTAGTTACATAGTTTGCATAATAAGGATATTTAATAGTTCCTATTTAATTACTATATTTTGAAGCACGAAGCTGCTTACCGACGAATTTTAAAGCGTTCGTGTAAAGCCTGTTATTAGCCTTAACACGAACAAGTGTTATAAGATGTCCATCAGATAGGTGCTTGGTTATTTTATGGAATTAATATGCGGAATAATTAGTGACCATCTGTCGAACACACTCTCCGAGCAATACTGACGATTGAATCGGAGATGTTAGGACACAAGCCTGTATTTTGTACTCTTCAGGCAGTCTCGGTCATCGAACTTTGCCTCCTCGAAGATAAAAGGTACAAATTAGGAGAAAAGCGAAAAATTTGAGGTCATCATAATACTCTTTCATATTATGCCATCACCAGTAGTAACTCGACGACGATTGGCCTTCGACAGCCTCCTGTTTTACGTCCCGGCTAATTTCATCGACTTGTGTGTAAACCTTTCTTTTCTTTCTCTTCTTTTGCTTTTTTTTGCCTCTTTTGGGCTTACTTTCGTCATCCCCGAATGTTTCTCTTTCTTAATATATTTAAGGAGCTGGAAGAAGAAAAAGGCTCAAATGTTAAAATTGTCTCGTGTGGATGTAGTAAAGCAATGTATTTCGAAAACACTCTTCATGGATGGGAAACATTTGAACATCGCCAGTTGTTTCTAGTTGAGATGACTCGTTAATTGTAGAAAAGAGGTCTAGAACTTACCAGCCCTAATGGATCCAAGTTGAAATTGGCTCGGTGGCATTTTAAGGGGTTTGGTGTGGCGGTCGATTTGGCGTTCCCAGCGGTAATAATGCATTTTCCTCACGCGATTACCATCCTCTCTGGTGGACTTGAATGGCGGTGATGTAATCTGTCTGTATTTGGACGAGGTCCGTCCCATTTGGAAGTTCACGCCCATTCTGATGTCGCCGCCCAATGCTTCCACCACGTGGGTTCTCGCGCTCATCGAAATGGCATTTTCCGTCGTACGCCGCATAAATGACGGCAAAGAGTTTCGGCAAAGTGTGAGAGATTCGTTTTGTATTTGCATGTCGCCGGTCTCTTTTGCAATTTGTACGACTCAGTCGCGGCGCCGCGACACGCCACATGCGTCTAAGAAGGCGCCATGAGCTGTGGTGTGACGAGAAGAAGGTTCTCGTCCGATTCTCAATGGACCCCCTGGCTGCCGCCCCTGGAAATGATTTCGCCTCAGGATCCATCACATCATTCGAGTCCGGCTATTCCGGAAGCTGTGGGTCAAATGGGACCATGTGATGCGTCTTTCCATAGTCCAGGACCGGTGCTGTTTGCTCATCATAAATGGTGGGAGACCTTGGAGAAGAAAAAATTTATACTTTATGGACCTGAATGGATCAAATATTTATTGGCACGCATATGGTAGTGTTCTTGAGAAACATGGCAATAATTTTATTTTTGGCCTTGAAAGGATGTGTTGCCAATGAGTACCGAAATCGTAACCGTGGTTACAGTGGCAGCCCAGTGCGGATGATGGAATTTGATAAATGCGTGTAAGTTCGCGAATCTGGATTAATGTCATGGAGCTAATGTCCGTAATAAAACACCATATTATAGCCAAAATCTAAATATAATCGATATCTTCCTTGTATTTTTATTAATTGTGTCCGAAAAAAGGAAATTAATGTGCCTAAAATTAGCAGGCATGTTTTTACCGAGATTAAAGAGAATGGTCGTATGAGGGTGAGTTCCCCTGGATTAATCGCAAACCGAGTTCAAATGCAGCTGCGTACTTACTGTCCGCGATTGCTAACCTGGAAATCCACTGGGTGAATTCTTCGCTTCAAGATACGTAGTAGGTTCGTTGCAACGGAAGGATCACGTTTATTTGAGAATCGTGCAAAGGGAGGATTGGCTCAGCTTATCTAAAAGAAAGTGGATTCCTTATCCTGGCTCGTCTCTTTCATGTCACATGTGTGCAGATAACGTATGAAACCGCCAAAAGAGCATAAAAAACACGACCACCCGAGGAAGTCTCCAAATGGCGTCTTTGGAAAGTTGGGAAATGCGGCGATGGAAGAAAGAAAGCGGGAAAAGAATTGGATAGTAAGGTGCGTCTTGGGTTGTTGGGCTGGCGAGTCCTTTGGGGGAGTGAAAGGAGGAGAGTGTGGGGTTTCAAGGGCTCGGGGGGCCAAGTGCGAAGTGGACCGGCCTCATTCCGCGGACGGACCCTTGCCGCTGACTGCCTCTCTGCCTAGGGACTGGCAGAATGTATCGATGGATGTCCGTATCGACAATTTTCGTTCTATCATCGTTTGATGATTATCGTTTTGAATGTTTCTCGTTTGTCGATAGATATGTTACAATACTTGATTTCATACACATCATTCGAAATTTTTAATTTAATATGGATACCCTTTCATTATCTACAATGCCTGGAGGAGGCAATTCTGGTTAAACCTTAATTGGCGTGTGAATTATGATTGAAAGCTGTACATACACATGAATTGTGGCAGTGAATTCTTCTCGGGAGTTCATCCAGGTAATCTCCTCCATCTCCATCGCTGCCGACGTTTCGATGAAATCCTTTTTCATCGTCATCAGGGCCGATTTAGGATTTCATCGAAACGTCGGCAGCGATGGAGATGGAGGAGTTTACCCGGATGAAATCCCGTGAAGAATTCACTGCCATCATCCGCCGGGAGAAATTAAAGTCATACACACATGAATTGTGGTTTACTAATGTTAATCGTGAAAATGTCAACGATACTGTGTGTATGGAAATACACTTTTAACATTGATATTTAGTAACAACGGAATAACTAATGCTTACTATCAAAATTATTTGTCTTGTCAAATACAATTGATGCGGAAGCCCGATAAAAACATTATATTAATTTGAAAAATAGTACTACTTGACTGTAAACAGCAATTGATTATACACAGTATTTAATATCTTCAAGCAATATTGATAGTTTAAGTCCAATGATTCAAATAATCAGAACAGTAGTTCCGATATGTCGGTTTCGGTGTTTTAGATTCATTTGCTTATACCTGAGCCAGTCTGGAGTATGTGATCGAAGTGGGGAGTTGGTGAGTGTAGGGGGTCGGATTGGGGGGAGGGGGGGGCAGGGTGGTCAAAGACGCCATGTTAAAGATGAGAGTATATGACGCGTATTTAATGTCAACCGTGCATGAAAAGTGATGTAGTAAAAATGCCTGAATTAAAGGTAGGCACTCGCATTAAAAGCGGAAAAATTCTAGTAAAAAATAAGAACTGTATAAAATCTTTAAAAAATCGCGTTTAAAGTTTGTTTGGTTGTGTTTACATATTAAAACACTGAAAAATATTATGCGGCAAATTGCTAAGAATTAAGTGGTAGGTGAAATAAGAGGTCGTATTGAATTTCGCGAGTCATTGCCATGCAGACGCAACTGGAGCACGTGTTATCACCTGCCCCTGTGACATTTTTAGGACAACTGAACGTTAAAGCACAATTCGTCGATGCTACTCGTTTGTCGGTAGTTTTATTAGTACGGTCCCCTTGGATCGTGACGATTTTGGATCCTGGTTATACTCAAGTTGGAAGAGGAATCTGAAGGCACCGAATTCATAATGATTTGCGCCCATCCGCACACCAACGGGGAGTGAGCAGCTGCGGCCGAGGGGGGCCGAAGGGTGGTTATAAAGTCAGAGTCTCCGGCCCAAGCAGGTGTGGCGCAGGTGTGCTGGTCAGGTCGGGGTGGCATCGAGGGGCCCGTGTCGAAAAACAGAAAAGTGCAACGTGGTCCAAAATAGGGCCTTCGTGCGTGGCGGGCTTTTGGCGAATTCCCTAGTGTTTTTCACCGTGATGTTATGTTGGTGACGTCTTGGTACCCCGGTGGGTTGGCCGTCCGCCTCTGTTACGACTCGGGTTCAAATCCCGTGAGGTGCCGTACTCACCCCATATCGAATCGAATGCTATAGTTTTGGCCTCTGTTACTTCCCCGGGGGGTTCAGGGATCTTATACGGCAAGGACGCATGTTTGTCGAGGCTACGTTGTCGTATTTTCTTACACCACATTGCTCTGCGTTTTCCAGTCTTTCGAAAATGTATCTGGCATCTTATTTTCCGTCATTTAAAGCGCACGGGCATATGAGACGCACCCTAATATCATTGGCGTGTTTAGGATTATATAAAAATTCCAATAAGAGGAGAGTATTAGGTATTTTTAACGCATAGGCCTCATCTAGAGTCGTATCGAACTCGTAAAGCGTCATAAAAAAATGACACCAATGTGTTGAAACTAGTTGTACTAAATAAGAGAATTTGCGGAAAATACCTAGCATTCTTCTTTCTTTCGAAAATGAATTTTCACGTCAAGCCTAATAACATCGATTGTAAAAAGTGTTAATAATTATTAGCACTTTGATGGTAGCAATTGATTATAATCATATTAATTAATTAATTGTAGTCAAAGCATCACCGAAACACTTTTCTGTCGTGATTAATTCGTTGATTTCGGATGAGTTTAAAGAAATTTACTTTTTTTTACTTTTCTCAAACAAGCTTGAATGATGGAAACCTAAAAAAAATAATATGTTGGTATTAAACGATTTCATTGTGTCCCCCTGCGCAAATTACATTAGGAAAATATTTTTAAAATTGACATTCCTGGTTAAACGTTAGAATATCACTTCGTACTATCGAATATTGCCCTAGTATTAGAGCATTGAAAGGTGGATACAGAGTATTTTGATTGACTATGGGATGCTGAGGGCTGTGACAGAGCGGAGGATGTTGAGCCAGCGAGGAAAGGGGGTTGGGAAAGGTTGTGCATGTTGGACGAAATGAACGAAGTTAGAATTTGGGCTGAATTCAAGGGTTTCATTGTAGTGTTGGATGTCAGGTTGTGTTTTGTTAGGGAAGGCAAAGAAATTTAAAAACGTCCATAAAAGATGCTCAGGATTCCCCTTGAACAACCACCTTGGGGGAATTAAAATTCGCTTTGCATATCGGAAACCAGGCTAAGCCGGAAGGAGGGAGGGACGTAGTCATTTTTCCATGACGGGCATATGACGAGCATAAGTGAGAGATGGTGGTGTTGTGAAGAATTAGTACACAAGCCCACGAAATTATTGAACGTCACTCAAGGGACGCTCTTATAAGCTCGTCTGATCAGGAGACTGCCTGTGATGACAATTTAGTCTGTATAAATTACCTCAGATAGCATGTGATAATTCGATCATCTTTCCTTGGACCCTCGGAACGTGGTTAAAGTGCAGAGAAGTTTTGTGAGGTCACACTCAAAATTGTACGAAAAAGAGATGTGGTGTTATTGTCACGATCGCAGATCTGATTCGACTCCTTGATAATGTTCCACGGGACCGAAATTTCTTCCACTTTATATCTCAGTGTGGTATTTGAGTGCGTAGAACGATGGATGGGTCACTGATCCGAGGACCCAGGTTAGATTCCGCATTAACCTGGGCACCCCCAGTTTCACCCAAACACTATCATTTTTTTCGGCCACAGAACTTTCACTCGTGCCGGCGTTCATTCTGCGCGGCCTCGACGCCGTCGCAATGTGCTGTCGTCCCTCACTCCACGCGCGTGGCTGCAGCTGCCGCCGCAGTCTCCCGGGACGGCTGGGTCGATCCGCGTCGCGGCGTGATTGATCGCCTAGGAACGCACTTGTGGTGCGGACCCGGCGCGCGATCATGGCAGACCTCGCCGGAGTTCGATCGGGATGCACAGAGGATATCCCAGCGGCAATGCCGTTCGTCCAAATTCTCGGCACGGGCAATTAGTCATACAGTGATGTCGCTCATGTCTGTTCGTTTCCTTAATTCCTCCGATACATGTTGGGAATCTATGAAATAACGATAGCCTTGTATCCCGCCCGACGTACTCGACCAAGGTTTTAGTAGACCGCGATGAATACCTGGAACCATCCTTTGGCAATGTTACCTTTGCCTCTCGGCATCCTTTTCTTAAGGTCCTAACGGCGCAATTTTATGGTCTCTAGCACGTCGGAGAAACCGAATGGTTGCGCAGAGAAAAAAACCTGGCCCTCATTCCGTTAATGTATGAGCTTCTTGCGTCTGCTGCCGAGTTACGGAGTCGGCTCAACCGTCGCCGTTCGAAACAAAGCACTTTTCTCTTGGCCAAATCGTGTCGTTATGAAATGCATTTAAATTCGTGTTTATCACTTCAAATTTTCAAAGCGGGAATATATTATGCAAAGTTATACATATTCATAAATAACAATAAATATTATGAAGAGAATTTATCACTGGTGCTGTAGTCCGCCTCCGCAGTCGGGACGCCCGGATCGAATCGGCGGCCATATGCCCTCGCGGTGGTCGGTTCGACGGGTTGAGTTGTTGGTCTCGCTTTTGTCACCCCATTACTGAGATAACCAGAAAGGAAAAAGGTGTTACTTCCATCCCCTCCGTATATTCAAGTACAGTAATTGACCATTGGAGTGAGAATCTTCGTGATAAATTCTTATTCCATTCGCACTATCCCTGCATAACATATCGTGGTTTGTACATGTCTGCGTGTTTTTTCTTAAGTGTGTTCACCACGAGAACGGTCCATTAGGATAAAAACTGTTGCTGGTCATTACCGCAATCGCGTTCGTAATAAAAGGTTCACTCAAATAATATCCTTTCCCAAATTTAGGATATGAGCAAGGATTTTTAAGCAAGACACGGTACCTTTACCTCATTCTTTAATGTACATTGGACTCTAGCCCTTTTCAAGCATCTTGACGTAGTCTTTTGTAAAGTGACAAAAAATTGTTTTAAGGGGTTTTGAGGTATGATTATTTTTAGCAACATTTAGCAACAGTGTCAATTGTTCTTTCCTATTAATCACTCTTAAGAGTGTAGCCCCTCATGATCATGTTCAATTTTGTGGTGTCATCAGCATCACGTCTGAAATGCTGGCAACCTAGAGATTCTCTGAATTAAGGTGAACTTCACCATAGTCTCAAAAACGAGGAAATCCGGCGGGCATGGCCAGACCGCATACACAGCTCTCTGAGCCGGTGCGGTCCTTTCGCAGAATAATCCCAAAAGCTCCGCAGTGATCCAAGGAGTAGATAGGGATCCAATTGTCGTGGTTTTCGGGCTTCGGTGAAATTGACGCATGGCCCCTTCGGGTTTCCTCGAACCCATAAGCTCTATTTATTTGATGTGTTCTTTTCCCTCCATTGGTTCCCTGTAATGCCAACCATCCTTTTTCAAAAGGATAGATGATTAGATCGAGGTATTTAATTTGAAAAGCAGGGAGGATGGAATAGGGGGGAGCAAAGGAGGTATGAAAAGCGAGCGTAATGGGAGAGATTTTTCATCAGGGTTTCCAGTGATCCAGAAAACTTAGGGAATTTCAGCATTTTTTTGGGGAAAAACTTGAAAAATTATATTTCGGTCCATGTTTTTGGACATCTTAAAACCTCTTTTGAGACCTCTCCTACTTCCTAGCATGAGTCGCACATTTACTTCGCCGTATTATGATTTTCAATTTCTCACCAGAACTGTTCTAAACCTGCAAATTTTTGTTTCTCTTTCGTTAGTATTTTTAATATTTAATTTCATTGCCATAAAAGTTTCTTTTCCATGTAATATGTCCATTTCCTGCAGAAAACAGTGTCCTTGTATTTTAAATTTAATTTTTATTCTGTTACAGAAATTGAAAAATCGGTACTAATGTCCTCATCCCCTTCTCCATCACGAATTTTTATGTAGATGTAGAATTGCTTACGAATGTTTGCCATTTCCTTAGATAATTCACTTAGACATTCGATTTTGGTAAAATATTACCGTGGAAAAACGCGAAAATTGACGGGAGAACTCAAAGCGGAAACCAGGAATCACATTCCCTGGGTACCTTGTGCTTGGCTCGGATGAACTGGTGCCCGGTGACTACTTTTGCGTTGACGCAGCACATTCGGCCGACTCTCGAGGAATCGGTGCGATCGGAAGGCGATGGATGCATGAAGGCAGGCCCTGAAGGTCGACCCGCGTGTCGCACGGGTCACATTGAGGCCCAATCTCGTAGAAGTGCTCGCGGAGAAAGAGAGCAGGGATTTCCACTACTCATCATTAGACCACTCCCCCCCGCGACACTCGGTGACAGCCAGCCAGCCGGCCGACCCATTGGCCTTCACGCAATTCGCGTGGGCACGGCAATCGAGTTGCAAACTCGGTTCGGAGTGCAAGTTCCTGTCCATTCATCCCCATGAGAGGGTGATAGCCAAGGGGGAAGGAAGAGGGACGGGGGAACCACAATGGTCCGATATTTTATGTGTAATATATAGATATTATATATTTTGCGGGTCGCGGTGGTCTAGGGGGTAGAGCGTTTGACTACTGACCGGAGGGTCCCGGGTTCGATTCCCGGGCAAGGCACGTTGGGCACCTGCAGCTCCACCCAAGCTAGTTGATTTTTCGGGTACCAGGTCTTCCTGGGAAACCATAACCGGCACAGGGAAAGGAACTGGCCCCCCTACCCTGATCTGTGAATATTCACACGCCGTCGGGCTTGGTACATGGGTGAGCTCTACCATCACCTACTAAACCGACCTTCGGGTTGATTACTGTGTTTATTACATATTTACAAGTGTATATGTATGCATAAAAAAAATATATATATATATATATTATTATTAGGTAATCTACCGGTTAAGGTAGGTTTTTGGATGGACAACTATCAAATAAACATTTTGTAACTCCAAACAAAACCCAATCCAGATACCTAATCTACATCAGATCCCTCTTCATCTCTGTGTACTTCTTTCCTCCCTTCACCCCGTCCAACATCCCTATCCTGTTCCTGCCCTTTCCTCGCTTGCCCAACATTCTCCCCTCAATTACCTTCTTCAACATTCCACTACCCCCTCAATACGCCTTTCATCCATTTTTCCTGCCTCCATAGGATTTCTCTCAACAAACCCCTCTCCTCACCCACCATCTCCAGTACTTCATTTGTTTTCCTTTTGGTCCATTTCACCTTCTCCATTCTTCTCCATACCCACATTTCAAAAGCCTCCAATATTCGTCTATCCTCCTGCTTCAGCGACGAAGTTTCCGCGCCGTACATACGCTACGCTCCATATCAGAGTTTTTAAGTCTTTTTTTAACGTCCTGACTCAACGTCCCCCGTCATCAATTCACTCCTTGAGAAAGCCTCCTTGCCTAGCGCGATTCTTCTCCTTACGTCCCTACTACTTTAACCGTGTTGATCCGAAACACTTCCGAGATATATATATTAATTTATATATATGAGCAGTGGCCCCTTCCTAGTTTACGCCTGGGAGTTGGGGGTGGGTGCAGAAGACGCTAACGGACTCACTATTAACTCCAAGCTCGAAACAGTCGAGAGTGATGTCATCGAATTTTAAAGGACGACGTAATGCCATTCCTCCAATAAGAGAGAGAGAAACAGCCAGATGAATCTCAATGCCCACTTAGCTTAGGGTTTCAAAAGTCGGTGATTCCCATGCCTTGTCCACCAACTGCACCTTCCGAACTTACGAATTCTAAAAGAACAGTTGTAGGGAATACAGAAACGGTGTCGAGCATTCGATTTATCATTAAAAGTAACGAAGGAAAAAAGTCAGTTGTGTATGCGAAGTTTGGTTTGATAGGTGAGAGTATAGTTCACATGGCACTAAGCCCAAGGGCGTGTGAAATTCACACGTCAGGTTAGGGGGGTCAGTTCCGTTCCCTGTGTCGCCTTTGGTTTTCCAGGAAGTTCTGTCTTCCGGAAAATCACACGGCTTGTTTGAGGCTGAGGGTTCTCAGAGGCGTCATTTGGAATCGAATCCGGGTTCACCGTTCAGTAGGATTACCCTAGGTAACCAAGAAGAAATTAAAATCAAATTATTAAATACGATTAAGGTTTTTATTATTTCAATGCGAATAACATTTTATGCGTAATATTGCAGAATCCGAAGAATTTTTTAATTAAAAAAGAATCTGTCATCAGCGTCGCGGACCGCATAAGAAGCAGTGGTGGACCGCGGGTAGTGTGCTCTCTGCCCTAAAGAGTTCACCAGAGAAGGGTTGCTTTTAATTGGTGGGTGAAGGTTACCATAAATTGGGGGAGAAGGGGCGGTTGGAAAATTCGTGCGTGCAGTCGTTCTCAAATACAAAGCGAAGTTTCGTAAGGATGCTGTGTGGTTTCTTCCGAAAGAGGATCCAATTCTGTGGGTTTAACACTCGAAAACTGTTTATTGTTTTCACCTGCGTTCTTACTTAAGAAGGACCACTAGAGCGTTTAAAATTGGAGAATTTCCCAGCGTAAAAATCATTCCACTCCTGTGAGGGATTTTGAAAGATCCTATGAAACTAAATTTGTGTTCGCACCAGCAGGTGACGTCGTTTTAAGCTACTTATTTTGTTACATTTCCCGTAGTTTGTTTGAATATGAACGATTGATATTTCCAATGAAGGGTCTCCCCCTCTCAGTGAGCGGGCACACCACTAGAAAGATCTCGATATCCCCATATGAATCCTCCCCGTGAGTTCTTTCCGACATCTTTGTCTTCTGAAGCAGTAGCAGTCGTAGGCTTTCCTAAAGCGAAATATTTTTTGGGAGTGACACAGTATTCCTGTCGATCACACATTTAAAACGATCCAAGAATGGGCATCTCGCGCCCTGCACACAGAATACAGCCACCGCCTCCGCGCTGAATGGTGATATTGATCGTCGGGAGAATTTACAAGGATTCCTCGCAGTCTCTCGTTCCATGCTAACTCAAAAGAATACTACTACGCTCGCGCAGGACGTTTTTCTGACTGTCCCGGCAATATTCTATATTGTACCGCATGGCGCGTTATCTGTTCCCGGACGTAAAAGTTCGTCGTCGTGATTGATTAATATTTTATAAGCATTAATATATCGACTGATTTATATGTAATTTGGTTGACAGCTCTGAAGTGATAAGCGATGCACAAAACGGTAGTACCGCCTACGCCTTCTCATTAAGAGGATGATTCCATTTCCCTTGGGGTAACCCTCACGTGAGGGGTTGACCATATACGTACTCTCCGGCATCAATTTCCGGAGACCCGACTGCCCCATTTGGCGTATCGATGGTGCTTCCTTATTATTGCCCGAGGATCGCGGGGGAACTAGGGTATTTGTGCAGTCACCGGTCGTCTGAGTGGCTTCTCTCCCCAGCGCGGCGTGCCCGAGGCCTTCCCGTGTAATTCGGAGGCCGGTGTGCAGCAATCGTCTCTTCCTCTTTAAAGTCTCCCCCGTCGCAATTCCGACGACAGCCCACCGACGCTCCCGAGTTTTGTTGAATCACGATGCTCGCCTGTTAACTTCCTTCAGCGTTCCCGAGTCGGCACCGATGGGCGGTTCCGAGGGAGGGGGGGTTAAAGGAAATTAATTCCCACGCTTAAAAAATGGTTCGACTAAAACTCCTCGGATGAGTCGGACCAACCCATCTTCTTTTACAAAAGGATCGATGTGTTTTAATATAATTATATTTATTCCTTTTTTATTTACATTTTTTTTATTATTACTTTTGCTGAAGTTTCTAGGAGTTCATGTTTATATTTTTGGCGTTAGGTTTTGTCATTTTACTTGACATATTACTTATTGTTATTTTGTTATTTGACATGCATATGCATTTGCAAAGTTGTAATAGATTTTTCTTTCTTCTTTGACTTCCATCTTCCATTCTTCTTGACGTTTTTGCTTTCCTGCTCTGTAGTAATCAGCATAAGGGTATACTACGTTGTGTGCGGAATTGGCGTAGCCAATATTGGAATTAGGTAGAACGATTCATTGAAAGTGATAAAAAAACTAGATGGAAATTCAGGGAAAGAAAGAAAACAGTGGTGAAGGAGTGAAAACAGAGCATTCACGGAGACGATGTAACGGTGGTTATAATGTTGATATCGAGGAAAGTAATGGCTGGGGGGCTAGCGTACGTAAGTGGAAGAAACGATATTGATGTGTTTGACGAATGAGGAGGCGGAAACTGCGTATATAGTGGATGGATATTTTCCTTCAACGTCTGTTAATGATAATTGTGGCAGCATATTTGAATAAGAATTTTTTATTGGAATACATTGCTAGATACATCGCCTCATTGTCTGTGCGACACCTTGCAGTGGCCGAAATGTCGAAAACACTCCAGATTTACAAAGACATAATATTCCGTACCTTAAATTGAGCAGAGAAAAAATACAAGTAGAAGAAATCTTCACTATTAATCCGCAGACCGAAAACTAAAGGCAGACATGCCAACTCTCCCGATTTAAGCGGGAGACTCCCGATTTTTCCTTCTAACGTTCTTGATGAACTGTTCAAATTGTGTACTTAGCTTAACATGTTAATAAAGTGTGACATTCATTAAAAATTGGCAAAGTGTCATAAAGGGATTAAGGTGCCATGCAAATATTGTGGTAATTAAAAGTGATTACTTCGTGATACACTTCTAAAAATCTCCCGATTTTTCATTTTTGAAAGTTGGCATGTCTGTAAAGGTCAAAGGCATGGCCTGGCTTCACAAAGCTAGATTCGAAGACAGGACGAGACTAAATCCGCGTACACCGAAACGTGAGGTTTAAAAGTCATAATCCTCGGTTCCACTAGATCTCAACACTTGGTTGCCACAGCAGCCTTCTCTTTACATTGATGCAGTCATTATTAGTTATATGGGAACTTTCCTGGGATGAAGGAACAACTGGGTGATATCTTTGGTCTCGACGGTTGGAGGTTCATTGTGACATGATTTTTAGGGGAACCGGATGGCACCGCACACCAACTTATCTCATGCCAGGTGGAGGTCCAGCGATGGAAAATGATTGCGTTTGCGTGAAGAGACCAGCAAGTAGTAGTAGAGGATGACGAAATAGTTAAGCGGAAGACATGGAAATGGAAAAATACCCAGGAATTAAATGATATGAAACCCCGAAACATTTCTGAAATGTATATTTTAACTATGTCTCACACCAGAACTTTCCAAGTAATCGTAACAAAACGTTCGGTTTCGGCGAAAATGAATGGAAAATTACAGAAATCAATTCCGCATGCCACGCGCTATTTCTGAGTTTATTGTAACTTAAGTGTGTGAATTACTTGACTGATTTTCAGGTTAAATAAAAGAATGTTCTCTGGGGTGTCCAGGTTGGCCCATTTCCGTGAGCTAGTGTCGGGGCCAGTTCGTAAACTAAAACTGGTCCATGCACCATCTCAAGAGGGAAGAGAAGACCTTGATCCCCCATTGGGGGGGGGGGGGTCATCTCACAGGTTCCTCCCGGGAACGCCATGCGATACCTAGATGTCGCCATGGCCGTAGTGCTGGCTCTCCACCCTTTGGAACCCAGTTCGAAGTAGGGCGGTACAAAATTTTCAGATGGTCAGTTTTCTTAATTCCTGCCTGGTGTAGAGCAATTCTAGTGCAATAAAAATAATCCCTCCATTGAAGGAGATATTAAGGGTCTAATAACGTGGCCTGGTCCTACCAAGCCAACCTTGTATGAATTTTGTGTCACATTTTTATGAGGGAGAGGGAGTACGAGTTGAGGTAAGGGAAGGTGGGAAAAGAGCTCTCTGTTCTAGCTTTTCCGTGTCTAAACGTCATGCCTAGCCTAATACCGAGGGATAAAGAATAATGAAGCATTGCCAGTCTAATGCAGCAATGTTAAAGTAGTATTTTTTATTGGGTATTACGGGGTGGCATATTAGCTTGAAGAGTATCAGGATGATGGACGACTGATAAAAGATACCTTTCTTTCTCTTGGAAACCGTGTCCAATGATGATACCGCATCCTTCCCATTCTTATCTTCTTCTTGGATCTCGTCCAGTGTGCCTCGTGCGTTGGGAGAGTACCCGTGATTGCTTGAGTTAACGGTATAAAATCAGCCATCGGAACAGTGAACATTGCAATTACTTCTATCACCACCCAGGGCTTAAAAATAATGATTTTCTGAAAATGTTGAACACCAAGGGATCGCTTTAACGTTCGAGATTTGCTCAAATCATGCAGTGAACATTTGAGCGAAATATTGGTGATGCCTAAATGATTTCAACCATGAATGATTAATTTCAAAGTTGTAACACTCATCGTGATATGAACGCACATTTTTTCGAAAGGGATTGGCACCAAATGCGCTATGATCGGGCCTACTTTCCGTAGATTGTGATTGCTCTGTGATGGCGATCATTGGAGCATCTAAAATAAATACAATATTCGTATGTAAATGACAAGAGACTAGTTAATGAATAAATGAATATTTTCTGATAATATTTTATATCTGTCCGACTTTTTATTCCATAGTATAAAAAATATCTTGCAAACATTGTATTGAGGAAAGTATACATAATAGGAAGTCAAAATTAAGAAGCACATTAACGCTCCTTTTGGAGTTATTTGTCCCGTGGGGGTGGCATAGGCACCATATTTATGAGTGATCATGGAAGTTATCTCCATAGAACAGCATTGACCTTGATTCCCAGCTCCAACCTGCGAAATAAATTGAAATTTGTTCGAAAATTTCACTTATCCAGCCTCCCTTGCATTTTCCAACCCTAAATTTGTAACAATTCCATTGTTACTCCCGAATTATTGTCGCAAGCCCTCCAATCAACTTGTTTGCTATTTCTTACACGGAATACAATTAAATAACGAATTTTCATCGGAGCCAGTCTGTTGTCCTCGTGTGGCACATCCCTGGTATCAGCCAAACCTAGGTATGACTGGCCGTTCGTTTGGTACCGATTAGAATGCCCCTGTTTTCGCCAATGGCGTTTCATTGGGAGAGCGGCGGTTGTCGCCGCATTAGCGTTCTCATCTGGCCATTACTCGAGAAGCATATCGCCTTTTCCGCCTCCCCGAGAGGAGTCGGCGGAGTACCGCGAACGCGATCTGCGTGTTCCCCCTCTTCAATCGCCACGTCGGTCCCCATGGACCAATCGAGTAGGTAAGCACAATCCCCTCGGCGAGAGCGGCACTGTGGTGGGAAATGATCGATAAAAGGGTGGAATCCGCTCTTTTGCCGACTGAAAGGGCCGCACGAATATTGAATTTCCATCGTGTTTGCGAGCGCCGGGAGTAGTATTGATCCCTCATCCAAAGAGTTGCCTGTGGATTCCTTGGTCCGCCCAGTTGGTGCCTGGGTCCCTTCCCCCAGGGTCTGTCCCTCTCATCACCCGCCTCGTGGCCCCCCTCCCCACAGTCTGGTCCGCGACCTGTTCACGTGGAGCTCCAGGGGTTCGAAACCGTGTGTTCTGAGAAATTGTATCCTGCATCAGGCGGCGGTTTGGAATGCGAGTGTCGCCCACGGGACGTGTCAACCCCATGTTGGGCTCTCCGGAGGCGGTCGGGTGGGCGGGCGGTCCCGGCAGCCAGTGGGCCGGAGGCGCGGGGGCGGCCGGGACTTGGTGCATGGCTAATCATCCGGGGGATGACGACCCCGCGTGGGGACATTAACCGTTGTACGAAGCTAGAATAGGCATTGCATCAGTGGAAATGGCGTTTAAAATCCGTGGGCACGCTTAGATGGGCGGTATTTATCGATATGATCCCTTAGCGATGATTTTCGTACGATAATAATTGGATGATTATCGTGTCGGATGTTAAACTGTATGTCGATTGCATTTTGTTTCGATGCTCGATTTCAGTCTTTTAGATTTTTTAAATTATGGGAATGAAAACGCGTGAGGGAGGTGTTATGACGGTGGGTAGACCGTTTGACTGCTAACCGAAGGACTCGGGTTTTATTCTGGTTGATGCCTCCATGCACCCTCAGCTTCCCTCAAACCCCGCGATTTTTCGGGCACCAGAACTTCGTGGGAAACCACTGGTGACACTGGGAAGAGAACCAGCCCCCTGTACCCCGAGGTGTGAATTTCACACGCTGTTTTGCTTAGAACTTAGTGAGCTCCACCCTCACATTTCAAACCAACTTCCGGTTTGAAAGCTGTTTTGTTTTAAATACGCTTGCATAGGAAATAACACGTTGGCGGATGGGTATTTAGGCATACCGTTGAGACTTCGACTATCTTGCGGGATGTTAAATAATAGCTGCTGAAATTTTCTCAGTTGAATAGAATGCTTGGAATTTGTTGGTGTATTTTGTGGACGGGTTTATACGCGAGGTACGACTCGTTTTTCTGTCACAGTGTGGAATGATCCTGTTAAGGTGTGTTAGGGTTGTGAGTCCCTGTGATGGCCACACCCGATTAATTGTAAGGATAGGGAAGGAGGTAGAGGGTTAGAGGGTGACTGGAAAAGATGCAGCGTATCCTTTTATAGACGCAGTGATGGTTGGTCCTTGGATTCCGTCCGCGGGGAGGAGGGGCGAATTTCTTAGGAAAAAATTGTGGGGACCAATGAGGGAGCGAGAAGATGTGGATAACACATGCGTTCCATATGCTTACGTAATGGGTCCCTGAAATGCTTCGAAATACCAATAGTTTGAAGGTTGTCCATTTTGAGAGCTTCGTTTTCTCTGTTAGGTAGTTTGTGAATGAAGTTTTTTTAGTCGGAAAACACATTTCCGTGGGTCTCTAAATAAGGACTAACTTATATAGTATAACTTATCTGGTATAGTAACTTATCAGAAATAGAATTATCTCTGTTATTCTGTTGAATCAGTGCATCAAATTATCATCCGCACTTCCAAAATGTTGACCTCTGGTAACGTCCCTTCACGGTGATGTTCCATTTGAGTGGTGTCTGGAGGGAGATCATTAATGAGAAAAATCCTAATTCAGGTGTAACTAAAGCGATCGAAATGGGGTTTCTATAATAACAGGAGTGTCCTGATATGGTTGAAATAATTGGAATTGAAATGATTTCCTCCCAAAATTCCTTTCGAATTAAATCGATGTAATATAAAGCGTTATTACCCAAGCGTTACATTTCGTAATTTATGGGGAAACCCGTTTTTCAATTAAAGGCACCATTCATCCAGTAAGGTCTAATTTGACGTACGAAAGTAACCTAAGCATAAATTGGGCTCATATGTAACACAAATTTTCTATCGGAATAATTTCACTGTAATAATCTTTGAGATCTTAAAGTTTTTCTCCAGCAATCGTCCTCTACTTTAATGTATATCTATATCATGCCTCGCAAACCGCCACAAGGGCGTATGGCGAGGGGTTTTAGGTCACCAACCGTAATGGAGAATAAAATCACATGCAAAACAAACAAAAGGTTGCCAGTTCATACCCACACACACGTATGTATTCATTCAAAACCCATTTTAACTGAAACACATGCTAATACATATACTAGCTAATACATATATATGCACTTTCACCTACGAATGTACCAGATGTCAACGCAGCGTTCTTGTTCTCGCTTGTAATTCGACCGTTGTGGCCGTCCGTCGGATGGGACGTTAAGCTGCGGACCACTGAGCGCCTTTCATTAAGAGTAGACTAATGCAGACGCTGGATTTTCTCTCCACCCTTGAGCCTTTCCTATCCATCCCTAATGGCGCAAATGACCTTAGCTGTCGGTCGCCTCCCCCAAGTACTACTACTACTCGACTTAGGTGGTATTTCTATTATGACTTCGGTTTCTTACTATTATAATTCCTGATCGAGGAAAGAACGAATATTTGTTTCTATCTCTACTGAAGTCTCTCCTATCTTATCTTTGTGATCTGACCTACCAAAATAGTGTTGGCGGTAATACTTCCCTTTTGTGTCATTGCTAAACTATTGTGTTTTGAACCTTGCTAAAAGTCTGTCTCGCTTGTCGATGTCGAATTCTTGTGGTGTATTCCAAAATTGGCTAACTAAAGTGTAGTGTAACACCTTCCCTTAACTATTGCATTACATTTACCCACCACCCGTTTGATGAATCCGAGTTTCTTCCACACAGATTCGCATGTTCTCCATATAAAAGGCGTGGTGTTTCTCACTTCAGGCAATACCGTTGATTCTCTCGATTTTTATGAAATATACAGGCGTGCCATTTTAAATGTGTGTTACCTCACTCCATTCCTCTAGTTGGACGTTGAAATGCGAATACCCTGTTGAGTGTTGCTTAGAAAGAGCAAATGTTGAACTACAGGTATCTTACTCATCCTCTTTTGTTGTGTTTTCATATTTTGTCTTTTGTTAACACCCGAAGCCAAATGCATTTCCTTCACTAATATTAAAATGACACGAGTGATGGCGGGTGTCATGCCCTGCTTTACATTTCACGCGTCATTACGAGATTGTTATTGACGTTATTATCGTACACTATTGTCTATGATGGTGAGTATACCTAGAAATCGATGTTGTTCCTTTAAAACGTGCGGTATTGAAATAAGCTGTACAATATTCCACTAGTTTGAAGTGGTAGAAGTAACTTCGTAATTACACACGAGCTTTATTACGTCCAGCATCGAAACCTAGGTCGTGATTTTATAAATTCGGTGCGGAATTTCGAATTTACTCCAATATGTTGTGTAAACTCAATAAATCTACACCTGACACAATATATTCCACAATTGCTTCAAAGCGATCGTCAATATAAGATGTATCGAGTCGTGATGAAGAGGAGGGGGTTTGGTCAGTATCTTTCATTTTGTGCAGGCCCAGAAGCGAAGTAGATGTTATTCTTACTGCGCCGCGCTTTAACTAGTTCTTTTGTACAACGAAATATTCTTTCTCTCAGCCCCCAGCTCCTCATACCCTCCCCCCCAATCCCCACCATGTAATCACCGAGTGGACTAGTTGGCCTTCAGTGAATTTGCGTGGACGGCAGTGACATCAGCCTTTTAAACCATCTGACGTTCGGTCACCTCGGCGGTCTCGGAACTTGAAATGCCCCAGAAGAGCCGGGATATTCTTTTTATAATCCGCCCACACGGCGTGCAGGTTAAAGCCAGACATTTTCTCTCTTAGGAATTCAAATGCAGTGGTGGAAATGAATCTTGGAAATCTTATTCGGAAACTTTATTAAGGTGTTACATGTGATTAAGCCTTTCTGGGCATCTTTGCATTGAAAATAGACGTGCGCTTGCAGTAGGTATAGTTGAATTGATTCTAGGTGTTTTTGTTAACATGGTGAAATTAGCAAAAATTCATTGTCTGCAAAATTTGATAGTATGTAACGGCGTGTTCCCGGAAAACACGGGATGTCGCTCTTTTGGAAAACTCAGAATTTAGAGGATATTCTGTATTTGAAGTATTTTATGTAGGAAAGGTCCTCTCATTTCGTTTTCAGATGCATACGAGAGACAATGCGAATTCTTACGTAGGCATATACAGGTATCCGTTCTTCTTCGCACACTTAAACCCAATCCTCCATTGACAGAATCCGGAATGAGGTACCGCTAAGTCAGACAGTAGTGATTAGTGCTTAAGGTGAGAATTGGGATCCATATATTATTTCTCTAATTACTTTCATTTAAGGTACCATCAGTTTTATTTTAGGCCCATCTTTTCTGGGTTACCCTTATGTTTGTATTTTTTTGTGGCTTGGAGGCAATATTTAATTTTTTCTTTCGGCCGTCTAGTTGTTAAACAGTGATTTCATAATGCTTGCGAGTTTTGTGCGTGAGCCCAGTTGGTTTAAGGCAATGGTAAACTTTTAGATGCGATTGATACAATAGTGACATGGCCACTCTGGCGTTCATGTTTATTCGTACATACCGATTTAGTAAATCATTGCTTAGCTATTGTTTTCAGAGTCTACGTTTGATTTTCAATGAAAGATATGTTCCTCTGAAAGAAGACATAGTATCATTGATTTCCGATTACAAGAGAATTTCCAATCAGAGTGATGTACTTGAAATGTTCATCTCATCCTTTCGTATGCCTACCGATTTAGTGAAACATTGCTCAACTTTTTTTTCAGAGTCGTAGTTTGATTTTCTAGGTAGTCCATGTTCCTTTGAAAGAATACATACAGCATCAATAACTTTCGATTACAAGATAATTTCTAATCAGAGTGGTGTGCTTGATATTTTTATCTCAATCTTCCGTACTGTAGGTGCATGTATCGTATATTAAAAGCCTGATATCAACTGATATGCCTACCATTCCATTATTTTCTAAATATTTGTTGATAATTGTTACCGTTTGGCTAATGTTTTCCGTAAAAAGATGTTTTCGGGATTATCTTTCCATGGTAACCTTAGATTATTCCCTATAAAACCCCAAATGCCCCAAATTATTTTCCCGAGTTAAATGTACCACTATCCAAATTTTGTTTTTCTTTAAACTATTCATGTTGATTAATTTCGGTAGTTCTCGAGGTGAATTACATTTATAATTATCCAAGTGAAGAAATATATGTGCATTTTGATCTGTTAACGGACATCTGTTCGTTATGCCCAAGTATTAGTGTGCATGTAATATTTTAAGGAGCATCATCTGATTTCTAAAGAAGCGAAATTGATTAGACATTTTTAACTTGCTGTTAAAATTAAACACTCAAAATCAATCTTATTTTCATTGTAGTCGGATTATCATTTAGAAAATCGTAGTGTTTTCAGTTATGTAAAACCGCACAATGCATGGAGTGGGCATTTGTGTTTATTATCAGCTAAACATGTTTTAATTGACACATTTTATTAATAATAATCTTCATATGGTAAAATAAGAATTAACCTGATAATACATCTTCGTAAAAATACAGGCCAGTAGAAATATAATCAGCTGCTAAATTAACACTTCTTCCTAAGAGATGGTGAATTGAATAGAAAATATATTCTAAAAAATCTATTTCAAGCAAGAATAGAAGTGTAACTTCATTATGGATAGTATAATGTAGCCAATGAATCCACGGTGGGCCAGAACTGTTGTTAATCCGCAGATTAAATCTAGTAAAACGTTGTCTTAGTCTTGGAAAAATAACTCAGAATTTGATGGAAATATGATCAAAATATGACCCTTATACGGTACAATAATATTCAATTGCGGTATTTCTCCTTAACTTATGAACACAAACGCCATATGGCTTTCAAGTTTTTGAACTTAGAATGTCCCAGTTTTTCCCTTTTCAAAACTCGTTTTGTCCCGTTGTCTCCGAAGCCCAGTCACAATAATTTAGGACATTTTTTGGAGGTCTGCTTAGTAGTCTTCTCAAGCTTAGCAAAAAACCAGTTTCCCACGGTTAGATTTTGGGCATATTATCATTATGATCAATGACGATCTAACATTTAAGATTGCTTTTGAATGAAAACCACTGCTACATTTCCAAACCTCACCTAACACGATACAACGTAATGCTGTACACTACAATTAACCCTTCTTCAGTTCCGTATACCTTCAACTCGTAAGGCTGCCTTCATTCTGTCTCGCATGAGCGTTTTTAACCTACCATTACCTCGCTTGCCTAGCGTTTTCATTCCTTACCACAGTTTTAAACATTCCAAAGCTCTCAGTCCACTTTCCTCCGCCGACAGCACCTAACATTCCGGGTACAGTTTATGGTTTAAATTGTATGAAACTTATTTGAACTGTGAAAATGTACATTGATGGGTTTTAGCTCAAGAAGTTCCCAGTCTTTCCTAAATGTTTATCGAGGCACATTCAGATAGCCTATCTGAGTACCCACAAACTGAAGCATCGCCATTCGGCGTGATGGATTGACGTAATGGGCTGGTTTCGCTATGATCAAGCGCCAGGTGAAGCACGCTGTGAATACTGCTAACGTTTACGAGTCCATATTTAAAGTCTGTATTTTGGAGAGAGCTCGGATTAGGGAATCTGAAATGGCAATAAATTGAGTCAGAAGGATGTGTCAAATATTATTTCCGGAGAATGATGAACGACGAAAAGGTTTCCTTACATTGAAAACTCTTGATCCTCACGGCAAAATATACCAAGAAATGTCCACATTTAACAGCTGACATGGAGGTATTCCTTCGTGATCCTCTTAAACGTTCCTCTAGTTTCCATTGATTTCCGCGTTTTAGGTTTTCTTTCGGTCATCCTGTTCCGGACCAGTAAAACTGGAGAGAACGTATTGTGCGTGCGAAAAGTTGCGTAATTTTTTTTGCAAAGCGTAGAAGGAATGCATTTCGTGTGTGGATCGGTGGTTATCCAAAACTTAGGCGGACCTCGGGACACCAGTTGAACGATCCCGGTATCTGTTGCGTCCTGCCGCGTGTGAAGAAGACCCGTTGCTGAGGCGGATGAGGGGTGAAGGGGACTTGACTCGGTTAACGGGGGAACCATTCGGTGCGTGCGTGGGCGGGCAGGGAGGGGTAGGGGGTACCGTGGCCTCGTTGCCACTCAAGAGTGTGGGGTGGGGTTGGGTGGTCGGAGGGATAGAGAGAGGGGCTTGGGGATGCACGGCGGCGGCTGTTTGCGTTAGGCGGAGGGAGTGGGGGGCGGAGGGGGAACAGGTGGGAGTGGGTGTAGTGGAGGAAGTTCCCGGGGGTGAGGGGAGGCCGGAGGGAGGGGACAGGAAGCACGCGGAGGGCGTACCAAGGGCTCCCATGGTGCGCGCGCGCGGAAACGGTGGACGGCGTGACTTGCGACCGTCTCGTTTAATTTCTTTTTCTTATTATTCCCAATATCGTACCACGAATGGTGGTGACGCAATCGCTGAACGGAGAGCGTTGGGAAGCGAAATGGCCGTGATCATAGTCGGCGTCGATGATGAATGGATTTACGTATTTTATTGGGTGGAATTTTGGCCATTATTTCGCCCTTACGTTAGCTTAAGGTCGTGAGTGACATACATTGTTTATAATGCACACGAAAATGTATTGTTGTAGATAGATGTGAAAACCAGTAAATCAAAACACGAAAGTAGGTCTAATGGAGTGGGTAGACAGCTCTCCTGATAGTAATCTGAACACGGCATGTGAAATTCACGCATAATGAAAGTGGAACGATCAGTTCATTTCCCTGTGCCGCTGTGATTTTCCAGGAAGATATAGTATGTTACCCCATAAATCACACTTTGGTACAGGTAATAGAAACACAGCTACTCCACAGTCAATATTTATTAACGACCATGGTTTCACCATTGTGTGACATCATCAGGTGATGCCAAACAGTGGTGAAACAATGGTCGTCAATAAATAGTAATTGTGGAATTGCTTTTTCTGTCATTTATAATTGGAGAAATTCCACTGAGTAACGGATAGAAGTGTCGCGCACAGCTTGGTGAACCTATGGTTCCCAGAGGTGTAATTCAGAATCGAACCCGGGTCCTACTGTGTAGATTCTCATATGTAACGACAAAGGACGAGTGTGTCTGTTAATTATTTTCAATTCATAGATAAAAACGTGAGGGTTTTTGGCCAACTGATGTTCAGTGAACTAATTCCGTGGTCAATGGCTGTTGAAAATGTCTGAAACACAGTATAATGATTGGTATGGGTGTTTCTTTTTAATGTTTTCAGTGTGGCACAAAATTTCATTTGCATCTACAAAAATTCCCCGCGATCCACCAAAGAAAGCGTATGGCTGGAGGCGCAAGAACCAGATAGGATGATTGGTAAGGGGAGGGAAAGGGAAAAATATTCACCATAAAACCTGAAATAATGTGCAAGTTTACATACATGCTGGCGGAAAAGTTAGTTGAGAAAAATTATAAATTTCACCGTATGAAGTAGTTCTTTGTTATTCGAAAAAGGTGGGAAGAGAAGGATGATAGAACAAAAAGGAGGAAAAGTTTTGACACTCCTTTGAATGGAGGCGAATGCTGGACACAAGATTCTTCCACGTGGGCAAGATTGAAAGGAGTTATGAGGTTCGACGTCCTCGCCCGAAACACAAATCTCGGACCGCAAACGGGTACGGTGTTGGTGTATCGTATCGGAGGAAACTGGTAGACTTGTAAAATCTGGACTAGACTGACTGACTGACCGGAGAGTTTAGGGGAAGGAAATTCTTCCTGGGTTTGAATGAGAGCTTGAAATTAATTCTTATTTCCTATTTACAGTCGTTGCACGTGATAGGTGTTCAATCGGGATAACGACCGAGGGCCGCTTGACCCTAATAGGCCGGCCCCAGTGGTGGCGGGGTATCGCCATCGCCTGCCAACCCAGAGGTCGCGGTTTCGATTCCCGTCTACGTGGGTTTTCCTCCACTTAGGGTTTGGGTTTTCGAAATTGTCTTCATTGTAACGTACGAGGGTATAGGTGGAATAAGGGACTATAAAGCCTCAATCTCGTCCCATTAAAAGTAATTAAATAAATAAAATGACTATATAAATAATAAGTGGGTCAAGTCCTTCCCCCCCCCCCCACACCAGTTGAAAAGTAGATGATTCTGTTCGGAAGACCTCCAGATTCGAGTGATTCTTTTGCACCTCCCCGACTAACTTCCAAGCGGTGCATCTCCACCTGCACTAATATCCCGCGACCCACCGAACAGGTGCGGTGCATGGGGTGAAAGCACCAGATGGGGGATGGGTAAGGGACAAGGTAAAGGAAGAATTTTTCAAGAAACTGCGGGAGATGCCGCAACAGTAACTTTAAATTGTTGCATTGTAAAGGAAGAATGTTTAAAGGGGAAAATATCCATTTAAAATCCCTGACAAGACGTGCATGATGTACAAGTACATAATAGCGGAAACTTAAAGCTATAAACGAGTGGTAATTTAATTTACTGCAGCAATTCGCAGGTAGGATGTAATAAAAATGAACCGCAACCACTTACGCGATAGACCACCACCATACTAAGACAGGTCATGCGGAAAGCAAGGAGGGGAAATTTCCGAATTCGATGGCTTCCAGCTCCACTTTGTCAAAACTGATGATCACTGAATAAGTGAACGTATATTTTTTTCCCAAAAACATTTATTTCACCACTACCGGTTTAGAAGCATAGGCGAAATAATCAATGTCGTCTATGCATCTTACCCAGTAGGAGTGTAATAAAGTTTTGTGAAAAAGTACATAAGTACTTATTTAGATGAGGAAATTCTATTTACCCACGGCCATGCAACGTAAGTTCCCCACGCCCTGACGCCCTAGTTCGAAAATTCGCAGTCCGCTGCCACCCTACTGTTGGCAGCGGACCGCGTGAGGCATCATCTCCACTGAGAGGGACGTGTGGGGGATCATGAAAGTGAAACAAAAGATAGTTTGCGAATGTGTTCACATGCGCTACGTTAGATGTATTACGGCCCTGCTCGGTCATGCGGGGAGGACAACTTAACACACCAAATCGGTGTAAAATCCATGCAGTTTAGTAGAACTCTTTATTCCCTAGGCGTTGGCAAGTCTTGTTAGCATTAACTCCACAGTTACTATCCCCTATTGTCCGTGGGAAGGAGTCGCCCTCGAGTCTGCTAGTTCTGACGTCTATTTCTTAAAAATTTGAAATTCATGATCCAAACGACCAATTATTATTTTTTAAGGTAATCTACCGGTTAAGGTAGGTTTTGTATGGACACAACTACCAAATAAATATTTTATAACTCCTAGCAAAACACAATCCAGCAACCTACTTTACATTAGATCCTTCTTCATCTCTGTGTACTTCCTTCCTCCCTTTATCCCGTCCCAACATCCCTATCCTGTTCCTGCCCTTTCCTCGTTTGCCTAACATTCTCCCCTCTATTACCGTCTTCGAACTTCCCACTACCGCTCAATACACCTTTCATCCATTTTTCCTGCCTCCATAGGATTTCTCTCAACAAACCTCTCTCTTCACCCACCATCTCCAGTACTTCATTTGTTGTCCTTTCGGTCCATTTCACCTTCTCCATTCTTCTCCACACCCACATTTCAAAAGCCTCCACGTCTATCCTCTTGCTTCAATGACCATGTTTCCGCGTCGTACATAGCTACACTCCATATCAAGGTTTTTACCATTCTTTTCTTGACATCCTGACTCAACGTCCCTTCATCAAATCCCTCATCCTTGTGAAACCTCGTTGCGTAGCGTAATTCATCTCCTTACGTCCCTACTACTTTGACCGTGCTGGTTCAAAACGCTTCCGAGATACGTAAACTGTTCTACCTGCTCAATTTTTTCCCCACCTATTTTAATGTTTAGCTTAGCCTTTTTCTTTTTGGAAAATTGCATGACCTTTGTTTTATTAATATTGATTCCCATCCCATATCTATCGCACTGAACCTCCAATTCACTCAGCAATGCTTGCAACTCCTTGACTGACTGAGCAAGTAATGCTTGGTCATCAGTGAACCTAACTGATGTTACGAATTCCCCGCCGACTTTCATTCCTACCTCCAGTCCATCTCGTGCTTCTTTAATGTATTTTGGAATACGAGTACTTGACTATACCTCCATGCTGGAACAAACGGCTCTGAATTTATTTAACTAGTGCGAACAAGCGATAAATTGCTTTTGGTTCGTCAACTCCTATTCTGTTTGTTCTATTTCACGCAGCCACGAGCCTACCGCTCCCCATCTAAACCAGCCTTCGAGTTACTCACTGTCGTCTCTACATTTCCGTCCAAGTCATCCCTGCCCACTCTCTGGTATTCATCGCGTGAAATTATTTGATTAAATCAATGGAATAGTCTTCTAAATCGATTGCAGTAATCAATGGAAGTGATAACCGATGTACAATGGTTAATAATAGTCATACATTTTACCTTCTAATTTTTATTATTTTTATTTTATGGGCATTTTAAGTGTCTTTATTAATATCCAAGTGTTTAGTGGTCGTAAGCGTTGCTCCGTTATATTTAAATACAATTTTTCCGCGGTATCAATAAGAAATAATTTACTCCCTATCTTATGTGGCAATTCCTGTTTCTTAAGCTTTCTAAATGCAGTACTAGTTTTCTCCACGTCCTCAAGTTCCATCTTCCCCCCTCCGCGTTTCCTGTGCGAGACAGTCGCCTCAGTATTCAACTGCCCGACCATAAAATAGCCTTATCTTCGGCCGCCGCTTTCAACTCTTTTCCGCAGTTAAGCCCAAAAAACCCCATTTTTGGATCCCATTCTTGCTTAGCGCTGATTTAACTTTCATAGACAAATGTGATCCAATTCTAAATTGTCGTTATGCTTCATTTTTATATGCTTTATCTCGGTGTGATGATTTTTCTAACTAATAAACAATATTTATCAAGACGAAAATAAACTTATTTAGGGGCGCCTTTATGGACGACATGTACAGATGAAATGGCGGTCTTGATTGTCCCACTCACTAGCTGACCCGTCCAATGATAATCGCAGAGCCATGATGCTAGTGGTATTTATTTCTTAACTGACGTAATCCTTCGATACATAAGGAATGCTAATGTGTTGTTCATGCGTTGTCATAACGCGTACCCATTGTTGTTAAAAAAATCATCAAATGTTCTCGAACGATCTCCGGCATTGTGTCGATAAACGTTTGGTTCGGTTACTGGTTCGATAGGCGATCGTTGTGAGTGGAGCATTAAGTACACGTGGGCAATGCTAAGTTTCAACTGGATTCCGCCAAGGTGAAACTAGTGTTGCAGTAAAATGTATAGAAAAAATTATGAATTAATACAAAAATCAACAAAATAAAATATTCTTCTAGCCTGTGAAAAGGTTTTTTTTTCAACTTTCAAATCGTTGAAATTAATACCAGTTTGTATAAAGCGAAGGTAGCCTTCCATAAAATCCCACGAAAGGCGCTTTTAAATGATGATCTTAATCAGGGGAATTATTGAGTTAGTCAAGACTAATGGGGATAACAGAAAGGGTCTTACGTAAACTGTGTAAATTTATGATATTGTGGGATTCGATGGCAAGATGGCTTCTACCAGAGTAATGAAACAAACTTGGTTTCAGTTTTCCTATGTATTCTCAGTGAAATCAGTGCACGGGAGGAGATCATGCTCATCACCACATCAGTGCATACGGAACAATTCGCTGTCTCTAGCACATTACTCCAGGTCCGTACGCGCTCGTTACTAACGTTCCGCCTCCTCAAATAGTCTTGACGGGCAACAGTGAACATTAGGTAACCTTCCGCCGTGACGTCTCATGGCGGAAACGCAAACCGAACGCCAACAATATGGTGATGATCACGCACTCGTGGCCTTTGGCTCGAGGGAGCGGGCGGCAGATCAATTTTTACGGCAGAACGTTCAGAATTATCATGACAGTTCGACCACGACGCAACATGAAAATTCACCCTTTACCAATCGATCGGAAAGTTGGTATCGGGACCCGAGCCCGTGGCGTCACGAACGCGTGTAAAATTCAGTTCGCCCGCTTCCTTCCCGGCCGGTGACGCGAGCCCGCGGCGCTAGCTAGGCGTGTGTCTTCCCGTGCAGTGGGGTGTGGGGCAGTGCCGGGGGATGAGTGAGTGGGTGGGCCGGCGGGGGAGGCGGCCCCCGTGAAGGGCAGTTGTCAGTAAGGGTACGCGATCACGGAAGATGTGGGCGGGAGGGTTGCGATCTTGTAATACGGCGCGGCGAGTATCAGTCGGATCACTTTTTTGTCCTCGGCGATTGATAGCTCCATCCGCGTGGGAGACGATGGCACCTGTTGCGGGGAATTTTGGCCCGCAGTGATACGTAGGAAGGGATTTGTTGAATGCGGCCTGAAATCACATCCCCAAAAAGAATCTCCGATAGTGGGGTTGAGGGTTGGCTGCGGAGATGACTTAATTCTGTCGGCCTGTCTGTCGATTGAACTAGAATGCTGAGTAGAGATTGAAATGTCTACGGGACTGTGATGTAACGGATGGACGACGCCTCGTCACAAATACCGGCGAGTGATTGGTGGGGAGAGGTGGAACCATGCCAATGACGCAATGAGCCTGAACCACGTCTGTTTGAAACGGTTGAAATACGTTATCTTCGTGACAGTGCGACGGAGTATCAAGCATAGAATTAGGGGTTTGTTTCTATTTTGGGGTAATTCCAAGTTGCCTAGGGTAACGGGAACAATTATTATTCCAAATCTTGAATCACTGCTTCCCTCCGAGTTTAACATCCCCTTCCGGGTGATATTCCTCTAAATTATAATGTAATTTCCGGCTCTCTTAGTTTAAATTGAATTTAAATTCTTCAATGAATGCCGAATTTTTGTACCAGCATCTCAAACAACTGGACCGCACGCAGGATGATTCCAAAATGTGGATTAGCCACGGGCTCTCATGATGACTGTACTTGTTTTGTGTGATGTCTCTGAAAGTAAGCTGCTGCATTTTAGGAAATACTGCGAGCTCCATGGCTTCTATATTCGATTCTCAGATCATAGTGTTTGTGGTTCAAATTTCAGATAGGAAATCGTGTCTGCTGGAAGGAGGAGTCGCTTTTTTACGAAGAACTGAAAGTTAACTGTTTAGGTTATATGCATGCTTTTTTATTCAAAATTGATAACGAAGCTAGCGATAAGGTTTTGAGACAAGTGGGAGAAAATAGATTTATTTTAGAGCGAAGACTTCCTCGGGATTGCTGATCATTGTTTATCAGTAGATTATTACCGTGAATAACTGAGAATCTTCCCAGAGGTGGAAAAGGGATAGGGTATTTTGCTTTCCGGCCACCTATACTGTCCCGTTTGCCCCAAAGTCAGCAGCTTGTCCCGCGCATCCTATGGACTAGCTGATCACAGCTCAACTGTCCCAAGTGGGCTCGAACCCCCATGACCTCGGGTCAATGAGCGCCTGTCCCCCGCCCTACTTCTACCGACCGACGTTACTTTCGGTAGAGAAATGAGACCCCTTGACATTGGATCTGTTAAACAGTTGTATGCGTTAATGTGTAGGCGTAATCGTTCCTGCTTCTCTTCAATGTAGTTTCGAACTGACTGCCGGGGAACGGGCTCGACGTGAATTCGTCCCGTGTGTTTAAGCGGCGTCGGTCCATTCGGGCGACACGTAAGGCCGGTTCACGTTGAACTCAGTAATAGTATGAGCTTAAATTATGAACTCCAAATGTAATTCGTGGTGAAGTACATACATGTGTTGGAACGGGTACGTTCACACTGTGACTTGAAAATTGAACGTGACACACAAGAAGACTCGCGTTTATTTTTTTTCAAGTTGTGATATTCAAGATAATCAAGGGCGAAAACCCATGTTCCTACTTGAAATGAGTAAAACCATTTCGAATTTTCACTGCAGATTTGTGACAAAATGTCAAGAAACAGACTTGAGTATTCATAGTGGTCGACTTAAGAGAAGATAAACGCTTAATGGCTGGTTTAACTTAGACGATGTACGTCAATTTGAACGGCAACTCACGTCATGCATTGTAGTTAGTTATTAGGGGAAGGCCAACTGAATAATGACGTCATTTGCTCCATCAGGAATAGGTGGGTAATTTTGTAGAAGAACGATTTTGAGGCAATGGAGGAAGTTGGACGAGGAACCTGGTGTCTGCATCAACGTACTGTTAACGAAAGGCGACAAGGGGATTACGTTTTGACATCCTATCCTACATACGGCGTACTCCACTTCAAGTGCTCTCCACATAGGACCAGTGACAAATCCTGCCACCGCGATGTTAATCCGATCTCCGTTTCAAGTCAAATATCAATGAAGCTTTGGAATGATATGTACGGATAAATATTCATGCATACGTGCATATTTATGCGGAAATGGCTGGTGCTCGAACACCCTCTGGCACACAGCCTCGCCCTGGCCTACGAGGAATCGGGTCAGCACAGAAGTTGAGCTCATCAGTTAACTTCTTACGTGATGTGCGAACTGGCCTTTATTGCGTAGGTTCTGGTGTCACTTGAGGAGGAGAAATTTGGCGGAGGGGGGGGGGGGGTGTGGAGACAGACGGTTGAGTGAGCGGCAACTGCATCGCACCGCCGCGCCGTGGACGAGAGGGTATCGCGTAGCTCCCTGCTGTAGCACCGACGCTTGGATGGGCGCCCGGACTCGAGGGCGGTGGGTGCACACGTGACACTCCTTCATGGTGCGTGGGGGCGACCTCCGCCCTCCCCTTCTTCTCCTCCACTCCCCACACCCCGTGGGAAAGCAGCTTCGCTTTAAACGAACCGGAGTTGGCTGAGTGATTTGCTGCAGCTATCCTTTAAATTGCTCAAGTACCAAAATGAGATAATTGGCGTGTCGTCCACATCTTAATGGTTAGGAGGGTTATTAGAGAAGTCAAGATGGCCGCCCTCGCGGTCGCCAAAGGAGAACTAGTCAGAACAACGAATCCCTTGGTCGATCTCAGTCAGTTGATCGTCGGAAGTTCTTCATTTCGCATTAATTTTCATAGGCAGTCGTGGTCCAAAACCTGCCGCTTGCGACCGTTGAGGTTGTTTTTTTAATTTAATGACGTTTGAAAGTTCGCATTATTTCATTATTTTCCCTCAATTTGATTAAATTCGGTCTTACAAGATCTGTACAAAAAAAGATGAGTCTAGTCTGTCTACGCGCGAACTGCTTGACGCTCGTATATACCATTAAAAATAATTCTTAGTTCATCATGTGCTTGATTACTAATGTAATGAAATAATTTAAATTCGCGAAAAAAATTATATTTGCTGCATTGGTGTAAATGATGATTTTGCGTAACGCATGGACACTATTTCGCATCCCTCTGGGCAAATAGGCACCATTAAAATACCTTCCGCCCCTATAGAATTATCCTCTTCACCACTGACTTCGCGCCCTCTTTGTGTGCAAAGCAAGGTTCTCCGGTAGATTTCCCTTCTCAATCTTATTTGCCGACTCCCAGTTCCTCCGCCAATTTCCTCCCCACCCCCACCTTATCCAACACTTTTTCATTTGCCATCTTTCCTAGCTTGCTTATACGTCCCCATCCTGTATGTACTTATCCGCCAACGACCAAAATGGTCATGAATTAAAATTTGTTCAGGGGTTGGTCCTGATAATTGCTTCCCTGTTTACGAACACTTAGTAAAACTAATTCATTATGAAGTAACAATTTCTAAGGGTAAACATCATTCTCCTTGGCCTTTTTCACACTTTGAAATTGATACATTGAAATGCGAATCAGCGGATGACTCCATTAAAATTTACTGTTGCGGCATCAACCGTGGTTTCTTAGGATTAATTCAAATTCTCTTATAACTTCTTAAGCCATGCTAATGCCCGAACACTCCTAGTGTGTACGCATATGTGTTCATTGAACCCCACCCAGGTCAAATCCATATCATTGTTTCGGCAACCAACGACCCGCGGGCCGGTCTCAACGCGTTTCAAGCCGGTACGCTGAGTGTTGTGCGATACCCCTTTTGTATCTGTTTTTCGTGTTGCTTTTTCAACCGTGTTAACCCAAATACCGGGTTATAAGGGCCAGCAACAAGTCAGAACTTAAAAAAATGAGTTCGTCCGAAAACAAATGTTGCCGATCCTCGTGAAGTAGATAGCCCAGGCACCATAGGCCCAGACGTGATTGCACCACTTGGCTCTCTCGGTTTAGTTCTTGAAAACTCAGCTTTATGATTAATTAAGGCACGGAGTGATTGACAAGATGTCGATGCGTGAAATTGTATGTTAGACCAGCGCAGTACGTTAAGGAAAAAAACACTATAATCTAACCTAATTAAGGAATATATCTCAATAACTTTGTTTTTTCTTTGTGGCGAAGTACGGAGCCGAAATTGTTGAAAAAGATGATGGCCAATACTATGTTGGTCCTTTCGAGCGTACGTTGTAAGGTCAGCCGTGGTGAGGTCATTTTTATTTTTCGTTCCCTGTAGTTTGAACTTTTCTTCTTCAGGCTTTCTTCCATTCGTCAGTTTCCTCCCACTTTAGGTTTTATTTTTCTCCTCTTTTTTTGTAACATTTTGAGGCATCACGTCAGGGATTAGAAATAAATTTGGAGGTTAAATTTCAATGATGTCCCACAGTAAAATAAAATCATCTTTCAAGCCTTCTCAACTTCTTTCTTCGGAAATCGCGATTCTCTGCATTGGTGTAATATGTAATGTCATACCGAATGAGACTGTTCTCCTGCTTCCCGTTCAAGACTAACTGGCAGGCGCGAGGAAAAAATTAACTGGAGTCATTACGAATCTAGAGAATATGGACGTTCTGGAAATGTGGGATGTAAATAAAATGCTTAGTTAACAACTTGCAATTATGAAGCTTCTAAGAATAGAATTCTCGAATTATTATCGGTGATGTTTTCAAAATGTTAATCGATTGAACACGCTCATTAAAATGTAATGCAGTAAGTATACCTGTCCGACGGTCGCAGCTGCACTCATAAGGGTGCTGATGATATTCGTTTGCTAATTCAAGGGGTGGAGTGCCGAATTTCCGCAGTGAAAGATGAAATTCGTCGGAAACTTAAGAAAACAAAGAAATTTTGTTCTGCAAAAATGTGGGATATTGTGTGAAAGCGGGTGGCGGTGGTCTAGTGGGTAGAGCGTTGGACTACTGACCGGAGGGTCCCGGGCTCGATTCCCGGGCGAGGCACTTTGGGTACCTGCAGCTCCATCCAAGCTAGTTGATTTTTTGGGTACCAGATCTTCCTGGGAAACCATAACCGGCACAGGGAAAGGAACTGGCCCCCCTACCCTGATGTGTGAATATTCACATGCCGTCGGGCTTGGTACATGGGTGAGCTCTACCATCACCTACTAAAAACCGACCTTCGGGTTGATTACTGTGTTTTTTTATTGTGTGAAAGTTGTTGATTCTGAACTGTGGCAACCCTGTTGAAGGCTCAATTTCGGCCGTCTCGATAGCAGCGGCGGCCCTGCGTCGACTCGGGAGTTTCCCTTTTTTGCCGAGTCTGGGATCAGATCGATGTGGGGAGAGAGGAGGGGGAGAATGGTGCAGAGGAGGCCGGTGGTCGAATAATGACGCCGTCTCCCAATTGTTTAATGAACTCGGTTTGGTCAGATGAAATTTTGAAGCGTGTCCACAGTTTCCACTCCAGGTTGCTACACGCTAGAGCGTCAATGGATTGGTTCCGACGACCCTCAAAACACTTTCACTTGCATACATTTTTTTATTTTTAAGTTCATTTTTAATGTGAAGCAATTATGTTACGGAAGCAATACGCTTGATATTTTTATTACCAATCCCCTCCCCCTGAAATCTCGTAGTTGAAATTATGTTGGGGAGGCGACCGACAGCTTAAGTCATTTGCGCCATTAGGATTGGATGGGAAAGGAAGGATGGAGAGAAACCCGGCGTCGGAATGAGTCTACTCTTGTCGAAAGGCGCCAAGGGGTTTGCAGTTTAACGTCCCAGCCGACGGACGTCGTACTCAGTCGGTGCTCTCCACAAAGCATCTCAAGTGGGGATCGGGAAACCACTGAACAATATTTGTTGTCTCCAGGATTTGAATCCGGGCCTTCTCGGTGGGAAGCCTGCACGTCAGCCTCCGCGCCATCCCGATCCCCCTGAAATATATTGATCCCACTATCAGATGTGTAAACTTCTTAAAGTTTAGTGTCAATTTTGGGCCGTTTGAATCCTGCTATTGGTGTATATTTGAATAATTAATCGTTTCAGGCGTATATATTTGTGAAATCGTTCCACGATGAATAACATCAAAATAAAACTTTGTAATTTCACATGTAAAATAAAAATTAATGTGGCCCTATGACTCTTCAGCGCAGCGAAACCTAGGTGATCCTTTTAAAGCTTATTTATGCGTGGAATTGCAAAGTTTTATTTGGGTGTTATTCGTATACTTGAAGCATTCATCAGAAATGAAATTCATTTGTTCATTTTGAAATCGTCATCGCGATGTTTAAATAGAAGTTGTCTGTTACGTTGCGAATTGCTCTTCACGGCTCTCCTCCTCCTAAATCTGAATCTTAGTAATCATCAACCGTGAACGGAATGGTGGTGTGCCTTCCCTCCACAAGCAAGGAAAGCGCCGCGTGTATGGATTTGTATTCTGCACGTTGTGCGTCAAGGGTGGCGTCACAAAGCTTGAATGTCCACGTCATGATTTTCCTCCGATATATGCACTCGAAGTGAGTCTGAATGACAACCTTACAGAGGATTTTAAATGCCAAAGGTCGTTATAGAAAAGCGAGAAAAGAGGGCTATCTAAGATTTCGTTTTGGTTACATCTCCCAAATCTTTCCTTTTCACAAAACAAACTGACATTCAGCTCCCCGTCGGTGCACAAGTAAATATTAGCACGTTTGATGCTTTACCTACATTTGTATCCATACAATACTTCATTACCATAATTCACCGTAGTGAGTGCACGCCATGAGGATTTTCCCGAGTGAGTCGAGTACGTCGATCCCCTATGAAAGTTGTGACGTCCGGCAGGGAAACGCACCTCTGCGGGCTTTTTTTTCCGAAAGACCAAGAGTCGGTTCTATTGATCCATTTTCATTTTTTTATTTTGGCAATGTCCTACAGTGTGTACAGTTAAAAAAAAAATCCAGCGCATTGCCGGCCTTCTTCCCCATCTTCTTAAGATCGCACGAAGCTAAGTGGTAATTGTTACGATTCTAAACGGTGCCAAATTCTTACGAAGAGAACTCGACTGGTCGGTGTGGAAGGCGGAGGTCACTCTCCGCTCATCACGAGCACGTGGTCGTCGGTCGTGGGCGTCTACGGAGGCCTCGCCCGGGGTCCGTCGCTCGGATTAATTGAGAGAGAGGGAGAGTTGTTGGTAGCGCGCGGTGGCTTCGTGGGAGGATCGCGGCAATTCGTCTGCAGCTGGTCCCATCCACAAACGCCTCCCTCCGCAGCCGTAAATTAGGTTCCATCACAACATGTCCCTCTTCGACATTTCTCCGACCCTCTCCGGCTTGGGAATTCGACGGAAATCTCATCCGTTCCATCGTGGAAATAGGAATTCGGTTGAAATAAGTCAATATCGTGTTTAGTAGAAGATACGGAGATATTTTACCCGCGTTATTTTTCAACCTTTAGCCATTTACTTCTGTTTTTGCAACGCCATCTGATCAAATTGAGCATTTTTTGGGTGAGATCTATTAAACAATTCCGCTGTTATCTATGTGGTGAAATATAAAATGTTTAGACAAACTTGATGTGCAATGATGTCACAATGAGAATAAATGAGGAAATATAGAAGGAATATGGATCTAAATTTTTGGTGTCATAAATTATATTTACTTTCTCATTTAGTGAAAACAATTTTGATTGCGGTTTTAGCAAACACTCATTCCAAGCGTTGTAACATAACCATAACATTACCATAGCCATACCATTAACCATAACGTAACCATATCATAAAACCACGTAACTTGAAGTGTTTACGCTAATTCTCTCTAATAATGTTGGAAAAACTATTCTTGGCAGCCTGTAGCTGATTGTTGGTCGCGCATAAACGAGTCCCATTTCAGATTGTGCTCCCGGCAGAAGGGCGGCGCTATCCACCGGTAGGTCACGCGGTTATTATTTGTCCGGCACGGCGGAGTTGAACGTGTCAAATGGGGAACGCCCGGGCGCGGTGAAAACCCGCGTCTTTGTGAACAGCCGACATTTACGAACCTATGTCGATTACAGAAATGGCATTGTGCGTCGTCGTTGGAAGCGTGGAGGTTCGTGCTTTGGCGACAGGTTGCAGGGGTTGCGTTTAAATAAGTGATGATCCTGAGGGAAAAATACGAATTCGTTTTGACCACGCTAGCATAAATGAGAGGATGGTGGTCCACTCCTCGACGTCGATAATATTTTTAAGCAATTCCTCCCGAAATCTTCAATTATTCTATGAACCCGTGGAGAATTTTCAATGCCACCTGGAAATTTCGAAAAGTATTCATCAGTTCGCCAAATTTAATACCATTAGTATATAACGGTGGGTTTGGATGTGCTGTTTTTCATATCACTGCTGGATAGATGTACGAATTATGTCTTCCCCTCACTCTTCGGTACACCTGTCGCTGTATTCTCTCTCTATAACAGCGTTGGAAATGTATCTCGATTTTTAATTGTAATGAAAGTGAAATGACTATGCATAGCACTTCTATTATAAAATGTTTCCCTGAAGCATGCATTCGATTGAATTTGAACACGTTTATCGAAAAGACGTATTTGCAGTACATCAACATACTACTTTGCTTCACGAGAGGACATATGGGCAATTTATTAGGAACGATTCGTAAATAGTGTTTCGAGCTGTATTTTTAGCGTACTTGGTCAGAAATGTGTAAGAATCACTTATTTTAAAATGTTTTGCCACGACCAAACGTTAATAGCGAAGCTTTACGCGGCACTATACTTGTGAACATACGGAGTATGTAAAAAGTGCTTCCGGTGGGGTCTTAATTCGCAATTTAATTCTTAATATTTAATTGGTGGTTTGAATAATACCCTGTGCATGGATGCAGTAGTGTCAGATAGGTAAACGGATTTTCCGGAGGCAACAATTCAATATTTCGTGTGGTGTCGGGCCACCCTAAGGGCCTAATAGTTGCCAATTATTTCCACATAGCATATTTTCTGTCCTTGAATACTAACGTTTGAAAAAATGCAAAGGGCATGGATGCACGACTTAAACCTTATAGTAAATGTAAAAAAAAACTAAATTTTCAAGGTTTAAATGTACGCTACACGCGTAATCGGTAATGGTTAGAAATTAATAGCCCACCAATTGCCCCGCCACGGTCGCGTCCCTTTCGCTGGGGCCAATAATCCGTTTCCTTTCGAGTAGGAACGAGTGCTCGGGTCTCTATTGTATTCAAATCAGCCGAACCAAATTGATAAGGTGGTGGGCGGGAGAGGAAGTAACTGGAGAGGTGAGAGAGTGGGTGGAAGAGAGCGCGGGCGGTAGCGATTGCCGGTAAAATGAAGGGTTGTGAGGCACCTGTTTTGAAGTTCTGCCACCTTAAAAACTCTCCTCCACCCCACTCCTCTACCGCATTCCCATCGCATTTCCCTCGTCAAAAGAAATAAGGCCTTTTAGGTAATTCCCAATTCTAGGCGGGAAGTCGACGGGGCCCTTTTTATTCAGACCGCGTTCAAGCCACGCGGCTTAATTTCGTTGGCCTCTCCCCTCATTCCAAATCCTTTGGCCCGCTCCCGAAAACTGTAATATTAAAAGAGCTCAAAACACTTAGTAATTCCAGAGAAAAATCGTTATTGCCCGAACTAGGTTTCGCACCCGATGTTGCACCGCCACGAACGAAAGTGGGTGGTGCAATTCATATAATATTTGTATCTGTAATTACGTTAAAAGTAAAATTAGTAAAATTATTTTGCGTTCTTTTATCCATGAAGCAGTTGCACCAGGTTACGTCAAAAACCATTTCAACTTCAATACTTCTACGACAGCCCAACCGTTCTTAAATGAGGCAGCGACAACGCTTGGTTCGAATTCTTGGTTTTGTAACGTTGGGGACTCGATGAAAGTTTGCGGTAGAACAGCCAGATTACAAGGGATAAGTGTCATGTTGAGTAGAGCTCACCACGGACAATTTTAGGTTCATAATTGGCATATAACGATGCGTAAATCGTTCGTTTGTGTACCATTCTCAACCGATAAGTTGAACTTCATGTTTATTGGGAATAAAAATAAAGCCCGGTCGAAATGAGGTCATAATTACCTATCTATCTTAAGGACCTGAATAGTCCGGCTACTGTTTACAGATTTGGCAGACGGTCGAGTGTCTCTAAGGACGTTCTGGCCCTTGGAGGAAAGCTCAAGTCTAACAAACTATTCATTTGGATTGAATACTTCACTGTAGTAGCCCTCTTGGTGTCTTCCATTAAGGCCATACCGATAATGGTACCGGCTTACTTTCCTCCGCGCCTCCACAACCTACCAACTGCCCCTCCACATTCCAAAGTAACGCAGACGACCCCGGTGATAGAGCACCTAGCATTTTTTGTAGCTGGCGCCAATAACTGACCAAAAAAGTAGGGACGTATAGTCCTTATCGAGTGACCTCAGAGAATTTATTATTAAGTTGATACTTAAATCCACTTATCCGTACACTATCACTTTGTATTTTATGGCGGCTCTCCCCTTTTTGGTGCAAGTATTGGGATTATAGGTATCGATGTTTAAATAAAATCCTCGGATGTCATCGTCGTTAACTTAACGTGTGTTAGTTGCCGAGAAGTTATTTCTGGCTTAAATTAATGAAAGTGATGTGTTCCTAGAGCAAATGAAGGAATTATACTCGGGACAGTCAAATGAAAATCGAACACCCGTCATGACACACAGTCTGCTAAAATTAATAAGCTAGCTCATAACGTGTCGTTACTGCAATCGCTGTGGTTGGATATCTGCATAGTGACAATTATGGCAGTTGTTGGGTTATGTCCTTCTTTATGCACGGACTGGTTGTTGTAGCTGGTGTTCGGTTTTCATTTGACGGCCCCTCGTACATTAATTTCAAACTTCAACAGAATGATTACCATCTGGGAGAAAAAAAAGAGGGTCGGGAGGATTACTTTTCTCTCTGCCTTTTTGATATGCTGAAATATCGACACGTCTTCCATTTTTCAGTGTCGTCAATATATGCCTTTCGGTACTTGAAAACCAGTAGCTCAAGACTCATTTATCATCCCAGTGCTGTCACGTTTTTGGAATCGGTTGAGCTGATATAAATTATATTTAAGAATTACCTCAACTGAGAACCTTTTTCATAGAACCTGCTAATGCTCAAGAAATTAACCTCAGATTAAATTCGATCAAGCAAGATGTAGGATCAGCCCAACCCTGAAAGTAACATTCGGTTGGGAAGTACTCGCATAATTTACATTTATTTGCTAAAAGATAGAAATCGGTCGAATAAATTCGCTCATCCCAAAATCGTTCGACGTTGGGTGCTAAAACTCCTTGTAATGCCTTGTTCGCGTGCGCTATGTTCCTGAGGCATGCCATATTACTCAGCCCTTGCCGGTTTTCCCGCTACTGCGATAGATTCCAATTTTCAGTTAGCAGTTTCCCTCACGTCGGGGTCCCCCCTCGCGAGGGCTTCGCACATGCACCTATACCTACCTACATTGCACGCGTGCTTCTCCGCTCTTACCCGAGAGTCGACCCTGTCTGTGGGTCCGTGTGTGTGTGCGTGAATGTGTCAGTGTGAGCCGGGATCCGGTGCCTGCCGTGACCTAACCCCGTTTGTGTCCCCTCCCCGCAGGGCATAGAGGGGAGTGGCAGGGCCGTCCCAAGCGGTGCCTGGCGCCTGCGAGTAATCAGCTTCCCCTTCCCTTTCCTCCCCCGCAACCCTTCCAGACTGAGCGTCTCCCGGCGGGGCGTCGAGCCGGGATCGAATTCTGAATCTGGGGACGTGTTAGATTTCTCCCTCCCTCGTTCCCGGGGGCGGGGTTCGGGGATTTAGCCTCGGTGGGGAACATCTCCTTCCTCCAGAGATTTCACTACAATATAATCTTAATTGGGATTTCATAGAAACAAATTCAACTCACAAATATAATTATTTCGTGATCGATTGATTGAAAAAGTATCAGAATATCAGTACGCATGTTATCAGTACTCACCCCGGAGGAAGTGGAGGCATGTGATAAGCATTACTCACCGAATTCCTGGGAAAATGCATGTTCAAGTCCAGCGAAATCGCAAACCAGGTGAATTCGCGAGCCCAGTGTATTCCTGACATTAGTTTCGGTGTAGAGTTAACAGTCGTACACTCCTGCATTGAGGCGAATCAATCATATTGGGGTCATATTCTATAACATTTAAAGAAACCCTTATTCACCTACCAAATAATGAAAATTTTGAAGCTTTCCCCTTGTTTGTGTATACATTAAAAGAAAATTATCTTCGAATGGTATAGAATTCCCGTTTAATGACGAGGTAGTTGGAAGTAATGAAGAATAATATTTTTGAAGAATGTAGAAACGTTTTTCGTAGTTAGTCATGAAGCTGTTTTATGTTTAGTGCGACAGACGGTAAAGTTGACGCTGTGTGAGTGGAGCTACGAATCTTTCTTTAGCTCTGGGATACAACGGTTAGTTAGCTGTATCGGCTCGCTCCTTCTTTCCCTCCAGGTATAATTGGACTTTAAAATAAAATAATATTCTTGCGTTCGATTATTATGATAGTTGGCTTCCGGTAGTTGCTTCGTCTTCAGCATTTTCATCTTTCTAGTTTTCGCTACTGTTACAGGTCAAATCATCAGGAACAATGGTATGCGCCCTACATTTCCGTGTATTTTATCCACCCTAATTTCATCTAGCGGCAATCGTGGATTTCCGGTGACAGTGACTACAATGGTTTTGCCAGGGATTAAAAACCCAGAGGAAATTGAATTTTTCGGATGCACCCGTTCCTCTTGTAGTGAGTGTAGCTGGCTTCGGGATTCGACTTTATTGCCACCTGATTAATGTAGGGGTTATATGCCTATGATGAACTATCACATTATATGGATGCGGTAGGTGTAAGTTTTAAATGCAGCTGTATGATATGCGCTAGTGTCAATCTTCAGTAACAATTTTATAAATCTGATTGTGTTGGTCTGTTAAAAAAATGGAGGCAGTCCTGAATGCATGGATCCTTACAGATGGGAATTTTCATTGAATGACTGACATTTTGTTGTGAAACATGCCTAGGAGGCAACAGTTAAAATAATATTGTTCCATTTTATGCCTATGCCTTAAAAGCAATCCTTCGTTTGTTCGAATGATAGTCATTCTTAATTTAGTCCAGCGAACATTTGTTGTGAAGACAATGTTCACGTGAAAAATGAGTGGTTCCCCATAACCAAATGCTGCCAAAATCTTTAAGCTTTAAGTTCCAAGCACTACTTTTCAGTTACCGATACTTCGGGTTGATAATTAGGAGTGCGGGAAAAAGGTTATTTCGCACGGGTGTGCGAGAGCAAGATCGCTTTTTCGAACTATTGCAAGATTGGAGGCCAGGCCTCCTAATTCCCTACTTCCCCCCCTCCCCCCGGGTTTCTGTAAGCGTACCTGCCCCCGTACCAGCGTACTTCTACACCGTGGCCTAGAAATTGCTTTAAGGATTAAGATAAGACCCATATTCTCTTCCTTCCCGGATCAGGTAAAACGGTATTTCTTAGAAGCCCCACAAACTATGCGGTCATGGGAATCTCTCCCGACACGCGAGCCTGTACCACCTTCCTACGGGAGCACGATGCGGGGTGGTCGGCAGTTTGGAAGTCCCTAGGCAATCGCGAATTCCTACTTGGGCACGTGCCCCGAGGTTGGTCGAGGTGGAGCGGCCCTTGGTGCGAGAAGGATGCATCATGCGAACGGAGATTTTCGCGATTTCGGAATGACGATTTTATTTGACGACTAAGGACCTGTTAAAACCCTCCTTTTCCGGACTAAAAGTTATAAATGATTCCTTTCGAAAATTATAACATTAATAAAACCTATGTCAATGGGTGAGTGATGAGGATAAGTTGTAAAAATTCAGTTCATTAAAAAAACAAACGTTCAGTTTGGGTGACTACGGAAATCATATACCGATTTATGTCGGTATATTGTTGGTGATTTCGTTACATTTTCTGTTATTTCTATAAAGGGGGCAATCGATTAAAACCGATTTTTTTCTCACCAAAATTGCCTTAGGTTTCCGTTTGCTGCGCACATCTTGGTGATTATATTTGTATCGGTGCCGTTCTAAACAATCACAGAATCTTAAGAGGCTGTTCAGCAGATTTCAGGTGAAACATTAGAGGGCTCATTGAATTGATAATTTAAGGAACATTTGGTTTGCAAATATATAATGTAATAATTCCCTTGAAACAGAGGATTGATGGATCACTTGGCAGATTGCTCCACCTTCGTCGTTTCCTCGTTTAGTTTCGTCATTTTGCTCACGTAGAAAACCACGGGTAGTCGTGAGGATCAAGTCTGTTCCAATCCACAATACAGGCCACCAGCAACGGGCGACCTTGTATCCATTAATACTCTTACTACCTACTAATCTTAAAACTGTAATTGGTGCTTCATTTAGTCCATACAGAAGAATTTAGCAATTAATATTTCAATGAAGTACTGTCCATCATAAGTCTTGGTTTAAAAAAATAAGTGTGTTTTTTTTCAATGCGACACCATCACTCAAATGGCCACCTATTTGTTGCATGCTGTAGCTGGCTCTTTGTTATTTCCCCGAGTGTAAAAGGATAAGTTCAGATTTAACAATCTTATCTAGGCCCCTAGGAGAAATCTCTCCAAGAGACGTGATAGGACCCCCGCCAAATATTTGTTCCTTCCACCTTTTTTCACGTGTTTTCCGCCATTTGGATTCACACGGGGAAGGGAGACTTCAGTTCATCAGTGTACATTATAAAATGTCGGAAATTTCTGAGCTTTTTCAAAAGCTTTGAGAAAGGACTGAATTTGTCGAAAAATTCCGGAATGAAATGCGAGAAATTCGTGGATTTCCGTCGGGAACAATTTTTTAAAAGTTTTTATTTTATCATGATAACTATTAGTTATTCTTTCTTTCAATTAGTGTTATTCACTATTGTTTTATATTGTATTGGAACCATTTTTCGTTTGGGTTAGAGGTGATCGTGCGTGAGGGCCCTGGCAAGGGAAAAGACAATCTCAAAAGCAGAACCAACCGTGGCGATACCAGTGGGATGGTGTGCAAAAATAATCCAATCGGATTGCGGAAATTTCAGGATATATATTGGCAAAGAATCGGGAGTTTGAATATGGGAAAAGATCGCCCGCCGTTCGTGCTAAGGATGGATGTTTTGCAGATTTCGTTATCAGTGTTCGCGAACGTAGGATTTCCCAAAAGACCTTAAAATTGAATGGCTCGAGAACGTAGGATTCCCAAATTTGCTCCGCAAAGGTTTGGATTCTCCGAATGGGAACGAAATTTGGAATGTGCGGGCGTGGCCCCAAATGACACCGAACACGTATGGCTCGCCACGAGGCCTTTAAATTAGACAGGAGTTGAGGAGAAGTTCGATCCTATCGAATTGTTATATCGATCCCCTCAGTCGAATTATTGGCTTTCCAAACCGTTTTTCGAACCATTCTATTTTTTGCTCCTCCCACGCCTCCGAATGTAATCATTTTTCAACGTCGCCCTAATTTTTGGCGCCATGGTTAGTATGGTTTGGTTTTGATTGTTGATGGTCATAGTGCCTGCAAAGCCTGGAGTGTTAAAATTACAGCTGTTCATTTTGCTTCCTGTTGTGTCGAAGAAACGGCAGGCGGCAACATATACTATAAATGTTAACATGGAATATTCAGCAGGTGTGCGAAAGGCCAAATGAAAAATCCATTTAATTAATTGAGAATCCTAAGAAAAATATGTGCATTTCATTTTCTTCCTGGTTCTTGCTTTCAGATTCCACCCTTGGTTAATGTTTTGTGACATTTTGGCTTTTGAGCCCAGAAGTATTTTAGAAACTTTCGAATTATTTGTAAGTGGAATTAATGATTGGAAAATGGAATGTAGTTATTTGACTCTCGATATTTGTTTTTACTTCAGACTTATTTTGTAATTTCAAAACATGACAATAATTTGTAACTTTACAACCGGTAGGAAATCCCAGTATTACTTTATCACTAATCAGACTAGCGAAAAGAATTACGTAGCGAGAGCGCGTCGTATTTTACAACCAGCCGTTGGTCGCCGCAGCCAGTGACATCCTTTGTCAAACGACCACGTGCCATTGGCGACTGTTGCAAATTCTGCACGTACCCTAGGGTGCTAGAGCATCTCCGCACTCGTGGGGTCTTGGAAATAAGTGGCACATTCTGGCAGTTGTGCCAAACTCGTGGGTCGCATGTGACCGCTTCGCCATCGCAAGCTTATTGTCTTAATTCATATGTAATACTGTCAAGCTGCCTTGAAAAGCGAAGTTTCAAAATCGTTCTATTTTACGCACTACCACAATATATATAGTGTAGACTATATTCTTGTTGTTTATAATTCTCGTTCTCAAAAATGTATAACGTACGTAGTTTTACGAATGAATTCGAGAGTAAACCTAATGTTTTAAGGGCATGAAAATTAATTGCACCTTATTCCCACGCATGCACGTTACATAACTGATTAATAACGATTTAAATTAACGCTGACATCAATGTGGATATGCTGTAGGTATGGAGGCAGGGAAAATGGATGAAAGGCGTATTGAGCGGTAGTGGAATGTTGAAGAAGGTAATAGAGGGGAGAGTGTTAGGCAAACGATGAAAGGGCAGGAACAGGATCGGGATGTTGGGCGGGATGGAGGGAGGAAAGAAGTACACAGAGATGAAGAGGGACCTGGTGTAGAGAAGGTTGCTGGATTGTGTTTTGTTTGGAGTTACGAAATATTTATTTGATAGTTGTGTCCATCCAAAAACCTACCTTAACCGGGAGATTACCTAATATATATACTGTAGGTAAATGAACTTCAGCGGATATATCACCGCATTGAGGATGGAGTTCTCGTAACTCTCTTCGTCCCTCAAGCGGTAATAAACTCGATAATTGACTTTCCCGCTCCCGGTGTGGAAATTTGTGTAATCGTATACACTCAAGTTTTTCTCAATACCCTTTCCTGAAAAAAATTAATGCGAACCCTGTCGCCCTTGCCATATGAAGAATTGAGGAATACGAGGAACTTAACATGAAAGAGAACTCTTTAAGTAGCAAGTGACGTCTGGCCGGAACGAAACATATCAAGAGGTAAGGCGAATCACCCATGAAGCACCGAAGTGGTGCCCTTGTCCACCAAATCTACGCCACGTGGGAGTGGTGCGATAGCTATGGGGCTTGTCGAGCTTGGAAAAGTTTAACGCAGCGCGCCATTCCGGTGGTCAGCCGGAAATAATTCCGGAGGCGATAATGACGTCGTTAAGTTCATTTCAAGTTGATTTTGTCCTGAATCGATATTGCTGTTTTGATATGGTCTCGTCACGGAAAACGCATAAACAAGAAGCTAGTATTTTCCTCTCGTCGCTTTCGGATACCGGGCGAGTCGAAGTAAAAATAGGTTGGGCGGATGGGTGAGTCTCGTCAGGGTCAAGGTTTTTCGTAAATTCCCCCTCCCACGCGCCATTCTTGTCGTAAGGGGCCACTCTTCTCTAAATTTTGCCACCCGTCGCGAATGTAGCTTTTGATCCCAATATGATTCCTGAAATTATTGGATTTTGAAGTTTTTTCCTCCCTTGAAAAAATCACCCAACTGTTTCGAAATTGCGACGATTCCCTTCAAACCGAAGCCAATAACATTTACATATAATGGAAGACGTTTTACCCCAGCTGCTTTCAACTGAATGCTCCCTCAATATCCACCATTTCGTCGCGTGTTTTCTTGCTCTTCAGTCCGTGGTGTCTCTCTTCGTTTACTAGCTATTGCCGTTGAAATTACGATGTTTCCACTGTTGGGCAACCTAAGCAGCTTAACGGCACACTTACATTAGTGAACCTCACTGATAGTTTTGTTTGAGACATCTTCTTTACTTCGCTTTCGCAATAAAGCTGATAGTAGAAATGCTTGAAAATTTTCAATCATATTGTTCGGATTGAAAACATAAGAATGCAGTTAAGGGCGACGTGAAATTGGATTTCACTCAATTAAATAGCATCATCGACGCTTCTCTGATTTGAGTCTCATGTAGTCATATTTGACGACTGATAAACATTCCCCTGCTCATATGAATGGCTGTCAGTAATTCTGCTGGGTGCATCGATCCGATATCCAATTTCAATGCTACATAGAATTTGCTATACCTCGTTTTTAACCTGAGGGGTGTGGTATATCATAATTCGTTGTCTCGGGCGTGACTTCATGGAATCGACTTAACACAATGAAAAGAGAAACTTTATAATTCCACATAGATTTATTAGACGGACGACCTAGGTTTCGACGTGGCACGCCATCATCAGGATTACCTAATAAAAACACCCAAACCCTGATTGGAGGAAAAATCACCTAGGCGGGAATCGAACCCACGACCTCTGGGTTGGGAGTCGTGGACGTTACCCCACCCCAATATGCGTTGCAATACCGTTACCGCCCATATGAAGTTGCGTCGGTTGAGTTTTTATATCGGCATAAAATTTCATAAATCCATTTTAGGTTTTTGGGGGAAAATCAATTGCGATTCGTCAATTTAAAGTAGTTTGGTGGTGAATGCTAAAGCCAAAATTTCACCTTAATTCATTTATAAATGGCGAATGATGGAAGTAATTTAACATCTTTTAATGAGAATTTCGTAAACAGATGTGTTGAATGAAGGAAGAATACAAGGTGTTCTTCTATCATTCAAAAATGAATTTCCACGTAGTCAAGCCTTTTAGCATCAAGTGTAACAGATATGATATGAATGTGTGGTAAGCACTCAGCGCAGTTCTTGTTAATTTTTTAAACGTGCACTGAAAACTTATTTTGAGCTACTGTTGGAGCGCTAATTTTTTTACCAAGCGATTTCGACTTAATTTCACCACAAGTTAATCAATATCATTCAAGCAATGACAGGTGCGTCCTGATATATTGTGGACGCTATTACAACTCATTGCGCCATGACATCTGGTTTTCATGATAACGACACATAGTTCCGCGCCAGTAATCTTCAATTCTTCTGACAGAAGTCCTCCAATGCCGTAGGTGCCTGTATAACATATTTTGGGTGTCGATTTTTACGAAAGTTATCAAGAAAACGACCCTGCTAGATGCGGGGTGCTTCCCTTGATAAATGTTGATAGAAAATCCATAGGACCACCAAGAAAGAGAATTTTATCAAAATGACTGACATGATGAGGGTAAAAGATAAGGGAAAATTTACACTTGCACACACTTTTAATGTAATACGACCATGGTTTCGATGCTGTGATCATCATCAAGTGACCTGAGGAATTCCACAAAGTTAAGCCTGAAACTGATAACTTTATGACAGACATGGTTTTGTATAAAATGTATCGGGAAAAGTTTCCTAATAATATAATTATTTCAGATATTACTACAATGCTTCGAAATTCCTCAAAGTACATCCGTTGAGTGTCGACACACTTTTTCCAGCGACTATTCCTCGACTCGAAGGTTCCCCAGGAGGATTCAGAAAGGTCCTTAAGGGTACGCTTGCAAGATTCTTTGACGGCACTTAGGGTCCCTTGGTGGTGCCCTTCGAGGAAGAATTTCACTTTTCACAATAATCTCCCGGTACCAATTTGGGACTGTAAGGGGGTTGGGGAATCGTCAAGAAGCCGTTGCAGGTCTTCGCAAGTAGATACTCGACTCTGCTATTGGTCGTCCGTCAAGGCCTTCGACACAATTCAGCGGAGATTTTTCGTATCGCTAAATTTTCAGTGATAATAATGTGCACGGCCATCTAATCAATGCCAATACGATCTGAGATCATGTTCACACTTAACCTACGGTCCGAACTCAGCACTTCACGCATACGTCAGGAAAAATTGTTACCGATACTTTTTATACAAACCTTGTACATTTCACATCTCGATACGACATCCTTATCCGAGGCCTACCACTGTCACTGTCTTGCAGACGTTCTTCAGGTTATCTTATCGAAGACGATTCGCAGGCATTTTTTTCGGAGGCTCGGAGAAGTGATGAGTGGCAATATTATAGTGACTTGTGAATCACAACTTCACTTTGCTTCCCGCGTGAAATTTGGCGAATTTTATCAGTATCTGATATCATCAGTTGATTTCAAAGTTAGCGCTGGAAACTTTTCGACAGAAGGCCATATTAAAGTTTTTTGTTAAGTTGTGTAGAGATTGTATTATTATTATTAGGTAATCTACCGTTTAACGTAGGTTTTTGGATGGACACAACTATCAAATAAACGTTTTGTGACTCCCCACCTATCAAACTAATCTATATCAGGTCCCTCTTCATCTCGGTGTACTTCTTTCCTCCCTTCATCCCGTCCAACATCCCTATCCTGTTCCTGCCCTTACCTCGCTTGCCCAACATTCTCCCCTCTATTACCTTCTTCAACATAGAGATTGTATATGTAATAAAAATAATGTTATAAATTTTTAAACGCTTTATAATCTTAGTTGAACGGGAGGGGCACTAAGAAAAAAATCACTGAAGATCTGAGGATAGGGAGGTGAGAGCTGTTTGGAAAATCTGTGTAGGCGGTAAACACATGATTGAGAAATAAGTAAAGGAAACGATACAAACGATAAATACAAATGGAATTAAGGAGCTATGGCTCACTTGGGAGCCATGTTAAGATGTATGGAAGACTTTAACACGGAAATAGGAAGAATAATATATTGAGATTTAAAAAAAATGGGTCAAACAGGGGAACATCTCTTGTTTCATTCATGCAATCTCGGTATGAAATGACAGGATCAGTGCGAGTGGGAAAATCAGATTCCATTAATCTTTTTTGTAAAAAAACTACTAAAGAAGAAAATTTGGAGTTACGTAATTACATTTCGGAAAGTCAAAGCTTTTATTTACTCCAAGTGTATGCTTGGTATACTAGCTCAGTATATTCCTGTAGATAGTATATATTTTTGACTTGTTTTAATTTGGGCCATTTTGAAATTTCGTCTTGTAAGACTTAAATCGTTAATAACCTTGTAATGAATGCATGGTGTTGTGTAACTATCAATTTGCAAGGATCAATTTTCGATTATCAAACTCCATCTTTCAAGTACTTAGGATTCCACATTTCGTATCGAACAAGTGTTCTGAAGTTCTAAAAGCATGGCATCAATTGAAACAATTGTTGAGGAAAATCCGTACACTTAGAGCATTTCGACGGTGTTAGCTTTTCGGCTCTCTCCTAATCATAGAATCAAACCATTTTATTAGATGGTGTTGCGATAACTTTGAGGAATTAATAATTGACTCTTAATTAAATAGATTGCACAGATGTGGTTACTCCGCTTTCCGTAACAGCTAATGATTACGGTAATTGTATTTACATTCACCTTAGTTTCACCAATGGTTTCCTTTTTGTTTGAAATCTCGTTTATACATTATACCTTTTCAGAACATTATTGACTTTTGTGCTTGCGAGGGAGCATCAAAATCTTTGAGATGTTGAGGTAGGAGCATGATTCTAAAGAGATGTTTGTACTCGCCGCTTTAGGTGCTCAGTACGCGTAGAAGAGTGGGGGTACAGGGGTCGTCGTCATTCCCTTTTGCTCCTGGATAGTTTTCAATGGAGTCAGTACGGGTGGAGGAAGAGAGTTTAGTGAAATACAGAGCGAGGGATTAAAAATCTACAAGTCTGTTCACGGTTCACTCTCTTCGAGGAGCGGGAGAGGGTTCCTTGGCCGCCCATGTCGTTGGCCAGAGCGGCGACGTCCGACAGCCACCGTCGTCTCAGCCACGTCCACTCCTCATCCCGTGTGGAATTCCCCCGTGAGTCACGGCCATGTCGGGCGCCGGCGCCCCCGAGTTCCCTTGTTCACCACCCACTTCCCTCCACCCTCACCAGCTCCCGGAGTAAATGATAGGGAGGTTTTATGATAAGGTGGGCGGTCGAGGGTTTAGCGATCTCGGAGGGGTCTCGGTACTATATAAGTGTTCTGAAGGAAGTGTTCTTCGTTTGCCCGAAAAGGCTCATTGCTGGGTTGAGTAACTAAATCGAAACTATAATTGCAGCCGTTTCGATATGTCGGAATCGTCGATATGATGACTTGATACGAGCACGGTATGATGGGACGTGTCGAGTGCGTGAAAAGAGAGTACAGTGCTGTATCCCATCATGAAATGTTAATCTATTTTTCTTCATATCCTGCCTACAAATTAAGTGTAACCGAGGCACTATAAACAATTAACGATTTTATCGGTAATCGGGGAAATTGGGATTCGACATTTTTAAAACTATTATCGAAAAAGACTTAACTCTTTACATCTCGCCCATCCATAATTTAATGTCGCCTGTCGCATCTAACCCTTCGAGGTACAAACCATGGCCGCCGCGTTATGTTGTAATGAGCGAGGGTTCGCGTTTCGCAGGGGAGCGTTGCATTTTGGGTAGGGTTGTCTGTTTCATTTTGCCCCTCGCCGTCTCCGCCGGTTTTTTTAATCGCAGGGCGTGGTAATTGTATCCTCGGGTAAGTTTTTCTCACTGCGGTTTTTCCCAAAAAAGATCGATTCCCACTCGTCGACGGTGATTTCTGTGAATGATGCTTCAGCGACCACATTCCCCCCCCTGCGCGTGTAGCTGGTGCGTCAGGGCGAGCCGCCGCCACCCGCCCCTCCTGCCAGATATCTCCCTAGATGACCGAAGAATACTAACTTCTTTCTCATAGTCGGTAGGAGCCCTGAATTGGGTGGTCAAAGTTTCGTAACGAATTGCAAAGATTGCCACTAAACTGGCTCTCGGTAGTGACTTTTGTTGCCCAACGTGCTTAAATTTGCTTTTGGTGAAATGTGCATTGCGTGGAAATATGAACTGCCCGAGTAATATCTTGGACCTGTGGGTAAACTTGCGCGTCGAATCGTTGTATTTAAATGTTCAACAAAATTAGCGGGACTGACTTAATCTAGGCTAAGTGAAGCCATGTTCTTTTCATCAGTGTTATTTGACTGCTCCGTTTGTAAAAATCGTGAATAACAATGTATTCAACGTTTGTTTCCGATCCCAGTCAGTACTGTGATTGCAGGAGTCATTTATATATTGATTAATACGTAATTGTCTAAATTCGAGATTTTTGAGAACATTTGGAATTGTTTTAGCATAAAAAATCGAAACAATTTTATTGATACTTATTTTATGTTAAAACGGGGATAGGTATTTAGCAACAACCATGGTGATCTAGCGTATGGTACTCGATGAAGATAGAAGGTGAGTAATCACAATTCGGGCATATAAATTAACATACTGGTGTCCAATGATGGAAAAGTTATGCCCTGTGCCTTGATACCTATTATAGTTCCTTTCAATGGTTATAAAACGTCACTCGGTACAAATTTTTAATGAGTTGCATACATGTATAGTATGTGGAGAGTCATCGTTAGACCATTAACTTTCCAGCGATTTTTTTTAGGTAATCTACCGGTTAAGGTAGGTTTTTGGATGGACACAACTATCAAATAAACATTTTGTGACTCCCCACCTAGCAAACTAATCTATATCAGGTCCCTCTTCATCTCGGTGTACTTCTTTCCTCCCTTCATCCCGTCCAACATCCCTATCCTGTTCCTACCCTTACCTCGCATGCCCAACATTCTCCCCTCTATTACCCTCTTCAACATTCCACTACCGCTCAATACGCCTTTCATCCATTTTTCCTGCCTCCATAGGATTTCTCTCAACAAACCCCTCTCCTCCCCCACCATTTCTAGTACTTCCTCATTTGTTTTCCTTTCGGTCCATTTCACCTTCTCCATTCTTCTCCACACCCACATTTCAAAAGCCTCCAATCTACGTCTATCCTCCTGCTTCAGTGACCACGTTTCCGCGCCGTACATAGCTACGCTCCATATCAGAGTTTTTACGAGTCTTGTCTTAACATCCTTACTCAACGTCCCCGTCATCAACTCCCTCCTCCTTGAGAAAGCCTCCTTGCCTAGCGCAATTCTTCTCCTTACGTCCCTACCACTTTGACCGTATTGGTCCAAAACACTTCCGAGATATGTAAACTGTTCTACCTGCTCCATTTTTTCCCCGCTTATTTTAATATTTAGTTTAGCCATTTTCTTTCTGGAAAATCGCATAACCTTTGTTTTATTAATATTGATTCTCATCCCATATTTATCGCACTGAACCTCCAATTCACTCAACAATGCTTGCAACCCCTTGGCTGACTGAGCAACTAATGCTTGGTCATCAGCAATCCTAACTGATATCACCAATTCCCCTCCGACTTTCATTCCTACCTCCAGTTCTTCCCATGCCTCTTTAATCATTTCCTCTACATATACGTTGAACAGTACCGGTGACAATGGGCAACCCTGCCTTACACCTCTTCCTAACACTGCCCATCCAGACTCTCCGTTCCCCACTCGCACCTGAGCAGTCTGAGACATGTACAGGTTGCGGATCAGTCTCCTGTCCCTCCAATCCATTCCTATTTTCTTCAATACACGCATTAATTTTTCCCAATTCACTCTATCAAACGCTTTTTCGAAATCTACAAAACAGGCAAAAACGTCCTGGTTGTATTCTATATTCCTCTCAATTAGTGATCTCATTACTGCAATGGCATCACGCGTACCTCTTCCCTTCCTAAACCCAAACTGATCATCCCCTAAGTAATCATTTTCCAGCGATATGGAGTGGAATTGCAACATTTTCAAAGTTCAATGTCTTTAACGGAGACAGTTTCAGGTTTTACCGAGCACAATTCCACCTTGTACTAGATAACAGAAACAACAGTTTCACAGAATAGTTTCTATTGACTTAGGACCATGGTTTCCATGCTGAGTGTCATCATCGCCACTTGATAACGACGCTCAAGAGTCGAAACCATGGTCATAAGTCAATCAAAATCATTCCGTGGAATTATTGTTAATGTTATCAAGTTCAAACTTTAATGTATTTGTTAAATAATCGGTGGCCCAACAGTATATTTTCTCTGTTGGCAAGGTGAAAGTATTTACAATAGTAATTGCTAAATTGTGTTAGGAATTGCAGTGCGATAAATTCCATTTTTATTCTATGCCCTTCTCTTCCAAATTTGTATCGAATCACTCTCTAGTGTCTGTTTGATTATTCATTTCGAAGATTGGCTTACTATCCCAGCAGTCCTCCCTTCACTTGTCAAAATTCCTTCACGCCCAAATAATTCTTTCGTCCTGTCGTCTCTTTTCGTTTGGTCCGTGCGAGCCTTGTTCCTCCTCGTGGATTTTCCCTTCTATCTTCACTTCCATTGTTTTCATGTGCCCACCACACCTTTCTTGGTGTTAACCATGTCTTTTTTTAGCATAGCAGTTGCCTCTTCAACGGCCTTACATATGAAACTTGAACTCTTGATTGTCTCTAAATCGTACAATATTGCCATTTAAGCAACGTTTAATTTTGATATTGCAAATTTTGAAAGTGCAAGTGTTGACGTTGTGGAATTACCACACCCCCTTGCAGTGCCTTGCCAGGCTACCACGTTAGACGTCCGTCGAACGTCTTCCATCACGTTTTTGGGGCAGTTGGAAAGGTCGGTATACGATCTTAAATTTTTGCAGTATATTGAGCGAGGAAATAGGGACAATGGGCCGGAAATTTCATCACAATAAGATAATCTTGCCCTTGGAAAAGCTTTGGCAACGATCGATGTTTGAAATACGTATGCAATTCCAAACATTAAATTCTGGCACGGCTCCCTCTGCCATGGTGTAAAAATTAATTTTAGGGGTAAATGTTGCGAAAGGCTGTCGGAGCTGCTTCAAGGTTCTCAGAGAGCTCCTGAGTATTCGGAGATTACTTCACTAAAATTGCTGGAGTCAAGAAGTCTTTAAATTTTGGCCAGTTATTCTTTACAATAAAGGAGGCATGAAAAATAAATGTAGAGCAATCCGATTGGCGATGGAAAGATAAAGACTTTGATACAGAGGAAGACGTCGGACAAAAGAGATATGGAAGAAAAAGAAGTGACATCATGGACGAAATGAAGGGAGGTCGAATGTACGTGTAATTGAAGGGTTTATTATAGTGTGGGGAATTAAGATAGTCTCGTTAGGCGAGGCTAAGAAATGTAAAGGTGGTTAGTCTCTGTCCACCCAAAACCTACCTAAAGCGGAAGACTACAACCGAATAATCATTTTTTACTATACATTTTCAAATTTGTAAAGCATTATAAATCTTTTTAAAATCCGGTGTTGAAGATTTAATCCCTTTCTGATAAAATCATTGACTTCGCGTTGAATTCGTCGTCCTCACTAGAATATCGCAACTCCGGCAAGGCTCCTTAAAATAATCCGGGTAGAAAATACGTGGTATGCACATGAAATCGTGATTTCAGTTGAACTATATTGCCATAAAATATTTTTATTACGATGCATTCATGTGATAAAATTCACGATTCATCGAACAAATATTGTCGCATCCGAAAGCAATTGGAGGAACACCTGTCCACCGCTCGCTTTTTTTGAATTCTTATTCAAGGATAATTGGGCACGCTATCGTGGCGTGCGGCGCTAACCTCTTCGACGCTTCTCAATCCGTAATTTTCACGCGGTTAACTTCCAAATTTATTCATTGCTTTCCGCCTCTAGGCACCCCCCTTCCAATTTCCCAAGATGTATAAGATTTTTACCACTTCCCATTTCGCCTCAAAATACGACCGTTGAGCGTTTTCTTCCTTTTTGTTTTCCCCAGGTTAACATCTTCGCTCGCCCTTCTTCGGTTAGCAAAAGGTTGTGGAAGCGCTCATCGATGTCAGCGTACCAGTCGAATCCCATCGATGTTATCTCAGCTGAATAGAGATTATCTTCGTAATCGGTCGGAATGTCGTGTCTCTTGCATATATATCGAGTCCGTGAGAGAATTGCAATTCGCTATCACCTTGCGGATACCCTTATCGAATAAAATATCAGCAAACAAATCTTTCACACCGTTTGGATGCAAGACATCGAATTCGGGGTTTGGGTAGTACGTAGCCCTAAATCTTGTTTGCAAATGAATGCATGCACATTACAATCTGCAAGCCTCGTGGTCGTGCGAAAGGGCACATGCCTAGAATTATTTAATACGATCGAGTTTACTTTGGGACGTGCTTGGAAAAGGATAAGGCAGATTAGAGCAAGCCGTGTACATAACAAATGTTACGGCGTTTATAATCTTGGTCTTTTTATGATCGCTTTGTGTAGTGGGAGGTGGGGGAATGCAAACATGTTAAGTCTGTAGGGTTTAGGGTGATTTTGTACGTAGATTCGACGAGTTAATACTCGAGAAGGGTTTTGAATTCATCCCATTCAGTTCTGATATCACTTCTAAGGATTTTTTTAAGGAGTTCAATTTTTTGTGCGACAAAATGAATTAATCTTATGGAAAATAGCCGTAGGTTTTTATCAAATTGGATGTGTCATATTAATTACATAAAAAAATATTGTGAAGAAATGGTATTGTGTGTCGGAATAGTGAGTAGTCCTATTAGTAGCAGTTTTTATGGCAGGCGACTGATAACTAAAGTCATGCGCCATTAGGGATGGATGGGAAATGAAGGGTGGAGAGAAACCCGGCGTCGGCATGAACCTACTCTTGTCGAAAGGCGCCAAGGGGTTCATAGTTTAACGATCCATCCGACGGACGTAGTACTCACTCAAAGTGCTCTCCACAAAGCACCTCAAATAGGGATCGGGATATCACTGTAAAATATTTGTTGTCTCCTGGATTTGAACCCGTACCATCCCGATCCCCAGGGTAGTCATGAACGTTAAAACTTAATAATGAGATGGGGCTCATTTAAAGAGAATGGTGTAGCGTAATTCCATTTCACAATGCAATGTAGTCGATCAATTTGCGCATTTATGTCTACAATTTCTGTAAAAATCTCTGTACCATGGAACTAGCGTTACCGTTTCCACTTTTTCCTCTTTCTCACATGGGTTTGGTTTGCAATTTGAGCAAACATAAATCTACGAACAACTGCGCTGAACAAAGGTCTCACTGGCTTTGATGTCCATGAGTAAACATTTCCGACATATTTTTTGCATATGCGTCGAGTGTTGCTTCCTCCCGCGTGTCGGTGACGCAGATACCATTTGTGGCGAATTGTCGGCAAAAATTTTCGCGAGTGCGTGCGAGATTCCATTTTAATGTTCAAATGTGCGAGTGATGTTCGATCGATCTCCGTCCACGCGAGCCGTCTGGAGTGAGCCCCTCCCGGATCGTTGCGTGCGGCCTCCCCCCCGGGGGGGGGGGGCACCTTCGACACAGGGAAATACCGCCTTCCCAGAGAGCGGACCCGTCTCCTGCTTCCGCCTCGTGTTGAAGGCTCCGCAACCGACGTCACTTGCTCCTGCCGTCCCCTAAATTCGAGTCTCTCTCTCTCTCCTTTGAACTCCAAAAACTATTTATCCTCGGGGAACGTGAAAGTCGGGGTTCGAGATTCGTTAGTCATGCGCCTATCCCTCCCTCTAAGTTTGTCAAAGTGGGCGCAGTGTCGCGATCGTCGTTGCTACACGGGAACATTTTGTGCCTGGTTCAATTAAAATAATCCCACCAGGCTTTACTTTTCACGGTTTTACGATACGAGCATTTTTTAGCCTTGCTCATCTCTCGAGAACCTCTTGAATGTGTGTTTTCGCGAACTCCTTGGCCAATCAGTTTCGGACATTTAGCTATTTTACTTCGCTTTTGGGGAGAATTGCCGTAGTGAGACATGTTCATATAATGCAATATAACCCTCGTATTTTATCGGCACACATGCAGTAATGGACAAATCTTACAGTCTCAGTTGAAGAAAGTATACACTTGCAAATTCGTAGAAAACTTAGGGGTATGATATTAATGACGGAAAACTCAAGTTATACCAGTCATATGATAGTCTCACGTAAGCCGACTGCTATGAATTTCATTTCGCTCAAATAGCAGCTGTTAAGTAATTAAAAGTTTTTAAAAAAATTAGAGCCTTGTAAGGATTACTAGGAATAGCTAGTTTCATAGTAATGCAGGAATTTCAGTTTGAAGAAATCATCCATTCGGGATAGAGAGCTTTCCAGAGTATTTCAAAAAGATATACTTACTGTAGAAGTTTTGAATTTTATACCAGAAGGAGACTTCACATGTTAACAACACGTGGTTGTAAGAATACGACAGACCCAAAGTCGGTGGAAAATAATAACCGCAATAATTAAATGCAGGAGAATTCATTACTTGCCTCTTTTCCGTTGGTCGAAGTCCCGCACACTTTCTTCCGTTCGGCTTCAATTTAGTGCTTGTCTTGAAAAATGTAATTTTGCGAGTTTATTTAAAAACCTATTCGCCATTTAAGTCCTCAAAGTGCTTGCCTGCGGAACAACCTGCAGTTAAGTCCTGCCTTTGGTGCGACACGTAAAAATAAATGCCCATACATGCATGCTATAAAGACATCCTGGGGCTCGTCATTTTGAGCATATCTATTTCAAATCCGAAGGAATCCATCTTTTATTTGTGAAAGATTGAATATGTTAACGACTTCATCTCAGTAGAAATAAAGGCATTACCTATCCCTAGAAAGACTCGACAACAAATGTTTTTGGTCGTATCGTTAGAGGCATTAGTTTTGTGTTAAGCTCCTGGGGAGTTAAAATATTCTATTATTTGGTGCAATTCATACCGCTAATGGTGTATTTTATCTACACCCTTGTGAAAAAAACCGAAAAGCAACTTTCCCAAATATCGACGTCAAAGTTTTTGTGTAATTGATACATTTCATAAGTATAAGTTTTTGGTAATTAGGTTTTGTCGTTGGTGATTGGAAAGTAAGAAATGTGACTACGTTTGTAGTATTGAACAAGTACAGTTAAGATTTTCTAATATTCATTTGATTACCCGTGTAAGGTAATTGACTCCTATAGGAAGTTGATGTTTTGAGTCTGTTTAAGCGTATCATTATTCAGTGTTAATACGCACTTACCTGTTCAGCATACGTGGAAATAGTTGCTGTACTTTTAAGAATATATCGAGGAAAGGGGTGAAAACGGTGACATTGTATGTACGGTATTTCGCCATAACATCTTGTTCCTTTAAAGCCCCCGTTGTATTTCAGAATGTAAGAGGACGTCTCGGTAGCTTAAATGGCTAATTCCGGGCATCCGGGTTCGAATCCCGGTCAAGGCGAATAATTTTTTTACATTTTGAAATTATTGCATTGTTCCCTGGATATATTAGGAACATGCGCAACTCTTTGGAGGTTGAGGTGATTCACGAGAATTATCGTGGTTATAATCACTCTCTCTCTTTGCACACATAGTTTGCTCCATTCCATTAGCGCCGGGATATCAATATAGTCATATTTATCGGCGCAAATGAAATTATGCCCGCGTTTAGTCGTGACGCTTTCACATTCAGCTCCCCCCTTTTCGTATGGCGGGACGTGTATTCTTCTTCTGCTGCTGATGGCCCCGATCCGGAGCCGCAGCCTTCCCTCGGCTGGCGCGCGGGGTGCATTAATGCGCGGGAGCGACCCGAGGGGGGTCTGGCGGTGTGCGGCGATGAATAAAGAACGGTCCCCGGGGGGAGGAGTGTCGGTCGCTGTGCGAGGGGATATCTTTTTGACCGGAGACGGTGCCTCCCCACCGCTGTCGTCTGCACCCCTGACTCACCCGCAAGCCCCGGCGGCGGAAAGCGGCGCCGCCACCTATCGACCAGGGTGATCGGCCTCCTCCACGACGCTTTAAGAGACCCCACCCCTCACTCAACCGTGATCCCGACCTTTATTTAAGACGATCAAAAACGGCATACGTCCTCTGATGTCTTTTTTTCAATTAAGATAACATCATAAAACACATTGAAACTTGTCAAAGGCGGAATCTCAAGGAACCACGCAGTAATTCTGAAATGGGCAAATTTTCCATTTTCAAGAGTTCAACGAGTGGCCACGGATATTTTTAAGCAGAATATGAGCAACTGTAACTAAATTTGTAGCAATTAAATTATTTTTCTTCGTAAGTTCAGTTCATCAAAAGTAGTAAGCTATTTCAATGAAAGGGATTCAGGACTAGAGGTGGTGTTGACACGTTGATTATAAGGGACTGCCATAGTCTCAATCTCGCCCGAATAAAGCCGCGTTATTATGATTAAATTCCAACCGGACTGTGTAAAATAGATGTCTCCATGAAGTTTTATTTCCGCCGCTTGCAGATTCTGATACAATTTTAGAAGTGTCACACGCAATGCTTTCCGTCTCCTTTGTTCAGGTTCCGAAATGTTTGGCATTCATTAAAGGTATGAAGGAGGCAAAAGAAATTGGAAATTCGAATTCGTACAAAATCACCTCAAACTATTACGTTTGCGCAAGGTAAATATTTGACGGCTGGAAACCATGAAGCCAGCGTTGAATATGATGTCCGTTTAAAATATGGGGTTGGAACGTAGGACCACGGTTTGGAAATGTAAACTTTGAAGGAAAACGTGTTGCTCGAGATCAAGGCCGAAGACTGCTTTGAGGAAGATGGGAAAACGGAGAGTAAAATGTGAATTATTAAATTTCGTTGGGAACATTTAAACCGTATGCTTGTCTAAATGAACCACGTAAAAAAGAGAAAAGTCCATTGGAAGATTTACGAGACATTTAAGAACGTTACCTGGTGACACATGAGGGGGAAGGTGAGGAAAATGAGGGAACGAACAAGATAGAGCTGAGGAAGGTAGGGATGATGATCAATACAAATCAACAGATACACAGGGATGGGTTGAGGGGCGGGTTGGGTCGGAATATGCCATTCTACTCTCGTGCTATCTCGATTGATAGTGTGGCACAGATTTCTCCAGTAACTTGTATGAAAATTCATCATTTACTCTATTTGTCTTTTTTGTAAATAAAATTTCCATCTCTGCGGACACGGTCTGGCGTGCCACTGACCCAGCACCCCCGTCGACACAATACCCATGTCTCAAGCCTGGGACTCTAACCCACGACCTATGGGTTATCGGGCGGTACGCTACCCACTTGACTTACTCGCCCGTAATTAGTTTTGCGTTGTTTTAATACTTATCCCGTGGTGTGTTTAACAAATGGGCGATTGCAATTTTGAGAAATGATGTGAAAGGGTACGCTACAGAGGCAGTGAAAGTGGCGGAAGTGATGTCTCCAGTTCGTCCCCGCGTACTGTTTTATCGTACGGACTCCACCGAGGGAATAATAACGTCTTCACATTTGGTGTCACCCGTCATATCGTGTTCCTTCGTGTGGTTTCAGTTTTACTTGTGAATCAACCACGCTCTGAGGTTCCGAAGCTCGGCCAAAATTCTTTGCCGCATTACCATTCTGCATCCGAGATTATAAACATATTCCCGGGTCGCAAAATTTCCAGAGTTCATATTTTTAGCACGATAGAAAGGAACGAAATTGCTGACTTTCATGTTTGTAGCATAGAATTGCGGTTTAGATAACTTATCGTTTCGCCCGAATTAAGACTTTATTTATCTATCATTGTGGAGTGAATACGTTATCCTACGCGGTATGTTGCTGCCTTATATACCTTATTTGTTCATCGAGCATAAAGTTTGACTTTTTTTGAAGTTCTCCCTGCTGAAAGCGTTCTTGGAATGAGTAGCTGCTTAAAAGAGTATTTTCCCCTCAATGTAAAGGTTTTTCATTCCCGTGTATATGTTGTCCAGCCCAAGTGTAGAAATAGAATTGGGTTTATTCGCATAAAGTGTATATTTTTCCATTAATCAAGTCACTAAAATTTAAGAAATCTAATCCTGGTGGCAGGATTCTTGACTCTTGATAAAACAACTTTTGTATGTTTCCTTGTGAGAAATAAACACACGTGTCTTGAACTCTGGGATCTATGTTTAGTCGACATATTTTGTATAAAATGCTGTCATTTCACGTCAAAATTTCTTTCTTTCTTCCAGAGTGCACAAAATCGTCTGCTGATAAAAAATGGCAAGGTTGTGAACGACAATGAAATGGTGGATACGGATGTCTACATTGAGGATGGAATTATCAAGTAAGTTGTTTTAAGTTAATGTTAAAGTTATGAAGCCATCTGGTGTTCTGCATATTGTATTTATGTGAATAATACCTCCATTTCATCAGAATATTTGGCTGCTCGGTGTTATATTGAAATCCCTTCTCCATCTCGAAATCCCTTTAAAAATGAATCAGTAATAGTGACTGTTTCATGGAAGTTCAAACTGTCATGGGATAGCTTCATGATGGGAATATGGAACCCTGAGTGTTAAGGGTATGCTCAGCTTCTCGAGAGTCTACCCCCCAATAGCCTCGCCCCGGGTTTGGTAGGGTCGGGTAGACTCTCTGAGTGGAAGGAGGGACTCGGCTGGGGAAAGCCGGGCCAAGGAATTGAGCTGGTGGTCTCTCTCTGGGCAGGCGTATTCCTCGCGCAATCGCGTATCGGCACTAAATCACTCGATGTCCCTCCCCGTCTCCCCAGTAGAGTCGTGCAAGATATGAATTTGAAGCGTCGCAATGCGGTGCAAACGGAAGATCGCAAAAGTATCGATGTAGTCACCCTGAAAAACAAGGGTGTGACATCATTTTTCATGCAGAACATGCCTTACACCATAGCATCGAGTTTGCACTAAGACTATACAATGTGGCTTCACGTTACAATATGTTAATTTATGTCTACATCCATGACTTCGCTTCCTTGTGAAACTTAGTCGATTTTCTCCATAACGATTTTGCGCTACCACTATTGATACTTGGAGCAGAATATCTCAAATGCCAAATAGCTGTTTGGTGAATCGGTGCTGTAATTCATTTTTCATTACCAACGATATCTATTGATTGTAAAACCGCATTATTTTTGCTCCATCGCATTAGGTAATATATCCACTTATCCCCGTTTTATCCAAAGCGATACCTGCATTTCCTGTTCATTTCTTAAGTCCCCCCAACTCGAGAACTTTTCCCGATTTCAGACCCGAAGTTATAGTTGGGAAACAGGGCCCCCGTCCCCTCGAAACATGCTCATCGGAAGGAGCTAGGCCATCGTATTCTTGCGATTTCGTGGATGGGACGGGTGGACGGTTTGGGACTGCTGGGTGGGTTTGCAAAAGAGACGGATCGCCGCCGTGGGGTTAGTTAGGAAGAGTGGTAAGGGTACCCGACTGGTAACAAAAGACTTTATGGCGAGGAACATGAAGTATGGTTTCGCATCTTCTAAACTGTAGTTTTTCTCTAGCGAAGTAGAAAATAAAAGTCTTAATGTGTAAGTTTTGTCTACTTTAGTCTAATCTACTTGCTATCAAACATAGGTTTTCTTAGAAATGTTACTTTTGGACATTATTCCCATGATTCTTTAAAATAATTCATTTTCCTACTTATGTTTCATAATTCATTTGTGAATCTCATTATGGCTCTTGGTATTTGTTTTTAGAGAGATGGGGCGGAATCTCACTATTCCAGGTGGATCCCGGATAATTGATGCAAGGGGAAAATATGTAATACCAGGCAAGTACAGTCCATGGAGATAAACAGCCCCTTTCTTGTATGATTCTCTAAGTTTAAAATTTTTTTCACTTTTACACGATTTTTGTCACCTATGCAAAAGTTGAATGCTAATGATCACCTTTTTTAATATAATTTTATTGATGTGATAACATTTTTGCAAAAAATCCATCTGTGAATGATTTACTTCAAATGATAATTTAGACCTTTTTATCATTCTGGTTTCAACATGATCCCTCACTTTTAAATGATATTTTGCATATTGCCGTGCTTAAATTGTTCTTCTATTTCATGAATATACTCATTTATACATGTAGCTTACTATTTATATAGTTAGCCCACTCATTAAATTTTGTTGCTATCGAGTGGTTCAAATACTAACAAAATGTCATAGAAAACTCTTTTAAGTGTTGTACATTTGAACTTCTACCAAGAAAATTAATATAATCATTTTAAGCTATTTTAGGCAATGAATTATGTTTTCTCTGTTGATCTTATTATTGCTGGTAATCATAAGACTGTGTCAATGCTAAAGTATTTATAAATGTATATTTGATTCTAAATTTGTTGTACCTTAAAGTATATTCTCAACTTCTTAGGTGGAATTGACACTCACACTCATATGGAGGCTGAACTGATGGGAGCAAAATCTGTTGATGACTTTTACCAGGGTACAAAAGCTGCCATAGCTGGGGGAACTACAATGATAAGTAAGCAGTTATAAATGTTTTCATATTTGGTAGTTTAAAGATCTATTTTCTGAGAGTTATGTGCCTGGAATTATTCCTTTTTGGCATGGTTGTTATAGTTGTATTTGAAGTTGATGAATCTGTTTTTTTCCTTCCCAGTGGATTTTGTTATACCAGCTAAAGGAGAATCACTGATTGAAGCCTATGACAAATGGAGAGGTTTAGCTGATGAAAAAGTTTGCTGTGATTATGCTCTGCATGTTGCAGTTACGTGGTGGTCTGATAAAGTATGTCATTCATCCGAACTTAGCAAACTCATAAGATTTTGAATATGTGTTAATAAATGTAACTTTTTTCAGGTGAAGGAAGAGATGGCACTTTTATGCAAAGAAAATGGTATTAATTCCTTCAAAATGTTCATGGCATACAAAGATGTTCTCATGCTTGAAGATACAGAGCTTTATGAAGTGTTTGAGACCTGCAGAGAATTGGGGGCCATCGCACAAGTTCATGCTGAAAATGGTAGCATAATTGCTGAGGTAATGCAGAGAAATAGTCTGGTATCCTGAATATCTTAATTCCTATGATTTGAAAACATATCAATGTAAAGAAGTGTTAATAGAACATAGCAAGCAGTTATTCTGCCGGGAAATATTTCTAGCTTTTTATGAACTAAACTCATGGGTTGTATATACAAGTAAATTGATCACAAGAGTGAGTGGAATTATTTTGGGGTCTCTGTTAATGAATGCCCCCTCACATCTAAAGATGCAGATTAGTATTTAAGAATTACAAATACCTATATGATAGTAGTTGGAAAAACTCCTAAGGTAGGGCAATAAGTATTTCAGTTGAACAATTGCATGCTATTTGTCATACATTTGGGAATTGAGATATTCATAATTTTTTAAATATATAGTATTGATGTAAAATATTTATCAATCTTTATTTTTCTGTTGGACCTCAGAATACCAGGAAACTCTTGGCTGCTGGTGTCACTGGACCAGAGGGCCATGCCCTCTCAAGACCCGAGGAAGTAGAGGAAGAGGCAGTTCATAGAGCAGCTATGATAGCTGGACAAGTATGTTAACATGAATGAATGACCCCATGGTAGTCTGTCTACATGTCATGTTTATAAATTGTAGGGTGCATACGAAAAAGATACAAAAGTCTGTTACCAACTTTACGCAAAAGAGGAATAAGTTCATTTTCCAGTTCTGAATGCTAAGTTCAAATGGCAAAAGTGATCATGATTCATTTTTATTTCTCCCTTATAATAATGTAGTAATACCTTGAAGTAATCAAAATTTGATATTTGAAATTCATTGTTGTACGTTCCAATTTCAAGACTTCAATTTCATTAATAAATTAAATGATTTTAGGCACTTTTGAATGGAAGTAAGAAATATTTGAGTATTTTCAAATTTTAACTAATTCTTAATATGAAATGTTAGAAAGTTCACAAACATAGAATATTTCTTTTTTAGAATGGTAAATAAATGCATTTCGTAATCATTACTTATGCTTCTAAATGGTTATCCATATATGCACTGTATTCATGGGAAAAACCACTGCCTTTGTCATTTAAAAGGGTGGGTTGAAAGTATGTATTTCTTGACATCACTTTTAAGGCATTACTTTTTACAGTGCAGTCTAAAGAGTTCAATACATTTCTCAATAGTTGTTGGGGAAGAGTAATGTGACATTAACTAAGAGAGCAAGATTTAGTCAAAAACCATGTGACATGTATGGATGACCCCGCTCAAAATTAATGATTTATTTTTTAATAATAGCTTTCTTCTGTACTAGCTCAGCTCTTCAGTGTATTGCACTGTAACATAAGCATTTTGTTGATTTAACTTTTTGGTGTTATATTAATTTTGAAATGAAAGTATATTTACAAAACAGAAATCTTATTTAGACTTAATAATTGAATCTTATCACTCAACTTCTAAGTTTACATGTAAAACTAACTCTTTCTTAATATTCTTAAATGCACTTATGCTCTATTAGGGGTGCATTTCTGATGGCATCATCGTTCAATGTAAGTATTAATAATTTTGACTAAAATATATCAGCCTTACTCCTTGTAATGGATAGTATTTTAGGTAGTAGACAGATTACTGGAATGTGACAGTTTAATCATTTCTTACTCGTAAATAATTCAGAGTCATGGGAATTTTGTTGCTGAGGCTTTAGATCAAAGAATTCAATCCAGGCAGCCTTTGCTCATTGCTTTTTAAAATTAATAAAAAATGAAGAAGAAAATAATGCTGTGTAGTTACTTCCCAAGACATAACTTTCTGAAAGAAAATTAGCATTTCGAGACATAATGTGATTCTCCAAGGTGCTGTCATATATTTTTATAGACTGTTTATATGTACAATCATTACTAAAAAAACTTGAATTATGGTCAGTGATATTCATTAAGTCAATACATCTTAGTAGTCAATAGGTTTAGAAGTGAATTATCATTGTCCTTTTGATGTATTTTACCACTACAGACGGGTATCATTTACACTGCAACTTGTTGAAAAACAGAAGTTGTATTTCATTGTTGTCAGGAGCATGATTACCATTTGATTGCCTTCAATGCAATCGAACTCTGAAATTTGAGATTGTTTTTGGGTTGAGCATCATTTAGTGTGATTGATGGCTATTAATCATTTGTACATAAATAGTAATTTGTTCATCCATAATAGTTCTACAGGGTGCGGCAACTTATTTGCATTTGAAAAAAGGAAGTTCTGTTGCCACACCCTGAACTTGGGATAGTAAACATTAGAGGCTGGGGGTCCACATAAAAGTGAGTGTACCCTGCCCATCCGCACCAACTGTATTGTAATCATGTCTTCCTTTCCAATGAACTGCATTGAAATGGATCTGAATTATGCAAAGGCGGCCTGAATAAGTTTTGTTTTCTTTGGTCTGAAGAAAAACATTTTCAAATACCTTTTATGCCTGTTCGATTGTTAGATCACATTCAAGATAGTGGATGTTCCTAATTACTTCAATTGAGGTGAATGTTGTAGCTGCAAAATTCTGGGCTGATTTGCTTTTGGATTATTTTTTGTTAATCAGACTGTTCATAGTTGTGCCCTCTTGTGCACCTGAAGGTCAATCCCCTTTGTGGCCTTAATGCTTGAGTGAATGGTACTGCTCTTGGCCTGACTGCTCCATTAATGAAAAATGCATTCAATTCACATGGACCATGTTTGTGTGGCTTGATTCCTAGTTAGTACCCGGAAGATTGTTATTATGCCTGGTTTGCCACACCTCATGTATGCCTTTCAATTTCCCATCTGCATGTCATATCACTTACATAGAGCACTTAACCTTGTTGCTGAATTTCTTACCATGGAGCATGGCAAGAATTAGAAATTTTCAAAATCAATGGGAAGAAATTTAATAATCATTCCAATCTGGTAGTTTATGTATTAAAAGTATTCTATTTAAATTTTATATTATTTTTAACTCCAAAAAATAATTTGGTACAATAGTTTGTATGTTAAAAAAGTCATGAATTATTTCCTTACAAATGTTTTTAATGGAAAAATCTGTTCGTTAATTCATAAAACTTTCTGTTTTTAGTACTTTTATTCCAGTGGGGTACAGCTTAGTGGGACCAACCTACATAGTCATTGAAGACTTAGAGAAATATTAAAATTGATTTTAGGCTTAAAAATATCACATCATACATGTTTTTTAATTTTTATAGAACAGAATATTCATTTGCTCATGATTAATTTTATCACTCAAATACTGTTAAAACTAGCAATTGAAAACATTGGAAATAAAATTCAGAATTTGAGAGTGTGCTAATGTGAGAGATTATTTTCTCTTAGTTTTTTATCAAGTGTTATTTTTGTAACTGGATTGATCTAAAAGCTTTTGTTTGACAAAAATGTTGCATTCAAACAGAAATATCTTATAGAAGATAAAAGTTTGATGTGTATTTAGTCTTGATGGCATCTCCTCTGAAAAGAGCCCACATACTTTTTACATTTCCCTGATATTATTCTGAGAAATTCTCAAAAAACTCCAGATCATGCCTCGTGAGGATTCTATAGGTTTGCATCCTCTTATTCCATGATTTATTAAGAGTTAGCAATGCTGATAATTTTGTTCCCTTTTTTTTTCGGCAATATTAGTTACGTGTCCAAATACTCATGACCCACTACCTAAATTTTGTAAACCTAGTGCAACTAAACATGAAAACTGCATCTCTATTTATGGATGCATCTTCAACCTGAGTGCAACTAATGAGATGGTTCTAAACATGTTTATCTTCTTTTCATAAAAATTTTCGACTGAGGCTTAGATCTTTAAGTTTTGCATTTATATATTCCACCAGATCTGATCATATTGGTCATGTGTGTTCAAATATTTACAACTTGGTTAAATCCATCAAATTGAATTTCTTTGAAAAACAACGTGATAATTGATTTTTTCCTATTTTACTATCACTGGCAAGTATTTTAAAACATATACTTAATGCACTAGCCAGATAAAAAAAGATTAAAATTAAAACTTTTGGAGGATGACTGAATGAGACCAGTCCACAGTGCAAGTATAGTGTGGTTGCCTTCACTCTCATGGAATCATAGAAATAATAATTGGAAAGTGATCTGAATGAAGAATTTTTGGCCCAACTATTGCAGGGAATAAGGATGGTACGGAATTGGGAAAATATTTGATTTTGTATCTGTTATGCTGAGATAGATATATTTAAGTTTGTGGCATGAGTGGCTAGGGGGCCATTAATTGAAAAAAAACACATAAGTTTAAGACTGCATCTAGCACCATTAAATAGCAGTTATCTATTACGTCCCATTAGGATTTAAAGATGGCACATTCCAAGAATAAAGGGGTTCAAGGTAATAGTGTGCTCAGATCACAAAAACCTTTCTGTAAACAGTTTTTTACAAGCTATTTGAAAGAGGTTTGCATTGAGGTAAAAATTGACAATGGATAAAATGAATAAGCTTATCATAAGAAATTTGAATAAATGGATTACTAAACTAGAATTTCTGATTTTACATATGTGTGTAAATTATTTGTGTGAAAAAGAGAATTCAAATATATATATTTTTAGATATAAATATAGATAATCTGGTTGTCTGAATAGAAAAATTTATTGTGTATAGTATTTTTTTTTTCAAATTGTATTAAACTGAAATTTATTATGTCGCTTGAGCAAAAACATTTACAATTTAGGTTTTTTTTCTTTACAGTTTCTATTATGATTACACTTATCCACTGTGCTCAGATAATGCAACCATTTGTTAATCCACCCTCCGTGGTTTGGTTTTCACCCTTTGATTCACCTCCAACATTTTTTTTCCAATGTGGTTACATTTTAGTAATTTGCACTTACATTGTATTCCATCACTTATTTCAGCTCTGCCTTTAGCAGTTTAGTGCCCCTAACCTTTCCATCGGAATGTTTTCCCTTTATTTCTATGGCATGGCATGGCTTTTTTGTAGGTAAAATGCCCTCTCTATGTTGTGCACGTTATGAGCAAATCTGCAGCTGATGCTGTTACCAATGCAAGGAGGAAAGGCCTTGTAGTATACGGAGAGCCCATAGCTGCATCCTTAGGCACTGATGGAACACATATTAAGCATGATTGCTGGAGACATGCTGCTGGGCATTTAATGAGTCCACCCATTAGGTCAGACCCAACAACTCCTGAATATCTAATGGAAATGCTGGCAAGGTAAGTATTTTGTTTCAATACTCATTTTGTTCAGTCATCTGTACCACTCCATAAGCAGGCTGGTAAAAAGAAATTGAAGTAAAGATATGTATTGTCTATCTTACTTGAAAAGAAATGATCTAGCTTTATAGCCTGGTACAAATGCTGATCAAATATGTAAAATTAATGGTGGGATAGGAATTTTGTTCAACATGTTTTCACTGTGGTAAGAAAAATGCTTATGATTCTGCTGACTGGAAGAGCTTATCAAATATTTGTGATGTGCTGAGGGGCAAGTGTAAATGAAAATGACTAGTTCATGGCTGATATTCAAATATCTAATTTTCTGTTAATGTTTTTACCATCAATTTGTGAGCAGCAGAAGTTTACGCTGGCTCTCCCTGGTCTTAGACTGTCATGAAGAAGAGAACGAAAATTCTTGGAACAATACCAAAATTGTAGCGTGTAAAATAAGAAGAGTGAAAAAATCTGATACAGTGGTGATAGGGTTTGGTAGGGAAATCAAACTGATGCCATTAAACTCGTGGCTCAGTCAAATGCTGCAACCAGTTAAAATTCCTGACTGACACTTTAAGAGTCACTTTTGAAACTCATGGGAATTTTTCTATGGAGTGTGTTCATTGTATTATAGTGCCTTAAGGAAGACAGTCGTAGCCTAAATGAAAAATATCTTTAAACATCATTTGGATGCAATAATTATGTGAATAAAATTATTATTTGAAATCAAATTTAATAACAGTATGTGATATTGAAATGTCATGGAAGTAAACATCGGTGACATTTAATATATTAATATGTAATTTTTTTTATTAAGATTCTTATTCTCTTATATTCCTTCACGTACAGCTCCGCAGGATTAAGGTTTTATATGTACAGAAGCATATCTAGGAATCCATTATTTTTCAAACTATATTTTAAAATTTCTGAAATATCTTCGCTATTGGTGTAAGACAGAGTTTAAGACAACATTTTTCGAAGTCAGTGTAAGAGTTGCATGTCAGTGAAGAAAATATGGTGGTGTGGCATGAAAGTTAAATTGTCAGGGCATAATATCATATCTCAACGTACATTTTAGAGAGTGGTAAGATGATATGTGGTCAACATTGATGTCTTCAGAAAGGAATTTGGGAGAGAGTGATCAGTAAAGTGTTAGACAGGAGAGAAGAACATCAAACTTAGTGGGCTGGGATGAAAGCTTCATTATGATGGTTTCCAATTACTAAACTTTCTCACCGAAAGCATTAGAATTTTGCACTAATGTGTAAAAGATACATTACTGTCATATTTGACCCAGACTAGGTCGGGATATCCATCTTTCCCTCCTCTCCCAAATTAATATCAGAAGTCAGTTCTCAGCAATACATATGGGGTCAGATGTTGGTGGTTGGAAGATCAGCTGTCTCTCCATGGTCCTCATGCATTAAGTATAATAATTGAAACAAATACAAAGTATTTTTTATGAAAAACTTAACTCACTTTATAAATCATTTCATTGTTCTTTTCATTTCCATGTTTTAGGCACAGTTTTCTGTAGTAGATTATCAAGTCCACCTCATGTTTCCAAGTTGTCTTGTACTAACCAGCTTATTAAAAAGTATGGCCTTTGATCGTATAGATTATAGAATATCACTATTGATACCAGGATTTCTTTTTTTGCCTATTACGATTTGCAGATGCATTTAGATAACTTGTCATTTTCCTTATCACTTGCTTTCCTCTTGGTTTATTAGACTGGTCTGTGTGTTTGTGTGTATGCATGTGTGTATGCGTGTATGTATGTGTGTGTGTGTGTATGGGTGTGGTAAGCATTAGGAGAGTATTGATGTATTTGTTAGGTTTGTGTGTAAAGCATCGAGAAAAGAAGCATATGTGTTGCGAATTGGGTGGGATTTCCTCTCGTCAGGTCAACTGCCCACTCTATGTGGTGCGAGTAATGGGCAAGCCTGCCGGTGATGCGATTGGGGCTAAACACTCTAAGGGCGTGGTGATATTTGGAGAGACATTGGCCTCCGCTCTGGGCACAGATGGCAGAATGTACTGGAATTCATGCTGGAGGCACGCGGCTGCTCATGTCACGAGCCCTCCCCTGCGCCCTGACCCCACAACCCCAGTGCATTTAATGAAGCTACTTGCATCGTAAGTGCCCAGCTCCATAATACATCATTCATTGGTCACAGATTTCAGAGGTCAGGATCCTTGGCAGAGGGCTTACCTAAGGTCCGTGGGAATATTGTGAACTCTTGCAATGGTAGCTGATAGCCTTTCACAGACAATGAAAGCAATGGCTAATGCTTTTAAAAAGAATAATCTGCCAGTCAAGGTAGGTGTTTGGTAGATCCACTACCTAAGCAAGGCTACCTTCCTAAGCCCCACCTAAGATGATACTAAATAAATACTCATAAATTCTGCATTATGATAAACTTTTTTGACCACATAATTCCCACAATAAACTTTTTGGACTGCATGAAATTCCCATCTACCTTCTTTCTGTCCAATATGCTTATTTTGTTTTGTGTTTATCTCATTTGACCAACATACTCCACTTCACCAGTGTCCCAACAATCCATGGTTCCTCTTCCCCCACTATACTACTATCCATTCCGCTTTACACTCACTGAACCAATCCTCCAATCTACGCCCATCTTTTTTTCCCAGTAATTAAGCTTGAAAGCTGCACCATAACACCCTTCATAAACTCAATAGCAACTGACTTGGCTTCATGAAAATTCATCTTGAAGACTGAGGAAAACCAGGTAATTTTTCACTCAATTTCAATTTATGTGCATCTATTTTCAATCCATAGAATGTGATGCAACACGTTGAAAATAGTTTCACCCAAAATGTAGAATCACCTGTTGCTTCTCTGTCTTTAATTATGCCCCATATTAAAATATTTACTCCTCCGTTCTCTGCATCCACAATTATATGGTCCCTGTCATCAACTCCCATTTTCCTGCCTCAATAGCCTCTCCACCGTATGTACTTCTCTCTACAATGTTCCCACTGCTCCACCCTCCATGCATTGAAACAACTTCAAAGTAGGTGGACTGCTCCACCCAATCCAGCTGATGGCCCAAAACCAGTGCCATTTCAACCAGAAAACTAGAAAATTTCACTACTTTTGTTCTTCACTCACTCTCTTCCCAAAGCCATCACACTGGTCCTGAAATGCACCCAGCAGCAATCTCGGGGAAAAACAGCTAATTAAAGCCTCATTATCCAACAACCATGCATCCAACCAGCAACCATCAATTCAATTTACACTATGAATCCCCTATAATTAGAGAATGTTAAGTGGCCAACTTTGATCTTTTAATTTAGTTGCATTTGTATGAAATGAAAAGAGAAGAGTTAAGTGCAACAACCTACACTTTTTGCGATTCTCCCTGTATCTGTGTAACAAGAACAACGTGAAAAATAAAGTACAGTCATGTTCTTTCTGACACAGCATAAGTGTAAAGGATTTTGTGGTCAGTGCCTGCTTTGCTGAAAATTATGAATGAATTTCATAACCCGGTAAAAGTAAACATTTAGTCAAATCTCTGAATAATCTGGAATGAAACATCGAGAGGGTAATTTTTATCCCAGCATCATTTTGCCCTTAGAAGGCATGTGGAGGAGATCCATTTGTTTGTCTTAAGAGCAGAGCCATTTATAGTCTGTTTTGTGCACCATCACACTTTAAAATCTCATATATGCTAGGTAGGAATATGATAGGAAAATTTAAATTTATGTACGTATGAAAAATGGATATAGCCATTTTAAAACCAGATAAGGAACCTCCCATGTTGTAAAAGCTGAAGGCTTCCTTGCCCTCTGGGCATGCTGAATGGGAAAGTGTTAATTTGTCATCATGTGACCACTAGCTTATTCTACTTAAACTCAATCTAGAACAGACCAAAAAAGTGTGGTCTCATCAGTTCTTCAATTCAACAATCAAGTAACAGATCAACAGATTGACACCTTTGGCCTATTTTGAGTGCCTGAATGAAAATACCCCAATCTTGATTCTACTTGATTCAAGGTTTAATACCACTTGGAAATCAATGAGAATTTAGCTCTCAGTCATTGTAACTATGTTAATCATGGTTCGACTTATGGGAGAGTCACATACTCATCATGAAGGTGAACTAGGGAACTTGAGAGTCTCATCCAAAGGACATATATTACCAGGAGAAAATATTCTCTTTTATTGTGTAATGCCTTGATGGTCCTCTAATATGATTCAAATTGGAGAGTTCCTTGAAAGGCGAGAAGTGATTGAATGTTCAAAGTTTAATCAAATCTAGTTCCAGTTTTATGGTCCCAGCAGAGGAATAACTGGTTCTTGATCCCAGTGTTATCTTTTCCGGAAATTATTCCCTCACCCTAAAGACACATGCTCTCCCAACTTGGGTGTCTTAACCCGATTGTATTCAAGATATTAAATAAATGTTGGGAATCTCCCATGCATATCATCATACTTTCAAACAGTTTTCCTTAATTTAGTCAAGTACTCCTTTCATTGAAGCTTGAGCCAAGAGTGCAATTGAACCAAGTTAAGTAGACCTTGATCCTTTTTGATCATTAGGTTCTATCAGAGGAAACCCTCAAGCCAGCATCCAGCTCATGATATGGCTGTTCAAAGCACAGCCTTCAACCCTAGGCAGAGACAGTTTTGTTAGCATAGCATCTCTCATCCTAGTGTTGATGAATTGTATTCCCTGGTGTAATCTGATATCTTGATTTCAAATTTAGTTAGCCATTTTGGTATTTCTTGTTGGAGTTTATGGAGGCATAGCATAGATCAAGAAGTCTTCTTCAGGTCTGCAGTCATTTTTCTCAATTTCTTATGTCTGTAGAGATCTATCCAATTTCATCATAATTTGTGGACACTTCTAAAGTGTTCCAATAGTACCTTCATCTCATATTCATTAAGACTTATGGTTTCACTGTATTTAGATAAATTAATTGTTACATGGTCACCTTCATGTTTAAAAATGGGACCAGGTGCACTTAGTTTCTGCAAAATATAGATGTTTGTGTCCACTGTGATGACATTTTTTATGCTTACTCTTGGTGATTGGGTGTAGAAAAGAGGCCATCCTCGACTACTATGGCTGAATGACTGAGAAAATGTTTGACCACACTTTTGGTGATTTAACATACATTTTCTGACAATACTTTACCTCCTAGTAATTGAGTTTGGTTCAATCCTTAGGAAAAATGGCTTGCTGATACATTTTTTTTATTGGTCCCAACTCCTCTGCTAGGAAGTTTGAAATACTCTCAGAAAATATTATTTTAATCACTTGAAGCAATCCTAAAGAAAAATGATGTTACAGTCATTTTGGATCCTAATGACCAGTAGGTGTGCAAAATGCATGTTCCATTTAACTTGAGGATATCTTCCCCACAAAATACATTTTATTAGTTCCCAAACTTTCTGGTAACTCCTTTCAGAAGAATTATGCACAATAGCCAATATTTTTGGTATCTTAGGAAGCACTGTCATAGCCATAACATTACATGATTTAGGAGTTTGTTCCTTCCAGCATTCAATTTAAAAAGAGTAAGCATTTTCAAAGAATGTTTGACTTCTCTGCAAGTGACCGGGCAGTTTTGTACTACTCTGAATAAAGACCTAGATTTGGGTGGTTTACTGTGGTGGTCAAGGTTTTAATCATTTTAGGGCATCTCTTATCATGAAATGGTCTAATCATTTGCATGTAATTATTCCTTCAATATCTTTTTACACTGGCATTATCATTCAAACTATATGAGGATCATTTTTCACCATACTTAGGGTCATAACGAATTAAAGTTTTGTGAGCATGGAGAATTTTTCCAGTTATTTTCTGTGCTGCAGTTTTCCATAGTGTTATGGTAAAGCGTACGTTTGATGTGAATTATATGATAAGATATGCATTTGAATGTGCAAGTACCTTGAAAGGCAGCAAATAATATTTAATGATCGGAATAAATAAACCACCAGTGTTGGTTGATAATTATTTCATTTAAATCATTTGACTATTAAATTCCTCACCCTCTTCTGTGCTGCACCAAAATTCACATGCTATTTTCCACATTCAAATCGTTTATTAACTTGATCTATTGTGTATGCATTTTGGTAAAAATTAAATTTTGAAATGGAATTATTTGTTGATCGCAATATAAGTGAGTTTGATGCCAACAATGTGTTATTTCAATTTGATCTTGATGGAGACTGCCTCCATATTAGAATAAGTGCCCAGTTTTGATTAAATATTTTTTGGATATTATCAGTCCTAATTTAAGGTGCCTTATGAAGGAATACTTATATGGAAATAGTTTATTTTTTCTGTTTCAATGAAGACCTTGACTATTATTTTCTTAATTCTTCATTAATTTAGCATCTAAATTGTTCTTTCTGTTGCAAATTAAATATATCCCTGTGCCATTATCACAAATGACTTCATTCTTTATCTTCTTCAGTGGTGACCTTCATACTACTGGCAGTGATAACTGCACATTCAGTGAGTCTCAGAAAGCCTTAGGGAAGGATGATTTTTCAAAAATTCCAAATGGAGTTAATGGAGTAGAAGACCGAATGTCTGTTGTATGGGAGAAAGGTGTTCAATCTGGATTAATGGACCCGAAACGTTTTGTTGCTGTGACTAGCTCCAATGCTGCAAAAATATTCAATATATATCCAAGGAAGGTGAGTGGAGATTGAAATATCCATGGTCTTAAAAGGTGTTCAATTTTTTTCGGAGTGGTAATTATAATTATTGTTAATACTTCTTTTCAAGGGATGTATCGCTGTTGGGTCAGATGCTGATATTGTTGTTTGGGATCCTCAAAAGACCAGAACAATATCAGCTAAGACACATCATCAAGGTGTTGACTTCAATATATTTGAGGTGAGTTTTGAATAGATTAATTTTACTGAGCTGTAATTATAATGATAAATGATTTTTTTTCACGAAAGCTTTAATTTATAGGGATTGGAATGTCATGGAGTGCCAGAATATGTGATTGTAAATGGCCGCATTTGTGTTGATGAGGGAGACTTGAAGGCTGTCCATGGCTTTGGAAGATTTGTTCCAACCCCAGTGTATGCACCTTTTGTCTATGAAATGATCAAGGATAGGGATGAGGTAAGGAAAACTTATTTGATGGTAACTTCCAATCACATTGAATGATCTATTAACATTTTTCAGTTTAAATGGTAAATGTTAAAATTATGCTGACATTTCTTAGTTCTCAATCCAGTGCCTGATTACCAAGGTACAGTCAGACTTTAATTTGATATTCTCCCAATGTTTGCATTTAATATAATTTTCTTTCAAACTCTTGCCAACTCCCTATGACAAGCATGCATTTTTTGCTTTCCTTCATTTAATTTAATAAGATCATTTAAAATACCTCAATTTGGTATCTCATTCAGATTTATATAAAATGAATACTGCATAATTGGTTGTAACATTGATGCAAGTTTTAATTGGTGCTTTTTTTGTGAATGGTTAAATGCAAGCTCTATGGCCTGAATAGACAAGAAAACAAAACTCAATAAGAATTTGAAACACCTATCATGCTTTAATGAAAAATGGGGTCTTGGGATATTTGAAGAGTTTTGTCTCGTGCTCAGGATCTTTTTATAAGAAATAAATGCACCCAAAACTGATGTGCAGAAGTTTCTCTTACACCATCAATGTATGTTCAATGCAAATTGACCCTCACTGGGGATCAGCACATGTATCAAACACACACTCATCAGTCACGTTTTATGTAAATGTGCACAGAAGACTAAACTCATTGCCTGGGAAAAGTAGATAATCCCCAGACACTCAGGTGTGAGTACTTTCCTCATGAGGTTAGTGTGGATACAGGAAAGAGTACAGGTCACATTCATATGATTGGTTTAGAAGGAAATTAATTCAGCATGAGCATCTTTATCATTGGTGTTTCTTATCACTTCTAGCCTGCAATGCAGTTGTGATTGTGCTCTCTTTTCCCATTTTAAATTTCTTAAAATTTGTCAATTTTTTTGTTTCAGAGCCTGAAAGAGAAACCATATGTGGATGGTATCCCACCAACTGGGAGTAATGCTGCCGTGACAGAGGATCCCGTGGTCTGCACCACTGCCAATGCCGTGCATAAAATTTCACTCAACACCACTCTGGAACAGAATGGCTCAGAGGACCATATTTTGGCAGCTGGGACTCATGAAACTCCATGCTCCACACCTGGTGATGCTCACAGTCGCCCTCTGACCAAAGCTGGCAGCCGTAATCTTCAGGATTCAACCTTTTCGATTAGCAGTAAGCATACCCACACAGAATAAAGATATCTGGAGGACATCCATGTGAAGGGTTGCCATCTCTTAAGCTTGATGTTAGTGCATAGTTCTCAGGCATGTTGCCCATTAAATTTGAGAGTGGAGTAATAAAACCTGCTCTTTATACAGCTCAAATGATCCTCTGTGACCATATGCTATTTCCCTTGCTATAGTCACATAAATCTTATTTTGTTTGCAAAAAGTTCTTTTGATGATAGATAATGAATCACCAAGCTTTATTTCGTTTAGATAAATTCTCACATTACACAGTCTCTTGAAATGTGTTCAGAATGTAACTTTTTGGATTTTTTAGACAATTAGAAAGTTTTGACTTACAATGAAGTGCTAGCAATAAATTATTTTGCATAAAGAAGTTTTTCTGTGTATTAACTAGTTTTTTCTTTGTTTGATAGCCATTTTATAGATAAAAAAATTGAAGTTTAGAAATGTGTATATTATCTAGTAGGTAGAATAATAATAACATGTCAAAGTAGGTTTATGACTTACCAGCATAATCCTCATTTAATAAAGTAGGCTTTGGATTTAAATATTTGACATATTCACTAGTGTGAATTTCGAAGTAACTTAAGGAACTGGGCACCATAAATGTTCCTTAAATGAGATATATGAGAAGGTAGTTCTTGCCAATTCATGCTGGTTTAATTGAGAAAGTTTATAATTATTTGTATATTATACATTGTGCATTGTAATCTTAAAGCTTTTGATGTGATTTTATACTTTTATGATGTATTTTAATTGGGATATCAGTAATAGTGTCATCATTCAAAGTAGTTCATAATGTAGTAGTTTTGGCTCTCTAGTAACTTTTACTATCCTGTGCTTAAAGAAATAAGTAGGCCGTCGTAATTAGGGAGTTGGCAACCCCCTTCTGAAGACTGTTGATGTCCTCAAGATGTTTGCATTTTAAGAAGTTTTGTTTCTTCTTACTACTATTCTATTATTCCAAAGAGAAATTAACCATGCATCTACATTAGTTGTCTTAACTCGCTTGATTTTTAAGACCCTTCTTGTAGTGCCCATAGTAAACATTTGTTAGTAGTCAAGTGGCATTGCAATGCACATTGGATGTTTTGTTAATCCCTGTGAAAGAGAAGAATGAATTAGATTAGTTAACCTTGTGGAATGAGTCATGGAAAACGTTTGTCAAATAGAATGTTTCCTCACATTTTCAATAGATTGTAGATAAATCTCTGACTGAATTAATATTTTTGAATGTGTACACCAGATTTTCTTAGTTGATCACTCTAAACTCAGGGGAAATGCAGAAGTTCAACCAATGAGATCACTCCAATGAATTTTGGCAGATTATTGATTTACGTGTTCTTGACTTAGATAAAGTTAATGAGGGGTCATTGATTTTCTGATGAGTATTGCAGTGGCTGAACTTCTTCACTCCTTTGAAACTCTTTTGAGAGATCATCTAAGAAAAGTTGGGGATGCAAACATTGTATCATTGATCAGTTCATCCTAACCAAAGCATGTGTAGTTAGTTAATGTGTTCTTGTGAGACTTGGATTTTAATAAGTAATTAACTGAACTCCATATCATAAAATGTGATTTGTATGTAGGTTTGGGAAAGATCATTAGTCCCCATGTAAAATTGTAACCTTTTTGTAAAGAAAGTAGTGTTACTTCTCTATTCATTTTAATTAATTTTAAAAATGCATGTTGCAGAAGTGATAATTGACAAAAAAACTTTCATTGTTCAAGTATATGCATAACGAAACATTAATTGTCATAAGAGTAAGTGATGACTTAGTGTCTGATAGTAATGACTTTTGACATGAAATGTTAGAAGCCTTCAGCATATTTTTTATAGCATTTGTTTTCTTTAAGGTTAAGATAGGGTCAGTTGATGCAAATTGCATTTGATCTCAGTGATGCAAGGAATTTGTTATTTTATAAAACTTCATGGTTATTAAGTTGAGACCAAATAGTTTTAGAAGGAAAGACATATGACTTCTGGCATATGAGTGCTGGTGATAAAAAAAACGTCATTTAAGTTTTTAAAATGAGTTGCATTTTAAATTTACGAGTTATAATCTAATGGAATAAAGCTGATTAATTTTGATTGCAGCATAAAGAGTTGACTTTGGATTCAGTAGAGCTCAAATTATGTGACCTTGCATAAGTTTTTTCCATTATGTAAATAAATTTGCTGTCTGAGACTCCAAAAACAAAAGGGTAAAGTGGGAGAATCATCTCTTCTTTCCCTTTCTTTTTCATCCATTCAGCATCCAATAAAACCTGAGCACACACAAACCCAAAGAGGGCTGCTTGTCTATAACTTTTCATTGCTCAAAAAGCTTGAATGATGTAATATACTGTTGTTATAATGAAAACGAAGCTTTGAAAATCCTGGAATTGGATGCGAGTTCCACAAAAAGATTTTCTCTCCAGATGGCAGTGTGTATATGGAAATATGGATGTCCTATGGACTTTATGTGCTGTGTGGGTGCTGATAAGGTTTTGGGTCTTTCTTTGAAATCCTTGCCTTGATTATGCCAGTTAGAACACCTTGTTTCATGAACTCTTTGGCTCATTGGTTTTTGAAAAAAAATTTTCAATGAAGAAATTATTTCAATTTATCAAATTCCATTAGGAAAATTAATGGTGGCTGGCTTCTTTATTCTGGCATGTACATATTTCCTGAAGATTAATTGATTGCCTGTTTCTATCCCTGTTAGTTCATTATCTTTCTCTACTTACTCTAGTTTTTTTAAACTTCATTTTGCAAACTGTATTCAGAGTATCTCTCCCAAATTTTGTTCTTCTCTGGAATATTTTAGAACATAATTAGCCAAAATATTGTCATATTTTATGAAGTTTATTAATTTCGTAATCGTAAGTAAGCAGTTGAGAGTAATCAAACATAAAATATGTTTTCATAGAAGTTGATCATATAATTATTAGTTTAAAAATAAATATGTGGATGTATCCTGAACAGAAATGAAATTTAAATATCACAAAAAATAATGAAGTAATGGCAGTTTTTTATGGTAGTGTGCTTCTTGAACTTTAAAGGATGAAGCAACCGCTTAAAATAATTAGTAATATTGGATATATTTTGGACATCTATTGTGTGCATACATAAAATAGGTTAGTCAAAGTTCTACTGCTAGGGATAGCAGCCAGATGGCATCTGGTTGCTCCAAAAGTTTGAAAATGGTATCTGGATCTTTCCATCATATGTCCATAAACTGTCTACCAACATTCGGGATGGCCCATGGGTATCTTGCTGCTGTCCAACGTAACAATGTGTCTACCTCTCTATCTTGTGGCATGTAAAATTATGAAGGGTTTAAATACCCATAAGCATTTCATGACTTTTTCTAAAATTCAATTGAAGTTAAATTTTTGATTGTGTAGTAGCTATTCTCATAATGCTTGTCTTTAACCTGATACCTCATGTAAACATTCTTGAAACTGCATAAATGTGAGTGAATCGTAGAAATGTTTAAAATGGTATTTGCTTATTCAAATAAGATCACTTTTACCTGATGTAAGCAATTCACTTAATTCATAGATAATGAAGTGCCTTTATTCCTCATTCCCTATAAGTATTTTATCATCTAATATATATTGTTTGATTAATTTAATGCAGCTATGACAAACTCTCAGAAATTAGAATGTTCCATTTCTTTAAATGTACTTCGTTTTACAGTAAATGAATTTTTTGCTATATTCTGCCATCTCCACGCAAATGAAATACTTGTATTTCATTTTTTTCCCTTAATCTTATGTCAGTTTGCTTTTGGCATTCAGATTTCATTCCACTTGTAACTTCTTTGCTGTGCTTGTTAGGCATGCCTCATCACTTTTATACTATTCATGGCTAATTATGTTCTACCAGAGTGAAATCAGTGACACAGATGCTCTGACTTGCCTTTAGAATTAAAGTCTTCAAACATGCATATGATTGGTACTGCATCATCCTTGTTGAGATAGCTCAGCTAATTGTGCTGTTGCTTAACACTTCAACACTGTGAAGTTCCACTATCTGCCCTAATTTTATTACCAGGCGCCAAGCGTTCTTTAAAGCAATGCTTCTGAGGGTTTGCCTCAAGCAATGGGCACTCTTTTGTACTCATTTTTCCCATTGTTCCCTTTAAATTTTGATCTCTACCCATGGCAAGTCTAGGGTAATGCAAGTGGTGAAATTAAAATTGGTGTTACTTTAGACAGAATACAAAAATGAAAAGCAATTTTCAAGATATCATGGAAAAATTTTGAATGAGTCACATTCTCTTTGCTCTTTCATGCACTATGATCATTTTTTATGCCTTGGCAACAAGACTAAATTGGGCCATTTTTGCATTCACAACTTACAAGTGTCATAAAAAGTGTAGTGAGTTTAATTGAAAGTATAAGTGAGCACATGTGAGCACATTCATTTGTGATTAGTTATGAAAGAGTTAAGAATTTCATTGTGTAGTTATTCTCAGAGTAAGAGAGAGTACACCAGAAGAGATGGTATGTTTTGCAAATTTCTAATTGTGTGGCAGAATGTTCAGATAATCATGACTCGGTTTGAAGTTTGGCACATGTAAAGACTGAAAAACCAAATTTTTCTGTCCCCTTTTTTTTTAGCAACATCTTAACTTCATTATTTTGGGAAGTGCCATTTTAGAATGTCCAAAAAATGTAGTGAGCTCTTGACTTGCACAACTCCTGACTGAATTAGACACCCTAAATTTTGTAAATAGCAGTAATAGATGTTTTTTTGATATAGTGAAGATCTCCTGATAGTTTAGGCCACATTGACCTCCCGTAAAACTGGACCATCTCTCTCTTTGAAATGGGGAAGCACTTTGTTCAGGGAGGAATGACATAAAACTCGAAGATGTTCACTGAAATTTTTTAACTACTTCTGAATTATAATTTCCCGAATCAGAATTAATGTTCTGGAGGAGGATAAGTGGCACATGAAAATCTCTTCCTCTTGCTACATAAGTCTCAAACTCTTTAACCAATGCCATTCTTTCCTTATATCTTCACTTTTTGATCCTTCCATCACTACACCCATATTATGGAGAAATATTGGACTGTTTCTGTTCTTGGGGTCATTATCAAATGCAGCCAGAACCAACAGATAATCAAAGAAGTAAGACCTTGAGAATTACATGCAATATCAGTGCCAGTACTTCATTTCCAATATGTTTAGCAGAATTAATGACATTATAATTCCCAGTGTTCTCTCAATTAGAAATTAGTTACCACATAAGTTGCCAGCCATGAAATTAATGAATGTGATAGGTATAAATATTAGTCCAAATGGGTTGCTGTTAAGATTGTCGCTGGCATGTGTGAAGTAGGCAAAGATTTTAAGTATCATGTGATTGAAAGAAATGGCATTTTTTTTATCTTTCTTGCACATTATTCTAGTTAACATGTTTTATAACCATAATGTACAGTGTACATACTTTCAATATCATTTGATTTTAATATTCCCATAGAAATGGTTGTATTAGATCTCCAGTTAATGTCATTTGGGACTTAGTAAACCTCGGAACTACTTTTACGGCATTGATAGTGAGCAATAGTATTTAGGTGACTAGTTGTGCTGAATTTGTGGGAACATGAAAATGTACCCAATGAAAGTGTGAAATAGATTTTGAGATGTCTAACGTAATGTGAATGGTGCATGATACAGCAATGTTAGAAGTTCTTAGACAAGTTACTAGCATGGGAAAAATGAAAACATTTAGGAGTGCTCCTTGATTGCTCTATCTACACTAAGTGCACCACTTCTGTCAAAAATGTACTACTCATTTAATCTTGCGTTTTGTGAAGCTTGGATCAACTTTTCTGTGTGACTTTGCAGTTTATATTCTGTGTGTGTGTGTGTCAATATTGATTTTATTTGTTGTTTTTTTATTCTAATTGATTCTATGTTTTAAGGTTGTGTGAAGCATCTGCAAGTATTTCTGTTCAAAAACCCTGTGGCATTTCAATTTCCACGCAAATTATTTAGTGTTGAAGTGTTAAGTAAGCATCTTTCTTAAGTTTTTTTCCTGACTGGACATTCTTTCAACATTCAGCAGACTTCTTATTCCATGCAATTTGACATGAGTAACATTTGGAAAAATTTTGGTGAACCTTATGGTATTTGAATTTGAAGTTAGTGCATTTGGTGCTTGTGCTTTTTATAAATATTTGCCCTTGGAAATTTCTGTAAGTGAATGTTGAATGGAATTTGACTTCTTGAAATATATGTTTGTGCATGCTTTCTCATTTAATTAATTTATTCATGTTTATGTTCATGATTTTATTTAGATGATCCCATGACATAACTTTTTGAGCTTTGATTTGTACTTTTTATTAAATTAAATATGCAGTGATGGAAAAAGCATTGTAAAAGTGATTGTGCTTCTGAAGTCCAATTTCATTGGGAATTCAATCATCCCTTTGGGACTGTAGAGGCAAACCAAATTTTATCAGGGTGAAATTCAAATACTGTGAAGTTAGTTGGATTCCAAAGGGCTATAGGCAGATTTTTTGTTACAATGAAATTCACATTCTGGAGGAATCTATAGTATATATATCATTTAATAAATAGCATTCCTTTGTTGTGGATTTTGTTGTGGTGGCAAGCAACCCTTATTCACCATACCTTTGGGATGACTCTTTCTTGTTGATACTTTTCAGGTGCTTTCATTTAGTAAGACACAGTAAACAGAAGAAGTCAATGGAAATGAAGAACACTGCTCTTAAAATAGAATAGATTACATGTTAGTGCTTTCATTGTTTTTTTTTTAAGTTTTTGAATACTTCCAGGTCACTACTGATATTTATTTTTCTAGCAAAAATAATTTGTCTTCTTTTTCAGTTTGTTAGTAAAGTCATGCTCTCTATTTATGTTGCTTGGAGAACTGGATATTTGAACTGGAACCAGAAGTAAGCAGAGTATTTTGTGTACAAAATTGACACCCACAAACTTTACGAAACCAAAATATTTTTTATGCATTTATGTGCAGCATTAGCCCAGTATCTTTAGATCCATTAGCTTATGTGCCATTCTGGATATGCTTATGCACTATAGTCAGTGGCTTGGATAATTGAATTTTCTTACTCATTTTTTAAAGATATTATTTTGACTTAAATGCAAACGTTTAGTGGACTCTCGCCAATTGTCATTTCTTGGTCATCATTATTGTGCATATTGAATGAATTTAAATTTTTACTTATCCTTATGGTCATACAATAAGGTAAAATATGTCAAGGTATTAATATATGTTTAACAGCCAAAAATAACTGAGTAGATTTTATAAAGAAATAAGTATATTAGTAGTAGTATACCAATCAATATTAGGTTTTAGGTAGACCCTAAAAACCATTGCACAATGCACCTTTCCTCTCGGCATTTTTAAACACTCTTTAATATGAAAACTGAAATCTTTATTCTGAAGAAATAGGAATGGCTCAAAATAATTTCCATTCAAGATTAAGGGTAGGTTCAATATTTTCACTTTCGGTGGTCTATGCTCCTTGGAAATATGTCTTCAAGTCATTCAATTGATTCAGGGTCACTACCTGCTCCATGTTCAGGCTTAACTCTATAGGTAGCATTCTATATACCTTTCCATTACCACGTATGCAGTCGAGCCTGCCCCATTAACCAATGTGCTCTATGTTGCAAGATACACATATTAAAGGTGCAATTTTAAATTAATATGGAGGAGAGTTCAATTAATGAGTTCAAAACCAAAGCCACCCAAGTGTTTTTGATAAAATAGGTAATCAAACCCTATGAATTATTTGATTTGAAATGCATTTCAAGTAGTTGTTATATTCACACTATATCTTTGATTATGTATACAATTGTTCTCATTTTTAGTCATCATAGTTAATGTTAATCAAAGTATGCACCTGTAAAATTAATTCAAAGTTATTTTCACTCTTTGTTTGCTTTATCTCTTCATTATTGCTTAATTATTCTTCACCTGTCAAATGAGGAATAAGTTTTGTTATCTATTTGTCACTTTAATCAATCAGCAAAATATAACCTGCAACACCATTACTGAAGGAGTACTTCTTACTACTGTACTTCAGCCAGCCCTTGTGGAAAGTCGAATAATTCTATTTTTTAAGTTGAATAATTTAATTATTTTTTAAGTTGAATAATTTAATTTTTTTGTAATGTAGCATTGAAACAAAATCCTCAAGAAAAGTAAATCAAAGTGCATGATGTATGAGCAGCACTGAGTAGAGTCCTTAAATATATTTCCAAGAGGAAAAAAAGGCAAGAATAGATATTTTTCCCTGTTAACTATGCGTATAGTGGAAAAGAACTTAGAATTAAATTTCATTAGAAAGCACCTACTATGATTTATTTAAAATCTATTATGTGAGCACACAATGCTCATTTAGGTATCGTAAGAAGCCAAATGCCTTTTTGATTGGGTGAAGTATGTTTTTCAAGTCCCATGTTTTAGGTACCAGCCGTGTAATTTTTTTAAGTAACTCATTTTTTCATTCTCATTGTTTGGCTTTTTTAGAATATATACTCATCATCTGTGCACAGGTGTTCCACCTCAAGTTTTTAAATCTACTTTCATCTCTCATGGACATTCAGTGGGGGTCTTTTGATCATGAAGACAATAAGTATTGGATTCACATTGCCTGGCATGATAATGACACGATTAAGTTCGTCGCAGGGAATGTACTCTAATTCACCATAAGTATGAAGACTTGTAGCATGAAAAGCTGAATAGCATATCATCACTTTGTGGGCACTAGTGTTTGAATTAATAATCAAGTTATCTTCCAAATGATTCATGTTTTCAAGACCAAGGAAAAATGAAAGATGGGCAGTGTTTTCATTTCGAGAACACGATCACATTGTCACCATGAAATTTTGTGTAGTACGCATACCATTTTAAAAATATCTCTACTGTAAATTTCACCTCAGAATTCGCATGCAGGGGGGGGGTTCTATTTCCTCTTGTTAACCCTTTCTCTTATGGTGAACTAACTTGTATGTATACACAGTTGACTGCTTGACTTAATCTTTCCCATTTCTACTATATAGAAAGGTTAAATGCATGGCGCCTGTTCCTACTATCCTTTCTCAGAACAAAACACACAGCAATAGGAAGAATCATTACATGTGTCTGAATATATCACTTTGACAGGTATCTCCTGTCAACACATTGATACAGTAAGTTTCCATTGGTTAAGTCAGGTGGCAAGGAGAGGTTAGGGGTTAAAAAGGTGGATAAAATGTATCTCTTTCCATATATTTACAGCTTGCAGAAAAATAAAAATGATTAGATTGTTTATAGAAATTTGCCAATTCGCAAGCTATGGAGTTTTTAGACAAGGTTTCCTTTAGCTTGATGTAATGAGACAGGGCTCAAGTGGCTGCCTTACCAGTTCTTCTTGTGAAATAACTGTATATTTTTGACTCACGATTACTGGAGAAAAAAGTTAAAGAAAGAGGAAAAAATTCAAAGTTATAAATCTTTATATTTTTCAATTACAATTTTTATGAAACTTTTCAGGAGTGGTGTGTGTATATTAATTATCCCTAACTAATTTTCTGAAATCACCAATTTGAGTCTTATTTTCATTATACCACCCACTTAAGTGTCCTTCTCAAAATCACACAATTCTTCGAAGACAATATAATTTCAAAATTTTTCATCCTTGCTGTTGATCATTGTTTTTCTGCAGTATTGTTCCTACTTAAGGAAGGTGCATGGATTTTTAAGGTTAAGGAAGTCTTCATTAAATACTGTTTGGGAACTAGTAGTCCATACCTAAGGTTCCAAATGGATGGCTTAAAAGTTTTATTTCCCTACTTGCCCAAAGAGCATAGAATTAAGGACATTTCCATGCACATTTTCTAATATATAATTAACATACAACAACCCCCTTTCCATTTTAGCCAAGTAAGTTATCATGGTGGTGAAAACAGTGATTACATTGGAACCCCCTCCTACTCCAACTGGATAAAATAAAATTTTGTTATAATTTTTCTTCAGTTTTTAATCAAATTGTATGTAATCAATTGATAGTAGTATTGTTTATGTCCAATTTTTTTATTCTTAAAGAGTTTTTTTATTTGGTTTATAACAGTTTGTGTTTCCAGTGAACACATCTCGGAAGCTTAGAGATTCCATATTTCACCAAATGTAATCAATCATGTTCTAAAATGAAGGGAAATTAACAAGAATGTCAAAGAGAATGTTTCTTGTGTATGCATAAACAACCTGCAAGTTTTGCAGAAATTTCACATCAGATAATGCTACATAGTGTTTCTTTTATCTCAAAGCACTAGACATAGCTGTATGTGACAGTTAACTTGCAAAATTTGGAAACCAGGAATATTTTTCCTTTCCTCTAATACATCTTGGTTGGTTTCAGAAGTTCATTTTAATTTTTTGCAGGCTGGTAATGAAACTTTTACCCAGCCACAAATTTGAGTTCCTACTTCTCAACAAGTGCATTTTTAATGCATAAATGACCTACAGAAGTGTTTTCTACGTTCTTTCAATGGTATTATTTTGTAACATAAGCCCACAGTTTGTTTCCCTCTGTCCAGGTACACATTTATTTGCTGTTCTGGAGCTTCACATATGAACTTGTACTTATTGTATAGCCTTGTAGTGGCTCTCAAATTTCTAGTTAAGCAAAAACATGTATGCTCACCAATGTTTTATACCAGTCAAAACAATCTTTATGTCCTTTAAAGGCCCTGCGTTGGTATTATTGAAGTGTCTTTGTCTACATTGGAATAATATGAGTTGCATTAAATGTCGTCTACAATCTGGTTGACGGTGACAGGCTGTGGTTTTTTAACCACCACCCTCTTCATGCAAATTGTTAGCGAATTCATCAATTTCTTTTTTGTATCCTCGTGAGTATTCCCTTGTTTGTACCTGTTTTGCTAGTTCTGCTTTGCTCATGGCAGGCAAATTATTTGAAATTGTTTTCGTTACTGTGAAGTATCATTGAGAACAAGGTGGTGGAATATATTTGGAACTCATGTGGAAAACTGGGTGTAATTTGGGAGGAAACCCAAGATTGGATCCACATGATCACTTAGGTAACTTAAATTAGGTTATGAGGTCCACCTAATTTCCATGTGGAAAATTATCAATTTCCACATTGGGCCCACTTTATTTCCACCTGGAACTAGAAATTTGTGTGTGGGATCCACATTGTTTCTTCTTGAACTCTACCTTATTGCCTTATAAAATCATCCTTGTTTCATCAGAGTATTTCCAGTGAGCCATCTCTCTCTTTAAAAATCTTTTTAACACTTTGATGACTTACACTGCAAAAAACTCCGACTACTTTTAAAGGTAGTTACTACATAGAGAAGAGAACTTTTGCTAGTCTCATAAAATTATCACCTCCATTCCACTTTATTTCAGCTGTGAGGCATTGGTGGAAATTAAAAAAAAAGTCAACCTCCCCCAACTACCCACATAGGCAATCTGTTGGACTTGTTATGAATTCCTCATGGATTTATTCACAAGGGTGTTCTCTCTGCAGTTCTATAGTTAGGCATTGAGGTTATACATTTAAGGGACAGGGTGGAGAAGCAAAAATGTGCAAGGAAAGAGAGATATTAAAGCTCTTCCTGGAATTGAAAACATGTCAATTGGTTTTTTTGTTGTCTCCAGCGTAAATTTATGGAATTTAAACTTCATTTTGTTATGAGATTAGTAACTTTGTAATTCTACACACACTTAATTTAGAACATGGTCTAGGTTTTGACATTGGATGTAATCATCAAATCAAAACCTAGGTTGTGTTCTAAATAAAGTGTTTATGGAAGTACAAAGTTACTTATTTCATTTCAATATTTCAATTGATGCCACTAAGGCATTTCTGTTCTTGCAAAGTCCAGATAGTCATAAATAATTTATTATGATAAGCATAATTCAAGTGGGCTCAGAGGGTCCGAAAAGCATTTTGTAAAATTCAGGATATATAGTTCCACTTAAATGTTTGGTTGCTCATTCTGGAAGTCCTTCCAGGATATGAAGGTTGTTGCCTTTGTTTGACAGTGAGCATGCATACTACAGAATTGTAAATGCACATTGAATTTGAAATGTTTTTCACCCCTTTGGATATTTGATTGGCTCTAAGATGGTCATAATAAAGAAACAAGTGATATGGTGCTTCTCTTTGGTTTGGGTGTATGAGGCATTATGTGGGAAGTGGGCAGGGAGAGAGGAGTTGGTGGGGATGTGACTGCAAGATTCCCAGCTTGGCTGTATGGTGTCCAATCTACTTCTTTTTTCAGTGTTAAGCTGTTATGCAGAACAATATGCACCCACTTGTACTTTCAGACTAGAATTTTATTACATGGCTTTCTTCTGTTTTAATTGAGAGCCTGAGACAGGTCCGGGTGGTGTATCTAGTTTTTTAATATGGATAAAAGCTTAAAACTTGCTGATTGTAGACCATGTATTTACATGTAGAAATGTAGTTTGCCAATTATCAGCACTGACTAGTGCTGATAGAAAAAATGTAAAGGAGATAAGGGGGATGAGTGTACTGTTGTTCTTTGTCCATGAGTTGGTTGAGTGTGGTGGAGTATTCTGATCCTCAAATCAGGGCCCTGTTACAAGTCTGCTGTGGTTACCCCACCTTTACCATGCCCGGTACATTAGGAGGTGGTGGATCGAGGCATTGTGATCTGCTCTGGTGGAGGCTCTTATCAGGTAGATGGATTATATCTTTCCAATGAGGTGCAGGTGCTATTTTCTTAGCCTTGACTCCGGAATGTTGCAGTCTCTCCCAGCAGAACCAAAGGGTATATGTATATTATTTTACCTACAATACCATATTTTCATTTAAGTTTGCCAATACAATTAAAAACATTCACTACATAGAAATATTACCAACCATGCAATTACTTTAATGCAATTAGTTCCTATCACTGCTAATGTCTTCCTTTGTGGATTTGTCTGTTTGATTAATTATATTTAATGGACTGGAAAATGCAATGGGATCAGTAAATCAGAAAAAAATGTGGTATCTCAAACCTTATTGTGCAGCTGCTTTGTTGTAAGGTAATTAGGTAACATCCTTGTAATTATGAAAATTCTCAAATTTTTTATGCTAGAGGTGTGAGAATAAGTTGTTAATTGGAACATGCAAGATTTTACCTCTAAAATCAACTTTTTTATTTCTCTAGGTGAAAATCCTGAGGACAGTACTCACCGTGCATCTATTAGAGTTAAAAATCCACCTGGTGGTAAATCATCTGGAGGGTTCTGGTAATGGTCACTATTTTGTACATTAACTTGGCAAAAGTAATTGCTGAAAGCATTTAAAGGATAAGGAGTCATATTGAAGCTGTTAAATAGCATTGTTTTGCAAGCAATTACATTTGCTGAAAATTTTGCATTTCTGGAGAATGCATCTTTACTTTCTCTGCCTTTTATCAATCTTTGTTGGAATTGTAAGTGGAATGTATCTTGTTAAAGTAATGATTGGCAGGAAAGAAAAAAATATAATGGCTGGTATTTGAGTGAATCTGTAATCCAGATGTAAACAGTAAATAAGCTCTGGTGCAAGTATTTATGAGCCCATGTGTTTTAGGTTTTGATTCTCATTTAAATGATTGTAAATTTTAATTTTCATGTTGTAATTGTAACAAAGTTACCACAGTTTGTTTATGTGAATCTCTAGTTGTTCACCACTGACTATTGTTTTTCTCCAGTATGTCATATTTTGTTCATTATTTGAAATACTAAGTGAAGAATTATGCACACCAGGGTATAGAAGTTCCCATGCTATTGGAGGAGTCATTGGTTCAACATGTAACATTGGTTAGGGAGATGGTTATTTTGGGAAGAAACCCTCAAAGAAGACTGGTAATGTTTGATATGTTGCCTTGGAGCAAGTGTGTGTGCTACAGATGAAGAGTTAAATTAATGTGAAAGGTCTGTGTGGAAATAATTTTGTATAATCAATTTATGAGAGTTGGAGCTTATTTGCTCTTTTTGGACCCATTTTTAGTACTATTCAAAATTTAACATGCTGGTATGCACATCCATTTGAATTCCCATTTGTGAGTTTGATGATACCATGATGGTTAGTCTTAGTGTGATAGCAGTCTTCAAAAAGTTTTTGTATCAACAAATGAACCTGGAATCTACTGACATTATTCTAGAAATCATCATGTTAATTGGAAAGAAATACTGCTTTAGTGACATTTCATCATTTTAAAAAGTGATTGCTTTGTAATGGTAATAGTTAGGTAATTCTTGATTGATTCTACAGATCACTAAGGTAAAGCAATTGTGATAAAAAGTATGGCCAGTGTCTACATCTGCTCTTAAGAATTTTACTGTGGTTGGAAATATCTAAATTTTATCCCTTGTCCTTGCACATCTCCATGAAATAGCTTCAATGTCATGGGGAAATTTTTGAATCTCAGTAGCTCTTCTGTATTTAAACATAAGAGCTATTAAGCAATAGCAAAAAATGAAGGTCCATTCTCAATTTTTGTTTGCTTGTTCAATTTGAATTTTTTTAAACTTAAGTTCTTCAGAAGTATTTCAATTTATCAACATTGGTTGATTTATCATATCACTACTAGCCATATTCATGTAAAGCTACACAGCAATGATATTTCATAATATGTATGCATTTGATGAAACATTGTCAGGCTAATATCACAGTTAGATGCCTTGTTCTGCTTTAATCATTTCATATTGCTGATTGTATATTCATCAAGTATTTCGCCGGTGAAAAACCATTTGTTTGTAAGTTATTGGCAAAGGTTTACTGTGCAACTAATAAGGTCCTCTACCTTTAAATGGCAGTTCTCTTACCAGAATATTTCTTAGTAGTAATACATCTTTCACCCACAGTTCTAGCATTCATGTCACAAAAATATTCAGTCTTGAGTAAGAAAAGGCTGAGAAGTGACCTAAATGTTTCCAGTCAGTTGCCATCAAGCTATGCTGTCTTTAATATGTTCTATTCATCTCGTGTTTTTGTGTGTGCATCCTTGCTTACCAATGTTAGGCTAAAGATGAAGGCTTGAGCTATGATATAATATGGACAACAAAAAAATTGCAATTCTATGAAGCCAGATTGACGTAAATGAGTTGATATATCAATATACCTAATGGTTGCAGCCTCACAGTGTTGTACGGACAAGTACTAACTGTTTTGTGTATCCGCTTGTGTATTTTGGGTATGGTGTACATGCCTCAACATGAAAAAAACAGTGGTACGTTTTGTTTTAATTATTATGGTATAATTTGTGTTTTTATAAACATATATCCCTCTGAAAATAAATTAATCTACCAGAAAGATTGTTTAAAATATACCTTATTAATATAAATTTCTATGTTGGTTTGTAGAAAAGTTTTATGTTGTTAATTGAGAAAGTGAGGCTATCCTTTGTTGAAAAATAAAAATATGCCTTTTGTATCTTTATACCTCATAGCTGAAACTGTATTTAGCCATGTCTTTTAGAGACATTATTTTTGAAAAATGTCTTTTGACTTCAGTCCCGTGATCATAACTTGTGGTGCAAAATTTGCATGAATTTCAGTGGCTATTTATAACTTGGTAAATTGCAACCTTCAGCATGATTGTGAAAACTTTGGCTTGGAAATAAAATGTGTCAATGCACAGACATGAAGTCTGTCAAAATATCTCAATTTAAAAAGGATATCTTTTCTTTCACATGTGTATTTTTTATCAGTATCCTCTTTTAAATGGTAGAGTTGTGATTCGTCACCTTTTTCCTGTTGATTTTGTTTTATTAATGGATAGATTCACTATTGAATAATTGTAATTATCTCTAACACTCCAAGAAATAATGTGAATCTCGCTCAATTGAGAACTGAGTGCATCATGAAACCCCATTTAATTGAGTCAAATGGTTATTGCTAATGGCAAAGACAGATGATGAAAGGGGGAGTCTAAAAGCGATGCTAGATTGTTGGCTGTTGACACATGGAGTGTTGAAACATCAATGGAAGGTATGGAAATATTGCCTCACAACAACATCAATATGTAATTCCAGGCATGTTAAATGGTTGTTGGTCCCCCTTTATCTTTGATATTTCATGTTTCTTCACTCCATGAACTTCTGATTGGTTTTCCGTGCAATGACAAATCACTCGGGAATGTGTAGTTATAATACTGGAATTGGAATTGATTCTGCTGTAGAAATACTATCAATTTTCGTACAAATCTCTTTCAGTGAGATTGGATCAATGTCATAATGAGGTCCTTTCACTTGGATATGTTTACGATTTGTAATTTTCAGTGAATTGTTAACTAGTTTGCAGAGTTTGTTTGAGGTTAGGTTTTTTCTTGGAATTTTGGAGATTTGAATTTTCTGGAGGCGGGCATTAACTTCACCATTGATTAAATCCCAAAATTCTAGGGTAATAGAAGACCCAGTAGAAGTGCTTCTATGGCATAAATTCATGCCTTAAGAATACAGGTGCAATATATTGCTCTCTTTATGCAATCTCATATGGAACAGAGGATGTGATTGAAAAACTAGTTAGTTTTATTTTAAATCCACTTTCATTAAAAACAACTAAATATTATCCAAGAAGTATATAAATGGATTTGGATGCAAATATCAATTAATGAGGTCTTGGAACCTTTATTTTTATGAAGAAATAGACAATTCTTTGCCATGGCAATGTGGATATAGTTATTTGAAGAAAAAATCAAGTTTTAATTCACAGAGGATCATGATGGTGGGGTGGCTAACGTACAGGTTTTCTACCAAGAGGGCCCAGGATCAAATCACTGAGACATATGTTTTTCAGGGGTATCCCGATCCCTACTTGAGGGGCTTTGTGGAGAGCACTTTGAGCGAGTACGACATCCATTGAATGGGATGTCAAACTGCGGACCCTTTGGCACCTTTCGACAAGAGTAGGCAAAAGCGGATGCCGGATTTCTCTCCACCCTTCCTTTCCCATCCATTCCTAATGGTGCAAATGACCTTAGCTGTCAGTCGCCTCCCATAAAACACTAAAACTCGAAATCATTTTCCATGGTGCCATACTACCCACTTAATGGTGTATGTTCATTTTAAAATGAAATGTCTTTTACTTGGTACATACTGTAAATGATTATTTGTTGAGAACCTTCTCTCTGGAGTTATTCTCCTTTTGGAAAATTTTATGAAGTTAATCTGAATTTGAAGTACATACAAAAAAGACCCATCACATAAAAAGTCCCAATAAAAATTTTATAAGTGAAAAAATCATGGATTAAGAATTGCATTAGTGAAGAGTATTGAGAATCAATGGAATACCATAACAGGAGGTTGAAGCATAAAGAAGGGGAGAGTATTTATTCATACTATTAGAGTTGCCTGTATTTGTTGTTGTAACTGGGTGGAAGAAAGAAAATGGTTGGTCTTGAGATTTTAGGAAATTTGCATTGATGGAAGACCAAATTAATTCCCTGAATGATACAAATTCATTTTTTCTTAAGGAATATCTAGCATCGGTTAAAATTTTTCCCTCTTCCTTTTAGTAACTCACTGTGTTGAAATGCAAATGTTAATAAGCTTTCAAAACAATTTTAGATTAAATAAATGCTTTCTTGGTAACATCGTCAAAGGATAATTATTAATTTGCACCAGATGGTTTCATGCCACGCAAGGTATCATTACGATATAGAAAAACAAAAATAGAATGTACATGTACATTTATTTTACAATCAAAAAACTTAATTAGGCTCGATCTAAACATTTCTAATTTGAAGGTATTCTGACTTAATTACAATAAACAAGTCGACCAGTGAGCTCTACATTTTAGCTTCCCCTCAAGTGAGGTTAAATCCTGTTATCCTACCTCTGCATTTCGCTTACGTCTGTATTCAATCTTCTTCACTCCTTATTGGGTATCAAATTGTCATTCAAGTGCTTGTAAAAATAACCTGCAGCTAATTACTAACATAACATGTGAAATATGTAAGGGAGTAATAATCCTTTATAACAAAGACTGCTACTGCTTTAGTATAGTAGTGTACAGATCGCAGGCTGCATATGGCCTTTGATTACTGTTGTTGATTCCAAGAAATTAAATGTCATTTGAAGTTCTTAATGTCATTACTTAAATTTGAAAGTCTTTAATATCATTACTTTTTAGAAAAAAATGTTTTTGTGTTAATAAATGCTATATTTGTCCTTTATATATTATCCTGTCATCAGAGAATGGATTTCTGAAAATGAGCATGACATTCAATAGTGTTTTTTTACAAAGTGACGTTGCATATAGTTAACTAATACCACCATATTCCGCCAACAATAATTCATAAAAATGATAAGCCTTCGAGATGGATTTATGTCATTGATATGGAATTAATTCTTGGCACGAATGATACATTCTTTTTCCATTAGGTATGCAATGTTTTTTGGGGTCATACTTCTGTGGACTTCTTTCAATGGTCTACTCTCTTACTTACATAATTAAGTACGTACTGACTGAGTGATTATAATCTTGGTGCCATGTCCGCTGAATTCAATTTTAGCAGTTTTAAGAATTTACTAAACATTAAATCCTAACATGTTTAATCCCATTAAAAAGTGAGGTCCAGAAATTTATATTAATGTGTATATCATATGGTACTTATCTGTTGTGGTAATGATAAAGTAGTTACATTTCAATAATTAAAAAAATTGAGACATTTTATTGGAATAGAAAATCCATATAACCTATGCTGAAAAAAGACAGTAGTTTCTCGTTTTGTCTATCCTTGGAGAAACAGATGTGAATAGAATAAGGATGACAATAGTCTTTTGTTAATTAATATTGGTATATTATATTCATTAAGGAATTTGGCAAGCATAGTGTTCATAATAACATTTTGCGAACCCCTCCTGCCCATTAATGGTGTTTTTAATGCACCATTGATTATTTTATTTGTCAACATATATTCCATCAACCTTGTCGAAATCTGATGAACGCGCCAAGAAATGCGCATGGAGTCCTGCAATTTAGCATTTCAAACATTTATTGCCGCCATCTTGAAAGTGAGGACTATTCAAAACCGGTGTATGTTTTGAAGCAATAAGCGGTGACAACTGTTATATTAACTGTGCTTCAATAAAATGTAAATCTTATTCTATTCTTTCGAATTTGAATCATATCTGATCCTCTGGAAATCGTCGTGAAATTTTTGATTTGTTAATAATCTGATTATTTTCAAATGAATAGTGTGAAAGTGCTTTAAAGGATGGCAAATAAATACCCTAAGAAAACGGGGTCATAATTTTCATAGGGAATTTCAGCATTCATCATTTAGGTGAGGAAATTATAGTTTTAACATGTACAACTTTATTCTGTCGAATGTTAGTTATGCGTGCGAGCATTGTTATGGTATACGTAGCTCATAAGTGAAACTCTTCTAGAGACTCCCATTCTTCTAAGTGCGTGAGAAATTCCTTTATTAAATATGATGTAACTCATTGCTGTTTAATGGTTGGTTTATTGTATTCTATCGCCACACTTTGAATTAAAATTAAGATTTTACGCTCCTCCCAACTTAGACGATTATAAAAACTTTTTATAAACTTTCCTTGGTTCTATTTTGTATTTTAATGAAAATCATGGAGATATTTTAACCTTTTTATGTGTTACAAAGAGTGTCGTCTGGCTTTAAAATCCTACCTATTTTTATGGACGAATATTTTCTGCACCTAAGCAGTGGCTCCTAGTTAAATTTCATGATCTCCTAAACTTGTGGCCTATTTTGCAATTTTGAGCTCTCATCTCAGTATATTTAACGTAATTACTTTTCAGATGGTGTATTGACATTCCTTTCCATTGGCTCTTAGTATTTTGCTTGCAAAGTTTACATTTTATTATTGAAAAATTGTTATTCCATAGTTGCATCATTGTTCTATCATGTATGTAACTTTGTTGAAAAATACCGTGTTTTTCCTTTTTTATGCATTTCAATACGTTTCTATTGATAATGTAAGCGGGTTTGCATGCTCAAACTTTTCTCACCGTTCGAGGAAGGGCTCATTTAGGTGTATGGATGTAAATTCAATTACACATTGTAATACCATAGAAATAGCATAAAATAGAAAAGCATTTGTGGGGTGGGTGGTAAAAGTTTGTGCCAGCCTGATTATCAGTCCATGACTTATTTGAAAATATTATGTATTATTTAAAATGCTAATAGCAAATTCAGTGGATGCTTTAATTGTAATTGTTATATGTGACCTATTTTACGTTTTATATTACTTATCTGTTGGAATCATTAAGGCCTTCAGCTTAGTGTAGGTTGTTGAAGTTTTCACTTTTAATTATTCAGTTTTTATGGCTACCTGTTGCATACAAAGTACCATTTAGAAGATTGTTTTTTGGTATTATTGGTTTTACTGCAATATATAGATGTTATCATGCAGTCAATATAGTAGTTGTAGTGTTTCTGAATGATCTGTTTACTAATATACATAAACCTTCCTAATTCAACTGAATAATGAAATTTAATTTTTCAAAATCTTATTTATTTTCAATATTAATATTAACAATAGATATTTATTTTTTTCAGAAGACAATGTACACATCCACTATTCTTTATAATCATAAAACTAGTTTCAGCGTTGAAACTAGTTGTACGATAATAAAGAACGATGGATGTATACATTGTGTTCTAAATAAAATAAATAATGAACATAAACTTCCACAAATTTGAGCTTAAAAAAATAGAAAGCTTAACAATATATGTCTAGTTATCTATGTCTCTATATAGCTAATATTACATCAATACTTTCAGTTCATAGAAGTTACCCTATTTGCTCTGCTACTCTCTACTGATAGCTAACATAACAGCATTTTTATTGCCAAAAAATGAAAGTGATTCAATTTTGCCCCATAGTTCTTTACCTGTTCTCATTTAGTAGTAGCTGCAGTAGTTGGGTATTTATGGCATGCTGGTCACGGTTCACTTTATGTTAGAAAACTCAATCACCAAGTAACATTTTAAACCTACTATTAGCACTACTCTATTGGCCAGCTTTATTGTTGGAGGTGCCTTCTCAGTACAAGGGTGAATACAGCAATTCAAGAGTTATAGAGAGGAGGTAAGGTATTAATTTGGTGCCATCATTATCCAGTCATTAACCAAAGAATCAGTAATTCCTCAGGTAACTGCTCCATGCTATAGATAATAGAGTGAACTGTAGTGAAGTGATATCTCACCAACCCATAGGCCGAATCAACTTTTCCACCAACCTGGTTATTTTTCACAGGTTCTTATACATTCTTCATCTACATTTCTCTATATTTTTTTCCTTTCGGATACTTATAATTTTTTATCCATGTATAACAGAATTTTTCATTTATTTCTTTTGGCTTGTCTCCACATTATACCTATGTTCCCATGTCAGCACTTATTGAGCATAAGCCCACTACATTGCTATTTGTTGATCTCGTGTGTATAGCCATGTAGCTTCTGCTCCTTTATCACCTTCTTCATGTTATTTAATTTTAATGATTCCCAAAATATCTGATCTCATTTTTAGTGTTTCCCATTTCTTGTTTTGTTATCTTCTAAATGTTCAGAATTTTCTTATGTCCTTGCTTCCTATTCTGTATTTTTTCTCACACTTAACTGATACACTCTTTGAGTAGTCCTCATCTAAAGGTTTGAATGAGTGAGGGCTTTTTAGCTCTGACAAATTTAAGTCATGAGGGATCCTTCAGGTTATTGAGAAATAAAAACTTAAAAAGTATATTGAGGTGGTACTTCTTGTTATAATGATGTGGTGTGTTCCCCATACCTTCAACATTACAAAATACAGCTATTAAAATAATTTTACCCAACCCAAGAGAGTATGAGAGTTTTGTTATACCAAATGCATTGATCTATGGGGGCATATCTTGTGTTGATTTTAAGTTATCATGTCACAGCATCATCTAAGGCTTCTGTTATTTGCTAGGTCTATCTGCTGCTAAGAGTATAAACCTATTTAATTGATGTCTCCGCATTTTTCTTAATCCTGCCAATAATTATTCCTTGAGTGAACAAAAATTGTTTAGAAACATAAGTAAACTCATTTGATAGCGTTATCAAAACAGCTATGAGAAGCTGGGGTTAACATTTTTGGAAATTGTTCATACTATAAAACTACCCTTGGAAAATTTTATTAATGACATAACATTTTTGGAAATTGTTCGTACTATAAAACTACCCTTGGAAAATTTTATTAATGACATCGATTTATTCACAGTTGATGCAGAATTGTGGGTGAAGGTGGTGCAATGGGGGCATGCAATCTTGTTTGGTTTGTCCATGTTTGGCCCTCATTTATCAATGTTATTATCGATTTCCTTTCTATGATGGTTTCTCTGAACCAATTAATCGTGTATATGAGGGATATATACTTGTGTTTGTGCATCTGGCAGGTGTTTGAATCAGGTGTTAGTTATTTGTAAACCCATGTGATCTCCTTTCAGTCATTTCTTGTTCCTAAATCATGCTCTCCTATCCTAAATATGTTCTCTCATTTCTTCTTGCCCCTTTCACTGCAACCCATGCCAGAATCATTATCAAGTCTTTCTCCCAGGAATGGTCAAAACACCTGTAGTTTCTCGTGCATATTTTTACTTATTCCTTCCTCGTGCTACTTGATATCATGTTACGTGACTCCAAACTATCTTCTTCAATCTAGTTTTACCTATGCTGCAGTTCATTCAGTATCAGTGAGTCACTTAGGTTTGTACTTTTCCACTATATTTTTATTATAATGAACAATGTGTTTTGGCATTAGTACATTATCTACAGGTGCATAGTGTATTTAAGGTTAACATGATAATATCACATATTGTGCCTAAAGGTTACATACAATTGTTGATGTGCATTGTATTTTCATTGTAATACAAAAGGATAGAGAGTAAGACAAATGATTACTTAGGGGACGATTAGTTTGGGTTTAGGAAGGGAAGAGGTACGCATGATGCCATTGCAGTAATGAGATCACTAATCAAGAGGAATATAGAATACAATCAGGACGTATTTGCCTGTTTTGTGGATTTCGAAAAAGCGTTTCATAGAGTGAATTGGGAAAAATTAATGCGTGTATTGCAGAATATAGAAATGGATTGGAGGGACAGGAGACTGATCCGCGACCTGTACATGTCTCAGACTGCTCAGATGCGAGTGGGGAACGGAGAGTCCGGATGGGCAGTGTTAGGAAGAGGTGAAAGGCAGGGTTGACCATTGTCACCGGTGTTGTTCAACGTATATATGGAGGAAATGATTAAAGAGGCATGGGGAGAAATGGAGGTAGGAATGAAAGTCGGAGGGGAATTGGTAAAATCGGTTAGGTTTGCTGGTGACCAAGCGTTAGTTGCTCAGTCAGTCAAGGGGTTGCAAGAATTGCTGAGTGAATTGGAGGTTCAGTGTGATAAATATGGGATGAGAATCAATATTAATAAAACAAAGGTTATGCGATTTTCCAGAAAGAAAAAGGCTAAGCTAAATATTAAAATAGGCAGGGAAAATATAGAGCAGGTAGAGCAGTTTACATATCTCAGAAGTGTTTTGGACCAGTACGGTCAAAGTGGTAGGGACGTAAGAAGAATTGCGCTAAGCAAGGAGGCTTTCTCAAGGAGGAGGGAGTTGATGACGGGGACGTTGAGTAGGGATGTTAAGACAAGACTCATAAAAACTCTGATATGGAGCGTAGCTATGTACGGTGTGGAAACGTGGTCACTGAAGCAGGAGGAGAGACGTAGATTGGAGGCATTTGAAATGTGGGTGTGGAGAAGAATGGAGAAGGTGAAATGAACCAAAAGGAAGACCAATGAGGAAGTACAAGAGATGGTGGGTGAGGAGAGGGGTTTGTTGAGAGAAATCCTATGGAGGCAGGAAAAATGGATGAAAGGGGTATTATGCGGTGGTGGAATGTTGAAGAAGGTAATAGAGGGGAGAATGTTGGGCAAGCGAGGTAAGGGCAGGAACAGGATAGGGATGTTGGATGGGATGAAGGGAGGAAAGAAGTACACAGAGATGAAGAGGGACCTGATGTAGATTAGGTTGCAGGATTGGGTTTTGTTTGGAGATACAAAATGTTTATTTGATAGTTTTGTCCATCCAAAAACCTACCTTAACCGGTAGATTACCCAATAATAATAAAAATATGGAAAATGTACAAGTACAACTCTTTTATTTAAAATGAAATTCCACAAATAAGAGCCTGCCATAGTATCTGAGGTTATTCATTACCTTGATGACCAGAGCCCTGATTTATAATTTTAATTCAGTCCTTTCAAGACCTTACTCTCTATTCCCATCTTCATCAAATAAGACTGTAATTATCACGCTACCAATGCCCTCTATCTCTTCATCTCCCATTAAATAAGTTCATATTTAGACTTCATTTGTCACATATCCTGTGGAGGTTTTTTAACTTCCGTGTCCTCAGATCGCTCTAACATTCCATGTCTCTTATCTAACAGTTGTGGTCTTCGTCTATGTTTTCTTTCCTGCTGATGTCAACGTGGTACGCCAGGATTTTTGGTGATCATCAAAGTGGATGCCCTGCCTCACCCTTCACTGGGTATTTGACAACCAGCCCAGTGGGCTGATTTCTATGGTTCCCAGGATTCATTGCTCTGTCTATCCTTATGCAGACATGCCAACTCTCCCGATTTAAGCGGGAGACTCCCGATTTTTCCTTCTTACGTTCTTGATGAACTGTTCAAATTGTGTACTTAGCTTAACATGTTAATAAAGTGTGACATTCATTAAAAATTGGCAAAGTGTCATAAAGGGATTAAGGTGCCATGCAAATATTGTGGTAATTAAAAGTGATTACTTCGTGATACACTTCTAAAAATCTCCCGATTTTTCATTTTTGAAAGTTGGCATGTCCTCCCGATTTTTCATTTTTGAAAGTTGGCATGTCTGCTTATGTCTTGACAAAAAATTAGTGTAGTTTCAACTTGCCTTCATTTATAATGTTTTTGTGTGCTGCTATCACTTAAATTACCATGGGGTCAAATGCATTATGTATCTACCCTCAGCAGGTTTGCAGTTGCTTCTCTTGTGAGATAATGGTGCAAAGTGCATTCCTTTTATCTGGCCCCTATCATTTAAAGTAGATGACATGGACGATCTCACCAAGTGTAATCTTCACTTTCTACACTCACTATCTTTAGGATCTTTAAAACTCCCAATGACTTTCTAAATGAGTCTATCAAATATTCATTTTACCATTATTATTTTAGCTTGGAAGAAATTCATTATATTGTTTTGTTATTATTATTAGGTAATCTACCGATTAAGGTAAGTTTTTGGATGGACACAAGTATCAAATAAATACTTTGTAACTCCAAACAAAACCCAATCCTGCAACCTAATCTACATCAGGTCCCTCTTCATCTCTGTGTACTTCTTTCCTCCTTTCATCCCGTCCAACATCCCTATCCTGTTCCTGCCCTTTCCTCGTTTGCCTAACATTCTCCCCTCCATTACCTTCTTCAACATTCCACTACCACACAATACGCTTTTCATCCATTTTTCCTGCCTCCATAGGATTTCTCTCAACAAACCCCTCTTCTCACCCACCATCTCCAGTACTTCCTCGTTTGTTTTCCTTTCGATCCATTACACCTTCTCCATTCTTCTCCACACCCACATTTCAAAAGCCTCCAATCTACGTCTATCCTTCTGCTTCAGCGAACACGTTTCCGCGCCGTACATACGCTACGCTCCATATCAGAGTTTTTACGAGTCTTTTCTTAACCTCCCTACTCAACGTCCCCGTCATCAACTCCCTCCTCCTTGAGAAAGCCTCCTTGCCTAGCACAATTCTTCTCCTTACGTCCCTACCACTTTGACCATGTTGGTCCAAAACACTTCCGAGATATGTAAACTGTTCTACCTGCTCTATTTATTGTTTTGTTATGAATTTGAAATTATAAATAAAAAAGGAATGGAAGAGATGTTTTATGTCAAATGTATTATAAAAGAAAATGAGCATAATAGTGAGAGCATTAGGAGAAGCATTTCATTAATGAAAGAAGAATTTACAAGAAGCAGGCAGTTGATTTTAGGTACACTAATTAAAAATGTAAAGAAATGATTAGTGAAGACTAACTTGTGGAATAGGCTTTAAGGATATGAAACCTATTTTTTGAGCAAGAGGATGAACCTAGATTGTAGACATTTGAGATTTGAGTTTGGCATAGAATAAACAAAATAAGTTTGAGGGAGAGGAATGCGAATGCTGTTTTTTGCTGGGTAAGGAGAGCAAATTGCGAGGGAAATTTTGGAAAAGGCAGAAAATATGGGTGTGGCAAATATTGTGAGGTAGTATTAGATGTTGAAGACCACTGAAGGAGAGAATTTTGGGTAAGGGAGGTAGAGGAAGGAAGAGAAATAGTTTTTTGGACTGTATGGAGGCAGGTGGAAGTTACGAAGAAATGTAGAATGCAATAGTGTTGGGCGAACAATGGATGAAAATTAATCCTGAGGTAGAACATAATAAAGTAGCCTTTTAGAAAGCTTGTCCATTTTTAAAATCACCGGAGTCAGATTTTCATACAAAAAATGGTATATTATCCATCATTAAAACATCTGGCTATTCAGTCAATAAATGGCTGGCTAATTGCTAATAGCTAGCCTGTCATAACTATTGTCATCAAGATAGCGAATATAGTACATATTTTGATGGAATCAATACTAAGGTTTCCTGAATCAATACTAAACTGATTATGGTATTATGTAGGTCTTTGGACTGATAATCAGCATAGCTCTTTTTAAAGAATGTCTTTATGATGTCAACATAAAGATGACAAACAAACATTTGTAGTGGTATCATAGGATGTATTACTCCTTAATTAAATCTTTAATTTTTATCTCGATTTAATGACAAGCATTCTAATGTTTCTTTGGATGAGTTTTGAAATGTTTTGTTGATATTTCAATGAAATTTTCCAGACAACTTAGGATATGTAAACATATAATATGAATAAAGTTCTCAAATCACTGTTTGCACATCTCTGTATTGGTATGCTTAGGACTGTCGACCATAAGCTAAATATTATGATGAAATTAATGTTTATTTCAGAGGTAGTTATTGGAACTTAAGTTAATTAATATTTAACTATTTAATTCAAGCCTGGAAATTGTTGGAAGTATTGTAATATCAATCATTAAAAATTTCCACATGCTGTGTTAATGTTGTAGCATCTCTGAGTAGAGTAAATTGAAAATTTACTCTTTCCTTCTTTTAAAAGTTGCAAAATTTCATTTGCATTCTTTCTATAATCCCATACCTAAGTTAATTTTTAATAATATTATACCATTATTATTAGGTAATCAACCGGTTAAGGTAGGTTTTTGGATGGACACAACTATCAAATAAACATTTTGTAACTCCAAACAAAACCCAATCCAGATACCTAATCTACATCAGGTCCCTCTTCATCTCTGTGTACTTCTTTCCTCCCTTCATCCTGTCCAACATCCCTATCCTGTTCCTGCCCTTTCCTCGCTTGCCCAACATTCTGCCCTCTATTACCTTCTTCAACATTCCACTACCGCTCAATACGCACTTCATCCATTTTTCCTGCCTCCAAACGATTTCTCTCAATGGACCCCTCTCCTCACCCACCATCTCCAGCACTTCCTCATTTGTTTTCCTTTCGGTCCATTTCACCTTCTCCATTCTTCTCCACACCCACATTTCAAAAGCCTCCAATCTACGTCTCTCCTCCTGCTTCAGTGACCACATTTCCGCGCTGTACATAGCTACGCTCCATATCAGAGTATTATACCATATTATTGCAAATTATCAGTGAGAAGAGATAACATTAAAAAAAGCAGAAGTTCTAAAGAAAAATGAGGAGGATGATAGATGTTAGTTAATCTGTAAAAACTTGGGCCTTCATTTGTTTGTCCTTTTCCTTAATATGCCAGCAGGCGAAGCCACCAGAAGGAAGGTTTAGTGGAAATAATGCCACTATTAGGTGCAGCGATGTGATTTCTTGAAATTTGTTTCTGTAACGGTTTCGCATCGACCAGTGATCACAAATCATCTCAATAATGAGCTTAGAATATAATTTTTTAAGTCACACCCTCTCATGATTTTGTAATCTGAAATGCTGTTATAGATTCTAATATTTTTGCTCACAAAAAGTGCAGGAGGACACCTTTTGAGTAGGCATGCAGTACTTGATTGCACATATGATTCACTCTCATTCAATAGGGCACACTCAAGAAAAAAGTTTTAACAGTTCACATGCAAGTGCTGGTAATTAATGAGGGTAGTTTTTTAAAACAAATAATTCTGCTTAGTAAGAAGAGTACATGCTCTTTGGTTTTAATCAGCTGTAATAAAATAGGATCAAGTTTGTTTGAACTCATGCTTACACCTCTTTCGGCATCGCAGGAGTGAGCAACATGACATTCACCTTGCATAATAGCGATGATCTTAATAATAGCAATCACAACTTCAACATTCCTCGATTGAATAATTAATATTATATGTAAATAATTATAATGGAGTCAATGGAATAGTCATAATGCTGATCCACTGGGGTAAAAATAACATTCAGTATTAAACGTACACCCAAGGAGTTAGAACCTTCACATTTGTAGCATGGGTGAATTTTTTTAACCATAATTTCGGAAAAAAAAAAGGTCTCTGATATGACATGAAATAGTGTTGTTTTCCACTTGACTTGATCTGATGGATAATACAGTCTGCAATGCAGGCAGCTATCTTTGCTCTTGCTTCCCTTCCTCCTCTTCAATTTGAGCCAATCAAACTTAAAATGCTCATTTGTGTCTGAGCACACTTTGTAAAGCAAATGTAAAAAAGATAGACTTTCAAATTTGTTCAGTCAAAGGCTTGATTAGCATTAGTCCTCAGACTTTTAGTTTCAGATGGAGTATAATTTATCTGTACAATATTTTGAGTTGTCTTAATAATTTTTGTTAATCCTTAAGCTGGCATTTCCTTGAATCTTTTATTACTGCTTTCCATGGGTACAGATATCACACCTAAGTCTTATTCTGTGGCATATTTGACGGTTCTTCAGCATTTTATATAATATTTTTGTTGTGTTGTCTGTATTCTCTTTATTTATAACATCGAACGTATTTGGAATTCTTTGAGTAATTTAAAGTTTTTGTTGCAGTAACCACAGAGAAGATTGTGTCAGGATGAGAGACAGGATATCTTCCATGTTCGTGATTAATCATTTTGGCAGTACATATTTTAAATGATTGGGAAATGTGGCATAAATAGGGTAAGAACTTATTATGAGTTTTAAGGCTGTGTATTTTATTTGATAATATCACACTTGTTTCGGAATGCCAGCATAGCACACCCCTACTTTACTAATGACTTATTCTCAACAAATAGTATAAGATTTGCAGAAGGTGTTTGATATTAATGATTGAATTGAGCTCTTATGGCTGGTAGTATTGAGTAAATGAAAAAAGTTATATTGAGGGAATTATGTGTAATATGTCCAATAAATCTTCATTCATAGTCTAAGTCTCATCAGACATATGCCTAATAAATGCCATTTTAGATTAGTAAGTAATACCAATGAGTTATGATGAGGGTTTATTGTATCATCCCCTTGAAAATCATCACCAAATAACAGCAACTGTACATATACTAGCGTGGTCCTAGAAGTACCCGGCCTGACCTAATGATGGTGGTAGTTGTTTGAAAAATGTCACTGTTTTAGAAAGTATACAGTCTATAAAGCATATGTTTCAAGTTTGAAGATGCCATGGTGTTTAGTATTTGTTTGGCAGCCATCGATAGTGAACGTTTTCAGTAAATTTGTGAAAATGAAGAAAATTGGTCATCGTTATGTGATACAATACTTTTATTTGAAAGGCCTCAGCCCAACCAATATAAAAGCTGACCTGAATTTTACTCTGGGTGAGTCTGCTCCTTCGTTTACAACATTAAAATATTGAGTAGCAGAGTTTAAATGAGGCCACATGAGCTGTCAAGACGAGCATCGCCTTGGTTGACCAAATGAGGTGACAACTCCAGAAACGGTGAAGAAAATCCACAACATGATACTGGATGATCATTGACTGTAAGTGCGCGAGCTAGCAGACATAGTAGGTATTTCAATAAGTGCAGTAAATCGCCTATTAACAGAAAATTTGGACATGAGAAATCTGTGTGCAAGATGGGTGCTGCGTTTGCTCACACTCGAGCAAAACCTGTATCTTGAAATGTTTTTTGACTTGAGTGTTTAGCAAAGTTTCACTGCAACAAAGCAGAATTTTTGCACTGTTTCATAACAATGGATGAAACATGGGTCCATTACTTCACACTAGAGACAAAAGACAAATGAAAACAATAAGGGGCAACTGGCTTCATAGAAGGCGAAGACTGTTTCATCTGCAGGTAAGGTCATGGTGTTGGTTTTTTGGAATGCGCGTGGGATAATTTTCATTGAATATCTTGAAGAAGGAGAAAACTATCAACAGCGAGTATTATGTGAACTTTAATGCAATGTCTGAGTGAAGAAATCAAGCAAAAGCGGTCGCATTTGGCTAAGGAGAAAGCATTGTTTCATCAAGACAATGCACCAGCTCACAAATCTGTTCTTGCAATGGCCAAAATTCATGAATTAAAGTTTGAATTGCTACCTTATGCACCCTATTTGCCATATTTAGGCCCCTCAGATTATTTTCTGTTCACAAACTTGAAAAAATGGCTGGCATGGATGTCAAAGGGTGTCAAAGATTTTCCAACCATGAAGAAGTGATGTTGGCAATTAATGGCTATTTTGAGGAGTAAGACAGTTCTAATTATAAAAAGGGTATTGAACATCGCTGGGAAAAGTGTATAGAGCTGAAAGGAGATTATGTTGAAAAATAAATATATTTTTTTTCCAAACTTTTGTGTTTTCTTTGTTGGGTCGGGTACTTCTGGGATTACCCTCGTATATCTTTTCACACTTCACCCAATTATTTTATGTGTACTTTTATTTCATTACTTTAGTTCATATTTGTAAAAATCGCTATCAAAATTTCTACACATTTTATAATTATGATTCTTTATGTATTTATCCATGAAAATGACAAGGGCTTAGGTGGAAGATGAGACTCTAGTCTCAATATTGCTCAAATGAAGGTATTTTATTGTAATAGTGTAATAATATATGTAAAAAATGACAGTACTGTCATTGCATTTATTACTCGGTACCAAGATCATGGAGGGATGTGGTAGTCCAGGGGTAGAGCTTTGGACTACTGACTGGAGGGCCCTGGTTTGTTTCCTGGGCATCTCTCTCTTGAAAATTGTTTATGGTTTACCAAGATCACATGGTTAAAATGTCGTCATTCAACGAACAACCTGAGATCTCGGGCCTTTTAATGGAGTGTTTTGATTCTCTTGATTGAACAGAAGGTGAAATATAGTATATTCATCAAATTATAAAGACAAGAAATATCTATGAAACTAAGCATTTCAAATACATAATGGGCTGGATTTTCTTATAGTGGGACTAATCCCAGAGGATTGGTCGCCTCCTCTATTTCTGAATTAGTTTTTTCATTTGGATTCTTTCCATATCTTTCAACACCCCTGTGACTGTGACTTGAACCTATAGTATTAAATATATAGGGTAACTGAGTCACTTTATATATTTAAATAAATATATAAAATTTTGACGATTTACATATGATTAATTAAATTTTTTTTATTATTTACCTTAAAATTTATCATGATGTTAATCTGACATTTCAAGATTTCATCTATAATACAAACTTGTGTTCATATAAAATACTTCTGTCTTCATTTTTAGTTTAATTGGGCTGAGAGATACCATTAGGTGCTGTAGTTTCCTTTGCTTCAAAGTAAGAAAGAGCTGTCAATCTTTTATCTTAGACCAACATAATGGGATTGAGAAATCAGGCCAAAAAATATGTAAATCCTTAGATAATATTGCGTTGTTACCTCATCAAAAGGGCAGTTGTTGATGGTCATAAAATTAAAAGAAATAGTTGTGCCCACTGCGCTACAAGATGGCCTCTGATAATATTAATGGGAATAATGGAAGTGGCCATGGCAAACTTTTACATAAATAGGTGAAAAAAATATCCCCTTGGGAAAGTTAATGAGAGAAGCTGAAGAAAGTGATTTCTTAGGGAAATGTCAATTGAACATTCTTGGAATAATTTATTATGTTTGCAGTAAAAGCGAAAACTATAATTTGTCCATCAAGATGACAATAGTTCAACTTTTGAGAGAACCACCTTCACTGGATAATATCAAACATGGGAAATAAGTGGAACATCCCTATAAGTAGTACTCTCTGTTGTTTTTTTGTCTGAGAAAACAGAATAGAAAGATTAGATAGATAAACATTTTGCTGTTTAGACCGTTGTATACGTTGAAAGTGTGTTTGAACAATATCTTATGTTAATAAATTTGATTCGTTGTACCATTGAAACAGTATAAGTCTATATTCGTTGAAACTTAATGTTAACCTAAGTGCAAATGTATTATTTCTTTAAAGTTTTCAATGGCTGATGATGTTGCAATTATATTGGTGAAAGTTTATTTAGAATGGAAAGATATATTAAAAAATTAAGCTAAATGACAAGTTAAGTTCAAACAGTAGGAATAAAAGTCTAAATTTTAAAATTTACAAAATATACTTGTGTAGTACGGGTACCACACTCAGCTATTTATGTAACTTTTAAGGCACAGTCACAGAAGGAGTAAGAAAGATATTAATTCAAAGTGTGTCCCAATGGTACTGGTGAGTAAGTACATTTCCAGTGAATAATTTTGTTGTACCTGAGGAATGATTTGGGTGTGCCTTAAAGCCGTACCCATCACAAGAGTGGATAGTGTTTGAAAGTGAGGCTAGTGGCCTGCCACCTCTATTCCCTCTGTATGAGTTTTGAGTTGCCTTTCAGCTCAACTCTTGGCAAGGTGTACTTCACTTAATTTAATTTTACTTTTAATAATGCTCATGTGTGTACTTATCAGTCCTAAAAGTGGTTACCATGAAGTCTACTTATGGCTATTATGAAGGTGAATTTTGTGAGGGAATTGTGGAATCATTTGAGTCATTAAGGAAATTTTAGATAAGTATGGATGGTATCACAAATGTGCTCCCTTTGGATATAGTGCTCTTTTGTAATAAGTCATGTAGATGAATGATAACGTAGGAAATATTGAATTAAATTGTATATTCTCTCCGATGTAAAATAATTGCTTAGCAGTTTGTTCCTTTGAAATTTAGCACTTGCAGAAAGAGCATAAACATGGAATACAGGCTTTTCAGATGTGAGTTGGGAAATAATTGAAAAAAAAAAGCAATCAAAAGGAAAGACAATGCAGAAGTGCACTTTGATGTACCCATCATTGTAGGGGAAGAGAGGATTGAAATTTTAAATAGGAAGGAGAGGAAATGAATGTTGAAAACTGTGGTAGAGGAGAGAATATTGGGTGAGTGAGGTAAAGGGAGGCTAATAACATACATTTTAAATGGCATGGAGATAGGTGTGTAGAGCTCTTAAGTAGTGAATTGTGGTGATGAGTTTTAGGCATTAGATGATGACGCAAAAGGTAGGGAGACAGATAAGCATAAGGTAGGCAGAGCAATAGAAAATTTGACCTTAAAATCATATAATTCTTTCGACAAATTCCATTTAAAACATGTTTGTAGTACTTTAGGCTTATAAATTTTATCTGTTCAATTTCTTTCTGAACCTATTCCGTAAAATTGAGAAAGCAAAAACAATAGAAATAGTACATAATTAAGGATCTGTTGGAGGGTGTAACATGAGGCCCATTGCTGTGGCATTAGAGCTGCCAATGTTTTATATACTTTCAATAATGATCACGCATTAATCAGTGGGTAATTATTTGCATGGAATTTACAAAAGTTATTCCACATCAATAAAACACTGCCAGCTGCCTTTCCCATATCAACTTTTCCATTTTTATGTCACACAGAATACAGAGCTCAATAATATATTTTTTCTAAAGGACATACTATATGTATCTTTTAATAGCAATTTTAAAATGTCAAAATGTCAGTAAGACTATCAATTGATACCTTTATTTATATGCATATGACAATCTTGGAAATAATCTATTAGCGCAGGAGTTCAATGGTTAATCCTAAGTCATCAATAAGTAACAGAATCTAATCAAGTATCGTGCTATAAATGAAAATGGATGTCTGCCATTGGCAGCCTCACTAAGTGAAAGGAGGTTAAATTTTTGGCACCAGCTAATGTTTTTTTATTATTTTTGCATTATTATGCAGCTTTTATAGCTAAAAATAATTTGGTTTTCATAATAGCATATTCATATGGTCTTTTTAATTCTGATAGCCTTCATTATTTGTAAGATTATAAGTAGAAATGAACTTTTCAGATTGATTTTCCATTGTTGACTCCACAATTGCAATTAATCGGCATATGATCTTTAAAATGTCTCTCTTTAAAAAATAAAATGAAATCTATTTTGTTATTGTATTCATAATTTTTACCATCTCTTTGTAATCACACATAGAAATGAACATTTTTCAAAGGAATAAATGTTTAATTTTCATAGAGCGCTAAATTCATGTGTAACCTCTGCTCTTACTTGAAGATATACTCATTGATATCATTTTTGAAGCATGCTAATCATTTCCAGTTGATCATTTAATTGAGTTTCGGCATATTTCATCAGGAAAGTTTTATTTCATTACTATGGACTTCTAATAAATGGAAGGCTTTTTAAGAGCCGCATAAAGTTACCGAAGTGAACTGAATTTATTCCTTCCGAATATGCGTGAACATTTTTCCATCAGTTTGGTTATGAATTAATTTAACATTGTTCTGCTTTTGAATTTGAATGCAAGTACTGTTTTGTGTTCAATATTGAATATTCAGCATTGAATTGTACTGTTTTTAACTCGACATAAGGAAGAAAGTTGCGAGTTACAAGGGTTGTTTGGAAAGTCCGTGCAAGCGTGAAAACTATGTAATTTTTTGGGATAAGCCATTTTTACTTTTCGGTTGTAGTTTCCTTTCAGGCTTATATATTCCTTCAAACGCTGCTCCAGTTTTTTGGTCACTTCCAAATAATGCGGTTGCCCTAGTTCTGCGAAATAGGACTTCGTTTCCGCAATAACCTCTTTCGAATAAAACCCTCCCGCCAGCTATTTCTTCGCTTAGAAGAACGGGTAGTAGTCTGATGGAGACAAATCTAGGGAAGTGGTGGTAGGGGGAACTTTTTGGAATTTTAACTCAATCTTAATCAATTTTCAATCAATTTTATGATCATAACTTCAGAGGAGTGAGCTGGTGCTTTGCATTGATTAAATAAGACTTCTGATGTGCCGGTCATGGATCTCTTTCTTACAACTCGGTTTTCATACGATCGATTATGCATAGGCATTGATGCATGATGATACTTGCACTTGCAATATTTTAACCCTTTAAAAAAAGACAATGAAAATCATTCCATGCAAATCCCAAAAGCAGTCCCCGTAACGTCCTCAGCTGAAGGAACAAACAGTCTTCGCCCTCTTTAAATGCACACTCCCCGCTGGTAGCTGATTAGGATTGTTTCTTGATTTTAGACGTGTAGTTGTGTATACATGCTTCGCCACAGTGACGAAATATCTAATCTTGCTGAAGCAGTTGCAAGCTGGCCTTGGAACAATTCACATTCTATCGTTTTTGACCAACTGTGAACAACTTAAGTACCCTACGGACCTCAAGGTATCTTGCAGATAGCTTTCTTATGTCCAATTTTGGTTTCCAAATACGTAATATGTACCCATTAACTAGAGATACTTTCAGTACTACCCAACTCACGCATCTTCACTCTTCTGCCATCAATGGCCATCCATCGCCATATTATGGATTTTGATAAATTATTTCTTGAGTTTTTACCTCACCAGCGGCGGTCAGGGTGTAGACTGCTGCTCATAGTGTCACTCCGTACATGTTTTTACTACTTACAAACGATCCTAATTGAAGGAATAATACGTATCAAGTTTCTCTCTAGCCTCCTGAGGCAATTGTTCTTTCTTAAAGTAATGTTTTGTCCGTACACGAAGTTCTCTTTCGTCCATTTTTTTGGAATTCACTCGACTTTCTCGATTCAATCGAACTCTGAGCACAGAGTAATTGATCTATCTGACTGAAACTTGGTGTACATATGTTTCGTACTTTTAAGATATACTGCGAAATTTAAATAACTTCCAAGCGCACCAGTGGTTCCGTTTCTCTGACTTTGCATGGACCTTTCGAACTACCTTCTTATTTTTCCACTGTAACTCATCTTACAAACAGTCATCGTAGAACCAAGAGTGACGACTCTCACATGACTCCTCAAAGATTCAGTATTTGATTGATCTTTAATATCTGTTTAATGCTTCGTTTAAATACTTAAGCTTATCGAATCCGAAGAAAAGTAGCATCCTCCGGAAACTAATATGCCCGTGGTGTTTGCCCTAACTAGTAGTGCAACCTAGATCAAAGACATGCTCGCAAAGATCGGCCTTTAGACGGTCAAACGACCGTCCTTCTGTAAAATCTAGTGTAATTGCAATGCTTAAGTTCATGGGATCCATACCATATTTTGGTATAGGTTTTTCGATTTGGACGACTAGCATATACTGGAAGAAAATTAAACTTGAATCCATGCTTTTTCGGGAACAGATCGACGACGCGGAAGCCTAAGGATCAAAATTAAACTTGATTGGATATCTCTAAATCTAATTAAATTAGCTAACCGTATGGCTGAATTATACCCGTTAATTTTATCGGGGGATAGTATTCGATTACATCTACATCTACTCAATACCCCGCAAACCGCCGCAAGGGTGTGTGGCGGGGGGTATTAGGACACCACCCGTAATTTATAAATAATAAATAACCGCATGCAGAAGCCACAAATTTATAGACCACAAAACAAACATGATATACATTCATGCAAGAACCCTTTCACCCCACACACATGCAAACACACAAACTACCAGCAAACATACATATGCACCTACATTTAAACCAAATATCTTTGAATTTTAAAATTTTTTTTCCGACTTGCAACTTAAATGTTTTTAATATTTCTGAAGGGACTTCGGTTTCTTGCTATTATGATTTCTGATTGTTCTGGGAAAGAATGAGTTTTGGAATATAGAATGAGTAATGGATTGGAAGTGGAGAATTTTTTCCGACATTTATTTTTACGTCCGACGGAAGTGGGGAGGTATTCAGATTTCAAGTGTGTGCCGAATATTTAACTGTCGACTTACGTTTACAGACCAAGAAACTTCTGAAGCTTGTATCTCATTTAATTTGGTCATTTGGCTCTCACTATATCTACCTCTAACGCTAATGCGTTTCCATTCACAAATTCGATGTACGAGGTCTGTCCGGAAACTATCAAGCCATGCAATATTTTGGGAAAAATAGCCCACCTGGGACAATGAGACCTTCGTCTCCTTCGAAGTATTCCCCTTTGGGACCTCACACACTTATCCCAGCGTCTCTTCTACTTTTCCAAACAATCGGCAAAGTCCCTTTTCGGAATGGTCTGCCTCGTCGCATTCTCTTTTATCTCGTCAACATTAAGTATTTCGTGCTGCCGTTGAAGGAGACTTGATCCAAGTCGCAAACGATGACCCAAATTTTTCTGAACAAGATAATAACCGGAGATGGGTCTACAATTATGACCCTGAAACAAAAGCCGTCTTCCCAACAGTTGGTTCGAAGGTGACTAAGGCCTCATTGTGTTAGGTAGGCTATTTATCCCAAAATATTGCAAGGCTGGATACTTTCCGGACAGACCTCCTATTTCATCCTCTTTCTTTGGGCAATATTACTTTTATCATTGTGGAATCCCCCAGCATTTCCTGCATTACATGTACTGTTATCCTTCCCAAGTTCACAGATTCTCAAAGTTTTAATAAGCATTCAATTGCTTTCATTGCCCTACGGATGCACGTGTACGTGCTCTCTCAAATAGTCCTAATTCCAGGAGACTAGTTCGAAACTGTGTGTCGGAAAAAGTTATATTTATTTTTAATTCGAGAGAATGAAAAGAGGATGTAAACTCGCTGGAGCTCGGGTTATTGGAATTAATAAAGCAATTATATGATTTTCTGCTCCCGCAGCAATTTGCACGGTCCCATATGAGAAATTATTTGGAATCCATTAGAATATAAATGTGGGATTATTGAAAACCATATCGTGAATTTTGTCAATCATTTCGGAGGAAGTTGCTTCCACTGCACGTCCCGAACAATGTTTATCATTTGTGGATGCGCGGCCACGTTCAAACTCTTTTCACCAATTTTAAACAGTTGCAAGCACAGGATGAGAAGGCAGATGTGCCATGAACTTCATCCAACTAGGCTTTGATTTCTTTTGGCGATAAACCTTTTAAAAAGAAATGCTTAATCACCGTACGGAACTTTTTTTTCATTTTTCTAATTGAACAAAAGTTTGTTGCTTTATTCGACCATGAAAATGAAATCACGAGATGGATATACCTGAAAATTTATTAGTAGCAGTCTAGTGAGAGATGAGGCTTACTAAAAGCAAATCTTTCCGATACTACGAACGCCATATTGTAGAGTTTCTAAGGGGCTACATGGTTTTTCAAAAAAAATGTGGAATTATTTCCGCCGATGTGGACGGCTGGAGTGGGGCAATTTGTGGTGGGAGGTCTTGGGAAAGCAACGCGACCCGCGTCAGTTGTCCGTGAGCCGTTACAGTGAGCTGATCACTACAAAACCAGACCCCTGTTCGAGGATCGCGTCACCCATTCATGATGCTACGTTCAATGGAGCAACGATACGCGATAAAATTTTGTGTTACACTCGAAAAATCGGGTTCGGTGAATACAGTAATGTCTCGAGGAATGGTTTTCCGCTGGCACAAGATGTCCCGGTAGGGTAGGAAGGAGGTTGACGATGAGGAATGCCCTAGATATCCATCAACAACACAGTTTGATGAAAATGTGCAAAAGGTGAGACATATGCTCAATTCTGATTGACCCCCAAGTGTTAGGATGTTAGCAGGAGAGTGCAATAATCAGATAACCCGTGTTCATTGCATTCTTACATAATATTTAGCCATGAGAAAGGTGTGCCAAGCTGGTCCCCGAGGTGCTGTCAGAAGAATGCTTGTATCTTGCCTTGGACCTCTTGGACCACGGTAAAATGACCCGAATTTTTTAGAATAGTGCTTACTGGTGACGAGACATGGGTTCTTGAGTACGACCCCTTTGAGTACCATTTTTGACCACTGGATCATGTCAAAAAGGCCATGACGAGGTGCCTGATCTGCAATACATTTTTCCCCAAATATATTCCACTTATTTTGGGGACAAACCTTGTATTAAGCAACCCGCGTATCTACCCGCTCAGATGAACCCGCTCTTTGGGGTGGTAGTGGAGATTGACCAAAAAGATTCCATGTTGAAAACGTCAACTTCAAGGAAGAATTATGCAAAATGTTACTCAGGGATCCATTTTTAATCATCCTAGTTGATAAAACGTTATTGAAAAATATTATACTGAAATATTTGGAGGATCTCTACTTAATTTCGCCCATAATAAAGAGAGGATGTATTTATTGTTGTCTCTACCCGTTGGACACTGCAGATGATCATCGTTGCGTCTCATTAATTGTTACAATTAGTTGTGACTCATTTGAAATCTAATTAAATATGCATGCTTACCGAAGAAATCCATGTTGATTCGCTCCTTTCAAGTCCGTCTCCTCATTTTTTTCATTCTCCCTAACATGCCCATGCAATTCAAATTTAATTCAGAGTACGGTTACCACCTCCAAATTCTTAATTCGTACTGTTGAGTAATGCGCGGTTGCAATTCTCTAGCGTGATCTAAATACGCTCCTCGTTTGTCTTCCACACATTTTCGTCTTTTTTTAATTCTAAAATATGTTACGATCTATTATACCTACCTTTTCGAGCGAGAGGGATGTTTCTCGCTCGGTATTTGTAACATACAAGTCGATTTGAGAAATTGGTTGTGTTGCCATGGAAAATCTTACGAAAAGCACTTGTAGACTAGTATCCTTTGGGTTTGTACCTAGTGGACTTGCACTTTTAAGGAACAAAATGTTTCGATCCAAAATTTTATATAACAGAACAAACAGTTACGGTAGTGTGGTGAGAAACGGGCCCATGATTTAAATCGTCTTTTTTTCCTCGAGCAAAGCCATTGTTAGACACCCCAATAGTTGTGATACTTTTGTCTTTTCTTCCTTTATCGTACGCTTAATCAAGTTTATTCATAGTTTTTTGTCGCTGTATGAACATTGTTCCACTGGAACTCTTTTGCCTCACGGCCGCATGGAATGACCAAAATGACGAAACAGTCTTCAGTCCGAAGGTCGTTTTGACAGCTGATGATGGAGCTCACGGGCGTGTGAAATTCACTCCCAAATCATACAGCTCCTTCCTCCACTTGCAGTTTCCTGGGAAATTCTACTCCGAACCCAGGAAATCACACAGCTTAGGTTTATAACTGGAGATGCCATCCGGATAGATCCAGGATTTTAAGCCTTAATCCTCCGCCCAATATCTGAACGGTCCACCCATTTGGGTAACACAAACGTACTTGGGTATGACGAATGTTGAAACGTTAGATGCGATGCGGTGGAATCAACGGGAACATGCGCCAAGGATCAGAAAAATGTTCCACAATAGCAGATCATCTCTTTTTGACCAACACCTTATTGGACTCCGATGGCGTATATTTAAATGAATAAGAATAAATATTAACAGATCCAAGTTTCCTAAGTTTTATAGTTCAAAGGAAGCACAATCAAAGGCAAAGTATTTTTGATACGGAATTAAAATAACAGCAATATGTGTACAGTATGGTTATTTTACATAGGAAGCGTATTATCTCGTTTAGTATTTAATTATCACAAAACTTATTAAAATATAAACTGTATAAAGTATAATGGAAATAGAAACTTAATATTCATCTGTTATTCTCAAGACTTCTCTACATAGTCACCACTCGTATTTATTTCTCCCAGTGGTTCTTGACCTTTCGAAGGCCTTCATTGTAGAACTCAGCAGATTGCGTCGAAAAACATTGTTCCACATCTTGAATGACGTCATTTGCGTTGTCAAATCTCCGACCCCACAATGGTTTTTTGAGTTCTGGGAATAGGAAAAGGTCATTTGGGTCGTGGAACCCGGCTTACCGACACCTGTGGCATGTGCAGTTCTTCGTGAATAATGTTTCACGCTGCCGTTACCTAGATCAGTCTCATTCATAATCATTAGGATGCTTGCTCTTCGGCCTAATACAATAAAGTCCTATTAACACTTTCTTCACTGTGGTAGCATCGTACGTGAGTGATGGTCTTCCACTTCTTGGTTCGTCTATGAAGGACATGTGGCCAGTTTGAAAATTCATTTTCCATCTCACAACTCTGTCATATAACGGGTTATAATCTCTATAAACAGTCGTCATTTTTCCTTGGATTTTGACAACAGCTTTTCAAATAAAGGAACTTAATGCCACTGCGAGCTTCTATCTTCCCCATGCTGCGAGTTACTTCAATCTGCGGCTTCCTGAAACAAAACAAACTAATTAATACCTTTAATTTACAAAATTATGTACATAAGGATTAATTCATATGCAGAATAAATATATATCAGTAATAATTCCTTAAAACGATACCCTCCTCCTCGCGTTTAGTTGAAAATTTAATTTACTCAAATATATTTTAGCTTGTAAATGTCAAGTTTTCGATTGAATACTGTAAGTTCTTCCTTCCTTTTTAACGTGAATTAAGTTTGATTTTGGGTAATAACTGATGCGATTATATTTTGGAACTTAATCCAAATTAGTGTCTAAAAAATTGCGACTTAGAGTATTTGCCGTATTGTCACCAACGGGTGCTTGGGAAAGAAGCCTGTCTGTCAACGCTTCGTGTGAAAGAAGAGTCAATTTAAATGATTAAGCTTTGTTGAAGTGAAGAGGGGTTATTTCGTAATATATCCACATCGTTAATCGTCCGCAGGAATTCCGTCTCTTTGGTTTCCCAGCTAAATATTTTCCCATCTTTCTTTTTCCTGTCCTCATTTTCCGCTGTTTGGAGGTCTTAATCCATCATTATATGACCCGAGGACGGCAGCCGTGGGAATACATCATTCTAATGCGTGATAATGGTCTTAAAAGGTCTACATTTGTTATTAAAGTCACTGATGGTTATCTCTCAGTGTTGATTGTTAGGAGATTGTAAATCATATCTACCATTTCCCATTTACCAAGCCCATCAATATATCGGAGATATACGCAAATGTCGATTATGCTGGAAGGAATGGTACTTATAGGAGAAACCGTAAAATATTTTCTTTAATAATGCAGGCTGATAGGAGGGTAGCACGATTAGATATAGAAGCTATTACCATCAGTTAGTGGGGAGGCAATAGCATAGATAAAAGCAGGTTGTCCAAAGTCCGGAACACGTTGGAAAAATTCATTTTATGCGATAAAAACTGAGATTTTACCGGGAATTTAAATCAATATGGAGTTGCTAAAATATCTTCTCTCTCCAACAATAGTCATTCGCGTAATAAAACCGGATATTCCATACATTTGCTACTAATAATTTACCGCGGTCTTTTATGTACTATACATATGTAATGACTGCGCGACAAATGTTAAACGAAGTACAAACAGTCTACACCTATCGTAAAACTATTGAGTGCATGAATTGATCATTAAAACCAAACGAAAAAGTATGTTCGAAGTAGGCATGATCGCAGAAAGGGTATCTGACGAGCACGTTGCTGCAAGCAGATGCATTTCTCCACCACGTCTCGCAGTCGCAATCCGAGATAAAAATCCGGAGGCGACTGACTTTGATCTTAAGACTATTAGAATGCCTTAATGCCCTAATGTTTATATTAGTTTTACCTAGAGGTTTCTCAGTTTGGGTTTTTTAATCGCACTCTGAAAAACTTGTCACTGTAATTATTTGATGTTTTCCTTATCTTCGCACTCTAGGGCATCGAGAGCTATTTAGCAAATTCTAGGATATCAATATTGCATTCATATCAGTTTCTTTGGGCAGCATGGGGTTGATGAGCAGCGAAACTTGATCAAAATTAAATATCCTTGATGAGTTTGAGCAGCACTTCCGTAGGGCGTTTATTAAAGTCCACAACGGAGGGAGTCCTCGTGGGATGTTCTCCGCATAGTATTTTTTTTGCCCTCGATGGCGCGATAGTTCTCAATGTGGGAGCATTTCCTTCTCAAGCTCGCTCGCTCCTCAAACTCTCCCACGATCCCATCGTTATTGCGTTGGGTTCCCTGAACCTAGAGTCAGATATGTGTGACGCTCGGAATTCCGCGGCGAAGGATGTGTTTCGCTCATGCAGGAGGAATTTGTTTTCCATGGTAGGGAAGACCTCTCGACCCGACTGCCGCCGTGCTGCCCGAGCACTTGTGCCCCCTCGGCTCTTGCCTCTCCACCCCCAACGTATACTCTTAATCTACGAAAGACTGACTGAATGCCCTTCCCTAGGGGTGTATGGCAGATGTTTGGTCAGCGTTCTTCAGTGTAACTTGACGATATCACCATGAAATTAGGAACAAAATATGGAGCTATTTTATTGTCGGATAGTTTCAATGATTTCACAAATGCGTCGGTGAAAAAGTTAATCCCACGTCTTTTTGATCGAGTGCCATATTCCACTAACTTCTCATCGTGGTACAGCCCAAAAAAGTAATAAGGTGAAGAATCTTTCCCTCGGTGTCAGTGCTTAGTTCATACGATTTGTATTATTCCAGTGGATCAGGGGCGTAGAAAATTTATTTTCCTCTGGGGTTAGGAGTTCCAGTTTTCTTAAGCTTAGAAATATCTTATTGTATTCGTTTATCTAGATGGAGTGTTATGCAAAGTGTAGCACATTTTTGCCATCTTATATCTTGAAATAATCTTTAACTTGGCTCTCTTCTGACCCCAAATCTCTCCCATCAGAACTAACTATATTTTTTTAATAATCGGGCGTTAATGCGGGAATTCACATTTTAGAAATCCCTACCTTTTTTCTTGCGCATCATTCAAAAATTTATTCTTTCTGCGCAGGACCCCAATCGGCCGAGGCGTATTGAAGATGAGGTGTGACCAACGTCAAGTAACTCAACTCCTTATTGTTTTCCTAGGAAATGCTGTGATCTCGTTTTTGTTGATTTAACGTGGACGAAGTTATAATCATAGTAGCAATTGGTTGCCCATGTCGGCTCACCTCTCTCTCCCCCTGGATGACCCGAGTCCCCCCCGCAACCATTCTCAACTTAAAGTGCTCCCCTTCTCTCCACCCCCTCCCCCCGACCGCGCTCACCTGGTCGGTATTTGTTTGCTAATTTTCTGATTTCTTCGTCTGAATTGTGGCTGTTAACATTTAACAGTATCTAGCTAAAAATGAGTAAAATATATAGTATTTGGTTGAAGGGTGATTTGGAAAACGTCTATTTAGATAATCCCAACAGGTAATCTGATTTATATAGGTCAATTTTCATTGATTAAATTTCATTTAGTTTCAGATTACAAAATTGATTCAGGGTTCGATAGGTTAGTGAATGACACGGTTCTCGGTCATTGATGTTTAGTGATATCACGGGTATGCTTTTATTCCATGGGAGTCCGTACTCGGTCCCTTTCAGTTTTCCGTAATAGTTTCAGATTGAAACTTATTCTTACTTAAGACCGCGATAATTTTCATTAGTTTTTAGGGCCAGTCGAAAAACCAACCTTATTACCCCAAGCTTTCAGTGATTCATTAATTTTCATTGATATTTATCAGAATTTTGTATTGTATTTTTAAGGATATAAAGTTTAAATCGTAATTCAATAAAATTTTATTAAAACAATTTTTCCGATCCTGAGAGAGTTGTTATTGCATGTATGTTGTTTCCTAGAAATTCTATGTTGGCAATATATGCTTGCACACACAAATTGGTAATTATCTTGATAATACAATTAGTGTCTGTGCTCGTCTATGATTTTCTTGTCTATTTGGTGGGCCCATATATTTCTTTCCTCCGTTATATCCAGGTTTCAGCCAATCTCTTCATAGCCGAGCATTTTCCCTCAAATGTGACGTCATCTTTCGGTGGAACCTTTTCCTTTCCCAGCTCCATCCACCGCCATCCCTTCAATACCACTCGTAAAAAAAAACAATACCTTCTCATGTGATGTTCAACTCATCTTTCTTTTTTTCTTATCGTGTATCTCGTCTCTCTTGCTTGTGCCACTCTTTTAAACATCATTTCGTTCCTCGCTATGTGTTTTCATCTCATTCGTTTTTTTCTCCTCTATATCCACATTTCCATGGCTTCTAATTTTATTTCGTCTCCCTATGTGCAATGATCTGCTTCATACAAGTAGCCACACTCCAAGCAACTTAAATCGCTCAGCTTATTCTTAAATCTTTAGTCAGTGGTTTATATCATTGCTTCCTTTCCCTTATTGAATGGTTCTTTTGCCATTGAGAAATTATTTGTCACATCTTTGTTGTGCAAATCATACGTTGTTATACTCCCCGAATTAGTTGAAGTATTTAGGTGTTCAGTAATTTGGCCTCGAAATTTGATTCTCCCTCTTTTTCCTATAGTAATAATAATTCATGTTGTTTCTTAATTATTCTATTCCCACATTCCTCACTTTTGGGCAAGTATGTCGAGCTTTCTAAATGCTTATTTGTTTTCTGGCAATACTGCTGCTGGATTATATCTTTTTCCTGCCTAATATACTATTCTTATTTTTCTGTCGAAGCATTCACTGATTATTTCTTCCGAGAATATAAACGCTATAGGTGATAATAAGTATTCCTAACTTTCCATGGTTCTAACTCCAATTTATTTTGTCACCATCCTTGTATCACCTTTTACGCCAAATACGAGGCATTTGGGTTTTAGCCGTGAGTCTGAATGGGGAAGAGAGGCAATGATTGACACATTAAAACAATCGTTGATGTAAGAATTGTGGAGGGAGTCATGTTTCGGAATTGGTAGGGAGTCTAATGCGAAGGAATGTTTGCATGAGGCGCGGTAATAGTCGATGTGAGTGTTGAGGGGTATGGTATACTGCCCAGCGTAGAAGGAAGGACAGGGTTTTCACTTAAATTGATGGAATATATAGCTGGATGTGTACGAGGGAGTACTGTGGTATGATAGAGAATTGGCAAGTGGAGAGGGGAGGCAAGGACTGGTGAAGATGGGATATGTTTTACATTTTGGTATTCGTGTTGGTCTCGTATTGTAGGGTACTAATGTGGATTTATGGAGCGCAGAGGATTTGGATAAGGGCTTAGTGAATCTATTTATATCTGATAATTTGGCGGGTTATTTAGAAGTAACAGAGGGGCATTTACGTAATATTTGGCCTTTTTTGGTTTGCCAGAGTGGTGAAGAGATCAAACTGTAGCTTATGTTTATTATGGAAGTTTATGCCAAAACTCCACCTCCCTTTTAGAAATCGTCACAATTGGATTATTTACAAACAACTTTATCCTAAATTATCATTAATATTTTGTACAGGATATTTATGAATATAATAACTGCCTTTAATAATTTATAAAAATATACAAGAGCATTTTGTAGTGAAGACTAAATGCTGTCATTAGAAGGTTCATGGTTAGTCAAATCTAGCAATCTTGGTAATATTTACTGCTCATGTTGTCCAAAAGGACGGTAGATGTGAATTTGGCCGCAATGCCTTGAAAGATTCGTGTGCTGCGCCACAGCAGTGAGTCAAAAAGATTCGTCATTCGAATCTGGTGAACTTCGGGCGTGAAAACTAGTTTCGGTGAATTCAAATTCCCTTGATCCACTCATTGAAATCTCCTCTGTGAGGGATGGCAGCGAGCGAAGTCCCTGGTGGGAAAAATGATCGATGCCTCGAGACTAAACAGCGAAGAAGTCGGCCAAGTTGATCCAAAATTGTTTCCCATAAAAGAGACGATACGATTATTTATTAGCTCGCTCTAAACATATCTTTTTTTCTTTCCGTACACTGTCCTGCGTCCTAAATTTAGCTTGTGTGATATTTTTGGGTGCAGGAACACCAGAGTTAATTCTTGTTATCACGATGGGTGGGGGGCTAACCAGAATCAACACTATAACCATGGTCTAGGCGGAATTTGTAAGGACGGCCTGTGGTTAGTTGCTTGGGCGCGTACCACATTGATCCAGTTAACAAATGCCAAGCAAAATATTAAATTAATACAAATCACTGAAACTTAAAAATTAAAAAATGTCGAATTTGTGTCATAATGCTTCAGGAATGTAAAGATACTTTGGGTTATGGAATTAGGGAAGCTTATTTGTAACGCGTCATTAAAATTGATAATACTAGAGATACTACTATTATGCAAATTAGCAATTTTTTGTTAAAGTTTACATCCTGATAAATTAAAATTTAAACAATGATTTTTACTTATGATGAATGGCAAAATTAAATATTCAACTCCAGAAACATTGGATTATTTCACTTGCCCTCCTGCCCTCCCCAAGTCTTCCGGCAACTAAATGATAGACGCCAGAGCTTTATAGACAGCCGAAGACTGAGGGATGGAGACAATTGGAGTCTAATGCGTCTGTTACTTTTGTCATTGAGGTATTGCAAGAAATACTATTCGCTCTGTAGTTTCCACGGTTTTTTTGCCATTGATAAATGTATTCCAAATGCGCTTGAGTTCAGCGTAGCATATTATGTTTTCTGAATAGTAACCTGAAACTATATGAAAAGGACCCCTGGGCTGATTTCTATCGACAAATTAGTGAGAGTTTAGAGATATTTCCTTGAGTAAAAAGAAAAACACGACTTAAATTGCGGACCAATCATTTCACGTGCCCCAAGAAATATTTTTCCTGGAAGCCCGTTGTTTTACCTCCCATTTGCTGAATCTTTCTTGGTCTGATGGAAATCCATTTCGAGTAGAAGGTGGCGGTCAATGTGGGGAGTATCTTTTTCCATCGAAATCCATAGGATTTTTAAGGTTCCAGTTAATATCGAAGTCTCACTTAAGCGGGAAAATAGGCGTAATAGTTGGTGCCTTCTTCTGTCGTCTGGCTTAGTGAGAGAAACTACTTTACTCAGGGTTCAGTCAAAATCAGCGGGTCTCATTCTATTAAAATTTTGAAAGTGTTACATCATGAATAATACCATTTGGGATAAAAATTATAATGTGCTGAATTTTATCGTACGTTTATTTCTCTGTTAGATTAGTACCATAACTTCCTCCGATTAATGAATCGATTTCTATTTAGTATTTCATCCGCACGTAATTATTTCGAGACAATGGTTTCGTCAGGGTTCATGTCAACTTCTTCAGGTCAGTCCGGCTACGTAAAATAAATCCCGCATGAAAATGTATTCATTCATCAATACTATACCGCGGAAGCCTTAACAAAAATTTATTTCCTCCGATTCTTCAGACGGTCTGCCAGAATGAGGTAGGCCGCAGATGTGATCGCTTGCGATAATACTTTCATGGCTGAGATATACAGGCAGCAAAGAGCGTTGTTTTGCTTTTTTTAGGTGGTCCGTATAACAGGAAACTCTAGGAGCGAACAAGAAGTGCACCGAGAATCAGCAGTCAGTACCTAAATGTTTCCCCATTGTAAATCCACATCAGGTTTATAAAAAGAAGTCTCTCCACCGGCGAAGATTGACTCGGAAATGCTATGGAATCAAGGCCGACAAATGTTGAACTCCTCAAATGTGCTCCTCGAGAATCCCTGCGAGTGGGTACGCAAGCAGTTTCGCATTCGATGGCCTTTTTTGTGTACCGCATCGGGGCCCCCATTTGTGGATGGGCCGGGCCCGTCTCGGGTGGCCGGGCCCGGCCCCTCCCTCGGCGCACGGGCAATTCCACGGCCGGTTGGCGGTGTGCGGAGGTGGGGGAGGCGTGAAAATGGGCGTAGTGCGGCCTGAACGCCTTTCATCGCCGATCTGGGTGTCCCGCCCCCTCCCACCCGCCGTAATTGGATCGCTCGGCTCTGTGAGGGGCTCCCGACGTGGACGCCGATGGGCTTCTCCCGGGAAACCGTGACTTATCACTTAACCTTGCTTGTGCACAGCGTTTCTTCGGATGTCCTCCCAAAAATATATGCCGCACCTTGCTCGTGTGCTTCCTCCTGGTGTCGGCTGTGTTGTGAATGTTTTCCAAATTGGAGGACGACCACATTTGAACGTACTTTTAACGAGACACATTTTATTTTTGAAGTCGAGTATTGCGGAAAAAGTTTGGAAATAAATTAAATTTTGGCATTTTGGTCCAATATAAAATTTGATCAAAATTAAACGTTATCTTCATCATCATCAATGGCCATCGTTTGTTGGAACACGAGTTTGTTTAGTCTCAATTTTGCCCCGATGTATTATCACTAATCACAGGAATGTGTATTCGACGTTTCCCACTCCTTCAATTGGCTAACCTCTTCATGTATGCGTATTTCTTCTCCCCGACTCCTGTCAGTTCTTATTCTATGCAGCTTCAACCGCGGTCTTCCTCTGCAGTTCTTCCCGTAAACTCTCGATGACCATCTCCATAACTTTCGGAATGTTTCCGATGTGGAGATCCGTTTTATCTAGAATGTTCGGTTATGCTAAGTTTTTCCTCTTATTTTTTTGGGGAAATCTTCCTTAGTTAGCCCATGGGGGATCGGGTTTGCACTGTGGCCACTCCTGGCTTCACAACCCGAGGATCCGGGGTCGAATCCCTTTGGTGGCAGGATTTTTCAGTAGTACCCTGATCACTACTTGTGAGCACCTTATGTGAGGACGCTGTCATCGGATGGGCTTTTAAATTCTGAACCCCTTGTCAATATCATATTAAATCTTCAGCTGAGAATTGAAAGAAAAATGGAAATTAAAACAGCGTCAAAGTAAGTTGAAATAAGTGACGTCTCAATTATTTAAAATATTGACAATAACGAGCTGTTGACTTGTTTGTGAGTGCTTTCTGATTTCCCACTTCCCCGGTTTTCAGCATGTGGAAATAGGAAATAGATGTATCTGTTCTCTGGTCTCCTGAGAATGACCAACTCTCTTAAGTCACTTAGTTACACATTTTGCTGCTCTTCTGTGTGTACTGAAATCACTGGAGCAAATTGAATTAGTCAAATTAAAAGGAATACGTCTTCTTTCGTTTGCCACTGTCTAGATCGCTTTGAGGCCGTCTTGCACTCCAAATGTCTACCCAATTTAAAGGAGGGTCGATGTTCGAGCACTGATTTGAACACGAATCGCAATTTTGTGACTAGCAGTGGCCACTTAACTTTTTTCTGATGCACGAATGTCAATTTTAAAGGCGTTTTTTATCATTTCCAAAGTGATAACAAAACGCAGAATTTAACCTTCATCGATCCCTGTAATCAAAAGAGCCACGGAAAGTTTTATTTCGAAAAATCGACGGACTATGCTGTCATTTTTTAAATTAAGGATCTCATCGCTATATACGGATGAAACTTTGGGTTTCTATTTTTCCTGCATCTACTAGCTTCTCGATGCATCCTCGGATTAGGCAAATCTTAACCTCAATCATTTGAACTTAAGTCGACAGGGAATCTGAAGAAGACATTCTTATTTCTAAACACATGAGGGAAGTTAGTATTTGATCTCATTTTTGATGATTTTGCTAGTCGGTGATTGTTTCGGCGTTGGGCCAGAAATGATAATTGTGTCAAGTGTTCAGTAATTACCTATTCTACTTCCATATCCAGTTACCGCGTTAGTAATGGAAAGAATTCGCTCCATCAAAGATAATTTTTCTTTCGCTTTCAACCGTACTTGATCTAAGTTCCTCAATTTGTTGTTCAATTTATCCTCCCTCTCTTTCCCGCAATACCTCCGCTGGCTTTCTTTTGTTCTGGTTTGACACGGTTCTCACCTCAGTTCGTGTTAGTGTTGCTAGCAATAGCCATCAGTGGACGAGCGGACGTAATTGCGAGCACGGAAGCATAATTTCTGTTTCCATGTATCTTATTTCAAACGTGCTTTGGCCTAAGGATTATGAGATTCAGAGACGTGGTTTATGATGAATATCGGCGTCCAGTTGTTAAATGGCAGACGGAATTGAGTTATGTTTTAATTGTCCGTACGTATGATTGTACACTTATTATTCTCAGCGGTCCCTCCCTCTGGGTTACATTTCCAACATTACTTGTTCCCGTTTCTCATTCACCTCGCTGAAGCTCCCATTATTTTGCGCTCATATTTTCCTTCTCGTATTATTAATATTAACCACATTCTCATGCTGTGTCGTCAATTCTCTTGAATCATAACAGTTTCAAATATAAAATCATAGAAATTAGCATTTGAAAGAACGCATTTCGCTGGACCTTTCCATTCACATTTCATTGAAATTTACATTTGCTTATCGATTAAAATACAGTTTCCTGCTGAGTACGTCCATGATTCCAGTTAAATTTCATAATTAGACGCTCATATATATTACATACTTGCCACTCCCCCTCCGTGCCGTCCAAAATGCCAAACCCATTCCATCGTCGCGGCGATTATTCAACATTCCTTCCTATTATACACTTCAGCATTCCGTGCCTCTCAATTTTTTTATCCGCCTTTCTGGTCTTTTTCGAATTTCTCCCGATAATTGTTACCCTTCTTCCAAAATATCTACAACATTTTTCTTTTTTTCTATTTCGTCAAATTTTTCATTTCCAGTTTTATCCAAGCTTGCATTTCGAATTTAAATTTAATATTTCCTTGCCTCACAAACCCATAAAAAACAGTTTGGAGCCATGCAAAGCTATTCTACATAGAACAAATTTTACTAATCTTATATTTACGTAAATCCTTTGTCAATCAGCTTCTTCGTCTTTGTAAAATAACCTTATCTAATTTAATGCAGTCCTTCAACATCGTTGCCACTCTACTTATATTTACTATTTCTCTAAAACTTGATTGCTTCACTTTTCTCATGACTGATTCTCATCTCATGCCTTAATAATGGTTCTTGTATGCCCTCAACAATGATTACAATGCATTTATCGACCGCCTATCTGAGCCTTGATCAGTTACCTCGACCTACGTACATGTACGTTGAAAAGCACGAGCGATCACGGATAGGGACAGTCATACTCCCCTGCTGATCCCTTGCCTTCCAGATTCTCACTCTGTCCAATACACTATCCCTTCAGTCTACTCTTGTCTTCTGTATTACCTTCATTGTGCCCTAATTACTCTGTCATCCACCTTCTCAATTGTAGTGTAATCATAATCATATATCATATACAAAGAATTACAGACAATCAATACATCAGACAATCTACCATATACATACCTGAAGATGATGTAGTAACGTTGAAACCGGTCGTATTAAATTTTATTATGTGGAAAATTTCCAATTTTAATTAATCATGGTATTCCACCATATCACGTCTGAAACGTCTCTTTTCTACCATATACAGATAATATACCATAGTGATTATTATTATAATAAGGTTTTCCATCGGTTAAGGTAGATTTTTGGATGGACACAACCACCAAATAAATATTTTGTGACTCCTAACTAAAAAAAATCCAGCAACCTACTCTACATCAGGTCCCCCTTCCCCTGGGCCCTATACAGTATAATGTTTTTTTTACAATATATTGTGATCTACTGCGTCAAAGTCTTTTCTAAGATCTATAAATGTGATTATCGTTTTGAGCCTTCTATCGATTCCATCTTTGATACTGTTCACAGATAGTTCAATCCCTTGTGTGGTCCCTTTATTTCTTTGGAAACCAAATTGAGATTTTGATACGTTTTATCCTTATCTAGGAAACTCAGCAATTTGTCTGCCATAAACCGAATCATGATTTCTAAAATGCCAGGTAGTATTGATATTAGGCGATAATTCTTCAAGTCTTTATGAGATCCACCTTTTATATTCAGGTCTTATGACAGCTTTTCTTTTAAACTATTAGGGATTGATGCATTTCATATTGATTGATTTACAATGTCCTTTAATACTGGTATTATATTAGGGCACCTTTTCAGGTCCGTTATTCTAATACCTTAATGACCCATTAGTTTCATATTCATTTTGTTAATAATGTTATGTATGTCGTCCTCTGTTGATAAATGTATTACTATTAAATACTTGGTTCTTTTTATTTACCGAACTCAGTGGAATTTTGCAAGAATCTTTCAGGCAAGTTATTTCTTTGGTGAAATGTTTAGAGAATCTGGAAATGATCTCTTGAACGGAATTTGTACGATCGAAATTCCTTATTAGTTCTTTATTTGTATTGCACTTGATTTTTCTTCCTTCCGTGTTCAGTCAAGTGTATAAAAAGCACCTCATGTAGGGCTCGGGGTACCACTGAAAATTATCTGTCGCTCCCAGGATTCGAACATGGGCCTTATCGGTGGGAAGCTTATACGTTAGCCACCGCACCATCCCATACCATGAAGTCAGCTGACTTCTTAGCTCAAATCAACTCTAGAAATTATTGAGCACTCCTCTTTCAGTACGTGAGAACCGGTGTTAAAAAATTTGTCCAGTGCACTGAGCTCCATCGCCGAGGTTGAGGATCCTTGCGATCGAACTGCCTCCGAAAATTCAGACATCCTTGCGGTGTCTGAAACCGCAAGGATGTCTGAATTTTCGGAGGTAGTTCGATCTCCAGTCGGGTGCTAGTGTGAAAGTGCTGGTCTCCCATTTCCGTCAATCGGATATGACCTTAATATGATCTGACGGGACTCCACGGAGGCTCTTAATAGAGTCCCTCAGTAGGGTAGAAAAGTTTGAGTTAGAAGTGAAGAAAATATCCTGCAGGTAACTCTGAATTGCAACGCCTCGACTACCTTTAGCCTGTTCATTTCTATAATCAACCTTCGATGTATATGAAATGATGATGTGTTGATATTATATCATTTTGGCCGTACATAATGGTAGTATGGATACATGCTAGCTATGATTTCGTACGTTCCGTTCTGGTCAGATGTGCAATGGGGCGAAAACGGTGAGTCTATCAACGGAAGGCTCCTTAACCTACTGGGCGATAATGTCGTTTTCTTGAGGTATGATGTCATTTATCATTCCTCGATGTTTCTGTGGCTTTAATAGTTTTATGGGGACCGGGGTCACTTGCGATATTTTAGTTATTTAGAATTCTCTGTCTTAACTGAGTCGATGTGAACCAAGTGCCGGCATGACATTGTCCTATCGCTAATAAAAGAAATGCGTTCGAAATTTATTCTTTCTCATGTGATGCTTAGTTGTATAACGATTTCTTACGCCTAAAATAGGTGGTTTAAAAGCGGTCCTGAAATGGATGATAAAATCAGAATCCCACAAATGGCGAAGTAGAGAGTGTATATTCTTAAAACGATAATATGTTATGTAATAGTGGGATTGTGTCGTGTCGTAGGTGGTCATCATTAGTGACGTTTAAATTGCGAATAAATTCACCACGTTTCTTACGTATTTCCATCCGCGGAGGGCCAGAAGGATCTTTACCAATTCAACGCGCCATAATTTGGCCCTGAAATCTCTGGTGAATGATCTAAGTGACCTGGGGCGCCTTGTAATGTTTGGAAGTGACCAAAATACAGCGTCTTATTTTCTCGAGTTGCTAATCTGTGTAGCGATCTTCTCTTCTTTCACGTTTCTCGGCCAACGCGTTACGCAAACCGCGTGATCTTAGCGCCCCGTGGCGTCTCATCCCTTGTCGCACCTCATCGAATGCCCGCGGTTCGGCTGGTACTACGTAGTCTTCAAGAAGGCAGAAAGATAATTTTTGATTCACGTTGACCGCACGAAGTGCCAATATTTTTATGATAGATACGTTTGTGTATGACCCGGAAAATGAATTTCTGCTTCCTTAGATCGTGGTATAACTGTAAAAATATACTAATGCTCTCGTAGAACAACTAGGGAGAAAAAAATTAAAAAACTACTTGAAAAATGCCTTCCACTTTTTTCAATACACATTTTACCTCGTCCAACGAAAATTATAATTATTCGAAATGTCCTGAGATTTATATATAAATAACGTACACAGTTAATTGCCTTCTCTAGTAACGGATAGATTTTTTTATTGTGAGATTCCATTATTTCGGCCCAACCCTGTTTCGTACCTAAGTCTGCTTCCCTCGTCAGGTCAAACAATTAAGCACCCTTCGGTGCTTAACTGATGTTGTTTTTACTTGCGACGGCAGTCACAGCATTTTATATTCAAACGCGCGCTGTCCAAAATGTAGAATGGATTATTTTTATTCATTGGCGGAACGACCTCCGCAAAATACGACGCAGTTTGATTACGATTCCCAAAAGAAGCTCTGCCCAACAGATCGCTTTCCCATGCAATGCAAACACTGCTCAAGTGCCTGCTGTTGGTTTTTAATGTGTTTGTTTGTTTTTTAACGTTAGTTAATCTGCGGAGATCTGGCTCCGAATCTTTCAGACGTACTGGATGTAATTTTATATTTTTGTGGTTTTTATCGCGGACTCTCCTCAATGGGAATAAATCAACAATCAGGGCTATATTACTACATTTATTGCTATTACCATAGTACTATATTTTATCCCTGGTTGGTTTCCTGCTTGCTCTAATACTGTGATCAGCAAGGGTTCAATGCAGTAGCCATTTTATTTCTCGTTGGTGTACCCAGATACTGTTGAAGGGTCTAGTTTCTCGAAGATGCATGTCAGAATTTTAAATCTTCTAAAACAATCTTAAATGTTCAATATTGATTTCGCATGTAGTGTATTGATCCTCTGGGTCCGAAATTGGTTCTTTGTTAATTTTTATTGATGAAAATTTGAACTGGCCGTATTTTTCTCTCAACAATGGCGAGTAACTCGCAACATGATAGTGGCGATCTTTTCGCGATCTTACTGCGGAGGCAACCACGGGCGAAAATATTGGATAATCGTTTAATTTCGTCTCGTGATGAAATAATAAATGTATATGTACCTTCTCAATTTAGGGTAGACTATTGCTGGCTAAGGAATCGGTTCATATTAGAAATAAAAACTACAATTTTGTGTTTGGTGAAGTTTTCTCGGGTCTTCCACCGGGTCAGGGGTTCCATGTTGGCCGAAGTTTCGATGCCCAATTCGTCTTAAGGGTTTATCGTTTAATCATCATCCCCGAGGACGATGCACGAGATAACGTCGGCCAACATGGAACCCCAAGACCCGAGAAAACTTCACCAAGCAAATACGCCGGGAAATACCAGATCTTACTTTACAATTTTGTAGTTGCACAGTGTTTTATTTGGATTAGAACCGAGTTTCATCGCCGGATCATGACGTTGAACGCGTCGTATTTAACTAAAATACTGTGGAATTACAAAGTTAGACATTCTCATAATAAGCTAAAGACTCAATCAACATAATCAATTACGCTAGAAGTAATATTGTTTGATCAAGATGGATCACAATTTCCTAAGTGATCTATGTGATAGTTACTTATTCTGAAGGTATCGCGTGGTAACAAATAAATAAATAAGCCGATAGGATTAAGTCCTATAAACGAGCGAGAGTGATATCTAAAATTCAACAAAATTGAGTAGAGTAGATTTCAATTGAATGAAAAATAATAAAAGAAGTCCAATTTGGAGTTAAATATTCTTTTCTCTAATCATTCTAAGTTGGTACTGTGAGTAATTTTAATGACGCATATCATTATTTTACAACTTCTAACGAGTCCTTCTGCTATCCGATGAGCCAAGAAGACTGATTGGCTTTTACAATGAACTTTTACCTAAACTCCTATGAACTTTAACATGGCTGGTTGGCACGTAGGCACTGGAGGTGTGCTTTAAATGGGACGAAAGAACAGTGTTTTCGTGGATTTTGATTGTTTCTAAAATAAAAACGTTGGCGTTAATAAATTCTCGCCTTTTTAAATTAGCTAGCCTGCAAATTTTCACATTTGGGAACCTGCAGATAAGCTGTTAGCAAACTTCTCAACAAATAAGGATGCTTGCGTAGCCGAATAACTGACCTATAATTCGGAACAACGGAGTTTATGCTAACATTTCTAAACTTAACTTATCACCACATCGGATTTACAACAATCCCCTCTGAATAATTTAAATTCAATTTTAACACTTGTATATTTAGTTTGTAACCTTAGGATTTGGATGGAAATGTAAATGCGCGTGCAATAGTATTGTACAGTTGCGTCACAGTTCTGCATTCGCATTTACTACGACATTAAATTGATCCGAAAATAATAATTGTTTTCATCTTATCCTAGAGAATAGCCGCTACTTTTTTGTCCTGGGGGATGTTTATCTTCTACCTTTCGTCATATTTGACCCAGTTCAGTTTAGGCCTATGCCAAGTGTTAATTAGTTATCAAGCGGCACATATGACGTCCGCACCGGCCAGATTCCGTGCAGCGCGTTGCTGGTGGTCGTCAGCGCATGCCGTTTGCAACTCAATTGGGGTGGAGTGGAAGCAATGTTTTGAGATGATTCGGATGGAGGGTGAGTGGAAAAGAAGTGGAGCAAGTCAAAGAGGTGGCGTGGGAACGCCGGGTAGTCCTCCCACACCCCCGCACACCCCACCTCCGCCCCTCGCCCTTATCTCTCTCCAGAGATCGTATTATGCATTCGGAGGCCCAGTCGCTCATTAACTCTTGGATGTCGGCCGAGCTTATTGTTTGAGAATACTTATAAAATTAGTCTCCTCTCCTCTGATTGAGCCTGTGGTAATGTGTGCACCTCCCTCTCCTCCTCCGCCCCCCCAGATGGAATGCCGTATTCAGCGAGAGAGGGGGGGCGTGGGAACGGGTCTCACCTCGGCGGCCGTTGCCTCCGTTCCCCCCACGTCCTCTCGAGGGCCCCGTTTGGTTCCCACGCCCCACCACCCTCTCCGCCCCACTCACGTGGAGGCCGCCGCACCGCAGGGGTACGACGGGGGCGGGTGGATGGGGGCCGACCGCGGTATCCTCCTCTCACTTCCCGGCGGCGGCCGCCCCCCCGTGACTCCTCATCGCCACCCTCGCCCCCCGTGATTTCGCCCCTAATTGATTTAAGGCCTTCCTTTTCGCCGCCGGGGAGGACAGGTTGAGATTTGAAGGCGTGGGATGGGGGGGGCATAGGACAGGCAGGGGGCTCCTCCTCCCACCCGCCCCGCCGCCGCCGGGCGGTCCCCTCCCCACCTCCTCGCCCCCGACTCGCTTTTTATGTCTCGCTCCAGAGTCGAATAATTTTTTGGAGGAAAGGATTGGCGCGACGGCCGTTGTCCTCGCTTCCCACGGCGGGGGCCTGAGCTTCCTTGAACACGGTGGACTTTTGTCGGTGGCCCCCGGGAGATATTCAATTTATTAGCGTCGCAGGTCTTATTTCTCTGAAATATAGTATGATGCATCGGCACTGTGATTTAGTGGTGGACCTTCTCGCACTCGAGATCTGTCATTTGTTGCATCTTTACGTGACTACTATTCACATTCCATTACTTTATTCAGCTGCATATACTATGTATGTGCATACATATATATATATATATATATATATATATATATATATATATATATATATATATATATATATATGTATGTGTGTATAAAAAAATGTATATATATACTTTAATTAATCCATTAATCTTTTTTTCTTTTATATATATATATATATATAAGAAAAAAGATTAATGGATTAATTAAAGTAAAAATAACTAACTTATAATTAAAGTGAACCTTATAGGCGATGTTTTCATTGATAATATAAAACGGGAGACGAATGAGTAAATGGGATGCTTTCACCGGAAAAATAAGAATGGATTGTCAGCAGGCTGTGCAGAAAATCATGAATGTGGAAAGAGGGGAGACACAATGCAAAACGAAATAGAACATAAACGTATCAATACGATTTCTAATAGCCGAAAACGAAACGATAGAAAAAGTAAAGTCAAAAAATACGAAAACCATGGATTAAAAATGTGATGATCAGAAAGTTGGAAAGAGAAGGTAATAAAATCATGTAAACACAAAGTTAGGTGGAAGGACGTTTGAAAATTGAATAAAAAACTCAGGTCAAATGCTAAAAAACGGAATAAGCGTGGTTAATAACGCGGTGCGAGAATATGGGGAGTTAATAAAGCAAGGGCACAATATATGAAGGTATAAAGAGGCGATACGGTAAAGAAATTAGGCCAGATATTCCAACATAGAAAGAAAATATGGCGTAGATAGGGTGTGGCTTAAGTCTGGGCTTACTTGATGGCGAGGTAGAAAAGACAAGGTATCGAAATCAAAAAAATACGGTAAGGCTAGATGGAAGTCCCGCTGAACTACGTAGGGATTTAGGAAATTGATTAGTTTTTCGTATTCATGTTTCACGTATCCATTCATACGTTGCATTTATGAGGGAGATATTTGGCTAAAAAAATGGTAATATAGTATATCAAAAAGGGTAAGGTAAGGTTAATCGAAAGCTGTAAAAGAAACTATAGGAACTGCTAATAGGCAAATGACAAGGGAATCAAGGTTTTCTTAAGACTTGATTAGAAAAATAGACGAGAAGTAAATGGAAAAATGTAAACACAGTGTTATTCAGAAGGAAGCATAAAGATTTAAATTATAAATTGAGGCAAGTAACAAATAGAACAAAGAAGCATGGCGTATGACTCAACGCGAGGATATAAAATGCTTGCAGAGGAAGGATGTAATTAGTGCCCCATGTAGGGCATTTAAAACACTGTCATGAAGCTAGAAGGGAAAGTCTGTGTTAACAATGTGAGATAAGTAATGAAAAATGTTAGTTGAACCAGAAAAGATTCAAGAGAGATGGAAGGGATGCATAGAGGTTATCTATTGTAAAGAAATTATACTGAGAGATTAGACAAAGGAAGAGAATGTGACGAAGATGAATATAGCCTAGGTCCAGGCTTACTCAACGGTGAGATAAAAAGGGCATTAGGGTAACCTTAATCAAATTAGACCGTGAGGGTAGACGACATTCCCGCGGAAGTATTGTAAGGTTTAGGAAAAGGTGGAAGGAATAGTTTTAATGGGCTAATTCGAAGAATTTATGACAGAGGAATTTGGCCGGAAGACTTCTTCAGTTCAGTGTTAGTTCTTATTGCAAAAAAGGCAAAGGTTCCAATTTATGAGGTTTACAAAAATTTAAGTTTGATTTCGTACGTTGCCAAAGTGGTACTAAGGATCATTAATTAGAGGATGGATATCAGTGCAAATTATTAATTAGATGAAGACCCGTTTGCGTTCAGGAAGGTGAGAGGCGAGCGTGATGCTATTACAGTAATGATGTCACTAACAGCGAGAAATATAGAATTCAATCAGGATGTATTTTTTTGTTTCGTAGATTTCGAAAAGGTGTTTGGTAGAGTAAATTGGGTGGAATTAATGAATGGTTTGCAGAAAATAGTGGTAGATTGAAGGAATAGGAGAGAAGAGAGGCAGGAAATATGGATTCAAAGTTTTCCGAAATCAAATGGCATTTGGCCAAAGCATCTGCAAAATCCTGTACTCACAGATGACAGCTTGACTGAGAAACTGGTCACGATTTTAAAAAAGACCTGTAATACGAATTAAATCCAATTACAGCTCTACGGATAAATAGATCTGGCGATGCCGGGCGTAGGCGATAGTTTGTGTGTATATATATATATATATATATATATATATATATATATATATATATATATATATATATATATATATATATATATCTTCGGAATAGAACGCCCTTCGGCACCGCACAAATATAATATGTGAAAACATTGATGTAGACTTTTAAAACAGAAACACAAAGAAAGGACACTCACATCCATAGTTTAGACGTTTCGACGGCACGCCTGTCACCATTGATGATGACGGCCGTGCCTTCGAATTTCTTGAAACACTTCTATCTTCGAGTACTCAACTCTCCTATGAAACTAAATATTTTACAATATCACACAATCTAGTTTTTCAGATTTTTTTTCCGATTCATACTACGGTGCCATTTGGAGAGTATTTCATCTAGTAATTATCGGGATGGTTAGGGTAATGGTTTCCGGTGAGGTCATCGCGAACCGTAATTTCCTCGTGAGAATATATTCTAAACTATCTAGGACCATGTGACGATGTGAATCGTTGCTAAGATTTGTTACTTATGAAATAATGTGAATGCATCGTATTTTTAATTAGATTTATCGATTTCACAGTTTATATCACATTTATGGTATATTTTGGGCAGTTGACGATAATTTTGTACAGATTTTCATTCTTGCCCTTTAGGTCTTGTTGGACAGAGTCGATGTATAATCTATTGCGCCATATTTTTATGTTACCTTCTCTGTCGCCTTATCACCATGATATTACATGCCTACGTATGTAATCTTACGTATATCGTTATTTGGAATTAAATGCCGCGTTGCGTGCATTCGTACCGCTCAATTCCTCCCCCCTCCTCTTCCGGACAGAAACTCTGGTGACATGAATGCCCAATAAGCCACTCTTAGATTCCTATCAGGCCTCTCAGGCGAGGACGCGCGAGAACTCAGACAAAACCACCTCCCGCGGCAGGGTAGCCTGTCTTGCGTGGGTGAGTTACCCAACAATCTCCCGAATTGATTGAAGCGTCGTATTCGTATCGGCATGAGTGATCGTATGAATAACATAGCCATAACGCAGCCGTGCAGGCGTACAGGGAGCACGTTGACCTCTTCGGGCTTCTCGTTAACCGTAAGTTAATCATAGCCGGGTTATCTGTCCGTTCGCCCGTTCTCCTGGACTCCATTAATTCACAATTTCCTTCCAATCAAGGATTGAAAATCATATTTATAGCTTATCATTATCATAGTCTTTCCATCAATTAGAAATATACTTGGAGGGGAGTTTTATGTTAACGTGAAAACCATGCAACAAATAGCCTTGCGTTTCCTCCAAACTGTAAAACAATTTTCCGCGTATTAATTTTTTCCTGGCACTTTTATTCTTGTTTGGCTTCCTTATTTTTATGTCGCCCAAAATACCTATTCTCCTCCTGCTGTATTCTCTATTCTTTTGCACCCGTCAACATCTCACGAACTCGAATCATTTTTGCGTCAAATTTCCCACAATTTCTGCAGTAAAATATTTCTTGGATATTTAGAAAAGATTTAGTAGGCTATGACTGAAAGAGGATTCGTAAATCTTTGATTTCGTACAGTTAGTAACATCTACTCCAGAGCAGCCCTAATTTTTGCACTGCTATAATCATTAGTTTGGGGTAAATTCCTCAGAATAGCGATTTGTAACCGAATAATTTGACTCATATAGTTTGTAGGTGTGGATGAAGCCCATGAAACCTAGTTTTTAAACCAGAGCCAGGACTTGAACCATGGGCCACGGTCCGTGGTTCAAGGACCAGTCAAGAAAACCTTTTCCACATTCTGAAGGAAAGTGGAAGTTTTGGGGTTAGATGAAAACCTTAGGCAAAGATATTTGAGTGGGCCGATTTTCGAATGTAAATATCGCAGTCTAATGCAAACTGAACACAACTAAAGCGTCAGTGTATCAGCATTTCCACGCAATTGTAAAACATTTAACATCCTAATGTGTAAAACAATTATAGAACATTAAATGTCATTACATTCCTGTTCCATAATGACCTTATAATTTTTCGGCATACCAATTTTATCTCACGCATTGTTCCTTGCGAAAGGTATTGCTCGATATACTCGCTCTGCACATTATTTTTCTTGATTGTATTATCAAAGGTCATTGCTGCTCGTATAGTATCGCTCAACCAAAAATAACAATGATTCGCATTGTAGAGCGATGCTTGGCGGCTCAATTTCGTTATGTCATCTACGAACATCAAAGTCTATGTGTATAAATATCACTCACATCTTAGAAGTGAAAAAGCAATTTTGGCAGTCGCTCTCTCTACTACCGCGGGAAAATATCTGCTCGGTGATGAAACTTGGCTGGTTGGTACGTCTGTTGCTGTGACCGCTTGAAGCCGCTACTCCGGTTCTCATAGTAGTTTAAACGGAGGATTTTATTTGCGTCATTAGGGATGGATGGGAAAGGAGGAAGGGTGGAGAGAACCCTACAGTATCAGCAATGAAAGTCGCTAAGGGGCCCGCATTTTAACGTCTCATCGGACGGACGGACGGAGTGCTCGAGTGCAAAGCCACAAAAAACCTTCAAACCGCTACCACCAAAAATATACTCGTATACTTTGCCGTCCCCAGGATTCAAACCCTGTGGGAAAACAGTTGACGCACGATCCTGATCTCACCATTTTCGTGGTTTCCTTTCTGTCAGTTCTTGTTATCATTCCTTCCTATTATCTGATAACCAGGGTGACTTAAACAGATAGTCACCGATAGAAAAAAATGAGTTCACCTTTTTCCGGCAATATTCTCATAAATATAGGTCTTCGTTGAACCGCTATCGAGTACGTATTTTGTTGATCTCCATTATTGTATGCAAAACTATAAGTTATTGTATTTATTTCTGGTAAACGTAACTAAAAGAAAAATAAGTGGAAAGTTGTAATTATTACAGATGGTTCTTAGCACATAGGGAAACTTGAAATCGTCCTTTCGTATCCTGTTGCCTCCCGCTCACATCTCCTGACCGATTACGGTAATGAGGTGAGAAGAGATCATGAGGACCAGAGAGGTAGGCGCTAATGAGAAGTTGAGGTACCATGGATGCAAACAACGAGGAGAACTTTGACGATTAAATCCCATAATGCTTTTTTCTAGCTATTGTTTCGAGGGCTGAATGGCAGAAATCTACTCTGTATCTCTTCGAGTGCCCCGGTAAATATTTATTGAAATCGTGAGTTTTGTGGAGTCTGAAATAGTGTAAGGGTGGAGTGTCACGGCTGCATTATTACTTATCAACTCAGCCTCTGGGTCATTGAGGGAAAAACTGGCGAAAAATTAAGGAAATCGAAGACTCAGCCAGGGTGAAACGGGGATGAAATAATTGTTGAATGAATTGTAATGATTAAGGGCAGGGGCATAGGCAGCAGGGGGAGGCAGAGGATAGCTCTCTCTCCCCATGAAGATTTGCTCCCGGGGGTTTAATGATTCATTTCTTTCTACGGACAATTTTCGCTCTCCTGGCTCACATTTTAGAGCCATGGCCAATTAGCACTGAATGAATATGCTAGCCATTAATGGGTCCTGTGAAAAAAAGATGGAAGAAGAAATAAAACACTTAAAGAGTGTCATGATCGGAGCCTTAAGAAGGCACGTGAAAGTAACAATTGTTAAGTGGAATTTGCAAAATTTGAGAGTAAAATTTTTAAAAGTGGAATTTGCAAAATTTGTATAATATCTGAATTGAAATAAACACGTATTTAACAGACATTCGGGTAGATATCCTCACGATGATTTACCAAATTATTCTCAGCTCACAGTTGTCAAAAAAGCCTCGATGCGCGCTTCAACATTTTTTAAAAGGTTTCAACAATTTAATAAAAAACGATCGTAGTATAATAATTAATGTAATAGAGTATTTTGTATCTCAATAACTATAGTCAATGGGTGAACATCACAGACAGCTGAAAATTATACAAATAATTTGTGGCCCACCCTGATCAGAATTAATACCTGCATCTTGCCTTTCTCCCATCTTCGCCACAGTTGTTAATTATTTCCCATGTACTCCATATGATTATGCTGTCATCTTCCCTGTTAAAATGCGTAAATTAAAACTGTATGCCCGGTTATTTTTCTTTGAGCAAACTTTATTTTATGAATTAACTAATTTTCTTCTCCCCAATCTCACCTGCGATGGCCTTATCTCATACGATGGTGCACAAACACTGAAACTCGTATCCTTTTAATTTATTCCATGACCTGTCCAAGTTTAAGCAGTACATTTATAGTGGCGGGATAGCTCCTAAAGCCAGCGAGTCTCATTTGATCTTCATTTGTCAGCCCTTATAATTTCCCGTTTGATAACTAACCACGGATGAATCCGTTGATTCGTTATGTTTCCACCACGAGGCTCAAGTAGGTAATTGAGAACTTCTCGTGACGCTTTCAACGGAATTTCCCGCGGTCCTCCCGGGCTGTTTGATTCCGGTGGTGATTGTATTATAGCATTCGAACCCTCTATCGTTAATGTGGCTTAATTTCGTATAATGGAGAATTTTCGGCACTCCCACACTCGGCGAGTTCGGGGTAAGAGTGGGGGGAGGGCGTGTTGAGCGGCCGCGGTGGTAGGAACCGACTACTCCTGGCGCCCCGGGGGCACCCCGTCCCGCTCCATCCCCCTTTACACCCCCCCCGCCCGTGAGACGATTCCCTGCCCCTCCTATAACACTCCCCCCCTGTGGGTGTCGCCGCCCCTCCTGTGCTGCTGATCTGCTTCTCATCCCCACAAGGGATCAGGATTCCCACGCGGCCGCGCGACACCATCGCCGAAAAACGGTCTTCTTGACGAATGAATGAATGCACGTATTTATTCCCTCAATGAGGAATTCCCTAAGAATGAGTGACGAATTACGTAGTCGGAATAATTTCGTACAAGACGTAATGATGGGGTTCATTTTATTAAAGAAATGCCAAGACTCTGATAAACATCCATCAGTAAATGAAACGTGAATATCCAAGCACGAAAAGCAAGGCAACGAGGAGGAAAACACGTTTTCGGTGTTTTTTCGTGCTCATGTGTCATGCAACTTATCATGCCTGGGGATGGGCTATACGTATCGATATAAATCCGCATTAGTTAATGGTATTCACTATTACTTGATTATTATCGTATCCAACGTAGCCTGATAATGGATGATTTTGTTTCGATATTTGATTTGAAACAGAATTCTTGAAATGATAGTAGCATAATTTTGCGTAGAGGTTAATGTTTTTGAAATGGAGTTTTAGAATGTACCAGTTGTGCTTTAATTTTCTCGTAGAGTATGAAAGAAAAGCAGATAAATATTAATGTTGGAAGAAAAAACAATACTCTATCACAAGTTTATTTGTGCAACAAGACGCGTTTCACCTCACTGTGGCATTGTATGTTACTATAACTCATTGTGTATCCACCGTGGTGCAATGATTAAGTAATGAAATTTATTAATGTATTTTAACAACGCGACGAGTTATGACTACGCTAGGTTATGGTTACTACAGTGTATTTTTCTTGGCAGTGGAGGGTTTTAAAAAAAATCAACTTATTCCATGTTGAGTTTTGTTTCAATACAGCATTGTATCGATTATATTGAATCATTATCAAATTATAATATCGATAATGATATTGAATCATGGTCAAATTATAGTATCGATAATTTAGATTCAGTTGACGATATCCATTCCCTCCCAAGTTCGGTATTGTTTCCATCATTTTCCGAAGATGCTGCTACTTTCTCCTTGGCCCTTCCAAAGCAACTCTCAGATACCTACATAGGGTTTAACATATTAAGGGCTCTCCAAGAGTTTTGGGTAAGACGTAGGATAATTTTGACTTTCCAAGTGAAGTTGTCACTTCGTAATGAATAGTTTCAGGCGTTACTTTGTGGAATTGTTCCATAATGAATAATGCTAAAAAAAACTTTATAGATCCACATGAAAATAAGCTTAATTGCGACTGTGGTGTTTCACTGTGGTGCAGCATCTTTGCCCTGAAGATGCTTCGCCGCAATGAAACCTAGGCCGCCATAAAGCTTATGTTCATGTGGAGTTACAAAGTTTTGTTTTAACATTATTCATTTGTTACTTTGTCGTACACAGATTACTATAACTTAGCATTATAGTACAGCGACAAAACGGAAGATATTAGTAAAAGATTAATGTATCGAAAAATAGAATATTGCCACGGTTACACTACATTTTTTTCCATTTTTGAGGCATGACAAAGTTGCCCGATAGACTCAATGTTTTGAGAGACACTTAGCCCTAAATCCTAACAGTCCTGTCGTGCCCTAAATGGTCAACAATGCTCACCCTTTTCCTTATTGGCCTCAGTTGTTCTCTTTTTGCTGAAGAATGAATCCCGTCGGTATGAAATTTTGATTTTCATTCCAACCCGGAAGGAATTATTCAATTCCCACGCATTGCATTAATTGGCTGGGGCACCATGAGAAGCCTATGAAAGTGGACCATCAAAAAACGCACAAGGAAGCTTTTTTCCCACCCACAGTTCGCAGGCTCGCAACAGGAAGGAGCAATTAGCAGGTAGCCTCGTAATGATAATAATCCTTAAGCACTTCATTAAACGGCAACGCAAAGCATATGCGTGGTGGGCGAAATTCGAATCCCCTTTTTAATGCGTTACTTTTGAGTTTACTTTTATGAGATTATGGGGTCCACTATTTTAGTTAATCCGAATGTAAATCTGATATTTCCCTTGTATGATATGTCCCCATGTTTCTTTTTGATTAGCCGACTCCATAATTTAATACGTCGAAGGATGTTGCTAGTTATACCCATTCGTTTGTGTTGGATCGTGCACCAGAAATTTTCAACTCTGGAATAGGCTGTTTCGAAGGAGGATTATCCCGAATCGCTCGCTATAAAATTTGGAACCCTATTTGCTACTTCCCCATGCTATTTCCTGGACGATATTTGGATTTGCATTCTTCGTTGCTTTCTTTTTTTTCCCCCTCTCTCTCTTCGGGTCCCTTTTAGTGGTCCGCCAACCATGGGATCTTCCTGATAAGCCAGTGCTTGGCTTAGTATCAGGGGCTCGTTTATCTATGATACTTAAAGTCTATTTACAAGTCGTCGGAAATTTTCCTTAAATGTGATTCATACAATTCACAAATTCGCACACCGTGTAATCTAGACGTGTGAAAAGTGCTGCAGCATTTATTACCGCCGGTGTGACTGACTAGTAGCTTTGAGAAACAGGTACAAGGTGACCCAAGAGCCGAATTGACATGATAGTCATGTCCAAGGCGGGATTCAAACCCGCGAATTTGGGGCTAGCCGGGTCGGCATTTTTAAGTGCCTGATTTGTGATTCTTATCCCGAAGACATTCGTTATAGGACATGCGGGAAGGAAAGTATAATGAAATGAAGAAATAGACGAATTTTACCAACGTTTCCGGGCGTAAAGGCGGCCAGCCCTCTCTTTGGACCGAAGGATCGGTGCCCTATTCTTTGAGGAAGGTTGGGTTAAGGGTGAGAGAGGGAAATAATCCCGGGGAGGGACTACCAGGGGGGATTGGTCCATCGGTGAGGTCGCGATCAGAGACAATGGGGAAGGGTAGGAGGGCTTGAACGAGGGAGAGAAAGGAAAGTGTTTCTTGCCGGAGGATGAGAAAATAACTAATTAAGTGATTTTTTTAGCAATGGGGATGGACTTTATCCTTTTAGAAATACGCCTGATGGAGGGAAATCCTTTTCTGGATGGTCAGCCATCCGTGATAACTAGAAAAAAACTGAGAATCATAAAGCGTTAAAAAATAGAATTGAACCGTAAAGCTGAGAATTTCGTATGATTAAATTTTTTTTATCAGAAATAACATTGAGAACAGTGGAAAGAATGAATGGTCTTTGCAAATTTTCATTCGAATTTTTTTCCCTAAAACGAGCGACTTAAAATGTGTTGAACAAGAAGGCAATAAAATAATTCATCACGTCTGTGAGCTTTGAAGGGGAAACTGCTGACTCTTCTTTTTATCTGCATGCTTTTTTTAAGAATATCATACGGGGAGAAGGTTTTTACTGTGAGCATATCAGTCTTATTTAACCCTTTAAAAACGATTTTTAACTCTGAAAATAACCTGGGATCACAAGCCATTTCATAGCTTACCACTCTTCTTTAGTAACCGAAATGTTGCCATAGTGGTATACGAGGTGTGTTCAAAAATTAACGGGAATTTTTTTTAGTTCGCGGGCTTGGAGAGTCCGATTGTCAAACTTTTTTTTATTATGTTGTAGTACATGCTCCTGAAGTATGATAAAACTTTCAGCTGTTTTCATTGTGGACTTTGTGACAGCCACTAAGGTTAGACGTGTTTTATGAGCTCGGCGATTTTCGTTTGTTTAAAGAAATGGATCAAAGAATTTGCATCAAATTTTGCGTAAAAAATGAAATAAAGTGTAACAAAAGCCTATTGTGTGTCTGCTATGAGTAAATCAAGAGCGAACGAGTGGTATAAGCGTTTCCAAGAAGGCCGTGAAGACCTTGAAGATGACGAACGCGCCCCAGCACATCAACAAACGATGAAAACGTGGAAAAAGTGAAAAAAAAAATGTTTATGAACGATCGCCGAATCGCAATTAGAGAGGTCGCTGATTATGTTGACATATCGATTGATTCATGTCGTGACATTTTTTCCAATTTTTTGGGTATGAAACGCGTGGCAGCAAAATTCGTTCCAAAATGGCTTTTGCAACACGACAATGCACCAGCTCACACTTATTTGCTTTTTCGTGAATTTTTGACCAAAAACAATAATGTAACGATGCCTCAGCCTCCATATTCGCCAGATGTGTGACTTTTTCGTATTTCCAGAAATTAAGAGAACCTTGGAGGGCCGTCGTTTTACAGCCGTAGACGACATTAAAAGAGCATCGCTGAAAGAACTAAAGGCTATCTCAAAGATCGAGTTTGAGAAGTGTTTCGGGGATTGGAAGAAGCGCTGGTACAAGTGCATAAACTCCAATAGGGACTACTGTGAAGGTGACAACATCAATGTAGAAGAATTATTATTATTAGGTAATCTACCGGTTAAGGTAGGTTTTTCGAAGGACACAACTATCAAATAAACATTTTGTAACTCCAAACAAAACCCAACCCAGCAACCTAATCTACATCAGGTCCCTCTTCATCTCTGTGTACTTCTTTCCTCCCTTCACTCCGTTCAACATCCCTATCCTGTTCCTGCCCTTTCCTCGCTTACCCAACATTCTCCCCTCTATTACCTTCTTCAACATTCCACTACCGCATAATACCCCTTTCATCCATTTTCCCTGCCTCCATAGGATTTCTCTCAACAAACCCCTCTCCTCACCCACCATCTCTTGTACTTCCTCATTGGTCTTCCTTTAGGTCCATTTCACCTTCTCCATTCTTCTCCACACCCACATTTCAAAAGCCTCCAATCTACGCATACGTCTATCCTCATGCTTCAGTGACCACGTTTCCGTGCCGTACATACACTACGCTCCATATCAGAGTTTTTACGAGTCTTTTCTTAACATCCCTACTCAACGTCCCCGTCATCAACTCCCTCCTCCTTGAGAAAGCCTCCTTGCCTAGCGCAATTTTTCACCTTACGTCCCTACCACTTTGACCGTATTGGTCCAAAATACTTCCGAGATATGTAAACTGTTCTACCTGCTCTATTTTTTCCCCTCCTATTTTCATGTTTAGCTTAGCCTTTTTTTCTGGAAAATCGCATAACCTTTGTTTTATTAATATTGATTCTCATCCCATATTTATCGCACTGAACCTCCAATTCACTCAACAATGCTTGCAACCCCTTGGCTGACTGAGCAACTAATGCTTGGTCATCAGCAAACCTAACCGATTTCACCAATTCCCCTCCGACTTTCATTCCTACCTCCAGTTCATCCCATGCCTCTTTAATCATTTCCTCCACATACTGTATACGTTGAACAGCACCGGTGACAATGGTCAACCCTGCTTTACACCTCTTCCTAACACTGCCCATCCGGACTCTCCGTTCCCCACTCGCACCTGAGCAGTCTGAGACATGTACAGGTTGCGGATCAATCTCCTCTCCCTCCAATCCATTCCTATTTTCTGCAATATACGCATTAGTTTTTCCCAATTCACTCTATCAAACGTTTTTTTCGAAATCTACAAAACAGGCAAAAACGTCCTGATTGTATTCTATATTCCTCTCAATTAGTGATCTCATTACTGCAATGGCATCACGCGCACCTCTTCCCTTCCTAAACCCAGACTGATCATCCCCTAAGTAATCATTTGCCTTACTCTCTATCCTTTTTTTGATGATCCTGAGAATAACTTTAGCTGCGTGGGATATTAGACTTATTGTTCTGTAATCCTCACATGATGTAGCCTTTGTCTTTTTTGGAATAGGAACTAACACCGATCTCACAAAATCTTCCGGCCAGATTCCTACCTCATAGATACAACGAATCAGTCCATATACTCTTCTTCCCACATTTTCCTAAACATTTCAATAGTGTTACAGGGATGTTGTCCACCCCCACAGTGTAGAAGAATAAATAAATAATATTGTCCGAAAAATTAAAATTCCCGTTAATTTTTGAACACACCTCGTATTTCAGTTGTGCGCTCGAGGAGTCGGGTGTGGCCGTTGTATACGGAAAAGCCGTCGTCGAATGATGGGTTGTGGGTGAGGGTATGTTTCGGCAAAGAGTAAGATTGCTCCACAACCTTAAATTGATTTGAAACAGCTCAGGGTCCTCGGTTCTAATTTTAAAGGGAATAAGAGTTAATCAACAGACAAGGGAAGATCAAATGTAATTGAACAGGTCACCTCACTCTCCGCCGTTAGGGAGTGCCGTAAGCTGAGGTCGAGCTTTACTCGCTTGGTCGCTCGCGTCAGTACGTGGTTAGGCTATTTCGTGTCGGTCACCTCTGGATCCTTTCAGGGAATCGATTTATTTTTTTGAATAAACATTAATTTGATTACCTTTCTCTTTAGGTAGCTTTAGTAGAGCGTATCAAACTCTGCTGTTTAAGAATGTATGAGCTTTGTCCTCTTGATAGTATCATCTAGTGGTCATTAGAGAAGGCGGCCGAGAGCTGGAATTAATTTACTCCATATGTGGGTAATTAGGTGGGCGTAGGATGTTCGGTGAATGGGGAAAATAGTGGAGAAAAACCCGATATTGCCATTAGCCTACTCTGGACGATAAGCGTCAAATTGTCACACAATTTAACGTTCTATCTAAATGACAGCACACACTTACTTGAGATGCTCTTTACATGGCACACCAAGTAGGGATAGGTATAACATTTAAAAACACCGAATTCTGTTCTTTCTATCGCAAAAATACTAGCAATAAGTTGTTTCCAGTAGACTAGAACTAGTCGTTTTTAATACTGTATTCGTGTTAGTTATACGGAATAGAAGTAAGTAAAAGCAGCGATCAGAATTCACATGTGCCCAAAACCAGAGTCGACCTAACCTAATTCTGACTTTCCCCTCAGATTATAGACTGATTACAGAGCATTGTAAACATTAAATGCCAACAGTTTCAGAAAAAAATGATATCATCAATTGCTCCGCAATTAAGTGCAGTTATATTTAGAGATGAACTTGATTTCATTGTGCGCATTTCCCCGTTGTCCATGATCCTGAAAATTTTAGGCCAGATAAATATTTCCCATGAATCTAATTATTTGTCTAAATGACCCCCCAAGTGGCCGGTTAGCTGATGTTAACTAGAAAACGTCCGATTGATTAATTTCCTGATAGCCATGATTTTCACCAAAGTAGGTCACTTTTTTGCGAAAATGTAAAAATTTAATTGGAAAAGCGAGTTTCTAACAAGATGGCACTTATATCGTATTCATCATAGGTAGGTGATTGGTCAAAATTTTGTTACGGTAACCTAAGAAAGCTCATTATGTTGCATAATGCTACGGTGCTATCCGAGAGAGAATTCGCGGAGATGAGAATCTTCTCCCTCCAATGAGTACAGTTTGCTCTTGGAGTTGGTCAATATTCGTTTAGAGTCCCACGCTTGCTTTTTTAGTGATAGATGATCGGCAGGTCTTCTTTACCTGTCTACATGGTCTATCCTTGTAATTCCATACCCAGCGATTCTCAAGTCCTCATGTAGAACATTGCTGTGGATCGAAGGTCTGCTCATAAAAAAGAGGAAGAGATGTAAAAAACTGAAAATTCGCATGCTTGGAATTGAATTATTCTCTGTTTGGTAGAAATAGTAAAATATTAAACATGTCCAATATGACTGCAGCTGTCTCTAGAGAGCGCGTTTACCGCACTGCGCATTCCATAATTTCCATTTGGAGGAGGTTTTTGAATATCATGTGTGATTACAAATTATTTCGCGTGCCCAAACGGGCAGAAGTATCGCCGGTTGTCACAAGAATCTTCAGACCGTATGCAATCCTTAGTTGTGTGAATGGCGTATATGTGGCAGTCATCTCGCTATGGACATGCCAGATAGGGATAAACAACTCATTCTTTTTTAAAAATAGCCATGAGTTTTCCTCAGATCTCATAGATTCCGAAATGTTGTCGTGTTAAAACTTGAGAACAATGAAGGTCATTTAGCTAATTTGTACAAATAATGATGACTTGTGTTAAACTTTTGTGTCGGTTATAATCTGTTGTGCGTTATATAAAACACTTATCAATATATTGATCAAGACTTATAAGAATAAAATAGTTTATGATATATGTGCATGAATATGTATTTTTTATATACATGATTTACCTTTTATAGTATAAAAAAATCGCGACTTTTTAAGCAGTTTTTATAAACTTGAGGTTTGTGACAGTACATATTTTTTATAGAGAAGTTTAAGTACCGTTGTTTTCATCAGAAAAAGTGCCGCGATTATTCTCATAATCGGCTATTGCTGAGTTGGGAATGGGGTGTTTGTGAATTTTTGTAATTAATAACTATATTGAGTTGTTTTTTATTTTCCAGTGGATTAATTGTGTTATTCCTTGCCATATAAGATTGCCGTAATGCACAGTTATGGACGTTTCGTAGGTATTATCCGCTCGGTTTTTTACGTGAGCGTGAAGGTCGTTCCCGTGGTTGTCACTTTCATATGAAAGTTGTGCAGTTTGCATCCAGTCAGGCCTTTGGGCGCCGTGCGTTTCGATGTGCGATTCCCATTGGTCTTGCTCGCCGCCTTCCGCTTACTACTACTTCCACAGCCTCTCGCAGCCCTTCGTGCACGCGACTCAAGGTGTATTTCTTTTCTTGGACGACTCCCCTTTCTTAGTTACTTTTTGACGCTAGCATGGATGGAAACGCGCCAGCCACTCAAACACGAGGAGTGTTCCAACATTCATTGAATCTTCAAATTTACTCCAATTTTGTTCCCTAGGTTTTTTTCTTTTGCAAGCATAGAAGATTGCGCGCGTCCAGGACAGAGACGAACTTAGTGTCGTTTAAAATAGTTAAGCCAATCAAAAATTAAACAACATTATTTAATGGAAAAGTAATTTATGTGAAAATAATTGCCACTTTCCTTCTCGTCTCCTCGCGGTTTTAAATATGGTGTCATTGAGGCAATCACGAGCGATAGAAATTTTTTCATTTGTATTTGGATCGTATGCCGAATAAAAATAACTTTTTTGTCTATTTCCTCTGAAATATTTTAATATCACTACCTAGTTTTGACAAAACATTATAATCAGGAGTCGAATTGAATGCAGAGTTATTTTTACCCGATCTCCATAATTACCCCAAAATGACATTTTTTCTGAGTCTTTTGATCTTATTCGGAGATTAATTTGAGGGGGATTGGCCTTGGTAGTAAAGACTTTATAAGAGAGATAAAGAAAGAAGCATTTACAAGGAATAGATAGATAGACGTGGAAATCCTTGAGAGGAAATCATATAGCCGTAGGGGGGATGATGGATCCTGATTAAATCTGCAAGGGGGCGAGTGGTCATATCTGATCGTGGCGTTTTAGTGGAGATCTGAGAACTGTTTGATTATAGGAGTAAGCTAAGACATTCAGCTGGGAATCCAGCCTGACGACACCCCAGACATCATGAAAGAAGGTCCCCTTACCTAGAGTATACTAGGAAGTTAACCCACCCGTGCGACAAACTCCCCCTCCCTGAATGCTCGCAGCCAGTTGGAGAGAGGACGCCAAATTATTTCGTTACGTCTATGAAAGCGATTTTCCCACGCTTATCTTGGACACCTGATATAATTCGATACCGAGAATGGAGTGGTATAAGTTTATTACTTCAGAAAACAAATTCGTCCGCGATATTTCTCTGGGGGATTTAGTAGCGAAGGACATGCTTATTCAGAATTGAGAGTTTGTGGATGTTCTTTTAATGAAATCCAGCAGGAAAATTTCCTCCCTCAGGCTATGTGAAGGAGGGAAATCCCCGTTCTTTGAATTCCGCCTACTTCTGATTTCTTTGAACGTGTACTTATCGGCCGTTAATTAGGCTGATCGTCAGCAAAGAATGAATTAAAAGGAGATAAAAAAGCCCTCCCTTCTAAAGCCCCATATAAGGGGCCAAAGTAATCACCAGATGTCTTGAACGCAGGCGACCTATATTCATTTAGAGACCGCTTGCCAAAACTGTTATTAATTTTCAGCCAAATTAGTACAATAGATTGACTATAGTAACTTGAAATTGGCAGCTCATATCGTAAATTTTCACAATCTTGTTAAATTATATCAACCTTAATCTCAGAAATAAAAGAAAAATTATGGTAATTGTATTATTGGAAAAAAACTGGCTTATGCCTAAAAATGTTACCTCATACTGTGCTCTTTGTGCTTAGATATATATCGTAAAATATCAATCTTGTAGTTCATGTCATATATGTGTAATGAACATCTTTTCGCGTGAACCATTTGTTCCCATTGTGGTCAATAAATAATAGGATTTTAAGTCTACTTATCCTTCTTTCATCCATTTCAGCAAGTACTGCGCTCTTTTTTTTGTTTTGCTTCCGTGGAGCGCACATTTTTAGTTTTACAATTCTGTGCAATATCCGTAGAATCTAGAACGTGGTGGTATATTAGCGTATAATCTTATATGCGAAAAGTAATCCGTTGTGGCGGTGTAAAAGACAGGAAAAAATTAAACAGGGAAGTAAAGCGTTGCTCTGTTCATATGGCATAGGCATGAGCAGCGCCGCCGAAGGAATGTGAGAAAAGGCTGAAGTACGTACATGATTCACCATGCCCCGTTTTGTTGCCGAAAATCTCGCCGTTTGCTTTACGTTAGAGAAAAATGCAAATATTGACTGTTCAGCGTGTTGTTGCATAAATTGGAATGATACCAAAAGAAATAAGGCCATGTCTCTTTCGTTTGTGATTTTTCAAGATCATTGCTGATTTTCCAAGAGATAAGACTTCCGTTTTATTGATTTCATTGTACAATAATTTTAGAAATAAAAATACTAAAGATATTTGAGAAGCATTAAGGCATATTCAAAAACCAAATCTTAAATCCATAGAATTTCAAGATGATTCCCTCTTTTTTAAATACGTAATCATGATGATGGAAGTCACGTATAAAAGCGTGCGGTCGAACAGGAGTGGTGAGTTCTTTTCATTAAAGAAGTTTAAAAAAATGTGTATTGGCTTTTGTAATTTCAAGTATTTGATCCAGTAATTTTTTTTGGGGAAGATGTAATGGATAGATTGTAAAGGCGTTTGAAGTGTGGCAGAGAGGCGAGCGAACTCAGGGAGAATGAGACATTTTGAGGAAAAGTAAAGGTTTTTTATAAAAGTAAGGGATTCATAAAATTATATTGAAATAAATTTACACTGATTCGATTAACTTCAGTCTATAAAGAAATATAGGTAAATAATAAATTTTTAGGTAAAATGACCCCGCGAATTCTTAGAAATTTAAAGTATTGCGTCCTGGGATATCAAATGGTAATTTTTTAACTTTTCAAACTTTGTATAAGACAAATAAATGACGTTTTTTATCAACCAATCTGGTGCACATTGTGATTATTGAATTCGAAAAATGCTAATTGTGCGACGTTATCATATGGACTGTGAAAGAGACTCATGACAAGAGATGTGGAAAAGAATTTCTCTCGAAGTATCTTCAATAGCCATTAATACTCTGAATTATTTTCATAGAGTGTGTTGTAACAATCTACTTCAAGATTGTTTAAGCTCATCGCAACGTCGTATGTGCTTATATAACATTAATATAATGTAGTGTGAAGTACGAAGAGATTCTTTTACACCGCGTTCAAGATATGTCCACGCATGTATGAAATTCATTGAGTACCCACTCAAATCCAGAACTCTCACAGATCTGCGAGGGCGCGCTCATGTGAAAAATCTTCAGTCGAAATTATCCTGTTGTCCCATATGCGTAAGTATTACCGTCTCCAATACACCCGTCGTAAAAACAATTTTAATTATATTAATGTCCATTCCATATTTATTCTGAGTGTTATCTTGACTTGATTGAATGTGTTAATCATCCTCGAGTTACTGATCTGTTCGTGATGCGTGAGCAAATGTGTGAATCCGCTTTCGTAAGCTTGAATTCCGACTCCTGCACAAGGATACAGCGGAAATGGTAGTACGAGAGTATTACGCTCTTTTCCTTCCAAGTCGACCGTCACATTGCACAGCCTTTTTCCCGTGTTTTTTCACACCCCCTAGCACTCTCTCTCTTTTGCAATCCTTCAAGCTCACCCTCAGGGCGCTCGCAGTGCAAGGAGATTCGACCGTCCAGACCCTTCCTAAGCCCCCTCGTCTCTCCCTCTTGGAGAAACGTGGCGTCAACAAAATCTGACACGGCGACTGATGCGAACCGATGATGAATGTCCACATCCCTCCGTTTTGTTGAAATGCGACCCTTAAGAATATTCCGCCTGTCAAAACCCCGCAATTACTCGAGAAAGCGTATTCGAACTGTCTTCGTTACGGATAAATTGAACTTGATGAAGCAACAATTTGTTGTGTATTGGATTATGAATTGGGAGCAATTTGAATGGAGGGATCGGGATGGTGCGGTGGCTAACGTATAGGCCTCCCACCGAGAGGGCTCGGGTTCATATTCTGGAGAAAACAAACATTTTTCAGCGGTATCCCGATTCCTACTTGCAGTGCTTTGTGGAGAGCACTTTGAGTAAGCACGTCTGCCGGATGGGACCTTAAACGGTGGACCCCTTGGCGCCTTTCGACCAGAGAGGGCTAAAGCCGACGCCGGGTTTCTCTCCACCCTTCCTTTCCCATCCATCCCTAATGGCGCCAATGGCCTTAGGGCGCCATTATGCCCTAATGTCGCCTCCCGTAAAAACTGCTACTACGATTTTAATGACGAGCTTGGATCACAGAAAGTTTTTTCTTCTTTGTTGTCTGTTTTTAGTATTAGTTTGAAATGAAAAAATAGTAACTTGGTGATTCTACATTAAATTTATTTCGATACGACCCAGGTGTCGATGTTCAACGTCATCTTCAGGTAACAACTGTTACAGGCGTCCATCTAAAAAAAGATATCTCCATCCATCTATGTACGATATATATATATATATATATATATATATATATATATATATATATATATATATATATATATATCGTATACTGCTTTCTGGTAGGGGCGGGGAGGCGAGAACCCACCCTCCCGAACCCCTCCTCCCGGGGGGGGGGGTGAGAAGGTCCGGGAGGGTGGGTTCTCACCTCCCCGCCCCTACCTGAAAGTAGTATATATAGATGGATGTCTCTAAGGGTTGTCACCTGAAGATGATGTTGAACGTCGAAACCCGGGTCGTATCGAAATAAATTTTATGTGGAATCACAAAGTTACTATTTTTTCGTTTCCAATATGAATCGATTCCATAAAGTTTCGCCGGAAATCATCAACTTAGGTATGAAGTCTAGTCCTCCCGATCACGGTGAAGAGGTGAGAGGGAAAGCACTGCCACGTGTCGAGGGAGCGTGGGAGGCGTTACACGAGCCCTCGCGTCGCTTCGGACGTCAAGTGTCGTGAGCGGCGAGGGCCACCCGTTCACCTCGCCCGGAAGGGCGTCACCCTTCCAATAAGCCGAAATAACTCCAGCCACGCCGCCGATCCCCACGAGAGGTCTTCCGAGGCGACCGTGTTTGAAATAAGTGGAAATAATTCATTCTACGTAGTATATCGATTGGTTTCTATGTATTTCACACAACCCACCCCCCTTCCCTCCCCCATGACGCCCCAGAAGTAATTCCTATTGGGAATCGGTTTCAAATGCATTCAGCACCTCAAGACCATTTCCCAGCTCTCCCCCCTTGCACTCCCCCGTCCCCCGCCTCCCGAACCCTCCCACACCCTCCCCCCCCCCTGCTCCGCTTTCTCACGATTCTCGGCTGATTGAAGCGCGGCCGATTGAAACCGGAGCTTCGAGGGGGCGGGTATGAGGAGGCGAGGAAAGGGGGTGTAGGGTGTGGGTGTAGGGGGCGGCCGCCCCCCCTGAGCCACCTCGATCGCCGATGTGCCACCCGACACCCTCCCTTTGCCTCCTCCCCTCTCTCTCGGCTTCGCCGCCTCGCAGACTCCCGACGTCAACTACTCGGCGGTTCCGCAGACGGGCGTTTTCACCGTGGCGACGTGTATCGGCAGTCTCTGGCACGTCGGCATTAGGTTGTGGATGGATGTAGGAATTTCTACGCGTCATGGAAATTGTGTGAAACTACAGGGATAAAATATTATCTTCCGCGTGTCAACTCATCTTGAAAAATCTGTTATTTGATTCTCTTCCCACGGGTTTAATAAAACTCTCCGGAATAGTGAGGACGTGGGCTTAATTTTCAGTCATTGAAATCACTCGAAGTAACGTAAAGTTTCACCATAGTTACGCACCGTTGTTTCCAACTGCCCAAGTAAACAGGAATTCCGTCATACGCAGTCTAAGGGTGTTAGTTTAATGTGTGTAACGGTAACGCATTTAATGCAATCTTCCGTCGTGGTATACAACTTGCTTATTTGTTTATTTCTACTACGCAAATGCTTACGCTATGAAGTTTGTCAGCAAATTCTAACTCCGATTGGAATGAGTGCTATGACACATAAGCACCTCTCCTCTTTGAAATCTCCTGCGCCAAGAATCGTACGGAAATTTTTGTGGCTGGTGACTGCAAAGGGCAAGACGCGGCTGTGAACACGGACCCTAGAGATTTAATATTTTCACATCCGTATACCACCTTTTTCTTCTGTCGCAGAACGACATTTAAATTCTCCTGGAGGTCCATTGACATTTCGGACAATTCGGATGAATGTCATAGGTCAATCACCCGGGTATGCGTTTCAGGGTTTGTAATGTGACCGAGGATTTAGTGTCAATATCTTGAATCTCACTTTTCTCAAAAGGTTCGGCTGTGGCATTGAACTCCGACCTCACTTCAGGGTCTTCTTATTCCTCATCATCTTCTATTATTCTCTTTTTATTGTCCAGGGCTTTTCTCCAAGGATTTCTTCAATTTTTTACTCGTTTTCAATCAAGTACCTTTTTAGTGTCCAAATGGTAATGACTTTCGTACGACGCTTTTTGAAGTGACCTCTCTCGAAAGCTATTTGTGAAAGGTTGGTTTGCCTTTCTTTCAAATTATTCCTCCACTCTCTCTTGAATTTTCTTTACTTACGGTTATTTCAGTTCTCACCATCTTTACTCCCCGCTGACCTACTATTGTTACTGTATTTCTTTATTTTATGGTATTTAATTAGATCCAGTATTTGTGTGATTCACGGCATCCTTTTGACGACCTTCCATCTTCCCAAACACTTTTCTTCTATTTTCAGTATTCCCTTTGTCTTGAAATTTGTTTCCGATTGATTCGTTGTCTTTTTCACGCGACTTGTACTTTAACTCGGAAGTAAAGGGTTACTCTGTACAAACGGCATAGGCACGAGCAGCGCGCCGAAGGAATATGAGAAAAGACTGAAGTACGTACATGCTTCACCATGCAGCATTTTGTCGCCGAATATCTCGCCGTTTGCATTACGTTAGGGAAAAAACGCAAAGATTGACTGTTTTGCATATATTTACGTAAATTGATATGATACCCTAATAAATAATGTTATACATCCTTTTTGATTTTTCAAAATCGTTTATGGCTTTCTAAGAGATGGCTTTTCCGTTTTCATGATTTTACTGCATTGTAATTTTCTAGAGAAAGATGCTAAAGATATTTGAGAAGCATTAAGGTGTAGTTCAAAACCAAATCTTTATATCTTTAAAATATTGTGATGGTTTCCTTTTTTTAAATACATAATCAAGCTGACGCAAATTACATCGAATAGTGTCCGGTCGAATAGGAGGAATGAGTTCTCTTCATTAAAGGAGTTAAAAAAGATGAGTAATGGCTTCTGTAACTTCAATTATTTTATCCATTAATTTGGTTTTTGGGGTAGATCTTACGCATAGGTTGTAATGGCGTTTGAAGTGTGGCAGAGAGGCGAGCGAATCCGGGGATAGTGAGACATTTTGTGGAAAAGTAAAGGTTTTTATAGGGCTCCATAATATTATATTGATATAAATTAACACTGATTCAATTAACTTCAGTCCACAACGAAATATAGGTAAATAATAAATGTTTAGGTAAAATGGTCCCGCGAATTCTTAGAAAGTTAAAGTATTGTATCCCTGTAGTTCAAATGTAATTTTTTAACATTTCAAACTTGGGGTAATCATCTTTTAACATAGTAAACTTGAAGTACGTACATGATTCGCCATGCCCCGTTTTGTTGCCAAAAATCTCGCCTTTTGCTTTACGTTAGAGAAAAATGCAAATATTGACTGTTCAGCGTGTTGTTGCATAAATTGGAATGATACCAAAAGAAATAAGGCCATGTCTCTTTCGTTTATGATTTTTCCAAATCATTGCTGATTTTCCAAGAGATAAGACTTCCGTTTTATTGATTTCATTGTACAATAATTTTAGAAATAAAAATACTAAAGATATTTGAGAAGCATTAAGGCATATTCAAAAACCAAATCTTAAATCCATAGAATTTCAAGATGATTCCCTCTTTTTTAAATACGTAATCATGATGATGCAAGTTACGTATAAAAGCGTGCGGTCGAACAGGAGTGATGAGTTCTTTTCATTAAAGAAGTTAAAAAAAATGTGTATTGGCTTTTGTAATTTCAAGTATTTGATCCAGTAATTTTTTTTGGGGAAGATGTAATGGATAGATTGTAAAGGCGTTTGAAGTGTGGCAGAGAGGCGAGCGAACTCAGGGAGAATGAGACATTTTGAGGAAAAGTAAAGGTTTTTTATAGGGATTCATAAAATTATATTGATATAAATTTACACTGATTCGATTAACTTCAGTCCATAACGAAATATAGGTCAATAATACGTTTTAGGAAAAGTGGTCCCACGTATTCTTAGAAATTTAAAGTATTGCGTCCCGGGAGATCAAATGGTAATTTTTTAACTTTTCAAACTTTGTATAAGACAAATAAATGTCGTTTTTTATCAACCAATCTCGTGTACATTGTGATAATTGAATTCGAAAACTCCTAGTTGTGCGACGTTAACATATGAACTGTGAAAGAGACACATGATAAGAGATGTGGAAAAGAATTTCTCTCGAAGTATCATCAATAGCCATTAATATCCTGAATTATTTTCGTAATGTGCGTTGTAACAATCTATTTCAGTTTAAGCAGTGGTTAAGCACTTAGTATCTTTGAAAAATATTCATAGATTTAGTCTCCATTTTATTTTATTTCTGCCGAAACCTTTTGGTCAATCTCAGGTTAATGGCCAAATAGCATTTGTTAGTGTCAGGATATACGACAATAGGAACATCCAAATGTCTATGATGCTAACAAATAAGTGAAACCAGTTTTTTTCTGTAAAGATGTAGGTTGTACCTGACAAGACAGTACTACTGTGCGTGAGTCTAATGATAGTTAATTGGTGTCACAAAACCCCCTGATTAGAAACGGGGTTTGGAGAAAAATTATGCTGGAAACCTTTTATGTTCCTTTCTCTGTCTCGCTTAACTATTGTTAGATAGCGGTGTCAGATCTCGCGTTAGATGCCGTCCCAGCACTCCCTTTCATAAGTCAAATTGGCGAGTCTCATGAGATTGATGTAATCTGTATATGTTATGTAGAATCAAAAGTAAGTGGTTTATTTATCCGTATCGGGCACTTTTAATATCTATTTGGTTGAAAATAGGGAATTACTCCAGGCAACACGGCTTTGCGTTCGGGAGATGCGGGTTGCGTGCTGCACTCGTTTTTGCAATGGAGTTGTGTGACCACATGACAGCCCCAAATTAAGGCACCGAGACTGGAAAGTCAGAAGTCTGCACCATTGGGCAATGCTATGTTTTTGAAAAGAATGATTGTTTGCACAAAAAGTGTTTCTTTATTTTATGATGTGGGAAAGGCCACATTTCCCACACGTTTCTAAAGTTAAAGCTCGTTGAAGTGCATAATTTATTTATAGTAATAGAAGATTTAGGAGATGCGACCGAAAGCTGAGGTCATTTGCGCCATTAGGGATGGATGGGAATGGGGTAAGTGTGGGGAGAAAACCGGAGTCGGCATTAACCTACTCTTGACAAAAGGCGCCAAGAGGTCCACAGCTTAACATCCCATCCGATCCCATCCCAAGCCCCATCCGAAGGACGGTGTCCTCACTTCAAGTGCTCTCCACAAAGAACCTTAAGTAGGCAGTTGGATACCACTGAAGAAAATTTTCCTTCTCCAGGATTCGAACATGTGCCCTCTGGGTGGGAAGCCAGTGCATTAGTTTCTGCACCATCCCCTAATTAATTTATTTATTCATTTTCCGTCAAAAACGGCACAGAGGCTTTTTAAATTGGCTGAGATAGTAACTAATGAATGAATATTCCATACAGCATCAGTAAATGACGAATTAAAGTAAATTACAGTATGAAAATGGAGATCAATCTTGGTGCATGATAATATGCAGATCACGTAGCGGAAATTTAATTGCCCAAATAGCGTATACGAAGGGAGATGAAGACAACAGGTGAAGAGAAGTGATCCAGGGAAGGCAACTGTCTCGCCAGCGAGTTAAGTAAATAATAGTCACCGAGGACAAGCATGAAAAGCATCAACAGCGTGTCTAATATCCGGTAATCCCGGGAAAACCGCAGTGTGTTGGGGAAATCCAGGTTCTCCGGAATATACCTGGAATTTATTGACAGAGCGGGAATTTTTAAAATGTATTCTCGCTCAAGCGGTATCCAAATATGAATTGCACGCATATGTAAAAAATATGGGCTAAACAAATGCACATAGAAATTTAACGTAGGTAGTCCTGTGTGACGACACCACTCAAAAAATCTGTGGAAATTTGCCAATTTTAATTAATCATGATATTCCACCATATCATGCTTGAAACGTCTATTTTTAGCCGTAACTTCTACTACCCTGATAAATTAGTGTTGGCATGCCAAGCAGCTCGCGAGAGACTGAATTTGGTCATTGTCCTGTGTGCATAATATTATTCGCCATATTCACCTTCTGAAATAATTTATTTTCCGTTTGTTAATTTCTTAAATGTGACAGTGAAATGCATGAATTTAGCTTTCCAACATTCGAATTCTGTTCAAATAATTCAAGATTAATATATGTATGTATGTATATATATATAATGTATATATATATATATATCTTTATTTATTTATGCGTAGACTTTGTTTAAAACAATTATCCACGGAAACAGAGAAAAAGGACGCTAACATGTCTAGTTGACGTTTCGACGGTACGGCCGTCATCAACAGAATACCGTTTTCGGGTGAGCGTGTGGGTGAGCGGAGCGGGTGGGATGTGTGTGGAGGGTGAGGGGGGGGAGAGGTAAGGAACCATAAGAGAATGGATAATTGGGTGACAGGGGATGTGTGGGCAGCTATTGGATGGTTTCAGTGGTTTGAGTTCAGCCCAGGAGGTTTCCTTTTGAGAACCCGCGCCATCTCAAAAGAAGGCCTATAATCCCTCTAAAATCACCTGTCCCTATAAGGACCACTCACGAACAAAAGAAACCCCTCCACAAATTTCCTCATCAAACGGACTCAACTCATCCTTACAAAATGCCTTTCATTTCAACAATTAATCTACTAACGAATCAAAGGCACGCTTATGGATGATAGGCACGCATATATTATTAAGTAATCTTTTGTTTAATTTAGGTTTTGTGGGGATACAACTACCAAATTAATATTTTGTTTATCCTAACAAAACACAACCCAACACCATACTCCACAAGTTCCTCTCCATCTCTATATATTTCCTTTCTCCCTTCATCCCGAGAAACTATTCTATTCGTGCCCTTTCCTCATTTACTTAACATTGTCTCCTCAATCACAATCTTCAACATCCCACTGCCGATTAATGTGCGCTTCATCCATTTTTTCTGCCTCCATAGGATTTCTCCCAATAAACCCCTCTCCTCGCCCACCATCCCTAGTACTTCATTTGTATTCCTTTCGGTCCATTTCACCTTCTCCATTCTTCTCCACACCCACATTTCAAAATCCTCCAATCTACTCCTATCATCCTGCTTCTGGGACCACGTTTCCCCGCCATACGTGACTACGCTTCATATCCAAGTTTTACTAACCTTTTCTTAATACCCTTACTAATGTCCTTGTCATTAACTCCCACCTCCTTTGGGAAAGCCTCTTTGCCTAGTGCAATTCTTCACCTTACATCCCTACTACTTCGACCATGTTGGTCCAAAACACTTCTGAGATACGTGAACTGTTCCACCTACTTTATATTTTCCCCTCCTATTTTGATGTTAATCTTGGTCCTACTCTTTCTGGAAAATCGCATAACCTTTGTTTAGATTTAGAATCTCATCTCAAATCCATTGCACTGAATTTCCAATTCACTCAGCAATACTTACAACCCTTTGGCTGACTTAAAAACTAGAGTGTGGTCATCAGCAAACCTAACTGATTTTACGAATTCCCCACCGACTTTCATTCCTGTCTCCAGTTCTTCTCATGCCTCTTTATTTATTTCCTTCTCATATTTGTTGAACAGCACGGGTGATAGTGTACAACCCTGCTATACACCTCCTTCTAGCATTGCCCATACAGACTCTCCGTTCCCCACTCGCTCCTGAGCAGTCTGAGACATGCACAGGTTGCGGATCAGTCTCCTGTCTCTCCAATTCCTTCCCTTTTTTCTGCAATATACTCTATAGTTTTTCCCAATTCACTCTATCAAACGCTTTTTCGAAATCTACGAAGCAGGCATATACGTTCTGATTGTTTTCGGTACGTATTCCTCTCGATTGGCGATCTCATTACTGCAATGGCATCGTGTGTGCCTTTCCCCTTCCAATATTCAAACTGATCATCTCCTAAGTAAGCATTTGCCCTGCTCTCCATCCTTTTGTTGATTATCCTGAGAACAGCTTTAGCAGAGTGGGAAAAACAAATTGATTGTTCTGTAGTCCTCACGTGATGTAGAATATGGTTTTTTAGAATAGGAACTAACATTCATCTCACAAAGTATTCTGACCAGATTCCTTCCTCATAGATGCTACGAATCAGTCCACATAGACTTTTCCGCCTACATTTTCCTAAATCTATTAGTATTTCCGTGGGAATGTTTTCTACCCCCACGGCCTTATTTGATTTCATCTCCCTTGGTGCCCTTTCGATCTCATTGTCCAGTATTCCTAGACCTAAGCTATCATCATCTGCGTCATATTCTCTTTCTACGTCTAAGGTTGTTGGCCTAAGTTCGTCACCGTACAGTTCTTCTTTATACTCCTTCCATCTCTCTCGGATCGTTTCCGTTTCAACTATTAGTTTACCCGACTTATCTTTTACTCTTAACACATATCTTCCTTTCTTAATTCCAGATAGTGTATTGGGTATCTCATCAACCTTCTTGGGTATCTCATCAATCCCACCCTTCCTCTGCAAACTTTCCATATTCTCGTAATACGTCTTCCACTACACTTCTTTTGCTTTATGTGTTACCCGTCTCAATTTATTATTGAAGACGTAGGCTAGGGCGTCGATGGCGGAAAAATGGTAAAAGATATGCCATTTGATATTGTTTAAATATTAAGGACCAGACACTAGTGGAGAACGAATTTAAGGCAGTTTTTCTCTAGCAATGCGGGAGGCATTTAAGAATCCCCAAGTGCACTTGATGATTCTAAATCAAACGCAGCCAAGCGTCGCCTAAAATAAGCTGTTGGTACTAGGAGAGTAGTTTTTACGAAAGAACTATCCTCCTGCACTTCGGGTATGCAGAGTATACCCTCAATATTTCTGATAGACGTAAGGGATGAACAAATTAGCGGGGAGATAACTTCATGCACAAATCCTCAGATAGTTCATCAGCAGATGGACCGGCTGAAATGCAAATCGGATTAAAAACCTAGGGCTGACCCCCCTTGTGTCTGTGCAGCACTGCTCTGCAGAGTGTCCTTTTGGCGACCTTTTATCATAGTGCATGCATCCCTTAAGATTATAGTCCGTATTATCAGGTCCTCTTGAATAATGTTTGGTCCTGTTATACAGATGCCATTAAGTGCCGCTCGTCAGTCAGCCAAGAGGTTGCAAGTATTGTTGTGTGAATTGGATATTCAGTGCAATAGAAATGGGATGAGAGTCTATGTTAATAAAACAAAAGGTTATGCGATTTTCCAGAATGAAAACGGCTAAGCTAAATATTAAAATAGGAGGGGGAAAATAGAACAGGTAGAACAGTATCTCGGAAGTGTTTTGGGCCTACGCGGTCAAAGTAGTAGGGACGTTAAGAGAAGAATTGCGCTAGCTTTCCTAGCGCAATTCTTCTCTTTCACAAAGAAAGAGGCTTTCACAAGGAGGGACGTTGTGTAGGGAGATTAAGAAAAGACTCTGATATGGAGCGTAGCTATGTACGGCGCAGAAACGTGGTCACTGAAGCAGGAGGACAGACGTAGATTGGAGGCTTTTGAAATGTGGGTGTGGAGAAGAATGGAGAAGGTGAAATGGACCGAAAGGAGAACAAATGAGGAAGTACTAGGGATGGTGGGCGAGGAGAGGCGTTTGTTGGGAGAAATCCTATGGAGGCAGGAAAATGGATGAAGGGCGTATTGATCGGTAGTGGGATTTTAAAGAAGGTAATAGAGGGGAGAATGTAAGCCAAACGAGGAAAGGGAGGAAAAGGACAGGAATTTTGGACGGGATGAAGGTAGGAAGGAAATACACAGATGAAGGAAGAGCTGATGTAGAGTAAGTTCCTGGATTGTGTTTTGTTAGGGGTCACAAAATATTTATTTGGCAGTTGTGTCTATCCAAGAAAACGTACTGTAGCCGGTAGATTACATAATAATGTTATATGAGGTTTATTTTTTTGCCTTTAACTAGTTAAGTTTTAAATGTAAGTTTTTCACCATATGTATCTATGTCTATAGCAGGCAATATCATAATGAGGTGCTTAGTTTGATATACTTGTGGTTTGATGAAATATACGGTGTAGATGTTGAATTTTCGTCGGTGTATAGTATTTCCTTTTAGAGACCTAACTTAGTAAAGGGTCTCCCTAGTGAGGATGTAGGTCTTGTTAGATGACGAGAAGTTTTTATAGAAGTCCAAGAAATGTTCGGGAATTTCATTAGCGGTTGATTTAGCTAGATCCTGATCTGTGAAATTCGATCCTGACCCTGAATTCTAACCCATCCAATTTTTATAACTAAAACGTTGAAGGTTAACTTTCATTGTTATCAATCTTTGTTTTTTTGGAATTATTTAAAATTTTTACCATAGATATTGCCATTAAGCTAGAATATGCTAAACATTTTGGAGTATTTTGACCCAATTATCATTGTCTGAAAATTGAAAGGTTTTTGAATTTCAGGACCTACGAAAAAATACTTAATGTCTCTAAAATTTCTCAAGAAAAAACTTTCCAACCATTCTTCCCATGCTCAGATTAGTTAAAAAAAATTTTAAATAAGAATTCAATCAGTTCAAACATAGTACCTCTTCAGCATAGATCATCTCACTAAACATGAATTGCTGTTAAGTATTTGCAATAATAGTTGCAGTAATTGGTTAATGTTATCGCGGAAAGTATATTGAATTCATCGCATTAACTATTAAATAAAGAATTACATGAAGTTCATAGTAAGTGTAATGGAGTGTTCAAAGGTTGCTATGAAAAGGATGTAAATAAAAAGGCTAGAAAATACTACGGCAGGAGTCCTCAAATACTTTGTAAATGACCGCCGCTAAGACCTTTAGATGGATAGAAGATCATTCATTAAGTTTACCTCCGACCGTGGACACATTCGATCAAAAAATCGTTGTGACGCTATGAGCGATACTGTCACTATAACGATAGAATCGATATGACGGTATAATTTTTATGCTGATATTGGGCGCTATCATCGATAAGATGAATACTGAAGACATGTTATATGTTGGCCATATGAGCGATATTCTCGGTGCACGATTAAGTTTTTGTTTTTACTTTTATGCTCGTCGAATTGCGCTATGGATTTGGAATGTGGAGGCTGGAAACATATGCGGGGTCTCTTGCACATTTATGGCTTAAGCACCATCAAGCATATTGTTTCTTATACCCCCATTCCGGAAAGGCTTATCACGATACACAAAAGTTTCCTCGTATAAGACGCTGCAGCTACGCCAACAGCCCACTGCAAAGAATAAAAATTATTCCACCAATCTATAGGTTAAAATCCTGAATTTTGAAAATTGTAAATTTGACCAGTGTGATATTAAGTTGCTTCTCATGAAACAGAGAACAATCGTTTGATGGATTGCAAAAAAGTGAGAAAATCTATTATTTCTCATTTTCCAGCTGCCCCTCTGCCTGTCGCAAGTGACGCATCGCCACATGCATTACTATGTCATGCATAATTTATTCAAGGATAGAGAGTACGTTTGTTCTATTATAATTGGATGTAACGAGTTTAATGCGTCGCGGATTGTATGAGTTTCAAGAGTTACATTTTTATTTTGTTTCGACGGTAGTTTGCATTAATTTCTCCCTTGCATATATGTAGTAGAACCTACCTCCTTCCTCTATTCATTTTATTTTAAGCATTTCCCGGTGCACCACGTTTTCATCGCCTCCAAGTTTCTTTTCACTGCTCTTTCTATCATCCAAGTTACACACCCGTAGAAAAGAAGACCCCAGAAATTTTAACGATTCGCTCCTTAATGTCTCTGTTAGTAGAATTTGCTGTTGGTAATTGTTTCTTCTGATAGAAATAAGTCTTCGGCGTTCCTATTTTACTTACTTTAAATTCATTGTGCTGAAGTATTCGTACTAGTTTATTAAAAATGAGGGACAGATAAATACAGTTGTGATTTAGATAATGTCTGTTAGAGCTTCAATCTTGTATGCTTCGTATACAAATTATATTAATAATTTATTGCCATGGTCTTACAAATATTGTCACGGCGGTCATTTAGAGATAATTACTGTAATGCACTTGGTAATTGGTAATGTAATGCAATTTTTTTTATTTATTGACCCTCTTCCCACGTCTCATGTGATTGAAGGTAAACCCTCCTACGTACTCCACATGACGAAAGTACGAAATGTCACAAATATAACTAACTCAATAGTGGGATCGAGTGAGATTGTGTTCGTGGGAAACCGACTCACAACTACACGGCTTGATTTTGTGGAAGTAATGTTTTCAAAAACAATTTTAGCACTTTTCGGCAAATTAAAAGTTTTTTAAAACTTCGAACGTGTCGACTCTGGCGTCATCTTCGCATATAAGGTTCTCGGCACGTACATACATGTATGTTTTACCTGAATATTACTCGGTGAGTCGAGACGCGTGTCGTTTATTAATTTTTTTTATTTTGTGGAGAAGGGGTAACTTATTATTTCAATTATGGGAAACAAATTTTATAGAAAAACCGTCGTTTTGTAATCACTTCTGGAATGAACCTGAAGGTGACGGTGTTGTGCTATGTCTGTGAGTGCGGAGTAGGTACCGGGGTACGAAAAGAAAGAGTATATGGTGATGCACGAGATCGTCAACAGTGTGGTGGACAGGTTTGAGGGAAGGTCCGTCCGGGAAGTCGGTCGGTCAAGTAAACAAGCCTAGAAAGAAATGCAAGCAAGACAAAAAACTGACTGCTGACAATTCGGAGAGTGAGAGCCCAAAATAATTTTCTCCTCTGTACGAGATTGTAGAGAACAAACGTGTCGATGAAGGTTACGTTTCAAATGGCTATCTAAATGGAAACTTTGATTCGAACCTGTACTGTAACTATACCGCCAGTCCTCGCCGAGCGCCCGAAGGATCCTTTGGAGCACGCTCAAATTAAGTAGAGCCGCTTCATTCGAAACCTTAAGGTTGGTTATACTTCGTTGTTGTTTTGTCCACCAAGATCGGTGTGCCATCCCCGCAGTGCCGCCGCACCCATCCCCGGAGGCCGCCGGTCTGGAGATTGGGGCACGCGATGGGGGGGTCGTCCTCGGACAGGGCTCGGGAGTGGGAGTGCGAAGTCGAGCGAGGTTTGGCGGGGGGCGAAGCGGGGGCGGTGGGCAGCGAGGATCCCACGGTGGTGTGGGAGGATGGGGTGGTGGGCGGGGAGGGGGAGGAAGCGGAAGGCAGGGGCAGATCGTGGGAAGAGGCGGTAGCAGGAAGTCCACAATAATGCTCGCGGTAGATGTACACCTATTATTCTGATGCCGTGGAGTTTTTAACTTCCTCGTCGGCGAGATGAAGAAAATGTAAAAAAAAGGCAGAAATATATAAAGGCCACCTCTCTCACATCTCCTTCCTTCCCCTCTGATGGGCGCGACAAAGGCATTTAACGGAGTCCCGAAACACTCAATGAAGTCAGCCCACAATCTAGATTGGTTCCCATGTTCTGGGTCACGGAATGTGGGGGCGATTTCAAAGACAGTAATTCAATTCTGAGATTTGGTTAGATTTAATTTCCATCAAAATTTGGAATAAAAATACTTCATAGTTTGTTCGTTATACTTGATAAGCATATACAGTCATGAAATGTCTCTCCATCTAGCTTCTTTATTTACGCCGAAGTTATGTTTGTCTCTCTTCGGGAAGAGGAACAGTTTAATCGAAATCTATTTAGTTACTTTTTTAATTACTTTTAGTTTCACGGTTTCATTGAATTCGATTTCCTTTTTGAACGGAAACCCAAACTTGGTATTCGCAACATATAGTATCACTCTACAATTCCAATAAAGTTTCTCACTTGGAGGAAAGAGATGACATTTAAAGAGTTCCTTTGGAAATTAATCGAATCACAGAATCATTCCCTGTCGAAAATGATGAATTGCCATTTGCCACTATGCATGTAGCTTGGCTGTCTTTGTTTAGCTCCGTGAAGGAATCATTTTAGTCGACTTATATACCCAAGTCCTTGGATTACCCAAATGCATTTCCCCAACATTTTAAGTATCCTTACTTGTATCCATGAAGGAATGAAATTTCGCACTTCCTGGCAATGATACTATTTTTCCCCGGTCTTGATGTTGCAAAATGGGTCATTCGGTTTTGCTGTTGTTACGAAACGTTTTCATCAAATGTTACCTTAACGCACTCTAAATTTCACTTGCTGTCATTTCAAAATTTGACTCTTCAAACACTTTCACCATGTTGCGAAATCTTCAACATGTTGTGAAATTCAATGACGGCTTTTATATACATTTTTAAGTTAACAAAACGCCAACTTGTATAATTTATACATGAAATTAATATGATCATACTTTATGAAATTATTCCCGCAAAGAAAGTTTTGTAAGGAAAATGCCCATGGTCTCATGTCTAAAAATCTATTATTATGTGTCATCATTCCGATAAACTTTCCGTAAAATTGAAAACGAAAGCAATTAAATTGAGTTAGCCACTATATACATTAAAGCGTCTCGTTTCATAGATTAAAGCGACTCGTTTCAATTGAACTGTTATTTTCGTTTCCCTGTGGCATATGTTCTATATGAATGAAATTAATTAATAGATATTTTCGCGTGAGTGTAAACAGTTCTTGTGCTTAAGCCAATTAGAATGGGTTCAAAATAACTTGGGATCGTTGGGACTTCCTCAACTGAGGCGCCCCTGAATAAGAGGTTGCTCAACCTTTTCGTGCCGTTTTGGCTCTCAGTTAAAATTGAGTTTCAATGAATTCAAATCCGAGGGTTCTAGAATTAATCGATTGTGAAAGAAGGAATGTGATAACTGATCATCACCTCATGAACCATTTTAATTAAGAACATGCATTACTTAAAAGAAATAATTTTCCCTTCTGTTAAAAATGATGAAAATAAAAACTTAAAAAATAAAGTAATTTCAAGTTAATTATTCTTACTGTGCAACTTCAATGTAAGGCAGTCGAACTTTTGTTGCCTAGAGGATTTAGCGCTAGCGATGAACCTTTCAAAAGTTAAAATCCTACATTGAATGCATTCTGCAGTTATAAACTACTTCTCAAAGTCGTAGCCATTCCTAAGCTGCCCCGGAAAATTTAATTATCGCGCAAACTTGGATTGCAAGGAATTGCAAAGTTCCCGTTCAATTGTCGTGAATTATAACATTTTGAGTTTGAATTGAACTAAGTACTCCTAATAAGTTTTAACTGGACTGGAAGTGTTAATCCTAAGCTGTGTGGCACTCCCTCCGAGGTGGTTTTTTGAATGCCAAGGGAATCGTAGTCTCGGATCGGTCCACCGCTGCAGCTCAAGGGTAGTCGTGTCGAGGGGAAGTCTGTGAAACTAGCGCTCTTGAATTTTCTCACCTTTTATTCTTATTTCATTGTTGCTTGGGTGGGGGGGGGAGGGAATCAGAGCATGAAATGCTGTACACTCATTCCATATAGAGGAGAACAGAGAAATTAGGCTTCTCATCCGAGAAAAGCTGTTGCTGAGAAAAACCAAATGGATTGCGAAAGCAGCATAATTTTTTTCAGGCAACCGGACATCAACTCTTTAGAAGTAGGATGTAAATTTAATGTCGATTTCTCTGCCTAATTTACAGGATTCTTTTGACAAGGTGGATTATGACATTGTTTTCACTCGATAAACCCCTTTTAAATAATGTCAAATAAAACTTAGTAAATCCACATGAAAAATAAACCTTTTTCACTGCTCTTTCACAGGAGAAATAAACACAGGCCTGTTGATTCTGCACCGTAGTGAAACCTGGGTCACATTTAACTTTATTTCTCGTGTGGATTTACAAAGTTTTATTTTGACATTATTCATCATGGAGCAATTCCAGAAAGTTACGCCTGAAACGATTAATTACTGGATAACCCCTTCAAAATTTTCGTTTACGAGCCATAAGTATGAAATGAAGTGGCCATTGAATGTGATTATGGTTCCTTGATTTCAGTTCAATCAAATATCAGCACAGCTTCTCATGTATCCGGTGACATCGAACCCGCGACCTCCACCGCCAATCAAATTTCTGGCCTCGAAATTGGGTGTATCTCCCGGACTCCATTTGTTTATTTTACACGAATGTAAGAAGTGAGGATGCCGGCGATTGGCTGAACTTTAGAACTGTTAGGGATAGTCAACTCATTAGGGGTAGTTTTCTTTAACATTCTCACTGGAGCGTCAAATTTTGTCTCCCTTGGAATATCTCGCAATTCACATAGGTTATCCATCCAATTTTAATGACGCCATTGTCTTTAATTGCCGTAAGGGCTCATTGCTTCAATAAATTCAACCCATTGGGACCATATTGTGTCATCCAAACTTGTGAACTCATCGCTTTTAATTTTCACAATTCGAGTTTTGTTAATGATTAAAAACATTCCGCCCGACCACCTTTCAATGAAGTACTCTTGAAGATTTACAATGGATGCCAAAATTAAGAATTACGATTTCGATCTTGAACATATTACAGTTGTTACATTTTTGACAAATAGAAATAGAAAACACGTAACTCTGTAAGAAGTGCGCATGAGTTTTAATTCAGTAACTTAGGCAGATCAAGTAGCTAGATGTCACCCTCATCTTTAGCCCTTCATTGTGTTCATTATGGAACCTTACGATGTCAGCCCACTCATATTTAATTATCTAATATCGCCGTGCCAGTTAGACATATTAAAAAAATACGAACTTAATTTTGGCGAATGCATTATCAAATGCGTTAATTGATTACATGCGTAATGTGTTTGTGTTGAAGAAGTACCCTGTCATGAAAGACAACATTTTATTTTAAAGAAATACCAAATGTCTGTGTTTCTCTGAAGTCGAATGAAACAAACATATCGAAACTTTTAATACGTTTAAAATGCTTAAAAAATACTGAAACTACAGTTTAATTAGTATTAATGATATCCTTTTTGGCGGTAAAGAATTATCAAAAAATCTTCCACAGAAGCCATTTATTTAGCAAACCGATATAAAACCTTACGCAAGATTCCTCCTGACCTCTCCCCAGACCTCCAGTAAAGGAGCTTAATGAAATGACACGCCATTCTCCCCACCATCCAAAGTCTTACGTAATTAACGGACGGCCATCTAGAGGGCGTATAAGGTTATCTATTCAACAGTCGTATCCGGTGTGCGATGTTATTTTTCGCATTCTTAGAATATTAAAGATATTAAGAGTCAAATTACATTCCTGTGCAGATGTATGTCAACCTTTTGGACAGCTTATGCCCATAGATACAAGACCGATGTTTTGTTATTATTATCGAAGTATTACTTGATAGGTTCTTATATTTTGACGAACCATTTTCTTCATTCAATTTTATGGCTAGTCTATTGCGTACGATCCTATGTACTTCCTACCGCCTTCAATTTGTCTTGCACTTTAATTACACTTCTTATTCTGCATAATTTCGCCATCAGTCCCTGTGTTACGGTATCTTTTATTATGTAGAATTCATTCTCACCATGTGGTTTATTCAGTTCGATTTTTTTCTTTCAATAGATTCTCCCCTGTATTTAAGCTCTTTAACTCGTCCTTTTCCGCTATTATTCGTTAATGTAATGTTCGTCATTATTTCATAACCACATCTATAATCTCTTCGAATATGTCTAATGCCGTTTCCTATTAGTCCAAGGTGCTGCCTCAAATAAGACTACATTTTGTGATATTTCGTGACTTAATATTCACTTGTTTCCAAGATATTATATTTTACTTTTAAATTTGATGTATAGAGAGCACTAACGATCACATCGTGTCTAAGTAGTGCCTACGTGTTCTTTCAGCGAGGAGATGTACATTTTAGTCAGTCTGGTGTTTCCCAAACGTTCACTGATTTTCGCAATCATTTTTGATTTAATGGAAGTTACATTTGCTTATTAATACAATACTCTTTTAAACTATTTCGAAAGAACAGGTGTTGCATAAGAGCGGATAATCTCTGTAGAAATTTAGGAAGTTACCATTTGCTCTCCGCAAAAATTTCACAAATTAAAATGTTTGCTATTTGCGGGTGATCTTCTGCGGTTGTTCAATAATGGCTGTTCATAATTTTTTCCGTCTGTAATCAATCGGAAAAATATAATTTTTGTTGCATTTTTAGCTTAGTGTGTATGTGATACACGCTTCATTGATTTTATTTCAGTATTTTATCAGAGGCAGGTGTTGCAAGTCGACACATGTTCAGTGAGCTTACGCCTGCCTCTGATGGTGCTAAAAATGTTCCACGCAGGTGTTTCTTCACATTGGGGAACAGGAAAAAATCACATAGGGTTAAGTCTGGACCATAAGGAGGATGAGGAACACACTTCATATAGATTTTCTTAAGTTGATTGCGATTTCTAGGTGGGCTTCACGGAACCCATCTCGCAAAAACACATGCATGTGCAATTTTTCTGTTACCAACGTGTTAGTTACACCCTATGAAATTTTGAATGTTGCTCTTATTGTGCTCTTAACGTTATTCGACAATCTTCTTTGACAATAGCAGCAGTGGTGGTATTTAAATGCATTGGAGCAGTCACTGAAGCTCCCAGTTCACCTTCCTTTGAAATTTTCTCGTCACTCAAAACGTTGTAAGCCATTTTCTAGCTTTCATTTAGGAAAGAAAAGACTATTCATAAGCCTCTTGTAGCATAATGTAGACCTTAGCTAATGGTCTGTTCAGGCGAAAGCAACCTTTTAATGCATCGTCTCGTGTTATCTCCATCATTGCTGTATCATTTATATATTTATGAACGCTTAAGCCGAATGAGAATGATGATATTCTACCGTTTAAGGTAGGTTTTAGATGGACACATGCTATAACCCTTACTACATTAAGGTATATTTATTAGCTTCTTCCATCAGGACACCCTGTGAGACCCCACGCTAAAATAAATCGTTCTTCAAAATCGCATACATTCTATTTCCTTCATTCTTTGCAACTTTGACTATCCTCTTCCTCCTCATATCTTGCCTGCGTAACGTTCTCCCCTCGATCACAGCCTTCAGCATTCCATCACCAATGAAAATGCTCGTCATCCACCTATCCTTCCTTCTCTTGATTTCTTTCTCCCAACAGTCCTCTGCTTCTTCACAATGTCTAGTGCTTCTTCGTTTGCCTATGACACCTTCACATGCAGATTGTGTGCTCTACATCGTGTGGTTGCATGGTATCTCAGGTCAAGAAATGTATTTCGTTCGAAAACTTAGGAATATTATTTTGAATTACAATTGTCTTGTAATCATATTACTCTTTTTAAATCTAAAATCGCGTGCAGGATCATGGATTCCAATGATGAACCCTGCGCTACTCCGTCAAGTGTGATCCAACTTTCTCATGTTTGGATTATTATTCTTGCGCACCAATCTTCTCTCGTAAAATTGCCCGTTTACGAATTATTGCTTTTTTGGTAAAACCATAGTGGTTTGTACGTGCTTTAATATTAATGTTTTTGTTGCTTTTTTATTTGTATGGCATTCTGATATTACCTTGAGGGAATATGTGCTATGGAAGAAATTTTTACTCGATCGGAGTTCGAATATTTGACGAAATGTTAGTGGCTCACAATCACACTCCCTGGGACTATCTTAAGTCAATGAGAAGGTGTTCGAGGGGATTTGGAACATTAAAATCACCGTCACAAAATTGCACCCAGGCTTGGCCATTCTGAGAGCAGAATTTAAATCACACTCATTGAGAAAAATACCAAAATGGCACATGGTTTACGGATTCGCACAGGGAAGTATATGAAAATGTGTTAAGTTCCTGCAGGTGAAGCAGAGGAGAGAAATTGCTCCCCGTAATAAACGTTTCATTTTTTTGTCGCCCTCTCGCGTGAATGCACCCGTTGTCTCAATTTACGTTGCCCCCGTCATGAACTCTATTCATATTCTTCGCTAGTTTTCCTTGCTTCTAAAATTCCTGCAAACATCATATTAATTGAATTCATTTAACAATTTCCCATGAACGATAAATATACTTGGTAAAGTGCACGTTTTTTCTTCCATGATTGAGGGGAGAAAGTTGAATTTTTGCTCCTCATACCTATGGAGAATCATAATTCTTAGTTACTTGTTCTGAGACCATGAAAGTCTTTCCTTTGACTATATCGGAATGCGAATTTCAAGTCTTACATTTGTTTTTGTATAGTTAGATAAAGAAACCAGGGTAGATCCAATCCATATTCATCCGTTATGCAAATCCCGATCCTAGATAATCCTCGTCGGAATATTCTTTAAGATACCGATTGTAGCGGTACCGACTAGTGCCGTCGTAAATTATGCTCCTCGCTATCGGGAAGTTGCCAAAAGAAATAACTTAGTTTCATACGGTTGCATATATTTTGCCTAGGCACTTCCTTCCTTGTGACACCCGCCGCCGAGCGCCGCCAGTTCTTTTTCCTGCACTTCCAAACCCACGAATCGTTATCCAGTCCACGATAAGTGCGCAGCTACTTTAAAGAAATCAGTATCGATCTACTCCGTCCTTAGGTCTCGTGTTTTGAGCCCCTGGATTATTTCGCAGTGCAAATGCGTGTTGGAAAAGGCCTGGAAATTCAGTCTCCTTTATTCCCAGTCCCTATTGCCTTTCCCTTCTTTTCCTCTCTTTGGCTTCCCACGCCCTTTACTTCATTCATAATGAAAGATGACAAGGGCTTACGGGATCCGAGCTCCACTTCTCACACGGCGTTATTTACCCCTCCCCACGACCATTTTGTGAAGCATTTTAGGAATGAATTTTAGAATTCACTAAAGATTTCGCTTTGCAAAACGATCAACAAATTTCGTGCTCGTTATAGTGCAAATACTTCCTTAACCTTTAAAGGAATAGCCTGTTAATTGTTAATTGACCCTAAATATTTTTTTTCAATTAAATATGTTGGTCTTACTTGAACATTGCCATATTTCTTTGAAGTCAGTTGTATTTTTAGCAAGGGGATATGAAGTTACCTTGAATTTTCTGCATTCTAGCTCCAATCCCCCCTTAAACATTGCTTTTCTCTAAGAATCACGACACCCTTTTGCAGTGGCGCTCAAATGGTTGTGGTAATTAAGATTATGAAACTCTTCCGGCGAATATCTTAGGTTATATGATTTAGGTTAGACTGGTAGTGAACGTGCTGGGAAATGAATTCGAGGGTAGCGACCCCAGTTTTCCCACCCAACGCTCAGTGGCATGGCTACCAACATGTTCGTCTCCACATCTGTGTACTTGGTAGCAGAGTTAACTCACATGTTAGGGTTTTGTAATTATGGGACCGTATTCATAATTTAATATATTTTTTTGCGGTGAAGCAAGTGACATAATCGTAATCATGATAGTTTTATTGTCGCGTATAACTAATTTTAAGACTTGAAATAATGAGCTCTTTACTTTCACAGAACTTGCAAAGTTTTGACTTTGGCACGGAAAATTTGTTTAGGGTGATTTCCTAGTTCAGAACTTGGCGAAAATGTGAAATTAATCCTTAAATGCTTAAAATACGGACGGATGTTTCGTAGAATGTGACGGCCACTCTTAAGAGAATTCCGTGCGGGCAATTCAATGCGGGCAAGTTCCACCGGACAGAAGTGAGTGACTTGAATGACTGACTCTCCCCTTCTTGAAAAGGTCGGTCCCTTGCCCTCCACTTCAACGGAAACGGTTAGCGATTTCGATTGCCATGAAAATGCCATGCCCGCCTTGGGTGGAGGTCGGCGCATCTTCCGGGAGCCTCGTCTCGGGGTACGGTCAGGGTGGCGGTAGGACCATGGAAAGGAGCCCTCCTTGGGCCCCGCGCTCCGGCCTTATTTCATCTCCGCACTCGCACCTCGGAAGTGAGAGTCGGCTCTGGATACCTGTCTTTTTCCTTCCTGAAAAAAAACATGCATTCAATTAAAAACTAGAAACAAATTGTGTGGCATAAAGACCCTTTGTTTGCGTGAACTTTGGGAAAATTTTCGTGGCAATCACCGAGCGCCTGGGTTCCCACGAGTCACACAGCCTCCTTTGGCATCACGTGGCGAGCACCATTAGACCCGTTACCCCTCCCCCCCCCCTTCGACCCCCGTCCGCTCACTTCCTCCACCAGCTTGAATCACCTTTCCTCCACCCACGCACGTCGCCATCCTCCCTCCCCGCCCCTACCACCTCCTCTCCCCCACTCGGCCCTACGACCACGTCACCGCCGTCTTTTTCTTTGCGGAGCTCGTCTGGTTAGCCCGCTGGGTGGCGTAATCGTAAGCTCGCCCGAAGGTCGTGGGCTCAAATCCTGCCCGGGGCGCGGGCGTTGCGTCGATCTGCGATTGTTTTCGGACGATGGTGAATGCAAGGCGCGACAATAGGTGCTTAGAATCAAACGACCGCCGCGAAGGTTTTATCATGAGTCAATGAGTACCACCCAGTTTGTGTAAAACTCACGGAGAGCTGGGATGGGAAGAATGAACCAATCATTATTCTAATTAGTTAATTATCTAATTGTTTGTTAGAGGTCATTTATTTTATGATATGTTAGTAAAGAAAGCAATATCCATTTCTTTATCTCGAGTTCATTTCCATTGACGTTCGTAGACATGCCATTTCTTAAGATAGCAAATTCTGAGCCTTTGCAATAGAGGAATAAGGATTTATATTATGATTTTTTTAGAGTAGTAGTTACTATAGAAGGTGACAACAAGTAAGGTAATATCCGCCGGTAAGGATAGGTGGGTAATTTATTAGAGGTAGGATGCTCAGGGAATGAGGCAAGGGTGGAAGGAAATGCGGCCACAGCAGTAGTCCAATCATAATGAAAGGCGCCAAGGGGTTCACACTTAAACCTCACATCCAACTGACATAGCACTCCACTTGAAGTCCTCTCCTTATAGCACCCAAGTAGGGATTGATTGAACACAAAATAATTATTCCACGGGCGGGATTCGTTTCGAGAATATTTTGATTTTTGAAAAAAACGGGGAATGACCCGATGCTATTGCTGATAATACAGTGTGCTGTATCTTGATTTGATTCTCGCTCTAGACTTGACGACGTTATGGCGTGCTTACTAAACGAAACTGCGGTAGTGTCAGCAGCATTACATAAATGGCAGTGATGGAAAGATGGAGGTGACCGGCACACCATGCAATGGATTTTTATAAATTAAAGATTCAGGATACATCAATCCTGAATCGACGAAACGAAATCGGTGAAACCGTTCCGTTATAACAGAGACGAACACTCTTTCAAGTGGAAAATGATGTAATACATAGCAATTAGTCGAAAATAAATTTTTAATAAGTGGACAAGAGTTTTCGTCTCTGATACTATGAATTTTTCATGCGTACCGAGCCAATCAACTAAACATAGGCTATAAGGTGTTCGGGAAAAATAACTACGTTAAACGTTCCATTTAAGTATTTTTAAGTATGGTTGTGCAAAAGGATGGAAGAGGAGGAATGGACAGAAAGGAAAACAAACGAAACACCAGTCACGGTGCAAGGAAAGGAGTGACGGTTGTTGGGAGAAATCAAAAAGAGGGAGGAAAGATATATGTGGAGCATTTTTATTGGCAACTGGATGTTGAAGACTGTGATGCAGGGTCAAGCGAGGAAGGTGTACGAAAAGGAGAGTCACCTCGGACGAACGAAGGGAGGATGGAAGATTACGAAGTTAGAGAAGGGTTTGTTGTTGTGTCGGTTGTCAGGTTTTGTTTTGCAAGGGGAGGCAAAGAAATGTATCGCTTTTCTGCGTCCACCCACAACCTACCTTAAACGGTAGACTACCGAATAATAACCGAGTTTATCCTTAGAAAAGTTAAATCTCTGTAGTTGATTTAGCAGGGTGGCGGCTCAATTAGAATTTCGAGAGAAAAATGTCATTACTATGACTATCAATTCTACACGTTTATACAATTACTATTGGTTTGTAGGTCATTGCTTTCTTTTTCAGCGGTCGATGAATTTTCTGACGTGACGATTATTAAGTGACTAATGCAATTTCATAATGCAACCCGGCGCCTTTCGCACCCCACTTAGGAAGCCATAGTCACTTGTTTTACTAATTACCGCCAAGAACCCCTCAAGCTTATATCAACGTATTAATTCATTGCAGGAGGATAGTGGTTTTCTTGGTTTCATGATTCGTAACCCTATCGTTTGGTTATCACCTCGTATGCAACAGTAAGTAAGAAGAGTAAGTTACCGATGCATTTACCGTGTTTCAACCTCCAAAAAATACCGAAAGTAGTAGCTGGATCCCGAACACGCTGCCATACGTCCTGCAACGGCGCTGAATGCTTTCAATTTTCCATAATCTTATCTATATATCCCTCCAGACATATCATGTGTTAGGTCAAGAGTGATTGATGGGTGATTTCAGTCGTGCAATAAGAGAACTCTTCCCTTCTTACTTGGCTTGCGTATTTGCCTTTTGTCATGTGTTCTTCCCATCTATCTTCCTCTCTATCCCGGATTCCTAACAAATACATTGTCTTAACGTGTTCCTCTCTTCTTTTGTTGTGTTCAATATTGTCTATTGTGCCCTTGTAATCTACTCTTCGACCCTAAATTCATCTGTCCATTTGATCGTCAGCTTCCGTCTCCAGTGCTTATATTCAAAGGTTCCTTATTTTATCTAGTGTGCTTTTCCAGTGATCCAGTCTTACTTTCTTAGGTTTGATTAATGCAGCGGCCATCTTAATGTGAAATATTGTCACGAGGCAATCGTGGTTTCAGCCAATTGCATACAGCTTAAAGTGATGAGCGAGTATTTTAATTTTTTGTGCCGGTAATAACCCTTCAGATGATGAAACCTGATGCACTCGATATCAGATTTCTGAGTAGAATTTCGTCAAGTTAATTTGTTACATTACGTGAAAGGATTGGGCGTTTAGGTTCTGAGGAAAGTACCCAGTATGCTGAAGACTTGTTAATTTAGGTTGCTCATTTGTACAACATAGTGCTCTCTATGTACACCGCCGAAAGAGTAATTTGTATGTGAATGGATGTGAAGTTAAGGAAACGCGAAAAAGTCTTCGTGCGCCAGAAGCGTAGTCCTGACACACGCTTTGAACTGCGAGTCCATTGGCCTGGGCAGTCCTTGTCAATCCACTGTGGTCCTGGGAACTCGTCAACGCATTAATTAGGTTCCGCGAGCGGCCTGATGAAATGGCTCGTGTCAAAAGCTTCCCCGGACCGGATGTCGTATTCGTAACATCTGTTTGGTGTGGGAATTTCCCACTTGTTGATTACCAAGGTTACCAACTGTTAGATTTTTGCATTCTTTCCTCGAAAGCTTACGGAACACCGTCGCGGTCGTAGACTCCCCAAGTGGCAGTGCCCCGCTCAACTCCCACCGTGGGAATGAATGAATGGATGCATGAATGAATGAGCGATGCCCTCCTCGCTCCGCGCGTACCTCCACCCCTCTCCTTGTCGAACCCTGTCGAAAGTAGATGCGACGGAGTGCGAAACCTTCACTTTTTACTTCTTCGCTGCCGTCACTTGGAGGGGTGTTAACTAAGTTGGTCAAATTCGATCTCGATATTCCACCAGATATGTGAATTTTGATGCCTCATGGCGTCAGGTTTACCGTTATTTACGATTTATTTGTACCCTTTTGCTCTTTTCACGTGCAACTGTGCTTAATTAACTAGAATATTTATGGTCAGCAATATTTATTGGATCAAAATAAACAAGTGATGAAATCATGAATTCGTGTGGTAAAAGTGGCATGGCGTTCGCTCTCTCCGCATCCACACAATATCCCGCAAGCCGCCGCCAAAGCGTATGGCGGGAGGTGTCAGAGCATGGGAAAAGGTTGTGTGGTCGAAGTTTTTTTATTCTCTGATGTCATAGTTACCGTCGATCTGATAAATTTTTCTCTCTAAAGATTTGTTCATTTAGTTCGCGCATTTGTTATCCCCTCTTAAAAATGAAGGTAGAGTCTAGGGTAATAGATAATTGAGAATGTCATTCGTAAAAACGATCTAGGTGGTGAATAAAATTAATCTGTACGAAAGGAGAGCCATCACGCGACGTCCTTTCCCTCGAACCCGCGAGCCATGAGAATGATGAGTGTGTTACCCGTGAGAGCAATCTGGTTGCCGTGGCGCCACTGTTTAGCCAACCTTCGCTGCAACGAGATTTGCCTTCCTTCCGCTTATAGTATAGTCGTATCTTTAGCGCCAATAGAAATGTAAAGGCGTAAGTTAAGTTAAGGCAATTTTAATTGCTTGCACATCATTATATGATGCGTTCAAGAACTTTTTCTCTTATGCATCTACATCTACTCAATACCCCGCAAACCGCCGTAAGGGTGTGTGGCGGGGGGTGTTAGGTCGCCCCCCGTAATTTAGAAAGGAAAAAAACATTATTTTAAGGCGATACGGCATTTCGCATTGCTTAACCACATGAGAGTGGTATAATGTATTACTATTTTTGTTGAGCACCGTTTGATAATACCTCTGTAGTTCAAAGTGTAGAAGTTACAAGGTATTGGCTTTGTGTTTTTTGGCTGTAAAGATCAGGAAAGGATTTAGAATGTCATCTGTTTGAATTTTTTTCTCCGATTCCAAAGAAATTATATATGAGCTAGAGTGCAGTTGTGTTATGCATCAACATGAAGCATTTCCTGTTTAGCCTGAAGCCTGGCTGAGAGTTTGTTCCTCCTAGTATACGTAAATGTAGTCCTGCAGTCAAAATTTAGTACGGTAACGGTTTTTAATCTGTCAGCTCTGATCAATTAGGTAAACATCTTCCATATTATATAAAATTCGTCAAATTGAAACTCGATTCTTTAGGGAGAATCAATAGACAATATGTAACACAACACAAGAAGAGAGGAACACGTTAGGACGCAATGTAAACGTATTTGTTAGTGCCATGGAATTGATAGGAAGATATGGGGAAGGCCCCATGACGAAAGGCAAATACGTAGGGTTCTGTGTTTTATTGGAATGGCTGCAACCAGTGTTATCTGTTGTTTTTCTGCGTGCGTACTTAAAAAAACTCGAAAGAGCAACTCATTGTGCTCCCTGCTACTAATGCAACGCTGTATTACTGATTCCGATCATGTGGTTCGTTTCTCTTCCCACCCTTCGTTGAAACCTTCTCATTAGTACTTCGATCGAAATATATCTTCTTCATCATTCTCCCCTATCAATACGCTCCAATTGTTTGAGAGCTTTTCGTTTCTTCAGCTTTTGATGCTAATTCCACATTACCGCAGGGAACCATGCTCACGTTACTTGAAGGTATTAATCCACGTAACGGAGACGATCTTAGTGTAAAAATGTAGTTAAGATGCTCTTAGTAACGCATAAGTGATAATTTGTTTCGGTAGGTATTTTGGAACGTATAGAGAGTTTTATGTTACATCTACATCATAATACACTTTAATCCACCGGGAAGGTGTGTGGCAAGGGGTGTATCCACACCAGGCAAGCACACAACACGAAGACGAAATCACGCAACATGCTTGTGACACAACTACTGAAAAAGGATTTCGATAGGCAATAAACTAGCAACTAATGATCAGACTAAAGAGGAATGCACATGGTACCACCATAATTTCTAGTTAAGTTATGCAACAGGGGTGATATGTTTGTTATTAAATATAGCCTCAACTACTTTAAATATACGTACGTGTATGTTCGCAGACATGCGTATACGTAGACATACACACTAAAAGATGAAAATATGCATATTGATTCACTGAAGTCGTATATACATAATGATGATTATATTTAATGCCTAGTTGATGTGGGTAGAGGCTGTTATTGTCTCTAATTGTTCTCGGAAAAAATAAATATCTTAAACCTATCAGTTCTACAATCGGTCTCTCTAATCTTGGCAGAATGATCATGTCTTCCGTAGTAATTTGGGATTTTTTAAATGTGCTGAACGTATGCGGAAAATGATCGATCTCAAATTCACGTAAGTGATTAATTCTAAAAATAATCTTTGTTTTTCGTGGGGATCCCCCCAAAATCTATCAACAATTTTCTCTCACTGCTGTCTGTGTCATAAACTCCTTTAGCGAATCTCGCTGACCTACGCTGCAAGCGATCTAACTCTTTGATAAAATCTAAACGGGATGCATAAACTGTATTTCCAAATGAAAACATTTTAAGTAATAAACAAATAACTTAGGTATAAGTATTTAATTTCCTTTTGTTAGTAATTAGAAAACTAATTACTCTCCGTTCATCTGAGTCTTCCATCATCTCACCCAATCTAGAGGGAGGTAGAACCTTGTCGTGGAAATGTAGGCACTGGCAATACAATAACCGGCTACCGGAACCTTCGACCGTTCAACACGAGCAAAATTAAATCATTGTGGATCTCTAGAATGAGAGAAAGAGAGAGAAGGGCCAGAGATAAATAAGGAGAGAAGCTCCTTTTCGTGAATTCAACTTGGCTAATATGAAATGCTTCTGTGCCACCTGTCCCGTTTTCGAGAGCCTCTTACCTCTTGCGCCCTGCTTTGCCCGTAACCCTTCCATGTCAAGGCCTCGAGGATACGGTCCGTCCCTGTATAACGCAAGTATACATAGTTTCGACTATTTTCCACGCCTCCCCTCGTAAGAGTCCGTAAAATGCGAACCGTCCCGCTCACATAGCTACTGGTTCTATCATTAATATCAATATGTGATGCTTTTCTAAATAAAAAAGTGTTTTGAAATACGTTTAATGATCAGTTTAATTATATGTTTCTTTTGAAAAATACACTTAATAAAAGTAATAACTTGAAAGATAGAAAAAATATTTTTTTTATTGTGGTGGTATTGGAATGAAAAAAAAAGAAAAATTTAGAAGCTATTATTCAGCTGATGAATTGTTAAATGATTTTGAAACGATAGTTTTACTTTTGAGTTTTTGCACGATTCTTCTCCCTTGGGTTTCAACTAATGGCTGCGGTAATGCAACCTTGAGCCTTACGTAATATCTCTCCTGAGGGAGGATGGAGTGAAACCCAGCGTCGGCATTGGTTACTCTTAACGAAAGGTGCCAAGGGGTCCACAGTTTAACGTCCCATCCGACGGACGGCGTTCTCACTTACCTATGTGGGGTCCACCAATCACCTCAAGTAGGGATCGGGATACAACTGAAAAATCCGCTCAAATCCGAGATTCGAACCCAAACAATTGGGTTAAGAAGCCAGTACTTTTGCCACCACAATGTCCCGATCCCCACGTAATTACTTTATTCGGTATTTCCTATCATGTACCTGTCTCCATGTAGTGCAGAAAATATTGACTTTCCTCTACCCTGCTTATCAAACATTCTCTATCGTACCATTTAACATTTGGCATTCTACTAGCTTTCAATATATACATCTTTCATCGACCTTTTCTCCATTATTCAGATATCACGCAGCAGTTCCCTTTCCTCTCCCGCCACATTTAAAGCTTAGTCGTAAACCACTATCCGTCCAACTTAAATTACCAGTTCTCCATTGCTATATCTCAAAATCCTTCAATTTATGCGCATCCTCTTGCCTCAATGAAAACCTTTTGGATCAATATGGCACAACACTAGTCTTCCATATGACGTTACTTTAAATATCTACGTATTTTTCAGGATAATTTTCGCAGGACAGGTGAAATTCATTTGCAAATGTTCTCAAAAATCCTGAGCGATCTCTTACGAGGGTAATAAACTCATGTTACTCATTGTTGTTGTCAATTTATTTTAACTAAACGGTTATAACTGTACTGGTTTATATATTATTTTCCGTTTGATCATATGGCTTTAAACTTAAATGCAATTCTTATAGGTACCATAGTTGTCCTTACCCCTAATTATGAACATTATTTCTGACCACGAACTGCTTTTCCTTTGCCATTTGCGTCTCAAGTTGATGAACGTTGCTGCGAAATATTCACTGTCCAACTTTTAGATATGAATTGGTTAAATAAAATTGTATTCATTTCCAAAAGAACATATTATTTTACTCACTCCAATTGTACAAGCTATCTGCGGGAGTAAACTTCAATTTTTGATTTTCATAGTGTCATGTAAGTTCATTTTTACATAAAAAAATAACTGTTTTCATTTCCTTGACCGCCCTGAATTAATGCTCGAGTTCTCCGGCTACACTATATTAGGGTGACCGCTCATTCGGCAGTGACACAAAAGTGTTAAAAAATTCGGGAAAATATGTGAAATAGGACCAAATTATTTGGGGATATGTTATATGGGAATCAAGAATGATATGGGAACATTTTATCAGAACCAATAACTTAATTTGGAAATCGGGATTATTATATTGTAATGAGGAAAATGATACGGAATCGGGAATTCGCAGAGAACCATATTCTATACAATTGTGATATCATTTAATATATCCCCTAATTAGGTATTCGCGCGCGCAGGTATTTGCAAAAGCCGAAACTATAGTTGATCTACATCTCACCCTGCAAGACGACGCGGGGACGTGTGACATGGCGCTGAGCACGTAATGACACTCCACATATTTGGGATGAAAATTCGGGTGATGGGAACGTAGGAAATGAGTGGCCATCCCGTAATTAGGTACTCGCCAGCCGTGTTGCGTTACCATCAAGTTGACAGTTGTGCGCATGGGCACGTGAGCGCCCGAGGCAAATTTCCTTCGAAGAGATCGTGAGTGTTCCTCGGCGTCTCGTCCACTGCATCAATGGGCACGCATTCTCTCACTTCTTGCCACGGCAGCCACTCTCGACCCTCCCTCGCACCACCACGCCTCGCCCAAGGATCCCCCTCGGGTCGGGGGGAGGTGAGGCCGAGGGTGGCGGAAAGGTTGGTGAACGATCGGGAAGAGGTTGTACCCGGGTAAGGAGGGGCGGGGAACGGGGGCGGCGGAGAGGGAGAGATAGCACGTCCCTCTCGCCCCCCTCTCGCGCCCAGCATCGTGGTGGCTGTGGGAAGGGCGCCCATTCCCAGCGGCCGCCTCGGGGGCCGGATCATTGTTGCCCCGCGGGGTATGGGAGGGGGGTTCGGGGGGAGGAGGTGGGATGGCGGCCGGGACGGCAGAGGTGAAAACAAAGCGGAAGGCGTGACGGGACTCGATCACGGGCGGAGAGAGACGGCGTGACAAAGTCCCGTCTGGGAGAAGGGGAGGACAAAAAATCGGGACCCCTTCTCCGGTCGGGAGGAGCATCCGGGGAGCGAGGGGGGTCGCGTGGCCCATCCCCCCTTTCTTCCACCCGCTCACCATCCCCCCATCTCCCCCCGGTGGTCCGCCCCCTGTCGCTCGAGACTCGTTCCCTTGAGCTTGAGCTTGAAAGATTGAGATTTCCGCGCTCCTTGTGTTGTTCGCTGCGTGGGAGAGAGTCCGAATCAAAGTGGTTCGGGGTCCCCGCGGGGGAGGGGGCGAACGAGAGGGAAGGGGGAGGGAGATGGGCCGACGCCGTGACGGATATGTGGGGAGGCTTCTCACACCCTCCGCCGCCGTGCCTTACACCCGGCCGGCCGTGTGGTTCGCCGGCCACCCTCGCCTCCTCGTCCCCCCGCTGCAAGGGAAAGTGGTCGCCGCAGCATAGCCGCGAAACTCGAGTTTTTATTCAAACTTGAGAGCCATTTTCTGTGACCACTGAACTGAATTTTTATTGGCAAATCGGAAATCCGACCGCAAGATATTTTCTGTAAGATATTCATTAAGTAGCCGTGTAATGTAGCATTTCATGTGAATTTATATTATGATATCAGATATTTGAGAATATGTGCGGCTTTAGCAGGTGTATCTAATCAACATGGTGGGAATTTTTGAGTGGATTCATTTCGGATAAGTTTGGCGCTATTTTTTGCATCGCATTATTTTATTTAGGGAGTTGGATATCCGAATTTTTGGTAGCCGTTCCCTAATCGGGATAGCTATACGTCTAATAGAATTGTCTGTATCATGAAGAGTGTGATTATAGATTGGTGTATTAGAACGTAAAATATCTTTTATGAGTTCGCTTTCCTCGCCTGTTAGGGAAAGCCTTCATCATAGAAATGCCGAATACATGGATGGCAAGGGTAGATTCATAGTGCAAATTAATGTTTGGTCAAGTCGCACCCTGGGAAATTAGACGGCTTGAGAGTTTGGTTTTCTTACACTTTCGTAAATGAACTCAGTACAATTTTTTGTGCTGTATATTACAAGGAAAATTAAATTGTTCATACTATTGTTGATAAGTTAGATTTCAGTGGTTCAAACCTACGTTCCTCTGGGCTTGGCCTGTGGTCTAATTGGGATTCAAAGGCAATTTTCTTGGCGCCTGCGTAAAGGAAGGTTTGTGTCTGTTGAAGTGAGGAATTTCTGCAGAGAAGTTCGTTAGGAAAAAGATTGATGAGGACGCGATAAAAGTTCGCGCTCTAAGTGACTGCAGGGGATATTTTTCTGGTGGTTGAGCTAGAATATTTGACGGAGTGAAGTGGAAGAGGTTGAATTAGTAGGATTAGGTGCGTAGGATAGCCCTTCCCCCCTATCCTTTAGAATCTTTTCCCTTTCTGGGGAAAAATTAGTTCAAGCTCAAATATCTGCTGTGTGGCTCCTTATGATAGGGACTATTTGTTCTGATTATCAATTTTTCTGTTTATTCATTCAAGATATAGTGCAGTGTCTTCTAGTATGTAGGTTGCTCCATCCCAACCCTTGCAACGCTATGTTCTAAAAGTTTATTTTCGGCGTTTTGGCATGTTTATCATCTGGTTCGTCATTGCCTGGTCAAACGATAATATGTTTGTCTTTTAGCGGAGTCAGTTTATTTTGTCAATAGGCGCATTTAATCCAAACTTTCTTTCGTTTTGGTTATTCCTTCCTCTGAAGAAATGCTCACGAGAATTATTTTGCTTCGCCCAGAGTAGGATTAGGTAAGTAGGATATGCAAGAAGGAAGGATTGGAGAAGTGTAGTGGGGAATACGGAGGCGGTGGAGAGGGATAGTTTGTGGAGTATACCGAAGGGTCAGACACGGTCGAAGGACTCCAGAAGGTTGGAAAAGACGTGTGAGTCTGTCTTCGGTATTAAAGACAGACCACATATTACACTATTTGAAAGACTTCTTGATAGACTGGGTTGAGAATGAGTTTCTCCTCGAGTATCTGTAGAAAAAATCTCCTCGAGTGTTATCTGGGATGGGAGGTTGATGGAGCGGTAGTTGTTCGGGCCAGGAGAAGGTTTATCGGGCTTTGGGGTCCTAATTATTTCAGCGAGTTTCTATACATTTGGAAATAAGATGTGGTAGAGGTAGTCATCACATAGGTTAAGTAGTAGAAGTAAGACATTTGATGGGAAATTATGAGCATGAATTCGTAAATGTGTCGTCGCCAGGAGCGGTTGATGTGTACGGAAATAGATGTTCTGTCGGAGTTCACAGTGGAACATCGGTGGGATACGGTGAAAAGCAAACAGCGGACGAAGTGACAGGCTCTTGTGGTGTATTCGTCTTCAAATTCATTGCGCATGAACCCCGTCTAGGGTAAGTTATGAATACGTTTGACTTCTAGATGTCGCATAAATCAGCCCGTACTTGATGGGACATAAGTGTTCCTGGCATTGTGAATTTGCAAACATTCCTTGAGTTATCGAACCGAATGATAACTATGGAAAAGTTGAGTGTTTTTTGTGCAACATGTGGTTGTATTCTCTGATTATTTAGTTCGATATTTTTCGAAATGCATTTTATGAGTCATAGAATTTCCGAAACTAGATGCGCTGCCACCGAATATTGTTTCTACGGCGTGTGGTTTAGGTATTATTGACCTTAAGGATAGAACCATGGAGGTTTCAGGATGATGTAAAATAGTGGTTGGTGCACATCTACTATGGGAACTTTTGCTAGTGCAGAATCGAGTGAGGATTCCAGTTCAGCTGTCGAGATCCAGGGATGAAGAAAATGGAAGCTGAAAGTTTTAATTTTTTTTACTATTAAAACTGAGTTGAAAGGTGGGAGATAATATGAAGTATATTGTGATAAAGAAAGGAGTGATTGGGTGCAAACTTTACCTTGATTTAGAAGGTAGGTCGGGGAGTTGTGGGCCAGGATCGAGGTCCAGGACGTACGAAGAGTGGCGGGGCAAATGAGTTGGAAGAACAGGAGCGTAAACCTAGAAGTCTCTTCGCAGCATGCCTGATATGAGTGAATGTCCTCATGACGGAGTATGTAATAGCAATTAATCATGCTTTACGGTTGCAATCACTTCCGATAACAACCATGCTATTAGTCTCGCGTTGTGCAGGGAGCCGGCAATTAGGTGGTGTCGCAGGCTAGATGGAATAGACCCACTACACATGCAGGAGACTGTTGGAGGCACCAGCCAGTTGTACTGTTTTTGTGTTCGGTAAAACATGTGTGGAAATGCAGGGCTTGCCGGATGAGAACTGCATAGTTCGACCCATGGCTAGAAGGTAATTGAAAACCCTATACAAACCTTAATTTGAACATTTTGAAAGCCTTGTGTGACTTGAGCTATGTCTCTTAACCAATGAGTTATCTGTATTTTTCAAAAGCAACGTTTCAATGAAAGATGACAATCTTGTGCATTTTACCGGGAGTTCACTGATAATTTATGAGAAGAAGGGGACCTAAAACTAGTTCTTCCATTATAAGACGAGAAGTTTTTAAATTGTTATTTGCTCAATATACGAGCCTTTGAATATAAATATATACCTTTGAAAAGAAAGTTCAAATGAGGTTAGTTGGCTAATGCCGCAAGCATAAGGATAGGGTGATGGGTATAAAAGGAAAGGGATGAGAAAAGTGAATACGAATATGCATATTGATGCCATAAAGTAGCCCTCTTCATCGTACTGAAGTTGAATCGCCAGAAAAACTTTCTCGTGGCGATTCACTATTTTACATATATTAATATAGCATGTCAGCCTAGTGGCTAGAGAGCGTTTGACTATTGATCGGAGGTTTCATGTTCAAATCAGGGACCTCCCTTTTTAACCTTGAAAGACTAACACCAAAACTCCAAACCAATCGTTTTGATTTCCTGGATGCAGAACGACGTGGGAAAACGCCGGCAGCCTAAGGAAAATCCCTGCCCCCCCCCACCCACCATATGACTTGAATCTCACCCGAGAGAAGGGTTTAATGTAGTCAACCGATTTTTGCGTTCGTTATTGTGATGATGCAATGACCATTTAATCATTGCACGAAATTTGTGGTGACTTGATAGTCCGTTGGTAGAGCGTTGGAATAAAGACCAAAGATTACTAGGTACGATTGCCAAACGATTCCTGAAAAGAGGATAGGATTTTCGTTTCCCGGACACGCCTATATATACATGTACTTATATACACGCATGCGAATATTTTCGCATTAAATTATTAATAATAATCAAGTTATATCGTTGATGTGGAAGCACTCCCAAGGGCAATATAACAATATGGCGGCACAATAGAACACGAAAATATAAATAAAAAACACGTAATAGGACACTCACATTTCAGAAAGTTTAAGCTTTCAGCCTTCTCTGGGTCCTCTCTCTCTCTCTCTCTATATATATATATATATATATATATATATATACACCGCGGGTCGCGGTGGTCTAGTGGGTAGAGCGTTGGACTACTGACCTGAGGGTCCCGGGTTCAATTCTCGGGAAAGGCACTTTGGGAACCTGCAGCTCCACCCAAGCTAGTTGATTTTTCGGGTACCAGAACCTGGGAAACCATAACCGGCACAGGGAAAGGAACTGGCCCCCCTACCCTGATGTGTGAATATTCACACGCCGTCGGGCTTGGTACATGGGTGAGCTCTACCATCACCTACTAAACCGACCTTCGGGTTGATTACTGTGTTTATGGTTTATATATATATATATATATATATATATATATATATATATATATATAGTATATAAAAAAAGAGGGACTCACTGGTACTCGAATTTTCGGTGGTCCAACCACCTTTCTCAAGAGGAATTAGGAACAGAACTGTTCCAGTTCTCTTGAGTTCTGTTCCTAATTCCTCTTGAGAAAGGTGGTTGGACCACCGAAAATTCGAGTACCAGTGAGTCCCTCTTTTATGTGTTTTGGTTTCTGTGTTTGTTATGACTATCAGTGAATTTACATTACACGTTTGTGGGTTTTCCAAAAAAGTGTATATATATATATATATATATATATATATATATATATATATATATATATATATATATATATATATATATATATATATATATAGACTCTGACTGACCTGAAGAAGGCCTCGGAATAGGCCGAAAGCTCAAATCATCTACAGTGTGAGTGTCCTTTTACGTGTTATCTGTTTTATTCTGTGTTCTATTGTGCCGTCCAAAAGTTATATGTATCACTAATTTGAATATTTGAATATTATATACGCGGTAAGTTTGCCAAGTAAAACAAATTAGTAAAGTTAGTTGAGAACATTTTGAAGTCTATCCTAATGTCCAATGTTGGTAATAAACGGATTGTAGATATTTTATGGACATTTTCGTTTTGCCTTTGTATGATTCTGTTCAATATAGTTTTAACTTTTGCTGGATGTACATGAGTTGCAATAGTTCACATAATTTGTAAAGGCGGCTACCTGAATTGGCAGAGCGTTCGGATGCTCACCAGAGGGCCATGGATTCAGTACGAGGCTCACCCCTGTCCATTTTCATCTTCATACCACCCAAAACTGCGGTTTTAGATTATCCTGGTAAATGGAAAGCGACACGAGGAAAGGATTCACTTCCCATTCTCTCGAAGAAAGGCACTACCTCCCATTCTCCGTGTCTGTGAAAAACCTCCGCCGATTGTCCCGTTGCCAGAATTACCATTGAAGTGGCCTTCTGGTTAAAGAATATGCTTTGGGATTTTATTGAGAGTGTGTCCCAAAATCGAGTCATTTATGCGGTATGGATTTTCCCCAATGATGTCTATGGCATTTCCTCCGTGTTGAACCTGGTTTATATTTTGGGCACGTGGCCTACCCTTATGCTTGGTTTAGAGGTGGGGAAATTGTATATAGTATTTTCTATTTTATCTTCTTCATTTTACGAAAGGTTATCGAATATCAGCTGCGGGACTGATTATTTTTGTGTAAAACTTCAACTCTTGACTTACACGATTTGAGGTGTCTTAGTTTTGGCTATATTCTCTACGCCTCGCGTCGCGTTTGCTTGCTAATTAATATTATCCCTTCATAATTAGAAGAATATCTAAATTACTCAACTCCGTATTTTTTTAGGTAACCGAGTTATGTTTACGACGACTATATTTGAAGCTTATTAAATATGTGATTAAGTTTCATGCAAGATGGAGATTACCTATTAATGGCGCCAGAATTCACCGAGTATTGGCACTTAATCTGACTCATTAGCATCCAAGCCTCTGCCCAGCATCCCTCACATGCCCATTTGGAGATTTCTTCTTTCTGAATAAGTGGTGCCAAATCCTTTATTGGAGGAAATGCTGTGCTGACTTCATTGCCGTTCCGATCCATGCAAGAATGCAATATCTGTTTTGAATAATCGGCATCTGGAAGGCGTCTATGGCCACTTGACTGCATTTTCAGCGGTAATTTTGAGTGTTAAATGCTCCGGGGCGGATGTGGAATACTTACAATTTGCATTTCACAGTGTTTTTATAAATTGACTTGTCTCGAAAATCATCCCTAGTAAATATTTGAAAAAATTGCACTTCAATAAGTAGTTAACATCCTTAGGCATATGCGAAGGAATCAACGGATAGATTTATTAGATATATAACTTAAACGATAGATGACAATTTATAACTTCAAATGATTGCTGTAAATTAATATTTAAAGTAAATTGGCAAAGTAATTATGACAAAACCAATCGAAGGATTGGTTTTGTCCTAATTACGGTGAGAGATCGGAGATGTAGGCAAAATGAAACTTTTAAAAATATTGCTAACCAAACTTTGACCTTCTTCTAACCGATGTACCATGCATCAGAACGTAGGATTGGACTCTCAGGATGTCTCTCCTACCCCTCTCTCAGTAGATAGTCTAAAATGTTGTTTGACCATTTTTTTATTTCATTGCAAAAGAAATTTGGAGCATTTTTTTCCTATCCGAGGTCTGAAAATGTGATCAATGATGTGCAACCATCGCACATGCATTGAAGGAATGTTACTTGGCTATACCAAAATACCTTGGTTCGTCCTCGGCTGATCGCTTAGTTCTTCCTCGATTGGGTCTCCAAGCTCAACCCAAGTAATAAATTTGATTCCTAACAAAAAGGGTTTCCAAAGTGGGGAGATATGAAGAGGTAATGTGGACTGTAGTGACTACGATAAGCAAGGGACATAGCAATCAAGATAAGGGTGGAGAAGGAATTCGGGTGCCTGGTGCAGTTGCAGTGTTTGGCTTTCGTGGTTGGATCATGATGTCTCCGAGATCTCAAAGTGCGATATTTGTGCTTCGGAAGTCGCCTTCTGCCCTGAAATAATGCCCCCGTGTTTATCTGTGACGGACTATGCTTTTGGACCCTCTACCACCCGATTAAAGCCTCCATGGCCGCACATTATTTCCGCCCAACTAATCTCTTCCGACCGGAGCAAATGGATTAGCACACCGCTCAGATCGGATGTGATGCACTTATCATTGTCACCTAAGTGACTCACCGAAATGCGCAGATAGAGTAATCGAATCGCGAATCGTAACGTTTCTGTATAATTCAACCGCTGGGAAATTAAGTTGCATGCGGTCGTTTGAGGATAGTGGTGGTAGTTGAGGGGCCGTAATTTATTCCTCTTGCCCCCCACCCCGGCAGATGGGCTGCGTTCGATTGTTCCAAAGGTCAAGGGAACGAGCGGCGGTGACGAAATGAAACGGCAATCGGGCGGCCGAAGGTTTCGCCGCGTTATTTGACAGGCGAATGGAGCTGCCGTGGAGTCGCCGTGGGGGCGGGTAAACGATTACTTTACTGCCATCGGGAAAAAAGCTGTAAAACTGGTTTTTTCCAACGTACCGACTGACTTGGAAACTCGTTTGATTGTTCCGAGATTGATTTCAGATGCTCGTACGTACTTGCTACCGGCATGGAAAACGTGGGATCCCTTTAAAAAAATCAATAAAAATCCAGTTTTAATCTGGATAAATCTAAAGAGCAAGTAAAATTCATCGATGTACATTGAAACTCTTACATTTGGTGAACAAAGTACAAGTCATGATTGTGATGTGTGATTTTTAATGCAAGTTCATTTGGTGGTTTCCTAGTTCTATAGCTGTATTTAAACTTGCGTGTTGACGGGTACTTCTTTGATTGTTATTACACTATGATAGCAGCCATTTTTAAATGATGAAAATTTTCTTTTTGTCAAATATTTATGAGAATGTAAATATTGGTTCGGTGTGGCTAGACAAAGGACAGCAATTTAGGCGTTCAGGATATTAGCGACCCTTATATGATTGCATACTATTTATATCAGATTTATTAAAAGACTTTGCGTTCAAGAACTTTAATAAAAAATAATGATATAAAATAGTGGCACAAATTTGGAATCAATAGTAATCCGTCCATATATTCTATATTTATGTCATGTCATGCTTTTTCATGTCGGAAGTACGAAGGGAAAATGCATCATAATAGGCCGCGAATTTCCGTTGTACTTTCTCGCAGCTTACCTACCGGACTACTACTACTATGCCCATGTAAAAAATGCTTAATTTGTGGCTAAGTGACTCTAACGAACTCTTCGGCAATAATTTCCTTGCAACTCGACTGCTTAACGAAGAACGTATCTTCTCTAAATGGGTATTTTTGGCGAAATTCAGAGAATTTCTGCCATTAAATAATATTTTTACATTGAACTTTAACATAAGAAGCCCTCCAGGATTGCTTGAAAATGCGTGTGTAGTATGCGTATCATTTTTGATATCGTTTTATTTTAAATTAGTGAGTTAATAGTTATGTTATTAACTTTTAATGAATTCTCGTAAAAAAAGATTTCTGGTTGCAATTAAATCGATATTCAGTGAATAAATTGCCATTAATCGAATTTTAAGTTTTTCGCCTCTTAACTTTTAAATTCGATTAACGGGAATAAGGGAGTTTTCCATGTATGCAAAATTTTCCGAGCTTCCGAAATGTCCCATTATATCTTTCAAACAGTCTAGATATTAGTTGAAATTTGGTATTCGATATTGTTTTTGGTATCTCTTTATAAATGAAACGTTTTCTTTTTTTGTAAATTAATGAAATACTGGATTTCCTATGGTAAACTCAGGACGCATCATCCGATGGCCTTAATATAATAATTAGGCAAGCGATATACGTATGTAGAAATACCTCTCCGATATTCCACCGAAGACCCCAGTGGAGAATCGAAACGTCTGCCAAAATGGAGGTTCTCACCCGTTGGAGACCCGAGAGGTTCTACGCTCAATACACCGGGAAAACACCAGATCTTACGTTCGTGTTAGAATGATGCCATGCATTGGCGTTTGGACCCCAATGCACAGTATTTACTCCGGAAATTATTATAAATTGTCGCTGTTTTCAGTGCATACGGAAAATAATGAGTTATGAAAAATTTTACATTGAACTCAGGGAACCTGGACATGAATTCGCATTTTGTGTTTTATCACTTAACAACCCAGGCAATTACAAAGTCATGACCACATGAGTTTTACAGATGATTTATACCATTATTGTTTACGTATATGCGTTTTCATACACACATGTATTCGTACTCGAGCATGTGATGCTTCCATATCTCAAGCGGCAGGTGCACAGAGTATAGCCTTAGTTGAAAAGAAAATTTTTTCTCTGAGGAATATATTGTGAAAAATAGATATTATAAACAGGTGATTGTTCTTTCAATCCCTGATAATCGAATTAATAAACGTGTTTAGATTTCACCGCCTAACTGTACGTCAAATACGAGTATTATATGCTCATCTGTAATTCTCGTATTGGTTAGGGTTAATAGTCTGAAGCCGTGTCCACAGTATTTCTGAATTGTTATAAACTTAAGTAAACAATTTGGCGCATATACACAATAAACACTTATTCTATCAATGATAGTGCATTAAGTCGTTCTACAAATGTGTGTTGTTGTTTTTCTCTCTGATGCAATTTTTTTATGAAATGAGAACATTTTCCTTTGTCTTATTTCGTTAACATCCCTAAATTGCCTTGTTTGCATAATTTGTATGATAAATTTATTCTAAGCGCTACCTTTGGGTAAAGGTCGCCGACGAAAATTTCATATCATGGTGCTGAAACAGGTTCTTCATCTTAGAAACGCACGTTGTATTCAAATTCATTAGTGGGAATTGCTACTCCGCTCAGTTAATGATGATGGTTTGAGATATTCCCCACTGCGTCTTGATAGAGACACTTGATTTAATTCATAGTAGTGTAATTCATCTATCTTGCGTTTCACGTAAATCTAGCAAGGCCATTCATGCAATAAAAAACAGCAATTTAGCCCGTATAGGGTATAGATCGTTCACGACAAACTGGCAGTTGCGCAGTAGTATGTTGCGCAGGTGGCTGTCATCTATCTCGGTTGGTAGGGTAGGTCACTCCTCTCCTCCACCAAAATAAGCGATCTTCTTAACATTTGATTACATGTGACCATGATTTGAACTCCCCACCCAATTGGCGGCAACCTAAGTGATACCTATGAGACGCTATAAACATCCTAAGACTCGCTCGTATCAAAATGTGTCATTGCAGGTGCGCCTATGTACTCGTACCCTAATATTAGCCAAGGATTACACATAAAAATTAATCTCTTAATCTTGCACATAATTCCATTCTAGCCTGATAGTTCAGATTAGTAGTGGTAGAAGTTTTAGGGGAGGTAATCGACAGCTAAGGTCATTTGCGCCATTAGGATGGATGGGAAAGGAAGGCTGGAGAGACATCTGGCGTCTGCATTAGCCTACTCTTGCCTAGGGGTCCGCAGTTTAACGTTCCATCGGACGGACGTCGTACTCACTCAAAGTGATCTCCACAAAGTACCTCAAGTAAGGATCGGGATACCGCTGAAAATTATGTGCCACCTCCGGGATTCGAACCCGGGGCCCTCTCGGTGGGAAGCCACCGCACCATCCCGATCCCCAATTCAGATTAGGGCAATCAATTTATGCCATTGGCGTACCAAACCAGTTTAAGCTATACATTTCTTATAATAATAATTAAACGTCTTACATCATGCATCAAGGTATAAAATGGGCGACTTTGTAGTTCAGTGAATAGTGTTCGGCTACTGAATAGAGAGATTCTGGTTTAAATTTGGTTGACGTCTATTGACAGCCCCCAACCACATCACATCCAAGCACCGAGATTTCCTTACTGCAAGATTGTGGGTAAATGTCTTAAAGTTTAGTTCGGAATGTGGTGTACACTCAGAAAAACCAACCTTAAGCGAGTGTAGTGATGATGTGCCATAAATATCGGTGTGATATTTGAAAATTCTGCTAAACGAAACAATAGAGAATAAACAAATCCGTCGAGAGCAAGGAAAATAAGACGAATCACAAAAATAACGAGCTGGTTGAGAGGAGAACTATGTAGTTAGCGACATTCGTTCAACGGGACCCATTCCGAGCCCAAGAGGTTTAACTCTTTGTTCATTGTAAATCCACCATTTTGGCCAAATTATGCTGTGGTTATTTCATAACCGAATTCAGGATACTTAATATCGTATTGTTTGAAAGAAAGTATCCTATCGATAATTGAATTGAATTCAATTTTCGGTACTTATAAAGAGGAATATGTATGATACTTTTTTCTACCCGATTCTTGTATTCAGCTATTAAGCAGAAAGGGGGATGGAGATGGTGCGGTGCGGGCTTGGGTTCGAATCCTGTAGGCGGCAGATATTTTTCAGTGGTATTCCGACCCCTGCCTGAGGTGCTTTGTGGAGAGCACTTTGAGTGAGTACACCGTCCGTCGGATGGGACGTTAAACTGCGGACCCCTTGGCAAGAGTAGGCTAATGCTTACCCCTTGGCGCCTTTCGATAAGAGTAGGCTAATAACGACGCCGGGTTTCTCTCCACCCTTCATCCTTTCCTGTCCATCCCTAATGGCGCAAATGACCTCAGCTGTCGATCACCTCCCCTAAAAACTACTACTGCTACGAAGATCAAAATATATGAAATTTACTATTGAGATATTCGCAGTTAGGTTCTACAATTGCGTCTCTGAATTAAGGAGTTCATTGCGCTGCATTATCAAAATACGAGTACCGTTCAGTAAATGTTTTCGTGCGAATTCAATTCCTCGCCCAGATTATCCCTTTTCTGGTTATGGGAATTGTTCACTTTGGCAATTAGTATTTTGCCTTTAATTCCACAGCTCTTTCCCCGTTAGATCTACGGATGAAATCTAACATGAGGAATAGTAAATGCTTTTCGGAATGGAAGTGTCGATCGAAAATACAAACGTGGTGCATGCCCGTATGAAAATCCTAAGCCAATTTTGATCAGACAAAAGGGTTCATCCGAGAAATGTCAATATGTCTACATATAATGTATCACATTCTGATTTCAGTATTGATATCAACAACTGAGGTAAGTATCCTGTACAACGACCTTTGGGCGCGTCAGATCTGTCATTGATGTCTCCTTCAAATTGAGTGGTAATTCTGAATAGCCAAGAATATAAAGTAGAAAGTTCACTGTCTGGCGAAATAAATTCCCATGGAACGTATGTAATAATATTTTTTAGATTTTCGTCGTTTTCTGTAACGCGGCACACGTGAAGGATTTTGTAGGTTCAATCGGAAAGAAACGCAAAAAAATATTTTCCAATATTGTACAATACAATGGGATTATAAGGAAATCAATCAATAGCATGTATTTCACGCAAGTATTTATTCATGGTTACTCGAGAACGTTATAATTATCCTATATAATCTTATGTTTTGAAACAGAAATGAACATTTTTACTGAAATTTTAAAGTTTACAGAAATAGAATAAATAGAATTGAATCCAAATTTTTAACAATACCAGACGTCCTCAGTTTTTCTATAGCCTATTATTTCAAACGGAAACCCATTCTTTCCATAATCCCTTAGAAGCGAGTATGTTATTTCCTAGTTTTATTCCTGTGCGAAAACTCCTATCAAGGCTCCGACTTGCTGTGATAGTTGAGGAGCGATTGGAATATTTCATTGTTGTCGATCTAACACTGAGATAAGAGTCAAAACTTTGCTTACTATTAGGCAATAAGAATGAATGCTGGATACCTTGGACCCGAGGCGTCCCACTCCCGTTCGATTGCTCATTTTTGCTTGTCGCGTCGACCGTGAAATGCCTCCGCAGACCTCTCCTCCCTCCCTCCCTCCCCCTTGCCCTCTTACCTCCAACTTGCTCTCCACCTTCCAATTCCCACAACCATCTTATCCGTGTCGTTGCCAGAAGGACGTGAATGAGAATTCAACTCCCTTTCATGGAAACGGATGATGCTCCAGGGGCAATATTTTGAGGCCATAGTCGAGGGAAGTAAATTTAGACAAGATTATGGGTTTCCTGGCGTCCCTCATTGGTTCATATTCTCACGTACTGTGGTGCAAAAGCGTGAGGATGCCTACGTGATATCGATCATTAAAAGAAACCGCAATTTGTCTTGCGTGTGTATCGAGCGGCGTTTTCAACGGGGTCACATGCAACACGTGAACGTCACTTGGGCTCTGTTACTAATAGAAGCCTGTTTGAGCTTCATAATAATATTAGAAGCTCTTAATACTTGTTTCCAAGTACACAAAGTTAATTGCTGTATTCCAGTTACGAAGCTCAGGAGAGTGTACAACTTCGTTGCGATATATATCAGTAAACCAGTTTTTTTGTAATCCCACTTTTCTCATTTGAAGTAGATGGAGGCCAATGATAGCAAAGAACCGAGGGCATCCGGAAGAACCAAAGGCACTGAATCTTTTGAGTCGTATCCGTGAATGGATCTCCGAAAAAAAATTCGGATTCAAAAGAATGATTCTAATCCCATTCATGCGGTCGGTTGAATCTGTATCGTGCTGGATCGATTCAGATCGTATCGGTCGTTGAAATTGACGGAGAGTGACTGTAGAAAATATGGTTGGTTTATAATAAATTTTGATTTGAAAAATTACTATGTCCTAGTCCATTGTGGCATGGTACGATTTAATCAGGGGATCGGGATGGTGCGGTGGCTAACGGACTGGCTTCCCACACTGAGGGCCCTGGTTCGAATCTCGGCGACGACAGGTATTTTACAGTGGTGTCCCCATTCCCAACTTGAGGTTATTTGTGGAGGGCACAAAGAGTAAGTACGCCGACCGTCGGATGGGACGTTAAGCTGCTGACCCCTTGCCACCTTTCGTTAAGAGTTGGTTAGTGCTGACGCCGGGTTTTTCTCCACCCTTCATCCTTTCCTACCCGTCCTTAATGGTGCAAATGACCTCAGCTGTCGGTCGCCTGTCCTAAATACTACTAATACGATTCCATTAAATTCCATTCCATACCATTTCCGGTAAAGCGGGGAATTTTTTTTGCGCAATATTGGCACGCTTAATTCCTATCTTTTTTTTGTACTTGTGGAGTACGTATCTTTTTTATGCCGCATTGTAGTGAAGGCGTAAGGTTTTGTAACAGATTATGCTATGCTTTAGGACGAATAATGTGTATAGGAAATTTAAGGCATGTTCCCGTGTGCACCTGCCTGTTGTCGGTTTTACCAGGATTTCCTCTTGTGTGCAATATTAAGGGGCAGCTTAAACTGATTGTTCCTTAATTTATTGCGCCTAGGAGGACTCGGAGAAATGTCTTGCTGAGCGTTCAAATAATCTGAAACGTTGCGAATGATTCAAATATGAATCCTATTGATCATAAAAATCAATTATTTGCCCCGAAAAGATGAAATTGATAGCTTTCCCATTATTGAGTTCATTTAAGAATGACAGTTGCAACTAATCAATTGATATTTATCCACAGATTTGAGAGGTGAACTCCTGTCCCTGCAACCAGGAATGAGGATGTCCCGGCGCTAGTCCTTTCCCGGAGATCTTGTTCACAACACGACCCCGTCCTGTGTGTCAAAGGCCTAAGGTTAGAAAATTACAGAGTTCTCTTCACCTTTTAATCTTTGAAATAGTTAGGGAGTGCCTATGTTGCTTCATGTGGTAATTATCTATGGCCTCAAAGAGGTTGAGCCGCGTGCTGTGATAAAAGAAAGGAAAATTGCCAGTCTGTACCACCACCTATGTGATTTTTTGGGTACCAGATCTTCCTGGGAAATGATAACTGGCACAGGGAAAGGAAACTGCTCCCCTGCCCTGACATGTGAATTTCACTCGCCGTATAGGGTTTAGTACTGGGTGAACTCTATCATCACCTACCAAATCGACCTTCGGGTTGAGTACTGTGTTTATGGTTATATAAGTTGTTGTTAATCGATAATGTCTTCCACAAACAAACGGTGGCTCATAATGTTAATTAAATATATATATATATATGTATATATATATACATATATATATATATATATATATATATATATATATATATATATATATATATATATATATATATACTAAAATGAACGTATTTATATGCGTAGAAACATCGAGAGAATCCGTAGGCAAATTAAATGATATTCTTAACTGCACTTAACCGGTGGCCATCCCAACCGTTCCCAACCCATCCCTCCGATCCTTCCACCCGTCCCCATTCATTCATACGTTGTTCAACAGCGCGCCTACTGCTTAATCTCTCCTAGACAGCACGGCAAGAGTAGGAAAAATAAATCACTCATTATCACCAAAGCGCTCCCTCTTCCCCCCTCAGACCTCCGCCAGCTCCCGGCTGTCCGTGTCCTCTTAGGTACAGTCAGAAGCAATTTCTTTTTCCATCCCCCTTCCCACTACACTCATTTCCCCACCTCCTCTGCGTTCCAACCCCCGCCCCCTCCCACCGCTCGCCGCCGGCCCTCAGTCCGGCAGCCTATAATTTCCGTGAGAGCCTCCGCTCGGGGAATGCCGCGGCGGCTGCGTGCGCTGTTAGCCGAGGGAATGAAAACGAATCCCTGCGAGGGTCCCCCGCACCCTCTCGCAGCTCGGCCGCTCCTCTTTACGTACGCTCACGCAGTGGCTTGGAGGAGCACCCCGCCCCGTCTGCCCGACCCCTTGTGCGAATACACCCATTAACGTCTGGGCCCGCTGTGGTTTACCGATCGCTCTCCTCCTGAAATGAAAAACCGCAGAGCGACGGTAGCGGTGGATGCCTTGCCGCAGCCCCTCCTTCCCTGCCCCTGTCCGCCCGTCCCCCGGCCCGGCCCCACAGCGCCGTGCTGCGGTGAGCGGCCATCACCGCTCTCTGCAATCTGGAAAACCCGCCACCACACTTCATCCCATGTGAATTTGTGTGCGCGCGTGTGTCCATATGTGTACACACACAGACATATATATATATATATATATATATATATATATATATATATATATATATATATATATATATATATATATATATATATATATATATATATATCTTCATTCACATCACATGGAAATAGATATAAGTAAAAGGGATAGGAACACACATAAAGGATGAACACAGGAGAGGTGGGGAAGGCGTAATCTAGCAGATCACCAGCGCAAAAGTATTTCCTTGACCGGGGCTTGAACACCGGATCTATATGTATGTATATACGTCCGTATTTAGTCCCTGATGCTCGGACCTTATCCGAGGGATTTCGACGGCCGCACGTGCCTTTGCGGAGTGCCTTTTATTTGTGCTGCACTCTCCGAACGATTCGCAGGGACTTGGGACTAAGGTGAAGGCTACGTGATATCATTTCCCATCTCGATCCCAGAGAATGAATTTTTTCAGAGGAATGGCAATGAGTCTGGCGCGGAGCGAATCGATTTTCTCGACTCTAGAGTCTTTTTTCAACTTAGTCGATGACAGTCTTTTATTTAATTTAGAGAGGTAATTTCCTTACGCGAAGTTATATAAATTTATAGAGCACGAGTGTATTTCAATCGAGAGAATAGTGACACATTCTCATCGTTTTGATAAAGAATTATTTGTTGTTTGAAAACTACTAATTTGGTGTAGGTTCATTTGGAGGCATCAATTAAAAAATAAAGTTCTTCCAAAAATATTACAACCCTACCATATTTCGGAGAAAGTAATTGCATTTATATAGATTTAAAGTAGGGAAAAGTAGCAATGGGTTGTTTGTTGCACTGTTTGTTGTTAGACTTGTACTGTATTTAGTTACGTTGTTTATAAAAAGTTAGTTTTATTACATTAAAAATTTTTATCCCTGAATATCCCTTTGTTGATGTGGTCAAAGTTTTTCCCAGTAGCATCCATGGCAACGATATCAACTGCTATTGCATTCCAGATGAACAACAGGCCTTGCTTCAAGAACGGGACATTCTCTGCACCCAGCCGAAGTGGATACCTATAGTCTAGAGATTAGGCTTGCGGCTTCCACGACGAATATTGCGAATTCAAACCGAGTACTTTTTCTCGTTAGAGCCACGAGAATGACATCTAATTTACGCCCAGTTTATGAAGTTTTGAGAAAAATAAATGAGACACACGATACAAAGATGCGGGGAATGAACTTATTCTCCTGAAAATTATCATGCACATAGGAATACTCTTACTTCCAACGTTTTATTGGGAATATTAAGTAATTATACTAAGGTCATTGGAGTCCCTCCAGACACAAAGACTGCTAGTGAGGCTTAGAGCGGAATTGTTAATCGTCTCCCTGCTCTGGTTCTGTACAGTGTTTTAATTAAAAAATCTGTCGTCTGTGGTTTGGGAACTCCCAGATCGAAGGGAAGACTATTGATGACTGAAAAAAGCTTTTTCGAGACCCAGAACTTATGAGGTAACTTGCGGCACCGAGGAAATTGTTAGAGTCGCTCATTATACCGACATTTACAGGTTATATTGTGAGGTGATCCGAGTTCAGATGCCATATCAATGGTGATGACCTTCCCGCTGCTCGTATTTCCCACCCACATCCAGAACGAATTGCGACGGGGATCCATCAATGGAAACTACTAACCTCATCGGCTTTTTCAGCGCCAGTGCCGTTGTATTTCATAGGAGTCTGTTACAGAGGGAAGGGGAGTGTAATGGTGTAACAGCTTGCAGGTCTACCGACAATGTCATTCCGAAAATATTTACTGGTAATTTCTACGGGGAAATAGAATAAAAATCGCATGAACGTGAAAAACTCAAAGAACGTTGAGTATTCGGTTATGAAGACGCTCGCTCAGCGAAATGTGTGCCCATGACCACTAGAAGGCGATGGAGTAAGAGACGTCTTCGGAGATTACAACGCCCGAAGTGTCTAAGGGACGACGGGATAAGTGAAAGGCTATTTCCAAAAACACTCACAACAATATTTAAGTTACAATATCCCAGGATGATAATGCGTGATTTTATAAAATGACGAAATATGCGTATATATGCACCACTTCACCTTGTAACTATAATCTTCATCTCTCTGTAATCTAGGGGGTGCAATGGCAGATTATGTGTCCGAGAGAGTGGCGCACGATATCCCAAGTATTTCGCTTTTCGTTCCTTGCATGGAGCAATTAATATACGACACAATATCTGTAATGGAAATATCTCTACAATAGAAACTGCTTCATGGTGGAAGCGTTGCAATTGCATGGGTTTGTAACGGAAGTGATTGCTGACTAAGGCAATCGCATGGGTTTTAACAGGGGTCACATCAGTAGTTTCCCCTGGTTGCCGTCGCTCATCCTTCTCTCTAGCATTCCCTGTTTAGGAAAACCCAGAAAATGCCCCAAAATGTGTAACTGTGCCCGAAATCAAGTATCACACATTATAATCCGCATAACCGTTACGCTTTCCCCTTAAGCAACTCACGAAATTACTGTTAATTTGTAAATATGACGCGTTATCTTTATATTAATTAACAAAAAGGTAACATCTCGTCAGTCAACAGTGTACTGGAACTGTCTTTTTTCAATATAATAGCGGATTTTTATTAAGTAAAAGGGTTCAGGGTTCAATGTATGGAAATTCCGGAAATTTTGTATTTAGAACAATTGAAGAAGAAAGGAGAATACACAGATAGACTTTCTCAAGTGAGAGATGGTAACTAGACAAATTTCGACTTCACTGTGATTCTACCTAGTAGGTTAGTAAATATAACCCTTAATCGTGGCAAGCTATCACCTGATGCTTTGACCATCCTGTAACTCTCTTATAACTACCTTCATTGATATCTCCCAGTTCCTGTTTCTCTTAGACTCCTGGGAAAACATAACTGGCACAGGGAAAAGAACTGGCCCCCCTATCCGGATGTGTGAATTTCACACGCTATCGGCCTTGGTACTGGGTGAACTCTACCATCACCTAACAAACCGATCTTTGGGTTGAGTACTGTGTTTATGGTTATACTATACCTCTTTGAGAATGATTATATATATTTGCTTCCGTGAGTTTTCAAAATCTTCTACGGTTTTCTAAGAAATAGCCTTTCCGCAGTAATGATTTTGCAGTATTGTAATATTCAAATGAAAATGATAAAAGAAATCTGAGAAACACAAGCCAGGGACCAAGTGTTTATATCACGAAAGTTTCATGATGATAATTTTTTCACAACCAAAGGTGGCGAAATCACGTCACAAAACGTGCGGATGAGGAGGAGAGATGAGTCCTCTTAATGGGCAACGGGGAGTCGGCTACGAATTTGGACGGGCAATGGTTTGAAGTTGAAGCAATCGGGCCACATCTCTCGAGAGGACTCGTTCGGGAAACGCAAGACCGCCTACATCGAGTGCCGAAGGGATAAGGTGTCGGTCACGGCGCCGATCCGGCAAATCATCGCCAGGAGGGCAGGCGGGGGAGGGCCGCCTCCTCCACACCCAAAGCCCCCTCCTCGGACACCCTCGGGCAAGAAGGCAAGGACAGCCTGGGAGAGGGAGTGAGGGGCGAGGCCGGGAGAAACAGAGAGAAAGATAGAGGGGGTCGCGTGCCCCCACCCCCGCTCTGGAGCGTGCTCTACCGGATCGAAGGCCGGACGCACCGGCGGCCGCCTCAACCACCCCTCCCCCCGTTTCCCCCTTGCCGAGGTTCGTGTGCCCCGCCGACCGTGACCGAGCGGCCAATGGGGCGGCTGGGATCGAATTCCGCGATCCCGATTGGTCCGAGGTATTTCCCAGAGGCGAGGGAGGCACGTTGCTCTGAGGTATGCGAAAGCAAACCTCCTTCACCCTTTACATCCTCACCCCCTTCCCCCCCCCCTCCGCGGAGTGGTTGGAGGCGTGGGCAGTTTCGTGGGCAGGATCGCGGATGGGTAATGGGGAAATAGTCGGAGGCCGCCCTAGGAGTGGGGAAGAATAGTCGATATACGTCGTCTCGTATATCGATATGATTTAGCACAGACAACTAATCAGCTAGCTAGCACAGACAATCTTCACCTAATATTTCATTTTTAAGTTCTGTCAACGCCTTGCAACATGATTTCCTTATTAACGTTTTAGCTGTTTAATAGTTTTGAATTATTTCAATCTGTTTATTGCTAGACTCCTTAATTGCTGTCTTCATTTTCGAATTCCATGCTACTTGGTGTTTCAGTGCTTTACGTACTCCCGCGGTGTACTCTTTAGATTACGCCCTATCACTTTTCAATTTACTGGGCATGTATTGTTCCTACTGCTGGCCGCGTTATGTCAAGAATAAACTCTCGAAAAACTCTCAGCGTCCCGGTTCCAGTACTTTCTTTTATGGTTTGTATCATTGCGGCAAGTCACACCTTAATCACGTTAAATACGGAAGGAGCAAGCGAGATTTATGCTTTAAGCAGGGTTCGGAACACAGGATTATAGCATTACACTAAGTAAATTATTATGGCCCCATATTATTTGGGTAGGTTAGACCACAAAGATAAGATAGTGGAGATAGACTATAGTGCAGATGGATACAAATATTCGTTCTTTCCTCGGACAATCAGTAATCATAATCGTAAGAAATCGAAGTAAAAACAGAAATAGTAAAGCCATTCGAGTTACAAGCAAGGACAAGAACAAACGCTGCGTAGACATCAGGTAGGTTCGTAGGCGCATATTAGTTGCTCGTATATGTATTTGCATACAGGTATGTGTAAGTTAAACAAATGGGTTTTCCATTGATATATTATTCTGTGTAGGTGTGAATTGGGGTGCTTTTGTTTGTTTTGCATGTGGTTTTATTCTGTTTCAGAGGTGGTGTCCTAACATCCTAATAAACTCGCTCTTGTGCTGGCCTGCAAGGCATTGTTTAAAATTATGTATGTAAATGTATCTTGTTGTCCTTTTAAAAATCGCAGTATGGAAACTGCTTCGTAGTTTCAAAGTGATATAAAATATTTTCACTTCTGTGGTTGAAACATTGAGTGGCGTACGAACTGAGAGGACAGGGTTGTCGGCTGCGGAGTGTTTGGTGCCGGGGGTGGAGACTGTGAGAACCACAAATCCAAACACCTACGTATGCTGTGTTTTTGTCGAGTTTCGAATTCATCTTGGAAGCCGTGGTTGGCGCGGGTGAATGAGCCTCCACCTTGAGTGTGCGACTTCACGCACTGTTGAGCTCGGTGCGCAATGAGCTCCTCCCGTCACTTATCGAACCGACTACCAAATTGATGACTATGATTTCATATGATTAAAGGTTTTCGTTTTCTTTTTCATATAATGCGCGTTTTTGGATTGCTATTTTTTTATAAGCCCTGAAAATGTTTTCGTTGTTAGAATGCATAAACAAAAATCTGATGGGTTTCTGCGTGGGGATTATTGTCGATATATGAATATAAAATTAACAATAAATGTTATACACGTTCTCAGCCACATTTAAACAACTGATAAATAATGTAGAATATGATGTCATGCTATGTAGCGTAAAGGGTTGTGTTACCGGTAACCATTAAGGCTGAAAATATTACTCGAGTTTCATTCATCCTATTTATCGAAATAGTTTTACTATAATTCTCTCAATCTGAATGCAAAGAACTTGTGGGAATCCCGTAAAACCCGTTTCATACGATTACTCCGGATCCTAATGTTTGAACTTTCCATACGATTCAGGTCAAAGATCTTTTGATCTGGAAATTTTAAAAGCCATATTATTCGATCGAGGGCACCATCGCTTTCCGTTTGTGCCGTTGGCAATTTTACGTGTGCAAGTAGTGAAGTACGCTTCACTGTCTGATATTACTTTAATAGCAATATAAGATTTAAAAAATCAGTAATACTATATTGTAAGACATTAAACTGGAAATTTCATTAAATCGGATGCTGTATCCAAAATTGATTAAAAAATTTACGAAATATTAAATCAGAATTTGCAACTCACGTTTGCAAATGAGGTAGCACTTGGTAGATGCAAATATCAAGGGCAAAAACAAGTTGACTTGGATGTCAAAATCCGCCTTAAAAGTGAAGTACGGTAAATCCGAGTATTTGTGTCTGGATTGTTGGTTCAAAAATTATCCCCAGGTAACTCAGATATCCAATGAAATAATAAGATAAACATTTTTAGAATAAATTAAATAGTAATCAAATATCCGTCATCCAACGGACTCGAATGCTTTTCGAAATACTTTTTGGATTATTTTTCTAGTTAATTTTAACTGCAATCCTTACTTTACCCGGTGAGAGAATCGGCGCGGCCAGTTGAAAGATTCGGTGTTCTAAGTCCCGGTCAACGAAATATTTGTGTTACTTCCGTGTTACTTCGAAGAACTCACACACACACACATAAAAAATATATATATTCAGATTACTAATTGTATGATTTTATTTTAGTTCCGCTTTTTGAGTTTCCTCAAGATAATGAACGTAATTCAGTTGGTGCAATTTGTTAAATCCGTTCTTAGCTTGTGATTTAATGCTCTCATTTGACTCATCGCAGTTGGGAGAATGTTCGTGAAGTGGGCGAGACTTAGTTTCAAATTATTTTCACTACCGGTGAAAGAGTAAACCAGTTATATTCGTTTGCATTTATTGCCAGTGGAAACGATTCCTTCAAAAATTCAAATTCTTAAAGCACATCATAAACATATTATGCATGAAAACAATGGCAAAAGAAATAAACATGAAGTTTGATTTTGTTGTTTTAAGTACTTATTTCCTAGAAAACATGGTACACCCAATCGTGAAATGAACACGAGAATACAATGTTTAAACAGGATCTCATGAGTATGCCGTTAAAGTTTGTGACGTAGGAAGTTTTTCCCTTGCATGTATCTGCATTTGATTGGTTTGTTAAGATGGAACCAGTTCAGCAGCATGCTTCGAAACAGTTCGTACAGGCGTTTTTAAGCAGTGCCATGTGCTGCTAGTGAAGGGAAACTCTAACCAGTGGTAGTTTACGGGATGCGAACGATGTAGATAGCTGACTACGGCATTGCAATAAAAAAATGGAATGATTTTCATTGTCTTGGATATATTGAGGGGAAGGGGGGCACACAAACTTGGAATACCTTTTCCAACGTAAATTATAAATGAGAGACGCTACACCATCAGCCACTCGGGACTCTGCTCCGGTATATCGAAGACTCCTTGTCCGAGAAATAAGAACACAATGGTATATATTTGGAGAAGGTCTTTTATAGAGAGCATTGGTGTTTTTCAATGTACTTGTTTTGGAACTTGTGAAAGCGGCATGATGAAAAACTGGAGGGAGTTACAATAGTATTTGGGGGCTCATAATGTCAGTAAAACTGCTGCTGATAAACCTTTAGTTCATCAGTTAACCAAGGGTTAGGAAGTCTAATATTTTTATTTTGATATATAACATAAGTTTTTAAATCCAAGAGATATCACAAATGATTATTAATAAATTCAGTCAGATAAACAAGAATACACTAATAGGAGACTTCGAAACCCCAATCTCGTGCACAAAACATGTCCATCTCATAAATTCAATTTCCCAATCAACATGGAACACTAGGAAAGCTGTTACATACAATTTTACACGCCAATAAAATTATTATGTAGATTGTATACATGTTTTGTGAAAAGAAATAGCCCCATTAGAAAAGTGTTGGAATAGTTTTGCAGGAAACCGTTTCATTTATCATTGGTTAGAGAAATGATCATTATATTTTTCTATTTGTCTGTGGGGTTTTAGCTTGAATTTTTGATCATTCCTCATTATCAAATTTATATATCCCGCTTTTTTCGTTTGTTTTTCCAGGCTTTATCTCCATTCAGAATACTAAACATTCCACATTGTGGTCCAATATTTCCTGTGCTTATGTTCCCCTTGAGTTATCTCATCACCCAATGCAGTTTTGAACGTTTGGAATATCAAAGGCAATGGATTCTTTCCCGGCGTAACAGTTAGCTCAGCTTTGAATGTTTCCATGCGAGTACTCCTCATAAACAAGTGGTAAATACGATAAGTTTACGAGTGTATTTAGTAAAGATGAGATTGAAACAAAATCCAAGAGGGATGGAAGGAATATGGAGAGACTCAGTATGGTAGAGAACTTAGGCCGACAGAGGTAGACTTAGACAAAGAAAATGGCGTAGAAGAAGATATCCAAACGATGTAGATAGCTAACTGCGACCTTGAAATAAAAAAAAGGAATGATTTCCATTGTCTTGGATATTTGGGGGCGTAGGGTGGCAGACGAAATTGAAATAGCCACTCGGGTCTTTGCTCCGGTATATCGAAGATTCCTTCTTCGAGGAACAAGAACACAATCACTATATATTTGGAGAAGGCGTATGATAGAGAGAATTGTTTTTTTTCAACGTATTTGTATGGCAATTTGTGAAAGAGGCATGAAAAAAACGGAGGTTGGGACAATAGTATTTGGGGACTCATAATGTTAGTTCAGTCTGCTGCCGATAAAACTTCAGTTCGTCAGTCAGGCAAGGGTTGGAAATTTTACAATTTTACCTTTGAAAAATAACATGACATCTCAAATCCAACATATTACACAAATTACAATTAGTAAATTAAGTCAGATAAAAAAAGAACTTTCAGGAAACTTCAAACACCAATCTCTTGCACAAAAAATATCCATTATAATGAATTCAGTTTCCCAATCAACAAGAAATACCAGAAACAAAGTTTTTACATACAATTTTACACACCAATCAAATTATTATATTGATTGTTCACATGGTTTCTGAAAAGTATTAGCCCCGTTAGAAATGTGTTGGAATAGTTTTACAGGAAACAGTTCCAATTATCAAATGATCATTATTTTTTGGCTATTTGTCCTTGGGATTTTATCTTGAATTTTTGATCATTCCTCATTATCGACTGTATATATCCCGCCTTTTTCTTTAGTTTTCCCAAGCTATATCTCCATTCAAAATACTAAACATTTCACAAAGTGGTGCAATTTTTCTTCTACTTAGTGAAGTTCCCCAGCCCATCCTTTTTAACATTTCAGCCACCACCTTAGTCGTCCTATGCCTCCCCAGTACACATCTGGCGGACTTATTTGTACACTCTCCAGTTTTGTAATATGTCCTTCTTAGTACAGATCTCATACAAGTAACTAGTACTCTATAGTTCCTACTCCCGGGGTCTCGTATAGATTTCCCTAGTTGCTCTGATGTTCCCCATGAGTTTTCTCATCACCCAATGCTGTTTTGAAAGTTTGGAACGCCATAGGAAATGGAATCTTCCCTGTGGTAAAATTTAGTTCAGCTATTAATGTTTCCAAGCGAGTGTTCCTCATAAAGAAGTGGTATATACGATGAATTTACGAGGGTATTTAGTAAAGATAAGAATGAAACAAATTCCAGAGGAGATGGAAAGAGTATATAGAAACACTGTACAAACACAGACTTAAAGAAGGAAACGACGTAGAACAAGATATCTTTGGTCCATGCATACTCGACGGTAAATTAGAACAGGCATTAACGGAGTTGTATGCCAATGAGGCCGTGGGGGTGGACAACATTCCTGAGGAACTGTTGAAATGTTTAGGAAAATGTAGGAAGGAGACTCTATAAGGACTGATTGGTAGTATATATGGTGAGAGAATTTGGCCAGAAGATTTTGTGAGGTCAGTGGTATTTCCTGTTCCGAAAAAGGTAAGGTTACATCAAGTGAGGATTACAGAACAATAAGTTTTATAACCCACGGTACTAGAGTTATTCTCAGGACCATTACCAGAAGAATAGAGAGTAAGGCATATGATTTCTTAGGGGATGATGAGTTTCGATTTAGGAAGGGAGGAGTTACGGGTGATGCCATTGCTGCAATGTGATCACTAATCGACAGAAATAGAGAATACAATCCCGACGCATTTGCCTGTTTCGTAGATTTCTAGAAAGCTTTTGATTCAGTGAATGCAGAAAAATTAATGCTGTATTGAAGAAAATTATAATAGATTGGAGGGACAGGAAACTGATTCGCAACCTGCCCCTGTTCGACTGCTTAGGTGCAAGTGGGGAACGGAGGGTCCGGATGGGCAATGTTAGGAATAGATACGTATATGTGGAGATTTGATTAAAGAGGCATGGGAAACAAAATCCAAGAGAGATGGAAGGGATATAGAGATACACTGTATAGCAGAGACTTAAGCCGACAAAGATAGACATAGGGAAGGAAAATGACGTGGAAGAAGATATCTTTGGTCCAGGCATACTAGACAATGAATTGGAAAAGGTATTAAAGGAGATGAAAGCAAAAAAGGCTGTAAGGGTAATCAGTATTTCTTGTACAACTCTTGAAATGTTTAGGAAAATGTGGGAAGAAGACTGGGTATGTACTGATTTCTATTATCTATGAGGAAGGAATTAGGCCGGAAGATTTGTGAGATCAGTGTTAGTTCCTAATCCAAAATAGGTAAGGCTACATCAGTTGAGGATTTCAGTACAATAAGTTTCATATCCCACGCAGCTAAACCTATTCTCTGGACCATTAACGAAAGGATAGAGAGTAAGGCAAATGATTACTTAGCGTATGACAGTTTGGGTTTAGGAAGGGATGTGTTGCGCGTGATGCCATTGCTGTAATGTGATCACTAATCGACAGAAATAGAGAATACAATACCGACGTATATCCCTACTTTGTAGATTCCGAAAAAGCGTTCGATAGAGTAAATTGAGAAAAATTAATGCCTGTATTGAAGAAAATAGGAAAAGCGTGGTAAGACAGGAGACTGATCCGCAACCTGCACCTGTTCTCTTGCTCAGGTACAAGTGGGGAACGGTGAGTCCGGATGGGCAGTTTTAGGAAGAGGTGTAAGGAGGGTTGACCATTGTTACCGGTGTTGTTCAACGTATATGTAGAGGAAATGATTAAAGAGGCATGGGAAGAACTGGAGGTAGGAATGAAAGTCGGAGTGGAATTCGTAAAATCGGATAGGTTTGCCGATAACCAAGCATTAGCTGCTCATTCAGCCAAGGGGTTGCAAGCTTTGTTGAGTGAATTGGAGGTTCAGTGCGATAAATATGGGATGAGAATCAATATTAATAAAACAAAGGTTATGCGATTTTCCAGGAAGAAAAAGGTTAAGCTAAATATTAAGATAGGCGGGGAAAAAATAGAGCAGGTAGAACAGTTTACATATCTCGGAAGTGTTTTGGACCAATACGGTCAAAGTTGTAGGGACATAAGGAAAAGAATGCGCTAGGCAAAGAGGCTTTCTCAAGGAGGAGGGAGTTGATGACGTGGACGTTGAGTAGGGATGTTAAGACAAGACTCGTAAAAACTTTGATATTGAGCGTAGCTATGTACGAGGCGTGTTCATAAAGTAAGGCCCGTTTGGTCACAGGAAAAAATATACTCATTTGAAACACATTTTATTGGCACTTTTTGTTAGCTACAAACCTACTTCACTTATCTACATAATCGCCGTTCACTTCTAAGCGTTTTTCGTACCGCTGCACCAGCTTCTTTAACCCCTCTGCATAGAAACTCGCCGCCTGAGGGTTGAACCAATCGACAACGTCATTCTTGAGTTCCTCTTCGGTTTCGAAACGTTGTCCACCGAAGCACTGTTTAAAGTGCAAGAAGAGGAAGTAGTCGCTGGGTGTAAGGTCAGGATTGTACGGTGGGTGGTTTAAAGAGTTCCCAACGACCCAAAAACACTCGTCCACTGGACATTCTTTGCTCTTTGTGGTGGTCGGTGAGCATTTTCGGTACCCACCTTGCACGCAATGTGTGGTATCCGAGGTTTTCCGTAACAATATTGTAGACAGTAGTGCGTCCAAGTTGAGGAAGTTGTTCAGCCAGGCCATTAATTGTCAATCGACGATCACATCGCAGTTTTTGTTCCACTTGCGGAACAATTTCATCGGTCAGAATACTGGGCCTACCACTTCGCTCTTCGTCATGGACATTTGTTCGTCCATTTTTAAAATCACAGCACCATTGTCTAACCTTTCCTTCACTCAGAACTATAGGTTTATAAACTAGGCATAATTCCTGATGAATTTCAGCAGCCGACAATCCTTCTGCATGCAAGAATCGTATGACAGAACGCACTTCACAGCTGGCGGGATCAACGATTGTCGCGGACATTGTTGTTTGCATGCACGGACAAGCAAACGACTTCTGAAACAAAACAAATGCTGCTTTGGCTTCTCAATGAATCAGTAGATGGCGCTGCAGGAGCAAAACTGTGTTCTGAAGCGCCAATATTTAAATATAAGCAAATGGTACTTACTTTAAGAATACATCTCGTATGTCGCGGAAACGTGGTCGCTGAAGCAGAGTGATAGGATTATATTGCGTGCTTTTGAAATATGGTTGTGAAGAAGAATGGAGAGAATTAAAGGGACTGTAAGGATGACAAATGAAGTACGAAGGATGGTGGGCGAGATAAAGAGTTTGTTGGGAGAAATCCTATGGAGGTAGGAAAAATTGATGAAAGGCGTATGGAGCGGTAGTGGATGGTGAGGAAGGTAATAGAGGGAAGAATATTGGGCAAACCAGGAAAGGGTAAGAACAGGATAGATATGTTGGACGGGATGAAGAATGGAAAGAAGTTCACATAATTAAAAATAAGAATTCATATTATTTAAGAGATTTGAGTTTCCTCTAGTCATTTGGTTGATGTAGTTGTTGCAATTAGTTAATGAGTTCTTTGTGTATAATTTAATGCTCTCATTAGACTCATAGCAGTTGGCAGATCGTCCGTAAAGTCAGTTAGACTTCATCTTAAATTCTTTTCCCTCCCTGGGAACAGTTATACGAGTTTGTTAGTGGAAACAAAAGATTCCTTCAAACATTCAAATGCGATAATTTTTTCGTCAGCATTTGTTAATAGGTGTAAGTGATAATAAGAATGAAGCTTGATTTTAAACACATCAGAAACTTATTACACAAAAGAACAATTGCAATAGTAATATGGATGAGACTTGATTTCATTGTTTTAACTACTTATTTCCTGGCAAACGTGGTTCACCCTATCGTGGAGTGAACTCGTGTATACAACTTTTAAATAGGATCTCATTATTTTGCCTTTTAGGTTAGTGATGTCGGAAATTTTGGTCTCGGATATTTCTGCGCGTGATTGGTTTGTTAAGGTGGAGCCCTTCCAGTAGCTTGCTTTGAAACAGTTTGTAATGTCGTTTATAAACAGCGCCATCTATTGCCAGTGAAGGGAAAGTAGAACCAGTGGCAGTTTACGGTATGCGAACGATGTAGTTAGCTACCTACGGTATTGCAATAAAAAAGTGGTATGATTTTCATTGTCTTTGATATTTTGAGGGGAAGGGGGGCAGGCGAAATTGGAATACCTTTTGCCACGTAAATTATCAATGAAAGGCGTTAAACGATCAGCCACTGGAGTCTTAGCTCCGGTATATCGAAGGTTCCTTGTCCGAGAAATAATAACACAATCAATATATATATATGGAGAATGGCTCTGATAGAGAGCATTGGTGTTTTTCATTGTATATGTATTGGAGCTTGTGAAAGTGGTATGACAAAAAACTGGGGGTAGGAAAAATGGTATTTAAGGGCTCATAATATCAGTTAAGACTGCTGCTGATAAACCTTCAGCTCATCAGTAAGCCAAGGGTTAGGAAGTCCACAACTCTCCCTTAGAGAAATAACCTGACATTTCAAATCCAAAAAATATCCTATATGATCATTAATAAATTCAATCAGATAAAAAAGATTACACTTACAGGAATCTTCTTAACACCAATCTCTTACACAAAACATGTCCATCTCTTAAATTCAGTTATCCAATCAACATGAATTGCAAATTAAGCTTCACATACAATTTTACACAACAAAAAAATTTTTATGTAGATTGTATACATGTTTTCTAAATAGTCATGTTAGAAATGTATTGTATTATTAATCCATGATATTCTCTGAGATGATATCCCATGGTGTATTATTCTGTTTTTATTGTTTATTTTGTATTAATGGTGTACTACCTTATTTTAAGTTTAAGAGGGATATAAATGTGGGTGTGCAAAATAATGGAGAAAGTGAAAGTGACCGTAAGGAAAACAAATGAGGAAGTACTGGAGATGGTGGGTGGGGAGAGGGGTTTGTGTGGAGAAATCCTTTGGAGGCAGGAAAGATGGATGAAAAGCGTATTGAACGGTAGTGGGATGTTAAAGAAGGTATTATATGGGAGAATGTTTGGCGAACGAGGAAAGTGCAGGAACAGGATGGGGATGTTGGACGGGATGAAGGGAGGAACGAAGTACACCGAAATGAAGAGGGACCTGATGTAGGGTAGGTTGCTGGATTGGGTTTTTTTTGGACTTGCAAATTATTTATTTGCTGGCTTTGACCATCCAAAAACTACCTTAACCGGTAGATTACCTAAAAAACAAAAGAATTAAAGAACACACATTGTTTCTCATATGCGTAATGATGTATGCAACCACTTCATGTCACGATGAGGCCCTGAATGAGAAAGGTGTTTATCGGTCCTACGATGAACTATTAATAGTTGGGTCTGCAGTGTCTCTTTCACCTAACCTATACTGTCTTTTTCTTCCTTTATATAATTTAGCCCCTCTCTTATTCGATATATTGTTTCGGTTTTAACGCTAAGTAAAACACCTTTAATCTGCCTTACTGCACTCAGATTACCCTTAATTCTAACGGTCGACAAACATTGGACAATAGGTCCATAAATCATCCACTCACTCTATCTGCCTCCTTTGGAATTCTATCTTCAACGTCTTTTGAGTCAACATTGACAAATATTTATTTTTCCCTCCAGGTGTTGTTAATGAATTCGTAATCTCTGCTGTATCTTTTTAATTATTTAAATTACAAGTGAATGCTATTGTTTTTATTTTTAACTCTACCTGGTGAAGAATTGATCCCACGTTGGTCGTTTAATCACACCATAGGAGAAGTTTTTCGCTCCATTATGTTTTGGCTGGAGTAAAAGATTAGTGGTTTCAGATTTAGAACCGTTAAATAGGTTCAACTCGGTGGCTCACATGTGTCCTTGGATTGAGAATGAAAGAGAATTACTCATGTGGCTAATTGCAAGAATTGATGTGTAAGAACGATTTGGTGCGATGAAGTTTACCTTTTATTGGACAGCAGTAGTTAGATTGTACTTAAGGAGAATAAGCATTCCGTCTTTTTTACTAGGGGGGAGGTAATTTCGACTCATCGGCATGTAGTCTCTCCAATTCCTTTAACTCTATTCCTTTTTCTAATTTTCTGCGTAAAACATGCCATGAATTATTTTTATTCGCTCATTTGACTGTTCTTCTCCAAGATTGTGACTTGCTAGCAGCTGTTTCGTTTATAAAATAAACGTTTCTTTGTTCATATTATCTCAGAGTCATATTCTGGACAGCAATAATAATTTCAGTACTATTTCACAGAAGCATGGTTTTCTTTTTTAAGAAAGTATCTTCGATACCCGCATGCCAACTCCTGAACCATAACTTGCAAGCTGCCAAGTGAACGTATGGCAGGGTGTACCGCGACGCGTCCTTAAATATATATTGGTAGTGTGTGATGAGTCATTATGATAATAAAAAAAATCGTTATTTTCAATACGCCTAGGTTATTCGTATGTGGACAAGTAATGTATTAATTAATCCATGATATTCTCTGAGATGATATCCCATGGTGTATTATTCTGTTTTTATTGTTTATTTTGTATTTTTGGTGTACTACCTTATTTTAAGCACATCATAAACATATTATACATCAAAATGATTTCAAAGGTAATATGGATAAAGCTTGATTTGGTTGTTTTAAGTATATATTACCTGATAAAAGTGGTTCATTCACTCGTGGAATGAACTCGAGTATACAATGTGTAAATAAGCTCTCATGAGTATGCCGTTAAAGTTTTGGGCGTAGGAAATTTTGCCCTCGAATATTTCTGCTTGTGATTGGTTTGTTTTGGTGGAGCTCTTCCTTTGGCTTGCTTTGAAATAGCTCGCAGAGGCGTTTTTAAGCAGCGCCACCTGTTGCCAGTGAAGGGAGACGAGAACCGGTGGCAGTTTACGGTATGCAAACGATGTAGCTAGGTAACTACGGCTTTGCAATAAAAAGAATGGAATGATTTTTATTGTCTTGTATTTTTTGAGGGGAAGGGGGGCAGGCGAAATTGGAATACCTTTTCCGGCGTTAAATTAAAAATTAGAGACGTTACACCCTCAGCCACTCGGGTCTTCGCTACGGCATATCGAGGATTTCTTGTCCGAGAAAAAATAACATACTATAATCATAATATATATTTGGAGAAGGACTTTGATAGAGAGCATTGGTGTTTTTCATTGTATATGTATTGGAGCATGTGAAAGAGGCATGACAAAAAACTGGAGGTAGGAATAATAGTATTTCGGGGCTCAAAATATCAGTTAAGACTGCTGCTGATAAAGCTTCGGTACATCAGTCAGCCAAGGGTTAGGAAGTTCACAACTCTGCCTTTCAGAAATATAATGACATTTCAAATCCATGAATTATCACAAATGATCATTAATAAATTCTGTCATATTAACAAGAATACACTTACAGGAACTTTCCAAACACCAATCTCTTACGCAAAACATGTCCATCTCTTATATTCAGTTACCCAATCAACATGAAAGAGAAAGAAAGCTGTCACAATTTCACACAAGAATAAAATTATTTTGTAGAATGTGTACATGTTTTCTAAATATTATTAGCCCTGTTAGATAAGTATTGAAATAGTTTAATAGGAAAACTGTTTCAAATATCGGTCGTTAAGAAAATGATCATTATATTTTAGCTGTTTGTGCGCTGGATTTTGCCTTGAATTTTTTGTTCATTCATCACTATTACATTTACGTATCCCGCCTTTTTCGTTAGTTTTCCCCAAGCTTTATATCTATTCGTAATGCTAAACCAACCACAAAGTGGTCATAATTTTCTTCTACTCAGTAAAGTTTCCCAGCCAATCATTTTTAACATTTCAGCCACGCTCATAATCCTCCTATGCCTCCCCAGTACAGTTCTTGCGGCCTTATTTGTAGGGTCTCCAGTTTATTAATATGTCCTTCTTAGTGCAGGTCACATAGAAGTAAAATTAATCTATGGTTGTCTATGCAGGGTCTAATATGGATTTTCTCTAGTAAAGGTTATGTTCCCCTTGCGTTTTCTCATCACCCAATGCAGTTTTGAAAGTTTGGAATGTCTTAAGAATGGAATCACACCCGGCGTAACATTTGGCTCAACTTTAAATGTGTCAATGCGATTATTCCTCAGAAAACAGTGGTAAATCCGATGAATTTACGAGTGTATTTAGTAAAGATTAGAATGCAACAGATTCCAGGGGAGATGGAAAGAGTATATAGAAACACTTTACGAACACAGACTTAAAAAAGGAAAAGACTTAGAACAAGATATCTTTGGTCCATGGATACTCGACGGTAAATTAGAACAGGCATTAACGGAGATGTATGCCAATGAGGCCGTGGGGTTGGACAACATTACTGAGGAACTGTTGAAATGTTTAGGAAAATGTAGGAAGGAGACTCTATAAGGACTGATTTGTAGTATATATGGTGAGAGAATTTGGCCAGAAGATTTTGTGAGGTCAGTGGTAGTTCCTGTTCCGAGAAAGGTAAGGTTACATCAAGTGAGGATTACAGAACAATAAGTTTTATAACCCACGGTACTAGAGTTATTCACAGGACCATTACCAGAAGAAAAGAGAGTAAGGCATATAATTTTTTAGGGGATGATGAGTTTCGGTTTAGGAAGGGAGGAGTTACGGGTGCTGCCATTGCTGTAATGTGATCACTAATCGACAGAAATAGAGAATACAATCCCGAACTTTATCTCTGTTTTGTAAATTCCGAAAAAGCGTTCGATAGGAAACTTGGTCGCTGAATCAGGATGATAGGAGTATATTGCAAGCTTTTGAAATTTGGTGTGGCGATGGATGGAGAGAATTAAATGGACTGTGAAAAAACAAATGAAGTATGAGGGATTTGTTTCGAGAAGAGGGGTTTGTTGGGATAAATCCTATGTAGGTAGGAAAAATGGATGAAAGGCGTATGGAGCGGTAGTGGGATGTTGAAGAAGTTTCAAAGAAGCAAAGTTTTGTTTTTCAAGAAAGGTATCTTCTCTACTCGCATGCCAACTACTGAACCATAACATGCACCCGCCAAGTGAATGTGTGGCAGATTGCACAGCAACGCGTCCTTAAATATACATTGGTAGCATGTGATGATTTCTAAGGAAAATGAAAAAAATGCGTTTTTTTGATAACGTCTGGGTAATTCGTATGGGGACATGTAATGGAAAAATTAATCTCTGATACTCTCTGAGAGGAGATCCCAAGGTGTACTATATTTTGAATAGTAGGATGCGTTCTTTTCCTCAGTGAAGGGGATTCCTATCGTTTCGTTACCGTGTTTATTATAGCGGCAGAACGCTTAAAGTATCTTGGGTGTCGGACCGAAAATGCTATCAGGCACTTTCCCGCCAATTGCACCAATTATTCCCGCCGAAGCGTTTGAATGGAGATCTAAATGCCATGAAGCGAGGACACTGAAACTGAGTGATATATAAAGAATAATAATCATAATAATTTATTTTATTTTATAGGTTTGAGTTTTTTCAGGATTATAAAGGTGATGTAGTGGATGCAATTAGAAAATTGTTTCTTGGTATATAATTTAATGCTCTAATTAGACTTATCGCATTTGGCAGATCGTCCGTAAAGTGAGTTAGACGTACTCTTATATTATTTCATTCCTAGGGAACGGGTTCACGAGTTTGTTAGTTAAAACAAAAGATTCCTTCAAAATTCAAATAGAGATAATTTTTTCGTAATGACTTATTAAATAAATGGAAGTTAACTTAGCTCCCTGCAAGGGCTCTTGCGTAGCCCTTACAATGCGCCTTTCCAAGGCTACTAAGGCGGGAAGACTTCTTCCTACTCAGAGCAGGCTTGGCTTCTTCTTTGCCGGAAGGGTGTCTTGTACGTCTTGGGATGCTATGGGGCGCTTGTAGCGGTCCTATAGCCAGACCCTTATGTTGCCAACACGCCAAAAAGGTAACGCTACATTTTGTGAGGATTACGGAACAATAAGTTTGATATCCCAGGAAGCTAAAGTTATTCTCAGGGTCATTAACAGAAGGATAGAGCTTAAGGCATATGATTTCTTAGGGGAATATCAGTTTAGGTATACGAGGGAAGAGGTACGCGTGATTCCATTGCTGAAATGTGATCACTTATCGACAGAAATAGATAATACAATCCCGAAGTTTATCCCTGTTTTGTAAATTCCGAAAAAGCGTTCGATAGGAAACGTGATCGCTGAAACGGGGTGATAGGAGTATATATCAAGCTTTTGAAATGTGGTTGTGGAGAAGAATGGAGAGAATTTAATGGACTGTAAGGATAACAAATGAAGTACGAAGGATGGTGGCGAGATGAGGGGTTTGTTGGGAGAAATCCTATGGAGGTAGGAAAAATGGATGAAAGGCGTATGGAGCGGTAGTGGAATGTTGAAGAAGGTAATAGAGGGGAGAATGTTTGGCAAGCCAAGAAAGGGTAAGAACAGGATAGATATGTTGGACGGGATGAAGGGAGGAAGGAAATTTACAGGGATGATGAGACACCTGATTTAGAGTAGGGGTCGGGATTTGGATTTTTTGGAGTTACAAAATATTTATTTGGTAGTTGTGCCCATGGAAAAACCTACCTTTACCGGTAGATTATCTAATAATTAAAAGAATGAAACATCACACATTTTTTCTAAGTGACTTTATGGTTTATTTGTCACGATGAGGCTGGAATGAGAAAACTGTTTATCGGTCCTAGGGATAATTATTTATAGTTGGTTCTGCAGTGTCTCTTCTCACCTAACTCATACAGTCTTTCTTTTCCTCTATATTATTTATCCCCTCTCTTATTCGATTTATTTTTTTGGCTTTATCGATATATAAAAAATCCGTCATCTTCCTAACTGCGCTCAGCTTACCGTAAATTCCCAGCAACAGGTCCATAAAACATCCACACACTCTATGTGTTCTCTTCGGAAATATCTCTGCAACGTGTATTATCCCTACACTGACAAATAGTTATGTTGGGGTACAGGTGTTGTTTATTAATTCACAGTCTTTGCTGTATTCTTAGAGTTCCTTGAATTGCAAGTCAAGGCTGTTGCTTTTATTTTTTAACTCTAACTGGTGAGGAATTGATCCCGATTCAGTTGGTTAATCCAACCATAGGCCAGTTTTGTATTTCCAGTTTGCTTTCTGTTGAGTAAAAGATGTGTATTGGTGGTCTCAGATGCAGAACCGATGAATGGGTTCAACTCTGCGGTAGACAGGCCTCGATGGATTGAGAACACATAAGAAATATTTATTTGACTGAGTGCACGAATTGATTGGAATGAAAATTTTATTGCGAAGAAGTAGGGTTTTCCTTTAGAAAGGAAATTATTAATAAGGCAGTGCTGAAAGAGAGTAAGCAGTCGGTCCTTGTAACTCGGCGGTCGTGAATTACAGCTCAGCGCATTGTAGTGTCTCCAATTGGTAGAACTCAATCGTGATTTCTCTTTTCTGTGTTTATAAAAAATATAAAGAATTCTTTTTTGAACGTGCATTTGAATGTTCGTTTCTATGGAGGTGACTCGATTGGTGCTTTTTCTGTATTAAAATAACCGTTTCTTTGAGATTATTTTCGCACTGTTATATTCTGGACAGCAATAACAATTTTAGTACTATTTTAAAGAAGCTAGGTTTTCCTTTTCAAGAGAGGTATTTTCAATATACGCATGCCTACTACTGAACCAAAACATGCAAGTTGCCAAATGAACGTTTGGCAGGGTGTACCTGTACATGACGCGTCTTCCAATATATATTGGTGGCAAGTAATGATTTATTATGAAAAGTTGGAGTGTGTTTTGCGATTGACGTATGGGTAATTAGTATAAGAGCTGTCGTGGGGTGGCTGGCAATATAGGTTTCAGCAAGCTTCCTGCGACGTTCGTTAATGCATCCGTCGCCTACGTCGATGTTATTAAGCCGTTGTTGAAGTCGTTAAAGCAGTAATTTCGCGGTTTTTTCAAGAAGTGTTCGAACCTTACCGCTATGTAAAAAACCTTTTTGTCTTCCTTACTGCGCTCAGCCAACACTAAGTCCCACGGCCTGCAAACATACGGCAACATGTCCATAAATCAAACATTCAAAGTCTCTGCCTCCTTCGGAATTTTCTCTTCAACGTCTATTGACCCTGCATTAACAAATGGTTATGTTGTGAACCAGGTTTAGTAAATGAATGATCAATCATTACTCAATCCGTAGAGTTAATTGAATTACAAGTCAAGGATATTGGTGTCATTTTTAAACTCCTGCTGGCGAATAAATGATCTCGATTCAGTGGGTGAATCACAATATAGGAGACTTTCCATCTCCAGTTTCCGTTTTCTGGAGTAAAAGATAGGTATTAGTGGTCTTAGATGCAGAACCGATACGCGGGTGAAACTCTGCGGCAGATATGCGTCCACGTGTTCCTTGTCCGAAAAATATAAACACACACAGTATATATTTGTAGAAAGCGTTTTATAGGGAGAATTCTTGTTTTTCAACGTATTTGTAAGGGAATTTATTGTAGAGGCATGATAAAAACCTGGAGATAGGGACAACAGCATTTTTTGATTCATAATGTTAATTAAATCCGCTGCTGATAAAGCTTCAGTTTGTCAGTCAGCCAAGTGTTGGAAAGTATACAATTTTGCCTTTCAAAAATAACATCCAAGATTTTATACAAATTTAAATTAATGAATTAAGTCTGATTAAAAAAGAATACTCTTACAGGAAACTTCCAAACACCGTTCTCTTGCACATAAAATGCCCATCTAATACATTCAGTTTCCCAATCAACAAGAAAGACCGGTATCAAAGTTGTAACGTAGCATTTTAGACATTAATCAAATTGTTGTAAAGAGAGCTTACATATTTTCTGAAAAGTATTAGCCCTGATAGAAAAGTGTTGGAATAGTTTTGAGGAAAACTGTTCCAATTAGCAGTCGTTAAAGAAATAAATATTATTTGTTTAATTTTGTGGGCGTGATTTTAACTTGCATTTTTTATCATTCCTGACTATAAACTGTACATATCCAGCTTTTTCATTAGTTTTCCTAGGCTTTATCTCCATTCAGAATATTAAACATTCCGCAAAGTAGTCATATTTTTATTATAATTAGTGGAGTTTCATAGCCCATCGTTTGTAACATTTCAGGGACGCTCTTTGCCTACCTTTGCCTCCCCAGTACATTTCATGTAACATTATTGGTACACTCTCTCTATCAATATATTTAATTCCTCTTCTGAAAGGTCGGCTGTTGGCATATACACCTGTACATCACGAATTCTTAATGCCTTCCCTCTGAACTCAGCATCAGAATGCTTGTTACTGTAGTGCTCATACGGTATGTCTCTTCTTCTCCACTCCTTCATGATGATTATGACCGCTGCTAGAATTCATTGTTCGTCTGCTGTGTATATTATCATAAAACCGCTGCTCCATAAGTCGCCGAGCTATCTAATTTCGCCCACTCCTAGGTAAAGAAAACCATAAACACAATAATCAACCCTAAGATAGGTTTTGTAGCTGATGGTTTAGCTCACCCATGTACCAAGCACGAAAGCGTATGAATCACAAACATGGGGTTATGGGACCAGTTCATTTCCCTGTGCCGGTTATGGTTTCCCAGGTAGATCTGGTACCTGAAAAATCAACTTGCTTGGGTGGAGCTGTAGGTGTCTAGAAGGCCTTAGTAGGTTAGGTAGGTTTTTAGAATGCCTTTTTACCATATCCATGGATGGAAAAATGGAAATATTTTTTCCACGCACAATCACGAACAAGAGCCCTTACACCCTTAGCCCTGTCACAATCAGGATATTATTAGGTTTTTCGGGCAGCTATTAAGCGGTTTGTTCAAGTAGTAACCGAAACTCATTAATATTCATCAATTATTTTACTAACAAATTATAAGTAAAGGTACTCTGCTTAAATTGTTTCTTAACCAACGTATGTATATATTCCACATGTGTTTCCTCTTTTTGAAACCTTCCCGGGAGCTTCTTCCGTCCATTATTTCTCCCCATCTGGAATGCAAATCTTTTTCCTTGGGGCGGGGTTTTTTGTTTGCCTAAGTGGGATAAGACACGTATGGCTAGGTCGTAATTAGCCATATGTGTTCCTTTCGTTTGACTTAAGGCTCTCATTAAACTCATCGAAGTGGGGAGAGTTTCCGTGAAGTCCTCATTCGTCATCACTTGTTAAAGAATTAGAAGTTATTGAAGGCATGGACCATAATTTTTTTTTGTTAACGTGTTTTGGTTTGATTTTTAAGTACTAATTTCATGACAAACTTAGTACACCCTATTGTGGAAAGAACTCCTGAATACAAAGTTTAAATAGGATCCCATGAGTATACCGTTAACGTATGTTGCGTAAGAAATTTTACTCTCTCATATTTCTGCGTATGTTCGGTTTTTTATGATACAGCCAGTCCAGGAGCTTGCATTGAAACAGTTCATAGTGGTGTTTTTAAGCAACGCCATCTGTTGCTTCTAAAGGGAAACCAGGATCGGTGGCAGTTTACATAGTCGCATAGTTGGCAAACGTCGTAGATGCTTTCTGCGGCCAGCTTAAATGTTTTCTGAAAAGTATTAGCCTTGTTAGAATGGTTTTGGAATTGTATTGAAGAAAACTGTTACAATTTTCAGTCGTTTAAGAAATGAATATTATTTGTTTAATTTTGTGGGCGTGATATTAGCTTGCATTTTATTCAATACTTACTATAAAATTTACATATCCAGATATTTCCTTAGTTTTCCTAGGCTTTCTCTCAATTCAGAATATTAAACATTCCGCAAAGTAGGGATATTTTTTCTAATTAATGAGGTTGCGTAGCCCATCGTTTATAATATTTCAGCGACGATCTTAATTTTCCTATGCTTCCCCAGTGCATTTCTTGCAACCTTACTGGTACAATCTCCAGGTTTGTAATACGTCATTTTTCGTGCAGGTCCCACTTAGGTAATGTGTATGTTATAGGTCTTATTCCCAGGATGTCATATGCTTTTCCTTAGTAATTTTCCTCTCGAGGCTTCTCATCATTTATATATAGTAGTTTTGAAAGGGGTGGTAGGTCAATGACGATGAAATCTACCCCGCCATAGAATTATGCTTCAGATTATTCAGAAATGAGCTTCCAGCAAACATACGGCAACATGTCCATCAATAATACCTTCATTCTCTCCGCTTCCTTCGGAATTTTCTCTTCAACGTCTATTGATCCTACATTGACAAATGGTTAATTTGGGGCCCAGGTTTAGGTATTATATTTCAATTATACCTTTTGCCCTAGAGTTAATAAAATTAAAAGTCAAGGCTATTGGTTTTATTTTTTTACTCCTGCTGGTGAAGAAATGATCTGGATTCAATGGGTGAATCACAATAAGGGAGACTGTTGCATCTTGTTTTTCCTTTATCTGGAGTAAAAGATAGGTATTAGTGGTCTTAGATGCAGAACCGAATTACGGGTAAAACTCTGCGGCAGATAGGCGTCGACGGGTTGTGATCACATGAGAACTATATAATTGACTAAATACACGAATTCATTTGTAAAAAAATTATAATTCCTCTACTGAAAGGATGGCTTTTGGCATATACACCTGTGCATCACGAATTTTTTAATGCCTTTCCTCTGAACTCAACATCAGAATGCTTCTTACTGTAGTGCCCATGCGATATGTCTCTTCTTCTCCACTCCTTCATGATGTTTATGACCGCTGCTAAAATTCATTCTTCGTCTGCTGTGTAAATTATCCTATAACCGCTGCTCCATAAGTCGCCGAGCTATCTAATTTCGCCCACTCCAAGGTAAAGAAAACCATAAACACATTAATCAACCCTAAGATCGGTTTTGTAGCTGATGGTTTAGCTCACCCATGTACCAAGCACCAAAGCGTATGAATCACAAACATGGGGTTATGGGACCAGTTCCTTTCCCTGTGCCGGTTATGGTTTCCCGGGTAGATCTTTTACCCGAAAAATCAACTCGCTTCGGTGGAGCTGTAGGAGTCCAGAATGCCTTATTCTCATCTCCATGTATGGAAAAATGGAAATATTTTTTCCACGCAAAATCACGAACAAGGGACGTTACACCCTTAGCCTTGTCTAAGTCATGTATCAAATATGTGTTCCTTTCGTTTGACTTAAGGCTCTCATTAGACTCATCGAAGTGGGGATCCCTATCTCAATCAGGATGTTATCAGGTCTTGGGCACAGTTATTTCACGTTTTTTTAAGTATTTAATGAAACTCAATAATTGTCATCAATTATTTCACTAATAAATTATAAGTAAACGTCGTCCGCTGAAATTGTTTCGTAACCAACGTATGTGTATATAGTATTCCACAGGTGTTTCCTCTTTTTGAAACCTTCCCGGGCGCTTCCTCCGTCCAAAACTCCTCCCCATGTAGAATGCAAATCTTTTTCCTTTGAGCGGGGTTTTTTGTTTGGGTAAGTGGAATAATACACATTGGGCTAGGTCGTAATTAGCCAAATGTTTTCCTTTCGTATGACTTAAGGCTCTTAGTGGACCATCGAAGTGGGGAGAGATTCCGTGAAGTAAGTGAGTCGTAGTTTAAAATTATTTTAACTCCAGTGGAACGGGTTAACCAGTTATTCCATTTTTTTATAGGAAACATGAATTCGTTTCAAAAATCAAGTGCGATACTCTTTTCGTCGTCACCTCTTAAAGAGCTCGAAGTAATTGAAGGTATGAAGCTTGAATTTTTTTGGTTAACGTGTTTTGTTTTGATTTTTATGTACTAATTTCATGACAAACTTAGTACACCTAATTGTGGAAAGAACTCCAGAATACAAAGTTTAAATAGGATCCCATGAGTATACTGTTAACGTATGTGGCGTAGGAAGATTTACTCTCGCATATTTCTGCGTTTGTTTGGTTTTTTATTATACAGCCAGTCCAGGAACCTGCATTGAAACAGTTCATAGTGGTGTTTTTAAGCAACGCCATCTGTTGCCATTAAAGGGAAATCAGGACCGGTGGCAGTTTACATAGTCGCATAGTAGGCAAGCGTCGTAAATGCTTTTTTCGGCCATGAAATAAAATACTGGAATGCTTTTCTTTGTCTTAGATATTCGGATTGGTAGGGTGGCATGCGAAATTGAAAAGCTTAATTCCACGTACAATCATAAACTCTAGGCCTTATACTCTCATCTACTCGGGTATCTTCCCGGTATGTGGAAGATTCATTGTCCGAAGAATATAAACACGTACAGTGTATATTTGGGGAAAGGGTTTTTTAGGGAGAATTCTTGATTTTTACATATTTTTATGGGAATTATTTGTAGAGTAACGACAAAAACATGGAGGGAGGAACAATAGCATTTTGAGATTCATTATGTTAATTAAATCCGCTGCTGATAAAGCTTCAGTTCGTCAGTCAGCCAAGTATTAGAAAGTTTTAGAAATGTGCTTTTCAAAAATAACATGACCTCCGAAATCTAAGAAATTTTACAAATTTAAATTAATAAATTAAGTATGATAATAAAAGTACACTCATACAGGAAACTTCCAAACACCAATCTCGTGCACATGAAAAGCCAATCTCATTAATCACTTTTCGAGTCAATGTGAAAGATCAGTAACAAAGGTTTTCGTACCATTTAACACACCAATGTAATTTTTATGAAGATGGCTTAAATGTTTTCTAAAAAGTATAAGCCTTGTGAGAAAAGTTTTGGAATTGTTTGAGGAAATCTGTTACAATTTTCAGTCGTTAAAGAAATGAATTTTATTTGTTTAATTTTTTGGGCGTGATTTTAGCATGCATTTTATTCAATCCTGAATGTAAAATTTACATATCTAGCTTTTTCATTAATTTTCCTAGGCTTTATCTCAATTCAGAATATTGAACATTCCGCAAAGTAGTCATATTTTTATTCTAATTAGTGAATTTTCCTAACCCATCGTTTGTAGCTTTTCAGCGACGATCTTAGTTTTCCTATACCTCCCCAGTACATTTCCTGCAACCTTATTGGTACAAACTCCAGGTTTCTATTGTGTCATTTTCTGTGCAGGTCCAACTCAGGTTATTTGTTCGTTATAGGTCTTATTCCCAGGATGTCATACGCTTTTCCTTAGTAATTTTCCGCTTGAGGCTTTTAATCATTTATATAGTGTTGAAAGGAGTGCTATGAGAATGAGGATGAAATCTCCCCCGCCATAGGATTAATCTTCAGGGAATTCAAAATCAGCTTCAGAAAAGAATTCAACTCTTAAGGTTCCATAGGAGAACTCCTCAGAAATCAGTGGTAAATAAGATAGTAAACGAGTCTTTTTAGAACCTTCCCTACGGTCACTTGTAGTTGTGTGTATGGGTCCCCGTGTTGTTAATAAATTATCCATATTACTGTAACATAGGTTGCCATTCCATAAATAGAAAATTCTAATCTTTCTGTTATGAACACTATTGGTGAAGAATGGATCCCTATTCGGTTTGTTAATTACACCATAGGAGAGATATTCAGCTCCTGTATATTTTTGCTAGTGTAAAAGATTATTGTTTTCAGATTCAGAACCATTAAATGGGTTCAACTCAGCTGCTCACATGTGTCGTTTGTTTGAAAATAAAGGAGATTAACTCATGGAAATAATTAAACGAATTGATGTGTCAGATTAGTTTAGTGGGTAGAATTAAAGGTTTTCTTTTGACAGAGAGGTATCCTTTAGATAATACTAAAAGAGAGAAGCTCATAAGGATGTCATAAAAAAATAAATAATTTTAAATAGAGGGTAGGATTTATTGATTATATCGGGGGAAATATTTATGGGGACACGTAAGGTAATGAAAAATATATAATAAATTAGGGCAATGTTTAAGAAGGTGATAGACGGGAGAATGTAAGGCAAACGAGAAAAAGGCCAGGAACGGGATATGGATGATTGGCGGGATGAAGGTTGGTAGGAAGTACACAGAGATAAAGGGAGACCCGATGTAAAGTAGGTTACTGGATTGGGTTTTGTTTTGAGTTACAAATTTTATATCTGATAGTTGTGTCCATCCAAAAACTACCTTGACCAGTGATTACCTAATAAATGAAATGATGAAACAACACATATTGTGCCTCATATACGTATTGATTTGTTCAACCACTTCATGTCACGAGGCTCTTAATGAGAAAGCTGTTTACCGGTCCTAGGATTAACTATAAATAGTTGGTTCTGCTGTGTCACATCTCTCCTAAGCAATTACTTTTTTTCCTCCCCAATATTATTTAGCCTGTCTCCTGTACGATATAGTTTTTCGGCCTAATCATTATTTAAAAAAACCTTTTTAGCCTTTCTTACTGCGCCCAGCCAAACCCAAAGTCCCACGTCCAGCAAACATACGGCAACATGTCCATCAATAAAACATTCACTCTCTCTGCTTCCTTCGGAATTTTCTCTTCAACGTCTATTGATCCTAATTGACAAATGGTTATGTTGAAGTCCAGGTTTAAGTAATTAATTTTCAAATATATCTTTAGCCCTAGAGTTACGAAATTACAAGTCAAGGCTATTGTTTTTTTTTACTGCTGCGGGTGAATAAATCATCTCGATTCAGTGGATGAATCACAATATGGGAGGCTTTTGCATCTCGTTTTTCCTTTTTCTGGAGTAAAAGATAGGTATTAGTGGTCTTATATGCAGAACCGATAAACGGGTAAAACTCTGCGGCAGGTAGGCGTCGACGGGTTTTGAACAGATGAGAACTATATTATTGACTAAATGCACGAATTAATTGGTAAATAAATTATATTTCCTCTACTGAAAGGATGGCTTTTGGCATATACAGCTGTTCATCACGAATTCCTAATGCTTTCCCTCTGAACGAAACATCAGAATGCTCGTTTCTGTAGTGCCCATGCGATTTGTCTCTTCTTCTCCACTCCTTCATGAGGATTATAACCGCTGCTAAAATTCATTGTTCGTCTGCTGTGTATATTATCCTATAACCGCTGCTCCATAAGTCGCCGAGCCAGTTAATTTCGCCCACTGCTAGTTAAAGAAAACCATAAACTAATTAATCTACTTTAAAATCGGATTTGTAGCTGATGGTTGAGCTCACCAATATACCAGGCACGACAGCGTGTGAATCACGCACATGGGGTTATGGGACATGTACCTTTCCCTGTGCCGGTTATGGTTTACCAGGTAGATATGGTACCCGAAAAATCAACTAGCTTGGGTGAAGCTGTAGGTTTCCAGAATGCCTTTTTACCATCTCCATGAATGGAAAAATGGAGATATCTTTCCACGCAGAATCACGAACAAGAGACGTAACACCCTTAGCCCTGTCTCAATCAGGATATTATCAGGTCATTCTCACAGTTATTTCGCGGTTTCTTTGAGTAGTTACCCAAACTCATTAATTGTCATCAATTATTTCACTAATAAATTATAAGTAAAGGTCGTCTGCTGAAATTGTTTCTTAACCAACGCATGTATATATTCCACATGTGTTCCTCTTTTTGAAACCTTCCCGGGTGCTTCCTCCGTCCAATGTTTCTCCCCATGTGGAATGCAAATCTTTTTCCTTGGAGCGGGGTTTTTTGTTTGGGTAAGTGGAATAATGCTCATTGGGCTAGGTCGTAATTAGCCAAATGTGTTCCTTTCGTATGACTTAAGGCTGTTATTTGACCATCGAAGTGGGGAGAGATTCAGTGAAACGGGTGAGTCGTATTTTAAAATTATTTTAACTCCAGGGGAACGGATTAACCAGTTACTCCATTTTATTATTGGAAACATGAATTCGTTCAAAAATCAAGTGCGATACTCTTTTACTCATCACCTGTTAAAGAACTCGAAGTAATTGAAGGTATGAAGCTTGAATTTTTTTGGTTAACGTGTTTTGGTTTCATTTTTAAGTACTAATTTCATGACAAACTTAGTACACCCTATTGTGGAAAGAACTCCAGAATACAAAGTTTAAATAGGATCCCATGAGTATACTGTTAACGTATGTGGCGTAGGAAGATTTACTCTCGCATATTTCTGCTTTTGTTTGGTTTTTTATGAAACAGCCACTCCAGGAGCCTGCATTGAAAACGTTCATAGTGGTGGTTTTAAGCAACTCCATCTGTTGCCATTAAAGGGAAACCAGGACCGGTGGCAATTCACATAGTCGCATAGTAGGCAAACGCCGTAGATGCTTTCTGCGGCCATGAAATAAAATACTGGAATGCTTTTCTTTGTCTTAGATATTCGGATTGGTAGGGTGGCATGCGAAATTGAAAAGCTTAATTCCACGTACAATCATAAACTCTAGGCCTTATACTCTCATCTACTCGGGTATCTTCCCGGTATGTGGAAGATTCATTGTCCGAAGAATATAAACACGTACAGTGTATATTTGGGGAAAGGGTTTTTTAGGGAGAATTCTTGATTTTTACATATTTTTATGGGAATTATTTGTAGAGTAACGACAAAAACATGGAGGGAGGAACAATAGCATTTTGAGATTCATTATGTTAATTAAATCCGCTGCTGATAAAGCTTCAGTTCGTCAGTCAGCCAAGTATTAGAAAGTTTTAGAAATGTGCTTTTCAAAAATAACATGACCTCCGAAATCTAAGAAATTTTACAAATTTAAATTAATAAATTAAGTATGATAATAAAAGTACACTCATACAGGAAACTTCCAAACACCAATCTCGTGCACATGAAAAGCCAATCTCATTAATCACTTTTCGAGTCAATGTGAAAGATCAGTAACAAAGGTTTTCGTACCATTTAACACACCAATGTAATTTTTATGAAGATGGCTTAAATGTTTTCTAAAAAGTATAAGCCTTGTGAGAAAAGTTTTGGAATTGTTTGAGGAAATCTGTTACAATTTTCAGTCGTTAAAGAAATGAATTTTATTTGTTTAATTTTTTGGGCGTGATTTTAGCATGCATTTTATTCAATCCTGAATGTAAAATTTACATATCTAGCTTTTTCATTAATTTTCCTAGGCTTTATCTCAATTCAGAATATTGAACATTCCGCAAAGTAGTCATATTTTTATTCTAATTAGTGAATTTTCCTAACCCATCGTTTGTAGCTTTTCAGCGACGATCTTAGTTTTCCTATACCTCCCCAGTACATTTCCTGCAACCTTATTGGTACAAACTCCAGGTTTCTATTGTGTCATTTTCTGTGCAGGTCCAACTCAGGTTATTTGTTCGTTATAGGTCTTATTCCCAGGATGTCATACGCTTTTCCTTAGTAATTTTCCGCTTGAGGCTTTTAATCATTTATATAGTGTTGAAAGGAGTGCTATGAGAATGAGGATGAAATCTCCCCCGCCATAGGATTAATCTTCAGGGAATTCAAAATCAGCTTCAGAAAAGAATTCAACTCTTAAGGTTCCATAGGAGAACTCCTCAGAAATCAGTGGTAAATAAGATAGTAAACGAGTCTTTTTAGAACCTTCCCTACGGTCACTTGTAGTTGTGTGTATGGGTCCCCGTGTTGTTAATAAATTATCCATATTACTGTAACATAGGTTGCCATTCCATTAAATAGAAAATTCTAATCTTTCTGTTATGAACACTATTGGTGAAGAATGGATCCCTATTCGGTTTGTTAATTACACCATAGGAGAGATATTCAGCTCCTGTATATTTTTGCTAGTGTAAAAGATTATTGTTTTCAGATTCAGAACCATTAAATGGGTTCAACTCAGCTGCTCACATGTGTCGTTTGTTTGACAATAAAGGAGATTAACTCATGGAAATAATTAAACGAATTGATGTGTCAGATTAGTTTAGTGGGTAGAAATAAAGGTTTTCTTTTGACAGAGAAGTATCCTTTAGATAATACTAAAAGAGAGAAGCTCATAAGGATGTCATAAAAAAATAAATAATTTTAAATAGAGGGTAGGATTTATTGATTATATCGGGGGAAATATTTATGGGGACACGTAAGGTAATGAAAAATATATAATAAATTAGGGCAATGTTTAAGAAGGTGATAGACGGGAGAATGTAAGGCAAACGAGAAAAAGGCCAGGAACGGGATATGGATGATTGGCGGGATGAAGGTAGGTAGGAAGTACACAGAGATAAAGGGAGATCTGATATAAAGTAGGTTACTGGATTGGGTTTTGTTTTGAGTTACAAATTTTATATCTGATAGTTGTGTCCATCCAAAAACTACCTTGACCAGTGATTACCTAATAAATGAAATGATGAAACAACACATATTGTGCATCATATACGTATTGATTTGTTAAACCCCTTCATGTCACGATGAGGTTCTTAATGGAAAGCTATTTATCGGTCCTAGAATTAACTATAAATAGTTGGTTCTGCTGTGTCTCATCTCTCGTAAGCTATTAACTTTTTTTCCTTCCCCTAAAATATTTAACCTCTCTCTTTTTCGATATATTTTTTCGGCCTTATCGTTATGTAAAAAACCTTTTCGCCTATCTTACTGAGCTCAGCCAAACCCTAAGTCCCACGTCCTGCGAACATACGGCAACATGTCCATAAATCAATCATTCACTTTCTCTGTTTCCTTCGGAATTCTCTCTTCAACGTCTATTGATCCTAATTGACAAAGGGTTATGTTGAGGTCTAGGTTTAAGTAATTAATTTTCAAATATATCTTTAGCCCTAGAGTTAATGAAATTACAAGTCAAGGCTATTGGTTTTATTTTTTTACTCATGCTCATGAGGTAGGAACAGTAGCATTTTGTGATAAATAATGTTAATTAATTCCACTGCTTATAAAGCTTCAGTTCGTCAGTCATCGAAGTGTTGGAAAGTGTACAATTTTGCCTTTCAAAAATAACATGACATCTCAAATCCAAGAAATATCACAAATTTAAATTAATAAATTAAGTCTGAAAAAAATACTCTTACAGGATACTTCGAAACACCAATATCTTGCACATAAAATGCCCATCTCATAAATTCAGTTACCCAATCAACAAGAAAGACCGGTAACAAAGTTGTTCGTACAATTTTACACACCAATCAAATTATTATATAGATAGCTTACATGTTTTCTGGAATGTATTAGCCCCTTTAGAAAAGTGATGGTATAGTTTAGAGGAAAACATGTTCCAATTATCAGTCGTTAAAGAAATGAATATTATTTTTTTTATTTCGTGGACGTGATTTTAGCTTGCATTTTTCATCATTCCTGAGTATAAAATTTACATATCCTGCTTTTTCATTAGTTTTCCTAGGCCTTATCTCCATTCAGGATACTAAACATTCCGCAAAGTAGTCATAATTTTATTCTAATTAGTGAAGTTTCCTAGCCCATCGTTTGTAATATTTTAGCGACGCTCTTAGTTTTCCTATGCCTCCCCAGTACATTTCCGGCAACCTTATTGGTACAATCTCCTGGTTTGTAATATGTCATTTTCCGTGCAGGTCCCACTTACGTTATTTGTACGTTATAGGTCTTATTCCCAGGATGTCATACGCTTGTCCATAGTAATTTTCCGCTTGAGGCCTCTAATCATTTATATAGTTTTGAAAGGTGTCGTATGTCAATGACGATGAAATCTACCCCGCCATAGAATTAAGCTTCAGAGAATTGAGAAATGAACTTCAGAGAAGAATTCAGCTTTTAAGGTTCCATACGTGTACTCTTCAGATATCAGTGGCAAATAAGAAAGTGAACGAGTATTTTTAGTACCTTCCCTACGGTCACATGTATGTGTGTGTATGGGTCCCCGTGTTGTTAAAGAATTATCCATCTTGGGTGTAGCATAGGATGTAATTCCATTACACAGACAAATCTATTGTTTCAGTTATTAACTCTTTATTGGTGAAGAATGGATCCCTATACGCTGGGTTAATCACACCATAGAAGAAGGTTTCCGCTCCAGTATTTTTTTTCTGGTGTAGAAGATTATTGTTTTCAGATTCAGAACCATTAAATGAGTTCAACTCAGCGGCTCACATGTGCCGTTGGATTGAAAATGAAAGAGAATATATGTAAAGAATTTTATTAATATTAATATGTAAAATTTTATAATTTCCATGCGTGTACTCCTCAGTAAGCAGTGGTAAATACGAGAGATATACAAGTATTTTAGGGGAAATTTGAAAAAATTTACACTCTTTAACATGGACGTAATGAGCATTGTAAGCGCTTCTTGTCACGATGACAATCTGAATTGCAAAACTGTTAACAGTCCAAGTATGAACTATTAATGGTTGGTTCTATGTTTTCTCTTCACACTTGATTTTTCTTTCGATATCTTCCTCTACATTATTTACCCCTTTTCTTTGTCGTTTTATTTATTCTGCTATAACGCCATCTGAAACCCCTTTTCGCCTTCTTAACTCTACTCCGCTAACCATAAATTACCTCCGGCCTAAAAACATAAGGCTACATTTCGATGAATCATCCGCTCACACTATCTGCCTTCTTCGTAGTTCTCTCTGCTCAATCTCCTCTATGCTCCTTTCTAATTGTTATCTTCGTCGAGAGGCAACTTACTGCTTATATTTTATTGATAATAAGCCTTAACTTTACAAGAAGTTGTGTGTAAGGGTCACCGTGATGTTAATGAAATGGCAGTCATTGGTGTACGTAAGTATATAATTAAATTACTATGGAAAAGCTATTTTTTTATCATTTTAACTGTTTGCTGGTGAAGAATTCATTCGGATTCGTTGGATTAATCACACCATAAGTGAAATCTGCATCTCCAGTTTGCTTTTTCTAGAGTAAAAGATAGGTATTAGAGGTCTCAGGTGCAGAACCGATAAATGGGTTCAAATCGGCGGCAAACAGATGTGGTTGCATTGAGAATAAATGAGAATTATTATTTCATTAATTACGCGAATGGTTGGTATAAGATGACATTACTGCCACATGGTTAAAGTGTTTTTTGTAGAGGAATTCATTCTTTTGATTGCATTGAAAGAGGATAAGCATTCGGTCAATTTAACTAGGGGGTAGGTAATTACAACTCATCGCGTTGTTGTTTCGCCAATTGCTATAACTTCATTATGATTTCTATTTTTTTTGTTAAAAATATAGAGAATTATTTTTTATTCGTGCATTTGAATGTTATTTTAATGGAGGTGACTAAGTTGGTGCTGTTTCTGTCTTAAAATAACCCTTTGTTTGGTTACAGTTTCGCACTGTTATATTCTGGACAGCAATAACAATTTTTGTATTATTTCAATGTAGCAAGGTTTTGTTTTTCAAGAAATGTATCTTCTCTACCCGAATGCCTACTACTTAACCTTAACATACAAGCCACCAAGTGAATGTGTGGCAGATTGCACAGTAACGCGTCCTTAAAAATACATTGGTAGCATGTGATGATTTCTAAGGAAAATGAAAAAAATGCGTTTTTTTGATAACGTCTGGGTAATTCGTATGGGGACATGTAATGGAAAAATTAATCTCTGATACTCTCTAAGAGGAGATCCCAAGGTGTACTATATTTTGAATAGTAGGATGCGTTCTTTTCCTCAGTGAAGGGGATTCCTATCGTTTCGTTACCGTGTTGATTCTGGCGGCAAAACGCTTAAAGTATCTCGGGTGTCGGCCTTAAAATGCTATCAGGCACCCTCCCGTCAATTGCACCAATTATTCCCACCGAAGCGTTTTAATCGAGATCTGAATACCTTGAAACGAGGACGCTGAAACGGAGTGATATATAGACAAGACGGTTAATCCAAAATTGGTGCTCTTGCTTCCGTGTTTTTCTATGAGGCGACACGACTCTTCTGACGAGGTAGCGCTGTCGTGCGATAGCGGCAAATAGAAGGATCGGCAAGTTTCTTGCTACGTTTCTCAATGAATCCGTCACGTACGTCGAAGCTATTTAGTCGTCGTTGAAGTGTTCGAGGTTCGCACGCGATACCATTTGTTTCCGTCGCTTCAACGGCGGTAATTCCGACATTACTAGGGGAGGACTTCGCCGATGGTATTCCTTCGAATGGTCCGACCGGCGAAAGATTCTAGTCGGCGGAATGGTACTCGTACTTAAAAAATTATTTTCACTGCCAGTTTGAACGAGAAATTGGAGCCAGTGGAAACAAGAGATAGTCCAAACAAACGTGGTACACCTATGATATCTACGAGGGTCATCCGGAAAGTAGTACCCGTTCGTGCCGCATGAAGTGCTGACGACGCGAGTAGCCGCTGGACGAGGTCAGATAGCTTCAGTGGCTTGTCTGCCTTCTCTGAGCCAAGTTGCGTGACGCTAGCATTGGCTGTGTTGTTTCTGTGATTGTTTACAATGTTTAAAAAAATTGAGAACGCCGCCAGTTGTGAAGTGAGGGCAGTGATTAAATTCCTCAATGCAAGAAACGTTCGCCCATGTGATATTCATCGCCAATTAAAGGAGGTGTATGGAGACAATGTAATGGACGAGTCGTCTGTTCGGCGGTGGTGTCGCAACTTCAACATGGGGAGGGGGAACACACACGACGATGAGCGTTCGGGGAGACCGTCTGTCATTACAGACCAACTGGTGAGCTCAGTTGACGAATTCGTGAGGAACGATCGGCGCGTCACAATTGATGACATCTGTGAGCATTTTCCCAATGTTTCTCGAACAATTGTTCATGAAATTGTTAAACACCATCTGCATTATGCAAAAATTTGTGCAAGATGGGTCCCTCGCATGCTTACAGATGAGCACAAAACCAAGCGTATGGCTGCAGCACTGACGTTTTTGGGACGTTATTCTGATGAAATGAAACTTTCGACCATCCACCGTATAGCCCGGACTTGGCCCCTTCAGATTTTCATCTCTTTACAAAGCTTAAAGACTTTTTGGCAGGAAAAAGATTTGACAGCGATGAAGAACTTAAAGAAGGAGTGACCCTGTATCTCAATGAGCTGGCGGCGAAGGACTATGCAGCAGGAATACAGAAACTTGTCACACGTTATGACAAATGCCTTAATTTGCTTGGAGATTATGTTGAGAAGTAGTGTAAAGTATCCTCTTTCAAATAAAATTTTTTATGTTTGTTAATATTTACTTTTGTGTCTTTATTTCACGAACGGGTACTACTTTCCGGATGACCCTCGTATATCCTTAAATATAACACTTCCTGAGAAAATGTTGCTCTTCAGTACCATACCTGGAGAAACCTAAATACATGATTTAAAATTAGAAGAAGAGGTTATATGAATCTTTGCCTTTGTTTTCCGCTGAAGAAATGTAATTACTACTAGAATTCCTTGGTATAATATTTAGAGAAATTGTTTTTCCAATTCCGCGGCATTGCAACATTGGTCTCGTAAATCATGAGCAAAATATAGTTTAAGAGCTCTCTCAGTTTGATATTGAAGACGGATTTAATTGAAATGATTTTTCTCTCCCCGACCCTTGTGCTGATGTTCCCCTTGAGTTTTATCGCCACCCAATGCAGTTTTGAAAGTTTGGAATGCCATAGGGAATGGAATCTTCCCCGTGGTAACATTTATCTCAGCTAGAAATGTTTCCAAGCGAGTATTCCTCATAAAGGAGTGGTAAATACGATGAATTTACGAGTGTATTTAATAAAGATAAGAATGAAACAAAATCCAAGAGGGATTGAAGAAATATAGATAAACACCATATGGTGGAGAACTTAGGCGGATAAAGTTAGACATAGAGAAAGAAAATGACGCAGAAGAAGATATCTTTGGTCCATACTCGATTATGGATTAGAAAAGGCATTAAAGGAGATGAAAGAAAATAAGGCTGTAGGGGTAGTCATTATTTCTTGTAAAACTGTTGAAATGTTAGGGAAAATGTGGGAAGAAGTCTCTTTATGTACTGATTCGTAGTGTCGATGAGGAAAGAATCTAGCCGGAAAATTTGTGAGATCAGTGTTATTTCCTATTCCGAAATACGTATGACTACATCAAGTTAGGATTGCAGAACAGTAAGTTTGATTTCCAACGCAGCTAAAATTATAATTCTCAGGATCATTATCGAAAGGATAGAGAGTAAGGCAAATGATTACTTAGGGAATGATCAGTTTGGGTTTAAGAAGGGAAGACGTACGCGTGATGCCATTGCTGTAATGTGATCACTAATCGACAGAAATAGAGAATAAAATCCCGACGTGTATCCCTATTTTGTAGTTGGCGAAAAAGCGTTCGATAGAGTAAATTGAGAAAAATTGTGTGTCTTGAAGAAAATAGGAATAGCTTGGAAAGACAGTTGACCAATCCGCAGCCTGTACATGTTTCAGACTGCTCAGGTGCGAGTGGGGAACGGTGAGTGCGGATGGGCAGTGTTAGGAAGAGGTGCAAGGCAGGGTTGCCCATTATCACCGGTGTTGTTCAACGTATATGTGGATGAAATGATTAAAGATGCATGAGAAGAACTGGAGGTAGGAATGAAAGTTGGCGGGGATTTCATAAAATAAGTTAGGTTTGTTGATGACCAAGCATTAGTTACTCAGGCGGCCAAGGGAATGCAAGCATTGCTAAGTAATATGGAGGTTCATTGCGATATATATGGGATGAGAATCAATATTAGTAAGAAAAGGTTATGCGATTTTAAGAAAGAAAAAGCTACGGTATACATTTAAATAGGGGGTAGGGAATAGAACAGGGAGAACAGCTTACGTATCTCGGAAGTATATTTCACCAAACGGTCAAAGTAGTAGGGACGTAAGGAGAATATTGCGCTACGCAAAGAGGCTTTCTCTAGGAGGTGGGAGTTGATGACATGAACGTTGAGTAGGGAGGTTGAGAAAACACTCGTAAAAACTCTGATATTGAGCTACGCTCAATATCAGAGTTTTTTTTGATATTGAGCATGGCGCGGAAACGTGGTCGCTGAAGCAGGAGGATAGACGTAGATTGGAGGCTTTTGAAATGTGGGTGTGGAGAAGAATGGAGAAGGTGAAATGGACCGAGAGGAAAACAAATGAGGGAGTACTGGAGATGGTGGGTGAGGAGAAAGGTTTGTTGAGAGAAATCCTATGGAGGCAGGAAAAATGGATGAAAGGCCTATTGATCGGTAGTGGAATGTTGAAGAAGGTAATAGAGGGGACAATATTGGGCTAACGAGGAAAGGGCAGGAACAGGTTAGGATTATTGGACGGGATGAAGGGAGGAAGGAAGTACACAGAGATGAACATAAACTTGATGTAGAGTAGGTTTTTGGATTGGGTTTGTCATGGTAAAAAACTGGAGGTAGGAATAGTAGTCTTTGGGGAATTCATAATATTAGTTAAGCTTCTGGTGATTTAATTGCTGTTTTTCAGACAGACAAGGTAGTCCACAAACTTGCCTTTGAAAAATAACATGACATCTCTATTCCAAGAATAAAACAAAAAATAATCAATATATTCCAACACATAAAATAAGAATACCCATAAAGAAACGTCCAAACAACAATATCTAACACAAAGAAATCCCCCTCTCAATTTAGTTTCCCCATCAATAAAAATGAATAGAAACTAAGCTGATTCTTACAATTTAATGCACTAATCAAATTACTATATAAATTGTTTATATCTTTTCTGAAAAGTAATAGCCCTCTTAGAAAAGTGATCTAATAATTTTACAGGTTAACTGTTACATTCAACAGTTGTTATGTAAGAAAGGGACATTTTTATTTGATACTTTTGCGCTCAGATTTACCATATATTTGTCGTCATTCCTCCCTATAAAATTTGGATTTCCTGCCCCTATCGTTAGTTTTCACAAGCTTTCTCTCCATTCAGAATAGTAAGCATTCCACAGAGTCGTCTTATATTTCTTCTTTTTTTTGGAAAATTTCCCAGCCCATCGTGTTTACCATATCATCCGCGTACTCTACGCTTTACAAATAGACAGTACAGTAGGTTACAGAGAACATTCCGAAGAAGGCAGATATAGGTAGAAGATGATTTATCGATCGACATGTAGCCGTATGTTTTTATGCCGGGGAATTTAGTGTAGGCTGAGTAGGGTAAGGAAGAGGAAAAGTTGTTTTACATGGCGTTAAAGCCGGAAAAAAAATCGAATAGGTGAGCGGCGAAATAATGTAGAAGAAGACGCACATTGTATAACTTAGGTCTGTAGATACACAACAGAATAAACCATTAACAGTTATACCTAGGACCGATAAACAACTTAATCATTCAAAGCGTCATAGTGACACAAGGTGGTTACAAAACTCATTACGTCTATGTGATACAGTGTGCATGGTTTTATTTTTATCTTTACCAAAAATACTCGTAATCCTCTCGTATTTGCCACACCTTTCTGAAGAGAAGTCGTATGGAAACTTTAAAAGCTGAGCTGAATGTTATGCCGGGGCAGATTCCATTGCCATTGACATTCCAAAGCTTTAGAATAAGCATTGCGTGATGAGAAACCTCTGGGGGAGCATTAAATCATTCATGGAAAGGGCGTTTAAGCCCATGTGAAGACCAACTTTCAAGTGCTCATCATTTGTATAGGACCAGCACCAAAAAGGACGTACTACAAAACTAGCCTCGGTGCAAATGATGCTGTCGGTTACATACTGGGGAAGCATAGGAGGATGAAGAGCGTGGGTGAAATGTCTACCATCACGATTAGGTTCCGCTTTCCTTTTGCTGCTCATATAACTTCTTCCAGTTTTTCATATACTTCTTGTCCACTCCTTCATGAATATGAAGACCTCCGCTGCACTTCTCCGTTCGTCACCTTGTATCCGACGCTCCAGAATTCCCCGGATGATTTAATCTCGCTCACACCTATACTGTCGATTCCAAATTTATCAATCTCCACCTCAGCATTTTATTACTTCCCGTATACGCTTCCCAATACCATCGCGTTGAATATATCTATCTAGCATTTGTGTAACTTGACTGATGATCCACTCCCTGTAGTGCCATATCGGAGATCCCATTTGGGGAATTCCTTGCATCTGGAAGATTTAACCTTCGGCATTGTCATCATGTCAAACCTTGAATGAAAGGCTGAATCTACGAGGAAAACTGATGTGGTAGTTTCCCTCCCCTTTCACATCGTAGGACTGTAGGATACCGTGTACTTCGTTCTCGCCCGCATCTGTGGCAGCTGAATCGACCAACTCGTCATGCACCACCCCTCCCTAAAAGCGAAGATGGTGCTTTTTCAATGGTTCAGTAATCTATTTTTCTCGTCCCTCTTTTAGAAATACCAGTATTGTATTATTGCGATGTGTAGTTGGCCCAGTTTCGAAAAACTATTCACAAATGTTTTCTATACGGAAACCTTTTGGTCGGAACCGAACCAGCGACCTCGGCTCCACAGACAGACACGCTACTTATGGTCTTCCGTCGTCCCCAATAAATAAACTCACTTCACCTACAAGGTATTGGTAGGGTCTCCTTCTGAAGAAGTCTCTTCCCCAAGGTATATCCATATCCCAACGGTGTTTCCACTTTTTGAAACAGTCCTGGTGCGCTTCTTTAACTACTCTACTTTAACTTTTTTATTAATGAAAGGAGGTATGTTCATGAAGCTTGATTTCGTGCTTTGATATACTTGATTCCAAGCAAACGTGGTAAACCCATTCGTTGAATATACTCGATAATAAAATGTTTAAGTAGGATCTCAATGGTCGTTGTGACCTCTCTCTTGCCTGCTTTTCCTCTAGAATTTTTTTGTTCCATCTGTGTTCCCCTGTCACATTCTTAATTTTCATGAATCGGAGTTGGCTATCTTTGATCACCAGGTTCTGATCGCTTTTATATTTCAGCCTGGGTAGAATTGCTTGACTTGGTTTTTGTATATCATTCTTTCGATTACGTAGTTAATTTGGTATCTTGCACTGTCCCCTTGCATCTTCCAGGTGTATATTTTTCTCTGATATTGGTCGAAGAGGGTGTTTGCCATTACCATACTCTTCTCGGTGCAGAATTCTGTCAGTGTTTCTCTTGCGGGATTCCGTTTTCCCAATCTGAACTGTCCCACGTTCCTTCCCCCTCGGTCCTCTCTAATCTCAGCGTTCCAGTCTTCCATCACGATTAGGTTCTCCTGTCCTATTGCTGCTCCTATAACTTCTTCCCATGATTCGTACACGTCTTCTATTTCCTCTTCTGATTGGATGGCTGTTGGCATATACTCCTGCACTATCACTTATTCTAAAGGCTCTCCCCCTATACCTATCATCAGAATACTTGTCACTGTATTGCCTATACGATTTGTCTCTTCTTCTCAACTCCTTCATGAATATGATGATCACTGCTATAATTTACTCTTCGTCTGCTGAGTATATTATCCTATATCCGTCGCTCCAGAAGTCGCCGGATCACATAGTCTCGCTTACTCCTAGGATATCGTTTGCAAATTTATCCATTTCCATGGATGGAAAAATGGAAGTACTTAATGCCTCACAGAGTTATAAAAGAGAAACATTACACCCTCAATCACTCTGTTCTCTTCCCTGGCATATCAAAGATTCCTTGTCCGAGAAATAAGAACACAAGCAGTATATATTTGGAGAGGGCGTTTAATAGAGTGAATTGGTGATTTTCAACGTAAATGAGGCGTAATTTTTGAACATGGTATGGTAAAAACATGTAGGTGGAATAGTAGTCTTTCGGGAATTCATAATATTAGTTAGTACGCTACTTATGACCTTCCCTCGTCCCCAATAAAACGCCGATGATGCAGTAATTTATGGGGACATTCGAAGTCACGAAGACAGAGTCGTGTTAGCCAACGACCTAGATGCAATTCAAAATTGGTGCGATACATGGAAATTGCAATAATATTTTTTTTAAATACGTAGTAATACATTTTTGGGAAAACAGTAATTCCCTCCCTTGTTAGTTACAAAGTGAAACAAAACAAAATCGTGAGGGTAGATTCCTTTAAATACTTGGGTGTAATAATTACTCACGATCTGTCCTGGGGAAAACGCAACGAGAAATATGCGGTCGTGCTAATAAAAAATTGGGATTTGTTAAAAGATTGCGTGGTAAACGTGACGAAAAAGTGAAGAAACAATGTTTCTTTGCCTTGGTCAGGCCCCACCTAGAGTATGCTGCCATTATACGGGATCCGCAAAATATAAATTTGATTTCGGAATTAGATCGAGTTCAGCGGAGGGGGGCTAGATTTGGCAAACACTGTTATGACCAACGCAGCAGCGTATCTACTTTGCTAGAAAATTTAGGTTGGGATTCTCTTACGCAGCGGCGTTTACAATATAGATTAAACTTATTAAAAACATTTAAAGATGGGCCCTTTTCCGATGACACAAGAATATAATACGAACCCCAACGTATTACGGTCGGAGGGATCACGAATGTAAGATTAGAGAGATAGACTGCAAGACTGACAGGTTTCAAATGTCATTTGTTCCTAGAACGATAAGAGACCAGAATGCTTGTAGTCGAAATCCCCCAGGAGTCAGTTCATTACAATAAGTATTAAGTACAGGTTAGGGACTGGATATAAAAAAAAATTATTTTTTTTCTTACAGGTTCCTCCACCTATTTAAATAAACCCCAACCCTCTCATCCCTTACCCTCTCCTCCTGATGCTACACAACCTGCCACACACCTTTTTTGGTGGCTCGCAGGGTATTAATGTAGATGTAAATAAAGTCATTTCACATACAAGGTAGTGGTAGGGTCCCCTTCTGAAGAAATCTCCTCACCAACGTATATCCATATCCCAACGGTGTTTCCACTTTTTGAAACAGTCCTGGAGCACTTCCTCCGTCGAATATTTCTCCCGATGTGGAATGCAAATCTTTCCCCCTTGAGCGGGGTTTTTTTGTTTGGGGAACAGGAAAAAGACACGTTAGGCTATGACTGGTGATTAGGGGTGTGGTTGGCGGACTATTTATGTAGTTTTACGTTTTGATTTACCTACACTTGACCCTAAGTCGTATTAAAGTGTATTTTAAGAGATGGAAAATGCTAGTTATAAATGTATATTCAGATTACACAGGCCAACAGTATTTTTGGTGCCGGAGCTTTTAATGTTGATTTAAAGAACAATTGGGGTGCTGAATCCAATTATGACACTAGTTTTTTCCTATCAGCTATAGTTTTCAAGATATAGATATGTTGTTACGTACGTAAAAAAATCTTCTACATGAAGATATGGGAATATTATATTAATAACACAGGCAAACAGTGGTTTTGGTGCCGGAGCTTTTAATGCTGATTTAAAGAACAATTGGGGTGCTGAATCCAATTATGACACTAGTTTTTTCCTATCAGCTATAGTTTTCAAGATATAGATATGTTGTTACTTACGTAAAAAAATCTTCTACATGATGATATGGGAATATTATATTGATAACACAGGTAAACAGTGGTTTTGGTGCCGGAGCTTTTAATGCTGATTTAAAGAACAATTGGGGTGCTGAATCCAATTATGACACTAGTTTTTTCCTATCAGCTATAGTTTTCAAGATATAGATATGTTGTTACTTACGTAAAAAAATCTTCTACATGATGATATGGGAATATTATATTAATAATTATCTCATTGGCCTACAATATAGAAATATACATAAAACTTATTGACAGTTTATTGAAAATAAAAGGAACACCGCAGAGTGGTTATAAATTAGTATACTTATAGATTTATTTAACTTTGAAAATTATTTTCCGGAGTATATCAAGTATTAAAACAACTAATCGTAAGATGTGCCATATCTAAAAAAGTAGAGCTGTTAAATAAAAATGGATTTCATATTTGGATTCAGCTTTACAAATATAGTTAAAATCATCACAAAGATTCCCGGCACCAAAAAAAAATTTTTTTTGTAGGCCTGTGTTATTAATCATATGATTTTATTTAAGCGTGTTGAGTTTCATCAAGAGCGTTAACGTTGATGAATTTGTTGTAATTAGCTAAATGTGTTCCTGGCGTAAAATTTAATTCTCTCATTAGACTCATCGCAGTTAGGAGAGTTTCCGTGAAGTGTGCGAGTCGTACTTTTAAATTATTTTCAATGCTGGGTAATGGGTGAACCAGTTATTCCAGTTTGCCAGTGGAAACAAAGGATTCCTTCAAAAATTCAAATTAAATTAGCACATCATGTTCGTATATCAAAATTATGGAAATACTATGAGTGAAGCTTGATTTCGTTGTTTTATGTACTTGTTTCCAAACAAACGGGGTGAACCCAATCGTGGAATGAACTCGAGAATACAATGTTTAAGTAGGTTCTCATGCGCATGCCGTTTGAGTGTGTGACGTAGGAAGTTTTGCTCTCTCATGTTTTCTTATATGAATAGTTCGTTAACATGGAGGAAGTCCACGTACTTTGATTTGAACAGTTCGTACAAGCATTTGATGAGCACCCATCTGTTGCCAGTGAAGTAAAACTACTCCGCGACCAGTCTTCATTGGCGCATAGTATGTTAACGATGTAGAATAGTATTGCAGCCTCGAAATAAAAAAAATGGAATTATTTTTATTGTCTAAGATATTTGGAGGGGCGGTGGCAGCGGAAATTTGAAAACGTTGTGCATCGCACTATTTTACAATTAAGTTACAAGAACGTTTTACAAACTTTACAAAGAACGTTAAGGTGACACAGTTATTCAGCTTGTAGATAGTGATGTTATACCAAGTTAGGGAAAAATTTACCGCGAATATCGACGGAAATAAAGAGGGATAACTGATGCTAGCTCAGAGAGACGACGGAAGGAAATGAAGAACTTGATAACTGAAGAAGCAGATATGCATCTAGTGAATAATGTGGTGTAATCTATCTGTGCATGGATAGCAGCTCATATGAGAAACTTTTAGAAGGAAGAGGAAAATAAGAAACATCAAGCAATGAATCTGAGGAAACCCTAAATAAAAATTTGGGGAAATGAATTATTCGAGAGTGGAAGCAGGCCAATGGAGAGTGGATTCGATACCTCCTGCGGGTAAATGAATATTTTGATAATGTCTTTTTGGCGCGTGTGTGTCTATACGCTTTCGGTGGCGTCGAGTTTGAAGTTATTTGTTTGATTAACGTTAAATCATTGAGTGTGATTGCGTGGCCTATTTCGTATGTAGGTTTGGCAACAGATGATTGGTTAAAACGACCGGTTTTGTTATGAGCTAGGTGATCTTTGAACCTGACGATGGGCTTTCGACTAGTTTGTCCTACATGCGTGCGTTGTGAAGTGGTGCATTTAATCTCGTAAATTTCTGATTTGGTTAATGTGGAAGGTTAGTCTTTGGGGTTCCCTAAGGTACTCCTGTTCGGGTTTAATTTTGTGGTGTTTGTTGCTTGAATACTTTTTGGAGTCCCTTGGCAAGGATGGGGTAATAGGGAATGGAACTGAATTTCTTTTTGGGAGTTCTATATTGTGGTGTAAGCGTGGTCTGTTTAAAATTGATGTTCTTCTTTTTGTTTGCTAACATTTTAAATATAATTTGAGGTTGATATCCGTTGATTGTGGCAATGTATTTTGTGGGTTTAAGGTCGTTGATGTACCGTTTTTTGTTTAGGGGTACTGTAAACAGTCGATGTATACGAAAATTGAAGGTCGCCATTGCTTGAATGTACGGGTGGTGTGAGTGTGCTTTTATGAAGTTGTCGGTGTACGTCTGTTTCTTAAAAATATCGATTTGTAGTACATCTTTATTTATGATTACTACTGTGTCTAAAAATGGGAGTGAATTGTTCTGTTCTATTTTATAAATGAACTCTATTGCCTCGTGCTTACTGTTCAATGCGTCAATCAAATTGTTGATGTCGTATTTACTGTTATCGAATATGGGGAATATCATCGATATATCTCAACTAATTTTTGACATATCTCAACAAATATGGCGAATATATCAAACGAAAATGGTGGCCTTCAATTTTTTTATAAGAGTCGTGAATAATTATGCTTAATACTCTCTTGATAATGATGCACGAGTGTTGAAATTGATTTCGACCACTTTAAATACATTTTTTCGGAAATAAACAAAAAGTTTTTAACCTCTAATCATATTTTCCAAAAAGATAAGCCGGATTATACTAAAACCAGGTCAGGGTAGGTTTTTAATTGGTCCTAGCACTGCAAAAAAATGTATTCTTAAGCCTAAATAACATGGACTTATATATCCTCAAACCTCATGCAACACAATGCAATCACTCATTCTTTAGGCCTGCATACTTCTCTCTCCCTTCATGTAATTCAAGATGTATACTTTTCTCCTCCCTTTACTTCTTTTCCCCAGCTTTCTCCCCTCTATCACCATCTTCAGCATCCAATTGACTCGCAATATCTCTTTCCCATCACCTTATCCCTTGTCATTTGAATTGCTCCCAACATTTTTTCTTGTTATCTTTCTCTTTCCTAGCATTTGTCCGTTTGCTTTCTTTGTCGTCCATCTTACTTTTCCCCATTCTTCTCCGCACCCGTGCTCTTGCTTCAAGGCCCAGTTTCCGAGTCATATCATTTGTACCCTGTAAGGTACAAATGTTTACATTTCGACGCTCTTCGTCTTTTGCTGTCAGATCATGAACGCTAGTCTCGATTACTCTAGTAGCCGCGATTTCTCTCTCACCGGGGTGAGGTATTTATCTATCGGGTCAATTGAATCCAATGGCGCACTTACGTTGAAGACTTGACTCTTTATTCAAACTTTTTTGATCAGTTATGCTTCTCAGATGATGATAGTGCGATAATCGAAGGTGATTTCCACTTAGCCACCGTTATGAAGTTTTCGTGGATTTCTGACTATTCATTTTTTATCGTGTAGGCATGTCCCTTGCCATTCAAACTATCGTTCGTTTCTTTAGTCGAGATATGTACGGCACACTTAACTGACGTAGATAACGCGAACGCCTGACATCACGAGCGCTCAGGTGACTCCCCCACTTCCATCCCTATGTTTTTCGAATGGAAGACGACTTAATTAAAAAATATTGAAAGTCACACTCGCAAAAAGTTTTCCGTCCCATCTCCAGAAGTCAAAGTTGCGCGCCGCAAATGAAAAGTCGCGCGCCGCAGAGCGCCGTGCGTAGCGTCTTCTGGCCCCAATTGTGGGCGGGGAGGGCCGGTCTTTTAACCTGCTGAGGGCACCCGTCGGCCAAGGAGAGCCCGTAGGCTGTGGATTGTACGGCGATCGTGTGGGGAAACCACCCGAGTCCAGCCCCTTTAATTGGAATCGTCGCAGGTGGATGACGCCGCGGAATTCACCCCATGGCGTCCGGCCCCGCCGTGGCGGCGGAACAATAAACCCCCCAACCTGAGGGGGACTCAAACCCTTCCCCTTCCTCGGTGTGCGGTTGGTTGAGCTGGGGAGTGGATGAGGGCCCCCTTGTGGCCGGCCGTGTATGTGCGCTGTCACGGCACCGAGCGGGGTGCATGGCCATATGGATCCGTGGCCGGCGGGTTTGGCCTCGGGCGGAGGGTCGGGCTCTCGGTGATTTGGTGAGCACAGAGCGTAATGGAGATGTGGAAAATAGGCCGCCTTCGGCCCTTTAAATGAATCCGCGGTCATAGGAATTATTCATGAAACGGATTTGGTTCTCTCACGGTGGGAATATAACGTCGGCATAGCATCGACCTGTTGTTTGAGTCTGTTTAAGCGATCTTAATCGATCGATTAGTGGTTGACATCAGAAGTGCATTGCCCAGTAGACTGAAAAAATGCGCCATAATCAATTTCTGTAAAAATAATACCCTTCGTTGTTCCACCTATTGACTCGGAAGGATAGTCATGAAAATATTGGAATAAACAGAATGCCTTTTGTGAAACTAACATTGGAGCACAAATGGGTGTACCATGTCAGGATTATCTGCGGAGCTACATTATGGAAACCTGAGTTCATCATGCGAATGGTGGAGAAATAGTTATTTTGTGTTAGTTAGACCTCAACTTAAACAAGCACCGAGCGGTTGCGGCCATGAGCGGAAGAGCCTAATTTCTGAATTAAACACGATGAAGGGAAACACGATCCGTTTGGTGAGGAATCGTTATGAACGAAAAGAGAGGGTCACATTCGTACTTTTCAGTTGAAAATCGTACTGCTGCCAACTCCTCACTAATACGATAATAATATAATAATAATAATCACTTGTATTATCCACCTATTTTGATTCGCCCAAATGACTTCAATTAGCGATCGCTGACCGTAGTAAGTAGAAAGAGAAGTAAATAGGAACTAATGACTACTGCACGTACAAATTAAACGAAAAACTATCATTTAGTGCTATGGTACCAGAAGGGGATTATTTGTCTTTTAATCAAAACTCGGCATCCAAAGTTAAGCCAGTAAATTGTTTTAATTTGAGTTTGGTCTCGAAAACAGAATTACTAAATTGAAAAATTTCAAAATAATTATAAAGCTATTCCTTCGACAGATATAAAGAATTTATAACAAGTTCCCCTACATTTTAGCCCCTTTATCTCGCTTAAATTGATCTTAGTACTTACATGACGATGATAAATGGTAGCGAAGATAGTTGAAATAAACTCATGTCATCTGTGTGATGGGTATTATTATAAGTAATTACTTATATATGTGTTATTATTATTACTTATTATGTATTATTATAAGTAAATTAGTAATCTACCGGTTAAGGTAGGTTTATAGATGGAGACAACTACCAAATAAATACTTATTTGGTGACTCCTAACAAAACACAATTCAGCAACCTACTCAACATAAGATGCCCCTCCATCTCTGTGTATTTCTTCCCTCCATTCATCCCGTCCAACATCCCTATCCTGTTCATGTCCTTTCATCGTTTGCCTAACTGTTTCCCCTTTATTACACTCTTCAACATCCCACTGCCGCTAAATACGCCTCTCATCCATTTTTCCTGCCTCCGTAAGATTTCTCCCAAACAACCCCTATCCTCGACCACCATCCTCCATCCTAGGACTTTCTCATCTGTTTTCCTTTCGGTCCATTTCACCTTCTCCATTCTTCTCCACACCCACATTTCAAAAGCCTCCAATCTGCGTCTATCCTCCAAATCAGTGACCACCTGTCCGCGCCGTACATAGCTACGCTCCATGTCAAAGTTTTCACGAGTCTTTTCTTAATCCACCTATTCAACGTCCCCGTCATCAACTCCCTCCTCCTTGAAAAAGCCTCCTTGCCTAGCGCAATTTTTCTACTTACGTCCCTACTATGTTGACCTTGTTGGTCCAAAACACTTCCGAGATACGTAAACTGTTCCACCTGTCCTATTTTTTCCCTTCCTATTTTAATATTTAGCTTAGGCTTTCTCTTTCTGGAAAATCGCACAACCTTTGTTTTATTAATATTGATTCTCATCCCATATCTATTGCATTGAACCTCCAATTAACTCAGCAATTCTTGCAACCCCTTGGTTGACTGACAAACTAAAGCGTGCTCATCAGCAAACCTAACCGTTTTACGAACTCCCCTCCAACTTTCACTCCCACCTCCAGCTCTTCCCAAGCCTCCTTAATCATTTCCTTCACATATACGTTGAACAGCGCCGGAGATAATGGGCAACCCCGCCTTACACCTCTGCCTAACACTGCCCATCCGGACTCTCCGTTCCCCACTCGCACCCAAGCAGTCTGAGACATGTACAGATGCGGATTAGTCTCCTGTCCCTCCAATCCATTCCTATTTTCTGCAATACACGCGTTAGTTTTTCTCAATTCATTCTATCAAACGCTTTTTCGAAATCTACGAAACAGGCAAATACGTCTGGTATTCTATATTCCTCTCGATCAGTGATCTCATTACTGATTAAATTATCTATATTACTATATCTCTATATTACTATTATATGCTATCACGCGTACATCTCCCCATCCTAAACCCAAAATGTTCATTCCCTTAGTAATCATTTGCCCTACTCTCTATCTTTTGTTGATGGTCCTGAGAATAACGTTACCTGCGTGGGATATCAAACTCTTTGTTCTGTAGTCCTCACATGACGTAGCCTTTACCTTTTTCGGAATAGGAAGTAACACTGATCTCACAAAATCTTCCGGCCAGATTCCTTCCTCATAGATACTACGAATCAGACCATGTAGAATCTTTTCCCCACATTTTCGTAAACATGTCAATAGTTCCACAGGACTATTGTCTACCCCGACGGCCTTATTTGGTTTTATCTCCCGTAATGCCTATATGTGATGGGTAAGCATATTTTTTTTACTTGTCAGAATCAATGTTCACAAGGCTTCGCCCGCAGCCATTACCAAAGACACAAATTGTAGGTTAATTTGAGCAAATATTTCATTTTTACTGTTTAATAACACTCCAAAGTTGTTTTGCTATAGCAACAGGCTAAACCATCGTATTGGATTAAATGATCGGATTCCTAATATTACGTATTTTGCATAACTATGTTTCTGAGTATTCATCAGTTAATAGCGTGTGTTTTAAATTGTCTAAGTATCATTTATTTAAAACATCTTGCATTTTATGGCCAACGCTAATTCTCGGTGGTTTTTAAAGGATTCAACATAAGTTATGCAGATTTAGGCTTTCTATCAACAAACAACAAACATTTACAGCAAAATTTCCGCTGCGTAGCAATGTCAGTGAGGGTAGGGGGATGAACACCTCTTCGTCAAACTTGGGGAAGCGATTTATGACAACACGCTCTCAAACCTCACTTCAGAAAAAAATTAACTAAGGCTTAAAAGTTTTTCGTGACTCGTAGGATGTCAGTTGGCAGGTGGAGTGCAACAAAATATTGATTAATTTGTGGAATTTCCACGGAAGAGCGTTGCCCGTCTGTTTTCTTCCGAATGAGATTGAGAAATGAAAAATTTCTTCAACTGTATCCCCAGTCTCCCTATGATCGCGTTTTGAATTACGTCCTTGAGTGGTTTCCACTTGGCTGAAAGGCTGAAATTCAATAGTGCTTCTCTCAAATGCCTTCTAAGGGAGGCGTGCAGAGCTCTGATGGTGGGAAACGAATCATAGTGCTGAAGTTGTGTGCGGACTTGTTGCTAGCTGTGTGTGCTAAATAGGATTCGATATTTCCTAATACTTTTAATACGATAGAAGAGAAACTGTCTTTGGAGGTGGTTTTTATTTATGGTAGCACTGGTGTATTTATTTTAATTCAATTTCATATATTACAATAGCACAATAAAGGTTTTGTCAATGGAAGTTCATACGAGAGCCAATTTGAGTTCACGAATTATCTAACCAATGGAAAATAAATGAAATGCTCAGTCACAAGCTCGCAGTAGTTCAATTGGACCCTCGGTGTATTAAATTGTCTATGACAAAGGAGGATTATTATTCAGTATTATTTATTCCTAAATAGTTTGCCGTATTCGTTGTCCAATATTCTGGTAGATTTTGGCCTGGTTCCAGTTCAACAATTTCTTCAGAAGGCAATAGTGACGTTGCAATCTCTTCCACGTGAAATAAACACAGCACTTGCATTTTTTCAGTAATGTTACTAAGAGTGTAAAATTAAATGGCAACATCAGACTCATCTCTGATCCGGATCAGGCCCAGTATTCAAGCGGAGATAATGTACCCACGGACCTCTCTGAAATTTAGTTCTATTCGTAATAGTGACCCCATCGGCGGTCAAGGACGGTGTCATACCCTTCCCTTTTCACCCAACCCATCCCTCTCCCATTTTTTTAACCCGCCACCAAATATAAGTATATAGGCATCTGTATGGACGTAACTTTTTAGCCTTCTGATGCTGCATGCAGCAAAGTCTGGGTCGCATTTAAGTTTACTTTTTCATGTGGATTTACAAAGTTTATTTTGTCATTAATCATCATGGAACAATTCTAGAAAGTTACACCTAAAACAATTAAATAGTTTAATAAATCCTTAGGAAGATGTACCTGTATACAAACAAATTATTTTCGGTAAATTCGTATTTATTTTCATCATAATCTCCTTTAAGCTCGAAATAATTTACCCAGCGTTTCTCCAACGTATTTTGGTCGTCCAAAGAGTAGAATTTTGGAAGATCATCAAAGTAGTCATCTGTGTTGGCGAAGACCTACTCGTTCGATGTAAATCATTTTGCACCAAGCTATTTTTTCAATTTTGGAAATAAACCAAAGTCACTGGATGCCAAAGCTGGTGAATTAAGCGATGTTCACGAGAAAATTTCATTGAGAGTAAATTATGTATCAATTTATTGAGCATAGAATTAAACGCGGGAAGTTCCAAAAATACGGAGGTGGGAAGTGAAGGGGATAAAAATTTACTGTAAGGGTTTTCTTCCAGTAGATTTAAAACGAGAAGAGGTAGGAGAAGGCTGTTGTGGTTATGAGGTAGGTAACTGCGGTTTAGGAACACGGAATGACCGCTGAGAGAAATCAATAGAGTTCTGTAGGAGACAGGGATTAATGATAACGAAAGCATAGTTTAGACAACACAAAAGGCGTGGGCACGTATGAAAAATACCTGGGGATTTAGGAAGTTACCAGTTAGACTATATTATGATTTTGCACAGATTTAGGAACAGCGTGATCAATTCGCACAGTTTCCCGGGAGCGGATGCTGACTCGGATATTTTAATTATGAATTGTGGTATCCGATTAAAAATTATAAACAGAGAGTGGAACCACTAACCGGATTGAAGAGGTTTGAGTATCAGCAGGCTGTAGATAAAATCATTAATGAGGAAAGGGACCTGTTTACTATTGATGAAAAATGAGAACATATAAAAAAAGTGATGTCGAAAGTTGCAAAAGAAAATAAAGGAAGGAAGTGGGCAAGAAAACAATAAATCACGGACGAGACGATTACAAAAATAGACGAGAGAAGGAAATGGAAGAATGTAAATACGGAGTTAGGTGTTAGGAAGTGTAAAGAGTTGAGCAATAAACTGAGGCGGGTAACAAATACGGTAAAAGGAACGTGATCGCAGACGCAACGGGAGGACTTGAAAATTTTGGAGGGGATTGGTTAAAATGGTGCGTAACACAGGTTAACACCCTTTCGGGAATAAAAAGAGTATACTTTGCATATAATTAATGTTAAATCAAGAAAAATATTAGTTTAACCAGAAAATATCCAATAGAGATGGAAGGAATGCATGGAGTATAGAGGAACTGTATTGTAAGGACATTAGGCCCGCAAGCTTAGACGTGGAGGGAGAAAATGACGTAGATGAGGATTGATTAGGTCCAGACTTACTCAATGCCGAGAGAGAAAGAGCATTAAGGGAATTGTAATCGATTAAGCTCATGGTGGTGAATTCAAACGTGATTCAAGCATGGTGGAACAACTGAAAAGTTTAGGAATATGTGGGAGGAAGAGTTTCTATAAACTAATTCGTTGCATTTACGGGAGATAATTTGGCTGGAAAACTTCGTCAGATCAGTGTTAGTTCCTATTCCAATAAAGGAGAGGCAGCAATTTGTGAGGACTGCAGAACAATGAGTCTAATTTCACCCATCGTTAGTATGGTATTCAGTATAATTAATAAAATATGGAGAGCAGGTCAATTTGTTACTTAGGGGATGATAAGTTCGGGCTAAGGAATGAGAGAGGCTTGCGTTATGCCATAGCAGTACTGAGGTGACTAAGAAAAAGGAGCAGGGAATGAAATCAGGATGTATTTGTTTCCCATGTTACGGAAAATCGTTTGATAGAGTAAATTTGATGGAATTAATGACTCGTATACATAAAATAGGGGTAACTTGGACGGATAGAAGATTTATCCGATATATGTCGGTTTCACCGAATGCTCAGGTACGAATGTCGGATGAAATGTCATCATGGGCCGGGTTCTGTAGAGGATTAAGACAAGAGGTGTCCACTATCACACTTTCAGATAGAGATGGTGCGGTGGATATCGTACTGGTTTCCCACCAATAGGGCCCGGCTTTGCATTCCGACGGCGTCGAACATTTTGCAGCGATATCTCAAGCTCTACATGAGGTGGTTTGTGTACGGGACTTTGAGTGAGTACGTCGTCCATCGGGTGGGACAATAAGCTCGGACCCCGTCTCGCGATTCGTTAAAAGTAGGCTAATACCGACATCAGGAAAACCCGAAAAAGACTGCACGACTTAGGCCAATGCCGACGTCGAGAAAACCAGACGTCGGTTTAGCTTATGTAGTTTATTCTTTTTCGTCCACCCTTCATTCTTTCCTGTCCAACCCAAATGATGCAAGTGATCTTAGATGTCGGTCACCTACCCTAAATACTACTACTACTCGGAAACCAAGGGCTCAATAATCACTCGCTTAACTTACAGAACATGAACTTTTTGGAGTCGATAGTAAATGATTTCGCGCAAGTCCTGCTTTTTTGTGTTTCGGAAACTTCTGCATTCAAGATTATGGAGGAATTAATGTTATAACGTGAAGTTGATGACAAATGTGTAATTATGTTTTGAGTATGGTATTTTCAATTAAGACAATACTATCGTTAACAGGGCAATGATTCTCCATTTCCTGTTTACTTGCATTAAAATGCCCCTTGCGAGGCTTCCTTCAGCGTAGTACTAGATTATTCTGGCTTTTTCCTTAAAAGAGTAAAACCTGGTACCCTTATTGGATTAATGTCATTTTTCGATTGCTTTTCTTACTTTTTAGGAGAATTGTTCCTATTTTCTCCTGTACAATAGAGATTTTGTACTTTGAAACGGAAAAAAATTGCAGGAAAACGTGGCATTGGGCTTTGCCAAACATTGTTCAACGTCGCAGGGGACGACAGTCAAAAATGCCATTCGAGGGATTGCTCACTCACATACTCGTTGACCGCTGTTCACAAAGTCCCCAGTAAGAATTGGGGTCCACTGCCAAATAATATCTGCATCGGGTTTCAATCGCAGGCTATTTGTTTTTGAGTACACATGCTCACACAGCATTCCGATTCCCCCGCTTTTAGTAATTTTCCCTTTTACTAATGTATCTTTAAATCTTCATTAGTAAATTGCGAAGCATACTTTTTTTCTATCAGTTATAGTCATTCGTCTCTCTCATTATGTTTGCTAGACCGCGCAAATATATTTTTTTTGTAAATATCACATATAATCGCATAAATATTGCTCAACAGACCTCTTAATTTCTTAACTGCCATTTCCCGTTATCGCATCCCTTCCGTCAAGATACATCCCGGGACTTTGCTCTCATTCCTTGGTATTTCGCCTCTCCTCCGCCGTCGATTGCTATGTGATTTTAAATTCTTACATATCACCTTCAACGGAACTCTCCAAACCAACGACCTTCTTCCTCTATTCTAAACCGTGTTTCACTTCGGCCAACAGGTAACCTGACTCTATTGCAGATTCCAAATTTCCGTCTCTTGGTCTCTCAACGTTCCCTATTCCATCGACTTCCCGCTGCATTTAATTCGCTAAGCATGCAGTATCCTTCCCTGGTCCTCTCTTCCTCCCTCAACACTTTCACCTCCTTCCTTAAATCCCAGATGGTAGCTTAGCTCTCTCTGGTTGCATGTGTGCTTTCCTGGCATTTAATAGCTGTCCTTGGCATTTTTTGTTAATTTTTTCATTTTTTTTGATTGCTTATACCCGTTTTTTTCTTAGTGTATATTTTATGTATTGTCTCTCAGCCAATGTAAAAGTCTCCGTTCCATTTTTGGCTACTTCCTTAAATAAATGAATAGACAATTGGTTTTAATACGTAATTGATTAAGTAGTGGAACAAATGTAATCGCGAGAAGGAAAGAAACTTATGGAGATAGGAAATAATTTTGGTGGATTCACACATGTTTTAAGTACGTGCACAGTATAGTGTACGTGTAGTTGTTCCGTTTCCGGTAAATTCCAGACGGAGCAAATAAAATCGTAGTAAATTTCAGAGTTTGCCCTGAAAAAATTGAGAACTCATTTTAAGGCCTCGATTTGAAGACATCCTTTGAATCCAAATTTTAATAAAATGTAGTGCGCACTACTTGAGTACATTGATAATATATTATAACGGCCATTTCTAAGTAATTTTAAGATAGCCTTACCCGTATATGCGTGATGTCTGTACATTTGAGCGGAACTTAGTCATAGCATTGTATTTGAACACTCTAAAGAAGCTCAAATTCGCCACGCCATCTTTATGCGTAATGGGAAAGTCCTGCGAACCTCCGGCTATAAACATGTATGCATCAGGATGCGAATAAAAATTAATTATAGAGATTCTGGATTACGAAGTGCGATTGTTTCTTGGATGTTATGCATGTTCGTGTAGTTTTCTTCCTTGCATAACCCGCAAGAGTAGTTTTTCCAAATGATAATAAGTACTATTTAAAATCAATTTCTTATTTGAAAAGATTTACAGGTTTGTAAATCGGAGTGATTTTTAATTCCAGTTATTGCGGCAGAGGTTTTTCGTGAAATTGTTGTCAATATTCCGTAATATTGCATAAAAAGGCAAATGTAGAAATTGGTTATTAAGAATATGCGAAGGAATTCAATAAAGAGACCTGTGCAGGAATAGAGGTAGAAATGAAAGTCGGGGTGGAATTTGTAAAATCAGTTGGTTTTTGATGACCAAGCTCTAGTTTATCAGCCAGCCAAGAGGTTGCAAGCATTCCTAAGTGACTCCGAATTGCTGTGCGATAGATATAGGATGAGAATCAATGTCGTTAACAAATAGTTTATTCGATATTTGACCAAAGTAAAGGCTCAATTGGGGAGAGCAAAAACTGGAGCTGGTAGAACAATTTCCGATCTCAGAAGTGTTTTTATTCAAAATGGCCAAAGTAGTAGGGACGTAAGGAGAGGGACTGTAGTAGGAAAAGTGTATTTCATGAGGATGATGGAGTTGATGACGAGGACGTTGAGTGATGATGTCAACGAAAGGCTCGTCAAAACTTTTACATGAGCTTAGTTATATACGTCGTGGAAACTTGTCCCCTGAAGCTAGAGGGTGGACAGAGATTCGATGCTTTTGAAATGTGGGGGTGGAAACGGATGAAGAAGGTGAAATGGGCGGAAAGGAAAACAAAAGAGGAAGTGCAAGGCATGGTGGGCGATGAGGGGGTTTTGTGGGGAGAATTCAAAAGGATGCAGAAGGAATGGATGAAGGGGCGTATTAGTTGGCAGTGGGATTTTGAAGACCGCAATATTGTAGAGAAATTAAACAAAAAAATACCGGGACCGTAAACTTGTTTATGGTCGCGGCATTTTTTTGTTTATATTGATTCACGACCGTAGCTACCTTCCTTGTATATTTAAATAGTAGAGAATGTTATGCATTGAGGAAAGAGGAGGAATAAACGTGCTATGTTTGTTGGGATGTATGGTGGAAGGAGGTACCGAGAGATGCAGGGGGCCAAATTTCGGAGTAGGATGTTGGATTGTCCTTTGCTAGGAGTAACAATATATTTTTTTATTAGTTCCTTCCGTTCTAAACCTACCACAACAGACAAATTAGCCAATTTAAAGGGATAATTTGCTTTAGTATGTATTAGATCCTGAGTTGCCGCAATGGCGTGTGGTTAGCGGGTTAATTTCTTTTGATTGATTTCTATTTCCCATTCAGTCTGAATTCATTTTAATATTAATTAGCGCACACCACTTCGGCGTTGAATCATTAAGATATATTCGAGTAATTTCCCGGTAATCTCTATTCTGTTCAACTTGGAGGTAACATTTGAATGCTCATGAACGAAGGCCGTAATTCCATTCATACGATCAAGTGTTAAGAATTTTGATACCGATCTCAAGAACTCTTGGTAAATACGAAGGCTATAGACAAAAATTGTGATTATAAGTTTTCATCGTGGAGACGTTACATACGCTCTCCTCTCCGATTGGTCATTCTAGAAAAAAAGCAGGGTAGAGCACCCCCAGCCGCGCCCGCTTGTTGTCCGATCAGAGGTGGGGATGCCACCCGCCTCTCCCTCTCTTCCCCCCGCGCCTCCTCTGACACTCCAGTGCACTTCCCCGCAGATTCATCGCTTACTTCCTGTCATGTTGGTGTTGCCTGTGATCTGTGACCCGAGAATGGAATGGAATCGGACCAAAACTGAATTCGCGTGGGCAAACATAAACAGCATACCCGGAGTCGTAATGTACAGACAGAAATGCTGCGCAAAATATCTCTCGAATATTAGCTTTCTCGTCCCGGTAATGTGAGTCGAGTAGTTTGAACTGGGAATGAAAATTCTCGTGTGGTATTTGATACGTAGGTGCACATGGGTGTTTATCATATTTGTGGTTTCCAGCATTTATAATCGTCTGATTCAGGTTTGAATAATATTAAGCTTTCTGTCAAGTAGCTATGTTCAATTTGTTAACTGATTTGAAATAATTACAAATGGTTTGCCAATATTTTTCTTCACTCGTTAAAAATGTAATCCAGAACCTCCGGAATGGTTTTGCAATAAACGTGTGCATGCTAATGTAAATTTTTCATGTACCAAGTGCGTTTTCATTGATCTCACGAATGGATAAACCGCCCAATAGTTCAGAAACACTGCAAAAAGACACGGTGCCGGATCTTCGTAAGTGAAAGTAAATTTTAGGTGAAAGAAATTTCTTTTACTAATCTTGAATAAGGTGGAAATATTTAATTGAATGTAGAGATGTTAGAAGTGTATAGCCCTCGTCCGGGCTCAGTGAGAGGGTAGGCACATCCATCATTAAGAGCGTGCTTAGTGAAAAACATACACACGCAGTGTCGTTCGTTTGAAACCTTGCCGGCCACGCGAGCCCGTAGGCCACCTGTTCACAGAATCCTCAAATCGCTTTGGTGTGAAAAAGTTGGAAAAATTGAAGAAAGACATCTACATAATACGCTGTAAATAACAACGATATAAATATGTATAATGCCCGGAAGGGCCACCGGCAAGGTGTGTGGAAAGCTAAACAGGCATGTGACCACTAAACGCAGTACGTTTAAGTTATTTGTCAGGTATATAACATGAAAGACTCCTGGTCACAAAAAAACCCTATCATACGTATAAATAAAAAAATGCTGTCATTTGCATTCAAGAGACCATCGGCATGATAATTTACTTCAAATTAATGCCAGAGCAGCCAAAATTTTGCCTTTAACATCCTATTCTAAACGTGAAATAATAAAGAAAATCACAAACACCGAAGTCCTTGGTTGAGAATAACGCAATCTAGACAAGAGTCAACCTCGTGACCTTTGGGTTAGTAATCGAGGCCGTTACCCAACCGCCACTGGGGACGGCAAGGGTTTGGTAGTCCTCGCTCGAGGCTCGGCGGGAGGGCCGCGGTAGGGCGTGCGGCTCGCTCCCAACGGGTTCGGCGACTGCTCCTTCTCGCGCACCCGAACAGTTTTTCGTCGTCCGTTTGGAGGAGTTCAGTCCGGCAAGGAGGAACGAGAAGGCGTCCCCCGGGCCTCCTTCCTTTCCGGATCTCGGGGCGCTCAGGGCCAGGGAGCGGGCGGGGGGAGGGGAGAGCGGGAGGTGGGCTGGAGGGTGGCGGGCGGGGGCGGTCGGAGGCGTTACGCTATACGAACGCATTCTTTCCCGTGGGAATGGAGAAGTTGGCGGCGGGCGGGGGGAGAGTGGAGGAGCGAGCCGTCACCCCTCCTCCTCCCTACCCTCCCCTCCCCCCGCCCCTCCAACCACCAGCACCACCCCTGGATGCGCACGGACCGTAGGTGACGGACTTCTCAGATTCGATATGAAGGAGTTGGCCTGATTGAGTGACTCCCACCCGCCCCCGGGCTGTTTTTTTCCCGAGCACCCATGCCTCCCACCCTCCCCCACCCACTCCACCTCTCCTCCAACCCCCTTCCTCACTTCCCCTCCCTCCCCTTCTCCCCGCCTCTCCCGTTACCGGCGGAAACGAGGAATGCCTTCCACCTACCTCATTGTGAATGCGGAAAGACGTACAATTACGCTCGCGGTAATTTCGTCCCTAAAGACGTTCCGATGGCTGAGGTCATTTCTTAGCGGAAGCTCTCCGGGAGGATTATTTACCCCAGCGTCGCCCTTACGCCAAAGAATCAGGATTCGAACCCACGGACCCTCCGATTGCCAAGCAGGCCGGGTTGCTAAGTGTGAGAATAGGTGTACGTGCGGGAAGTGCGGTGTGAAGGTCGCTCGCCCAATTAGGGGATGGGATTCGCTCCGCGTCGAGAGCATGCGTTCAGCCCTGCGCCTGCTGCGTGTGGCCATGCGGCCTCCGATCTGCACCGCTCCCCTGGGTCCTTCTGCGAACAGGTGCAGCGGCAATCGTCGTTTAGTCTAATTGACAGATATCTCTTTTCTTACAAGCCAGCTAATGTGAGAGCGTTTTACGATATTTGTCTCGACTCGATTCAATTACGGGAAGAGTAAATGCCCTACACTTGGCAAGTGTTAAAACGTAGAGATTGCGTTTTGTCTTTTACTCCGTCAACCTCATTGACTTTAATTTGGGAGAAAAACTCTAGGACAGATAGATACAAATATTCGTTCTTTCCTCGGACAATGTGGAATCATAGCAGTAAGAGATCAAAGTCATAATACGTAGAAATAGTAAAGATTTGAATTACAAGAGAGGAAAAGATTAAGGGCTGAGTAGATGTATGGTATATTCGTAGGTGCATTTGAATGTGTACGTTAGTCGCTTTATTTGAATGCGTGTAAGTCAAAATGTGTTTTGTATGAACATATGCGTCTGACTGGGTATGAGTTGGCATGCTTTTGCTTGTTTTGCATTTGGTTTTATCCGGTTTCACGGGTGGTATCTTAACACGCCCTTGTGGCGGTTGGAGTGGTATTATGACGATGTAGAAATATGAAAATTCATTTTAAAATTCAACCGAGTTTGTATGAAAATTAATGTCAACGATTGCGTCGAAATAATGGAAAGCATGGTCGATATAATATGCCATATTTTATATTTCCTTTCACTGCAAATATTTACCAAAAGCATTACATTGCAGCTGATCTATCGCAGTAGACACTAAACGGAAATTTGAAAGAAACACAAATTTCCGGAAATCTATGGCAATATTTTACTGGTGAATCGAATAATTAAATTCAGATGATGACGGGCGTGCCGTTGAAACTTCAAAACTATGTCTTCCTTCTTTGTGATTCTGTGTTGAAATATTTTAATCAAATTTTTTATATATTTGTGTCGTCCCCGAAGAGCGTTCTGTTTCGTAGATATATATATATATATATATATATATATATAAAACCATAAACACAGTAATCAACCCGAAGGTCGGTTTAGTAGGTGATGGTAGAGCTCACCCATGTACCAAGCCCTATACGGCGTGTGAATATTCACACATCAGGGTAGGGGGGCCAGTTCCTTTCCCTGTGCCGATTATGGTTTCCCAGGAAGATCTGGTACCCGAAAAATCAACTAGCTTGGGTGGAGCTGCAGGTGCCCAAAGTGCCTTGCCCGGGAATCGAACCCGGGACCCTCCGGTCAGTAGTCCAATGCTCTACCCGCTAGACCACCGCGACCCGCATATATATATATATATATATATATATATATATATATATATATATATATATATATATCCTCCCGATGTTGAAGGCTGTAATAGAGGGGAGAATGTTAGGCAAACGAGGAAAGGGCAGGAATCGGATAGGGAAGTCGGACGGGATGAAGGGAGGAAGAAAGTACACTGAGATGAAAAGGGACTTGTTGTAGGGTAGGATGTTGAGTTGGGTTTTGTTAGGAGAAACAAAACATTTATTTGGTACTTGTGTCCATCCAAAACCTACCTTAATCGGTAGATTACCTAATAATAATTATATATTTACACACATACATGAACGTGTATGCATGTATATATATATATATATATATATATCTGTATAAAATACAGTAATCAATCGGAAAGTCGGTTTGTTAGGTGATGGTAGAGTTCACCCGAACCCGAAAAATCACATAGCTTGGGTAGAGCTGCAGGTGCCCAGAGTGGCTTGCCCGGGAATCGAACCCGGGCTCCCGGGTAGTAGTAGTAATTGAAAATTTCGAAGCTCATTTTGATTAAGCGTTCTTTTAGTTCGTCCATAATTAGTTCCACCAAAGGAGTCGAAAGAGGTGATCCAAATGCCAAAATTTATTTAGAAACCGTGGTTCAACTACTGATTTTTTAAGCACTTTTGCGGGAACACGGTGAAGAGAATAGTGACATCAAAATATACCATGTTGTCTTTTGAGGTAGAGGATTATTACTGGAGTTATTGTCGCAGAAATTTTCCGGTTTTTTCATGTCCATATTTGAGATGGACATCAGTGAATTGTAGGACTTCAATTTCTCCCGGCGGATGATTGCAGTGAATTCTTCTCGGGATTTCATCCGGGTAATCTCCTCCATCTCCATCGCTGCCGACATTTCGATGAAATCCTTTTCCATCGTCATCAGGACCGATGAATCAGTGAATTCCCTGAAGTAAGGTGTAGAATTGTGTTTCGTCGACTATACTGAAAAGTAGACTAGTACTACATACTATGAATGAAAGACGTCACATTACGATAGACGAGATAAAGACTGCATCGAAGGAGGATCTGAGCAAGATCACAAAAAATGATTTTTTGAAGTGCTTCGAGGATTGGAAAAAACGTTGGCACAAGTGTATAATATCTAATGGGGATTGATTTGGAGGGGACAAAACAGATATTCATGAATAAATAAATAATTTTTGAAAAACACAAAAATCGCGATACTTTTTGAACAGATCTCGTATATCTCGAGACACACCCTTGCGGTGGCCTGCGGGGTATTGCGTTGATGTATTCATGTATGTACGTTCATGTAAATTCTATAATATTCATATTATTATATATGTTTAGAAAAGGTGAAGGATTCCAGGCAAATAAATTTTAAATTCAGCACAGAGCACGGTATCGTTAATGGTGGGAAAGCTATGTTAATTACTTTACGCGAGCAGGAAATGCACGGAAGAAATCACAGGTCAGAAATCTTGGCCGAGCGCAAACTCGCAAGCATTTTGGGGCACCCTTGGTGCTAGGTCCTTGTGCCTTTGTGTTCACTCCCCTTAGGTGTTGGCATAGACCTCTCATTTAATTCCGTCGCGTGGATGGGGGAGAGGGGTTGTTGGGGAGGAAGGGAGGAGGGAAACAACTCTGTCCTCGTTTGAATCTAGATTAGAGTTCTAAAGCGGTGGGAACGGACGAGATTGCGGAGATATTCCCACGGATTCAACGATATTGTTCGTATCACACAGAAATTCCTCTTCCGCAAATCTCTCATAAAACTCCTGTTTGAGTTCTACTCTACTATCACATAATGAATGCTAGATCAGGCGAGTTAATTTCGTAATTACCCAAATCCGTGGCGATGTCTAATTTAAGGCGAGCTCCAGTGAATGGGGGCCTTTATTGACTGTAATTAGAGGTACGCTTCTCGAAAAAGAATTACTCACCTTGGTTTGCTACATTTGTCTCTTGAGATTCCCAGTTTCCTGCATGCAATTTGCTTCGTATCTACCAGTGGTCTCTGAACTTTTGACCCCAAAGTGCTTCCAAAATGTCACGGGTATGTTTTTGTAAGAAATAATAATTTTTATAAGCTTACAAAGGGTAAGTTACGAAGACGGAGAAAACATTTTGCAATGTACATACAAATCCTACAATTTTTCGAGTCAATTTAGCAGTTTTATTAAAAATTCTTCAAATTAGTAGTAATTAGTGAGTAGGCACTAATACATTGCCACTACTTGCAAAATGATAGCAACATTTTACAGCGCAATGTTGATTTTTAAATGAAATCACAATGCCTAAAATTTATGATTTTATTGTAATTTGTTACGTTGAAAGTAATATTATCTAATTAGAGGAAATGCTTGGGAATGAAACAAATCTTGAGTTTTGTCTGCTCATTTATGTATTTCAATCTCCTGGCGTGGTATCGCCCCTTTTTCACATACTATTGTCGTTGGCCTGCAGTGTGTTATGTAGGTGTAGACGTATTTCATTTCCCTGCGTATGAATATATTTAACATTCCTGTTTGTTATCATCATTGCATGACACGCGGCGCAATATTATGCGAAGTAGCGCTGTATGTACATGTACGTAGAGCTGCTGACCGCATGTTAATATGCTCAAATCTCGGTGCAACTCCTCGACGGTCCGGGCTAAGCCCAAGTGATTTTCTGGGTAAGGGAATGTTATGGAAACCGCAGCCGGCTGAGAAACCAGTTCCGACGTTTTGTGCAAATTTCACACGTCATAGGGTTTGCAATGGGATGAATTTTAACCTCATCTATGAAACCAAGATTCAAGTTGATTTTGTGGCTGATATTAAATTCCTTAATATTCCGTCTTCGTGGCTTCCCCACTTATCTTTTATAGATACAATTAGCTTTTCCTCTTGATCCTCTTCCGTTAACCGAGTTCGGTTATCTCAAAAGCGGCAAAATTTCCCAAGTAAATACTCGTATTTAAAACCCCATCATCTTGCTACTGTCTTAGTCCGAAGTAACTCATTTTTGTCTCTAAATCAGAAATTTCTAATTTTAATCAGGCATGTAAAACTTACTGAAGGGGAATTCTGGTTTCAAATACGTGACACTTGGGATGCATAGAGATTAGTATGGTGGCCTCACACCAACGTTTGTCATTTATAGGCATTTAAGGAAGTGGATATGTAATAAATATCTTAACCGTATTATTTATCTTGAAATTGGCCACGCCATCCAAATTTACCATCCTTGCGAAATCAACCTCTTTGGAAAGAGAGAGGAAATCGTCAATATGGAATATAAGCCTTGCTGGAGTTTTGGAGAAGTGTTTCCAAAAACCTTCGATTTCAATCTCAAACCCTGACACAAAGTCGTGTGCGCAAACAATCACACTAATTGAATGCTATCATTGGAACTCGACATTCGATGCACGGGTGAGGTGAGTGTGTGATCGACCGCAGCTCCACGTTTTTTTTGCGCATCAGTTCGACAAAGGTCAAACCATTTCACTATGGAAAGCCCCTTGTTTACAGGCTGAGCTTTCTTGGACTTTCAGTAAGTAAGTTACACACTCAAGGCGTCCTTTTTGTACTAATTACACCTAATAAGCTCCTCGTGAGAATCGCCTACGTATATTCAGAGCGCCTGAGACTAACGCATGAGAACCCACGCTAATGGACTCCCTGGTCCCCCAAGTGACGCTTGTCATGATTACGCAATGTGCAATATGGGTGAAACCATAGCATCGACTCGGTTGCGCACTCGCGTTGACTTCGGGCTCGTCGTCGACTTTGTCCATTTTCCTCCCGGGTTCTTTTTTTCGACCGTCCAAATTCTCAAGGGAAAAAATCGTTGCGAATCAGCCTGGCGTGCATGACGGGGAGGAGAAAGGACTCCGATCGAGATTATTGTACATTTCCTTCCGGACCAGATTGCTTGAGGAGCCCTCACCGTTCCGATCCACTCCCGTCTTGACGGTCAAATTTCATGTTCGAACGCCTTTTCAAGGTTCGATCACCCTAAATTATGTTCGAGATTCGCAGAGCTATTATGATCGATCCATCGAAGTTGACCAATGTGCCAAATCATATCATCGCATTCAATTTCAGCGATCATATGGGCAAATCATACCCCCTATTGTGATATATTTTGAGACTCAAATGAAATCACGGGGAAGATGTTGAACTGAAAAAGAACGTCAGCAATCCACACAACGGTTGGTTTGTTAGGCGTGGGTGGAGCTCACCTACGTAGTACCAAGGCCAACGGCGTGTGAAATTCATGCGCCAGGGTTGTAGGGGGCCAGTTCCTTTCCCTGTATCGCCTACGGGTTCCCGGGAAGACGTGGCATACGAAAAATAACTCGGTTTGGGTGAGGCGGAGGGGTGTAGAGTATCACCGGGAATCGAGCCTGGGTCCTTTCGTCAGCAGTTCAGCGCTCCGACAACTGTGCCACCGATATTGTTAAAAGAGAGAGGAGCACCCATATATTCTTAAAATTATTTTATATGTACTAAAAATATGTTGGACCTAGGAAAACTACTGGAGAATAGTTAGAGAGAGAAAATTTTGATTTCCGTATTAATTGCCAAGTAGTCAGCCACCAAGGTGTACTACACCATAACTACCATTATGTGCACGCATCCAACAATTCAGAAGACATCGCTTGCATTAAGATTTTAGACATTTCCTAAAATGTTCCAGATCCGACCGAAAACGATTTTTGTCCCACGTCCATACGGAATCCAATCTAATCCATCTTTCTCACGAGACACTTCTTAAACTCCTAAGTCAGTGACGTAACGTCTGTGCCCTAACACTCACCCCAAGCTGCTGCTTCCTCTTCACCGGTCTGTGGGGGAACGGTGGTACGTTGTGATGTTATCCGCGGGAACTTTTTTCCGGAAATATTAAGTGACGCCCCGTGAATGAATGTTTCTCCTTCCGATAGTGGGGAAATAATGTGGGCACCATCCGACTGTTTTAAACCAGAAGTTTGTAGCCGTTGCCGGCGATGGTCCAGAATGCATAATGTACCCGGGGCCGTGACTTACGACTCGTATGCGGCCATGGACTGTAGTATTCAATGGAAATGAGATTTTCCAGTATCATAATCTTATTTCTGAAGTAATGAACTGATTCTCATTTAGATGCGATTGTCATCCCATGCGAGGAACTAACCCGGCATGAAGGTAAATTTAATGCTGGTATCGCCTTCGCATGGAGTTACTATCAATGATCGTACCATATGAATGTGTACGGAAATTCCCTTGTGGTCCATGAGTTCAAATGTTATCTGGCACGTAGGTGTTATCCAACGGGTGACTCGCAATCCCGAATTTGATGTGTTTGACTAATTGCTGGAAAAGCTGAATTTTCGTTTGCGCATTACGAATTTAGAACATAATTATTTGTTGTAAAACCAAAGAGCGGCAATTGTAAATATTTTCCAAGTTTCAGTGAAGGATGAGCATGACGAATTATGATCGATTACGGTCTAGTTTACCGTATTCATATATATCTTATGCTTGGATAGTATCGTGCACCTATAATAATAGGTAAAAGCATTTGGAATTAGTTTGTGCTCATTGAGTTATCTCTGCCGTTTCACCTAATTATTCGTTAGAAAAATCGTAAAAGTCTGTGGATTTGAAAACGCGTATGGATACGGAGGTATGCAGCGTAATTCCTTGGAACTATTGAAATTTTCTAAAATTGAATTTTTTTAGTATTTTTTTTCTTATAAAGCCCATTTTATAGGAAAAAGGAGTCATTAGATTTGTGATTCCTTAAATACACTTCAATGTCCACGCCATTAGTAAAATAACTAGCAGTAATGAAAGACACAAATTCTTTTGAATGTATTTTCATTGGTCACCTAATTGGAGGAGAGGATAAATTCGAACTTTGGGTTTGCTGTATTTTCCATCCAGACCCCGAATGTAGTATTAAAGTAATCAGAGCTGGGACTACAGATTAAGGGACTCCTTTTTTCTGCAAGCAATTTCTTCTATTTGAGAGAATTTTTGAGAAAGAGGACATTAGGAGGTGATTAGTCAACTATTGTGTTTGCTCATTACATCCCTTAATTCTTCATCTACATTTACATATGTAGACCACAGTGCCAGTGCCATTATACTGCCATTCAAGCAGTGCTGATGATAGCACCATTGGAAACGTATTTGAATTTGGGAAAGATTTTTAAGGTTTAGGATTAGGAGTAGAGACTTTTTGTTGTACTTTTCACTTATAGTGCATGGCAAAAAGTTACGATAAATTTTGCCTTGTGAAATAATTCGCGTTACTTTGCTTTCTGAAAATGCTAATATTCTAATACCCTGGTAGAGCATCATGCAATGCAATTCGAACCCGTGATCGTGCGTGCCTTCTGTCTAAACATGAGCGTACCTTACTGAAGCCTCATTACCTCCTGTAATTCACGGTCGTATAGCATAACTATTTCGGCGTGCAGTCAGTCTTGTATTTTTCTTATACTCACTTCCTCATCGTCATACAGGCGGATTTTCTCTGGCCCGAACGGAGCGGTGGAGGGGTGTCTGCCTGGCAGGGTAAGGTGGAGGGGGCTCTTAGCAACAGACCGACACCAACTTCAGTCGCCTGCGGGCTGTCGTTGAGTGAGGACACCGTTATATACAAATCCGTTATCCTGAATATTAATTAGCTTTAGCAGGAGACCCAAATGCTATACAACGTCGGTGTGGCACTTGACAATTAGAATTAAAGTTAAAAAAAAGTACGTAGTGATGATTTTTTGGAATAGCAGGAATTCCCCAACGAACACTTTCTACCTCAGGAATACCGAAACAGAAAGTGTTGATTTGATTAAATACTTAGGCGTTACATTGAATCACGACCTCTTCTGGGCGAAACGTTTGATTGGCGAATTAGATTGCGTGCAGCGTAGAGGAGGTATATGTATGCATCCGCAGAGGATGTTGCTTCATTTAAATATCCTTTTGTCCTTATTTATGGTAACTGTTTATATTCGAGACCAGCACAACCTATCAAACATCATGTTGTATTTTCATTGTTCTTTAATGGTCATTCTCACTGTTTAGCATTTATTAGTTATCTCGCAGAGAATAGAATTTGCAAAATTGTTCAAGTCTGTGAGAGTTTGAAGTCCTGAACATTGTGTAAGTGGTAAGAGTCTCAAAAAAGGTTTACTAAAATACATTATTTTAACTACATTCTGAAGAAATTGTGAAAGCAATTTCAGCTCGTCTCTTATCTACTTCATTTGAATTATTTTACGCATATATTTCGGTTAAAAACATGGAACAAATTAATTTTTTATGCTGCGTGCCTGATGTTGAATCAATCCCAGCCACTCACCCTAGCGGTACCTAATGGGGTATCATGTAGTTGTAGATGTTCAGCCTGCTAAGAAGTAAAAACTTCGTAAATTTTTGAGCACCGTAAAAACTACTCGCCAAGTTAATTAGCTCTCCCAGTCGGTTTTGCTGGCCACGGTAATAATAATACTTGTGCTTTGGTTCTACTTACAGAAAGATTGGTTCTCGAAAAAAAGGAGAGATTTCACTCCATTTCCATTAGGCGCGTCTCCGCGAGGCAGTAACGTTAAGCCGTCCGCGTGGCGGACACGCCTATTTCAACGCGAAAGTCTTTGTGTCAGGTTTTCCTCGCCACACGGGATGACATCACTGCTTTGCAATGGTGACTCGAGTGTAAGTGGTTCATCAGGAGTGTTTTCACGCTCCCGTAATACTCGGTCCAATCCGGTAGAACTAAAACCTTTCCGTAGATTGGAATCTCTCTTTCACTCGCTCCCCCGACTATCTCTCTCCTCTCTCTTTCAACCCGAGTCTATCCATTTCCACTGATTTCCGTGCAATTGTTCAGCGAGGCACGAAACGAGCGCTCCCCTCCACGCGATACCCGACGAGTGGGTGGACCACCACCGCGGTGGGCAGCGGAGAGGCAGGAGTGTTCACGCGCGCCCAAAAGGGGGATGGATGCTGCCGCCTCCCTCGGATCGGCTCGAGAATACGAGCGAATCCTTCTTGCGTGAGCATCTTGACCCTGAATTGTTCCAAGTTGGGGAAAAAAAGCCCCCGAGGTCCCACAGGTGGTGAGGCAGCGTAGCGGGAGAGCCTTCGGCCGCTGACCGGGGACCCTCCGGGTTCAAGTCCGTTCGATACCGCCAGACACCACAGGGCTACACCCGAGCTTCCTGATTTTTCTCTCTCCGATACCTTCCAAGGAAACGGAAGGCGCCATGAAGAGGTGTCTTTATCGCCCCCCCCCCCATCCCCAACCACGACAAGAATATGTGGATTTCACACGCCGTGGGGTTTGGTGAGCTCTCTACCCTCACCTATCACACCAACTTTCTGGTTAATGGCTGTGCTTTCGGTCACACGGCCGTCCGGGCTCCCTTCAGTTCCTTCAGGAAATTAATAGTTTCCTCGCGGTTTATGCGTATTCGTCTTCCGTTCTGACATTTTTAAAGGTTACATAAGTGGGAGGTGTTTGAAGTATGCAAGCATTTCTCAAAATTGTCGCCCTAATATTTATTTCATACAGCTCTTCACCCCGTTGTCATCTCATCTAACAGTCATATTTGTCATGTTCAGCCTCCTTTATTCCTTAATTGGCCTTCCTCATTAATCCATGGATTAAAATTTTCTTGCTCTATCCCCATCATGTTTTAATATCTTAATACTTAATAATATGAATGGAAAGGATAAACTGAGACTCTTCCGGCGTACTATTTAGACTGACTATTTTAAATAATATTTCCTTGCGCCGTGAAGGGGATTTACGCCATTGTAAAAGGAAAAAAAGGAGGGGAATATTGAGATTGTTGTGGTTATTTACGGGAAAAGTTAATCCCTCGCCAGTGATCAGACTAAATACTTCCCCATAAACCTTTTCGGGCCTATCAGTGTGACTGTGTGCGTAGTTGTAAGTTCTCGAATACGGTCTCTGGCAATAGGATTATTAATTTGTTTAGTCTTGATATCCTGCCGAAATTCCCTGACTCTCATGGAGGCTAATATTTTTACAATAATTGACGGTCATGCCACTTTTTCATATTATTTATTTGAATAAATATTGGGGAAGAGTACTCATTCTGTCATTTATTTGCATGTGCGTACGTCACTTCCACCCAGGCAACCCTTAAACTTTTTGGTTAATTGCTCTTTGTTGATGGTGGAAGAAAGCCATGGCTCCTCCAGTCCCACCCCTGCGCCAAGAGATTTTAACTAAGAAACGACGTCGTTGCTTCAATGTTCAAGGCTCAAATGATGATACCCTAGTTTCACCCGCGAGAGAAATGAAAGCACTTGACATTAGAACAACGTCAATGGCAGGCTGAAATTTGAGCAACGACTCTGCGATATAAATTGGATGCCGAAGAGTATAAATTTATGGACATCGCGATGTCTGACGCTGTCATAGCTGTACCGGAAGTGTGTAACCGGTCAGGGGTCGCCAGGGGCGATTTGGGTCTTCTCATTCCGATGGGAAAACGATTGGAGGCGAGATGCGCTTCTCATCTCCTCCCACCCTTAAAAACTGTCCTTTTCGTTTTCCTCAGAAATTTCCTCATTTGTGACCTTCAGCGATGGGGACCTTTCATTCGTTATTAAGTTTTTTCTTTCATCTTTAACAATCACCTTCGTTTCAGCCATTGTTACTTTATTAATGCCGTGGATGAAAATTTAAATAAATGTGTTAGCAACTACGAGTTGGCGATCAATGATTCGCATTGCGAAAGATTTGATAGACCTTCTTTTCATAAGTGGCTCATATCTCATGCAGAGAAGCAGTTTCTCAAATGAGATTTGTGGTTCTTCGTTCATGTTCAGATAATGTCCAGCTTGGATTTATCCATAGTTCGGTCATAGTCGTGAATTTTCGCACCCTTTTTTATTCCTTCAAGTTAGAATTTGCAAGTAATGTAAATTAGTACGAAGTACTTGCTAGTAATGTAGCAGTACGAAGTACTTAATCCAGCACTTCACATCACATCACTTCACATCAATCTCTCACGGACTGTCCTTATGCGTCTTTGGATGTCATTTTCTGTTTGAAGGCGGACTCCTTCAGACTGCCCAGGGCATCGACTATGCAAACGTTTTATGCATTATGATTGCAAAGTATGGGTGATAAAGCCATCCAGCTTGATCGCAAAAATAACCCATTAAAAAAATGCACATGTTCGAGGCGAGTTGAGACACCCCAACGAAAATCGACTCCAAAATTTTTCCCAAGGTCAGAATTTACTTTGGCGATGAATTTAAATTTTCTTTGCTGTTAAATTGTATATAAATCAGTCTTCGTTATAGGAATAGGCAACTTATGTTGTACGATGAAGGCAAGTCTATCCGCATATACACTGCAGATGTGAGGTATGCCTCTGAGCAACTGAAATCTGCGTTGACTTTGCAGAGCGTAATTGCATTTGGTATTCGATCTTTAAAAGATGTTCTACAAGTAAATTGTACGGTTTATTCAGAAATTGATGCATCTGGAGCTTCTGCTAGGGATTGCTTACAATACTGCTACCACTTGCTTTGACTTTTTTCCGCACTTTACTAAAACGTTTAAGCACTTTGATGACGTTAATACGTGGTTGGTCTGAAAGATATTCGACCTTTGGGCGCAAAATATATGACGGGATTGTGATGATTGGGACTCTTCACCGATATGCAGCCATTTTTGAACCGCTTGGAACCATTTCTTAGTTTATGTTACCCCCATAGTATCGTCCCTAAACGCTTGCTCAATGTTACGATTTATTCAGCTTTGAGAATCACCATGCCTTTTGCAAAATTTCATGCATGCATATCTTTTCGACCACCGATTCTCACTTCCGAAAAATCCCCCGAGCCTACATAGCCCCACCCCTCTCCTCGAGGGTAAGCAAATCCAACGGTCCTAAGTAGCCATCCGCTCCCCACCCAAAAACCCGGGCCAGACCCAATGCTATAACCAAGGCCCCATCACCTCAACTCAACTTCTTCCCTTAACAGAAAAAGCTACGACCACTGATTTTGAAGTCCCGGAAAATCCCTTAAACGTGATGATTCCGCAAGTCGGTGAAACTCGTACTGTGAAACAATGTCTGTGGAAAATGATTAACTCTTTTAATATGGACATCAAACATTTCGCTAAGCGAAGCATGAAAATGTAAATTATATTTGCTTCAATCGTTAAGTCATGTTTAGAGAATTCGAAAAACGACAAACACGTATAACAGCACTTCACTTGCCGGCCAGCAGGCAGCGACTGGCTCACTCGAAGGCGGAGAAAAAAACAAGTATGCGCTAAAAGCTGTCTCCTTCTACTGTGCTCAGTGGGCCTTCCTAGCATCTTTAACTTGTGCGGGAAAAATCAAATTCGGATACCTTTTTGACAGGCCTCGTATGCCGCTCATTTTTCCGCTCATATTTATGAACAGAATAAAAGTATGTTGCGAATGAAGTATTTCGGTGATTTTTTTAATGAACTAAGCGATTTTTTTCGGGAATGTGTAGTAACTAATTGCAGCCGTTAATTTAAAATTACTTGGCGAAGCATCATATTTAAGGACGGTTAAGAATCATAGGACCAGGACGATTGTTTGTAATTCTATATCGTAAACTGTGAAAACTTTTAAAATGAATAATGATTATTAATTTCTCCAGGGTGACAGTATTAATATCAGGTGCCATTTTTACATTTTCATCAAAGTTTTACTCTCATTTTATGTAGACATATAAAGTTTAGGCGCCCTATGAAACGTTTAATTTATACTATATTTTACATAGGCACTAAGCTTTTCTTTGACAATATTTCCGTTTCATATGTATGCTTTATTTATTTTGTGTTTTCAATATTTTAGTGTTTCCTTATGAAAACTCTGGCAAATGTAATTAAACGTCTTCCTCAATGCTACTCTTTAAAAAAATTTAATTTTACAGTTACTCTGCGTGGTCTCAACACATTCTATAGTTTCTCTTGAGAAACATGAATCTTGCGGAAATGGAGCCAACATCGGCTCTAAAAAGAAGCCTAACGTAAAAAGAAAACTGATTCGTTTAAAATGAGGGATCAAATCTTATAAAGCCTACTTAATCTCACTGGACACACCTGGTAATTGCATTAAGTTTAATCTGTTAGATTTGACAACAATTTTACAGAGTTTTCAATGTTCATAAAATATACTGTGACATCATGGTGACAACTCAATTCTGAAAAATCGGGAAAAAGTGGAATTCGGATTCTCTTTTTTCTCCGAAATTGAATAATATGGTTTCCAGGAATGAAAATAAATCATGGCACATTTCCTGGATCAATTATAAAAGGAACGTCGCTTACTTGCGACTTTGAACTAGTATTTTTCTTCTGACCGAGCTGTTATTGATTTTTATTTCCTGCTCTAATTAGCGGTCACAGCCGTTTGTTTTTGAACAGCTCATGCAACCATGTTGGTGTGTTGCACGAGCTTTACCATGTCTTTTCGAACCCGTCGGCCATCATCCTTTCCATTGAAAGTCTCCAGTTGGTGTGGTACCAATGAAACTTTAATTTTTATAGTGAATAGTTGAGGTTTTTCCCTGCAGTCACGAAAAGACTTTTTTTGTTAACGTAATACAGGAAGCACAACCTGTAACTACTGCACTACTAAAGCGTTTCCCCTCTCTTGTTTTCTTCTTGGCTTGTTCGTGAGTTGCGTATTCTCCCTTTACCTTGACTCAATGCATTTAGATTAGCCCAACTACCATATTACTGTCAGGGTAAAATATTTGATTACTTGCGGAAATGTATTTGCACGCACGTTCGGTGAAACTGACAGTAATCGCGGTAAAGCAATTTGGTTGCGAAAAGAGGAAACTCTTCGTATACTCTACTGCATATTGAAGCTAAGCATGTGCATATGTTCAATAATTAAACGCAATAGGAACAATTCAGCTTGAATCTTTATAGCAATTTGTGGTTGTTGTATTATACCGAATAATTTTGTTCATATACCACTTCATTCCTTCTGTAAGATTTCACTTTTCATGGCACTCTGTGCCTGATTTTATTTAGAATAGAACATTTTACCTGCATTCCCATGGTGAAAATATTTTAGTATTCCCCAATTTGTTTGTAATTCGAACTATGTTTTTCACTTATGAGGGTTGTTGGTCTGGGGCTAGGATTCTCACTTTGGGTATGAGAGGTTTCGGGTTCAATTCCCTGACGGGCCCAGTTTTTTAGGGTTTAGGTGGTAGAAGAGACTCCATAGTCTCAGTCTCGCCCCAAAATAAATACGTGTATATTCATTTTTTTTAATATTAAGTTGTAAGTATTTTGTATTTTTGAAGCACCTGCTTTATTCTTGGATTTAAACATACTATTTAAAACACTTTTTTTACGGGTGACGTATGATCCCATTGAATGCATTAGGCGGCTAACTGGAGTGTCCCGGGTGCGGTGGCTAACGTATAGGCTTCCCACCGAGAGGGCCCGGGTTCAAATCCTGGAGACAACAAATATTTTTCAGTGGAATCTCGATCCCTACTTGAGGTGCTTTGTGGTGAGTACGATGTCCGTCGGATGGGACGTTAAACTGCGGACCCCTTGGTGCCTTTCGACAAGAGGGGGCTTATAACGACACCGGGTTTCTCTACACCCTTCCTTTCCCATCCATCCCTAATGGTGTAAATGACTTTAGCTGTCGATCGCCTCTCACAGAAACTACTACTGGAGTGTCGCGCGTTCAAATCTGGTTGGTGACCCTGGAAAACTGTTTTTAATTCAAGAGGTAGGATTTTCTGTTCACTAGAACCTCGTGGGAAACGGGATGGTGGCACAGGGAAATGAAGTGCCCCCCTCACCCTAATCCTGAATGTGTGAATTTCACACGCCTCAGGCTCTAATTCGGCCTGATATCGACCCTTATCTATTAAAACCAGATTGATTGATTAGTGCGACAGTGTGTTACGGTTTCCGCAGTTTCCTCCACTTAAAAGTTTGCTAATGAATTTCAAATATATCAATTAGTGAATCAGTTTCCCCCCGTCGCTTCACGATGTCTTAGGAAGATACCAGGTTAGAGAAGGAAAAAGTTACGAAGTAATTTATTCAGAATAATTTGAATGAAGTGATTGGCTACATACAAATTGAAGTTTCCTAATTTTCATATTTTTAAGTTCCGGAATAATGATAATACTTTTTGTTCGGTTTCGAGAGGGCGGAAGTGTTTTCAAGAAATTGATCACGGCCATTCGAATTCAAATTGGTTGTCGGAAGCAAATCCCACAGTTGACCGTTCCTAAGTCCCCTTCTCAAAGGATTGAGATGGAGGTCTAAATTGGGTGGGGAGCACTAAAATTTTTGTTTTCGGAAAGTAGTAATTCTTATTTTATACGGAGGAAATAAAAAAAGTATCCTCCCCTTTCATGAGGGTGTTGTGGACAAGAATAGCCCTTCTTCTCTCCCGTCCCCCGGGGTGTCGCTGCCTGAACCCTATCATTTGGGTCAATTCGAAATAGGTTTACGGTAGCAGAAGTGCCGGACACGTAAAAGCCGTTGTCCTTGATTCCGTGAGTATTTGCATACCACAAGCTCTCGCATTCTTTTCCTCCTAGTAGTGTCTTTGCCGGAAGCGGCCTGAAAGTGTCTGTTTGCATTTCAGCCAAAATTTTTAAATCGGTTTCAAATGATTGCGAAACAGCGAAGTGAAAAATCATTTTTTGAAATACTGTGTAATATTATTTGCTGAAGTGGTTGAAGTTTTTATAGAGGGCCTTGAAAAATTATTTTTCGAACATGCCGCGTCAAACCTAACAGCTTTCAGCATGGCGATTATCATTTATAGGTTATGAAAAGACTTTCAACGCAGATTAACAATCTTTGCTGAAAATGTTTTCTAGGATCTGGTTTATTTATTTTTTAACATAAAAAATGACTACGTTTATACATTTCGGCTGTTTAATTAGATGTTTATTAGTGGCATAGGGATTATGCCCTTTCCAAAAGTGCTGAATTATGGTAAAATAATTGTCAGTAGTAAACATGAATATTTTTACGAGTCTGTGGAAGCTAGTAACATATAGCAGTAATAGGTCCAACTGGAAAGGAATGTTTCCATGGGGTATATACTTTTACCACCATTGAAAACTACGTTATTTTCCAAGACATATGTAGAAATATGATAAGAGGCAAGAAATTGGGTTAGATTTTAAACTGTGTTTAATGGCGAAACAAAACGAGTGAAGCAAGACTTTCAGCCACGTTGGTTACTTTTCCAGACCAATTTCTAATTTCTGTTTTATATTAAGAATCGAAAATACGAAAGTATGAAATGATTTCTTCAATTTCTATAGCATTATATCATTTATTATGGTACCCCAAACTGAAAACTGAATGAACGGTTGTTGGTGTAAGCACCTTAGATGCTTGAAACAGTAATGATTGTATTTTTTGGCTTTAAAATGGCACCTATACTTAGACATAGATGAATTAAAAACAAAAATTAATGTATTTTTTACTTGAAAATAGCATATATAATACTTGAAAATAGCATAATATTTTTACTTGAAAATAAATGTGCTTACACATAGATTGGTTACGTGCAAATTCCAAGGGTGCCTACTTCTCAACTTTCTTGTATTCTCCTCTCCACTTACCTTGAATAATCATGCACCATTAAATTTGTGTGGAGACTAACGTCCCCTTTGCGTGCCAGATTATAAGGGAACTCGCCATATATTTTATAGTTGAATATTGCCTTTTCACTTACTGAGTTACCCACAAACATCTTCATTATCAATGCTGATAACAGTTGTAATATATCATTAATTGTGCTAAACGTTTTGCAGTTAATGATTGTGAATTTCCTTTTATTAGAAAGGCGTTAGTATGGTGCATGTAATACTGAGCCAGACTCAAGTTACATTTTTGATTCAACGTTCTGTTGTCATGTGTCGCCGATGCGAAATTCGTGGGTAAATCCTGGGAATGAAAACGTCTAAAAGGGGTTCCATTCGCCCTCGGAAATGTCGGTAATCACACGGTGTGTCGCAGCCACCACTTAACACCTCTGGATATTTGAAAGTGAGGAACGGAGGGGAAACCTGTTCACTTAAAGAAGTCACAACAATACTGTAAATATTTTCGGTCCACTCATCAAACTCTCACGCACTCTTGTACGTGGTCCCATCGTGGTGGGTCGCCAACGGCCTCCTTGACTCTTTACTGGGCTGCACGCGGTTTGAAATGGAAACATGTCGCCACAAAATTAGAGGGAGGAAGAATTCGATAGGGTATACAACCAGTTAGAGGTTATAATCGTGGTGTTCCTGTTGGGAAATATTTGATAGTGATGTGGGATTGAAATACGCCAGTAGGCGAAGGAAGAGGTGGTGATGAGTTGGGGTATTATGGTTTAGTTACGAGGAATGACCGCGGGTAGAAAGGAATTGAGTTCTGCAGGAGACAGTGGTTAATCATCTCCAACCCTTGGTTTAGACGCCACAGAAGGCATAAGTATACATGATAATTGGCAGGTGACTAAGAATGGTAACAGCTAAACTATATTATGGCGAGGCTCAGATTTAGGAACAGCGTTCGCACAGTTTTCCACGAGCGGATGCAGACTCTGACCACAATATAGTTGTTATGAAATGTAGCGTCCGTTTCAAAAGGATAAAGCAGGGGCGGCGGGTTAGGAAATGGAATGGAAAAGAATTAACTGGACTGACGAGGAAGGAGTGCATGCTGAAGAGAAAATCATGAGAGAAGGAAAAGAGCTGAATATTGTCGAGGAAAAATGGAAATGGATAAAAAATGATATTGAAGGTCGGAAAAGAAACTATAAGTGTTATTGGTAAGAAGGACAAGAAAACCATGGCTTACGAATTAGATGATTAGAAAGATAGATGAGAGAAGGAAATGGGAGGAGGTAAATACAGATTGAGGTAGAAGGAAGTGCAAAGAGTTAAATCATAAATTGAGACGGGGAACAAATAAAGTCAAAGAATTGTGGTGGAAGACGCAGTGCGTGGAAATTGGTGCGCTATACAAGAAGGTTAAAACACTATCGGGAAAAAAGAAGGGAACATCTTTGGGAACAGCTAGAGATTAGTCCGGTAAGATATTTATTAGTCGACTCAGAAAAGATACAAGAGAGGAATATATAGAAGAACTGTATGATAAAGAACTTAGGCCAACAAGGTTAGATATATAAAGTTAATATGACGTGGATAAAGATAGTTTAAGTCCAGGCTAATTCGACGGGGAGATAGAAAGGGCATTAATGGAGATGAAATAAATTTAGGCCGTTGGGGTAGATAACGTTCCTGCGGAACTACTCAAAGGTTTAGGAAAATGTGGGAGGAAGAGTCTTTGTGGTCTAATTCGTAGTATCTATGAGGAAGGAATCTGGCCGGAAAATTATGTGAGATCAGTGTTAGTTCCTACTCCGAAAATGGTAAATACTACATCATGTGAGGATTACAGAACAATAAGTTTGATATCCCACGCAACTAAAGTTATTCTCAGGTTTCTTAACGAAAGGATAGAGAGTAAGGCAAATGATTACGTAGGGGATGATCAGTTAGGGTTGAGGAAGGGAAGAGGATCCCATTTTAGGATACATAAAATTAACATATGATTCATGTTCATCCCACGGAGTGTGTTTAATACTACAATTAAAAACGTATTTAATGGAATATATTCGATCATCGTTAATATCACAGCGTAAAATGTACACAAGGGCAAGAAATGAATAAGGAGCGAAGGAAGGCTTGAATTTTGCTACGCGACTACACTAACGAACAATAAGGCGACTTCTTTTAACGTATGGGCTGAAGCTTTAAATTGAATGTGCAAAGAGAGGAAGCTACTGTGGTGATCCGAAAAAGCAGATAAAGTGGATGGAGGAAATATTGAAAGGTATTTTAAAGGCCATAATAGAGGGGAGAACGTAGGGTAAGCGAGGTAGACGAAGGAAGAAATTAGGGTTTCTAGTCAACCGACAGGCAGGTAAAGTTACGAAGAAATGAGATAAATAATTAAGGGCAAATAAAATGATTTTCTGGTGATACATTCATCTTCATTGGCCGCCCAATACCCGCCTCATCAGGTAGAATACTTTGAAAAAATCAATGGCAAATTTAATAATGCATCGTGGCCTCGAAATTTGTTACCATAAATCCCTTCCATTTATACCTCACCGTCTCCAGCGAGTTTTCTTTCTCACGACGGAAATCAACTTCGAATTGATTCCTGCGCTAATGGGAACTTTGGTTGGCATAAATACCTACCGGAGATCATAGCAATATACCGTATGCTTTGGTATCTAATCAAATTCCTAGCCTGCTCCCATGGCCCCTAACTTTAAGATTGCTTCGAGCGCTGCGAAAAGTGGGTGAAAGTGTGCATATCTTACATACTTCCACTCGAAGCACACTTTACTTGGGTCTCAAAGTTTTGGACACCCTCAAATATTTCTCTCTCAGGTTCAATTGACATTATACGTGGGAATATATTCAATGCATTTTACCAATAATAATTATTTGCACGTACAACAAGTGAACATATGTTTCAATAATGAAGTGTTATTATTCATGTAGCAATCCAATGAGTAAAGAGTACATGTTGCTGTTTTCATAAAAATCTATTCCTCTTGGCAAATAGAAATTCAAAGGAAAGTTCAGGGAAAATATTTCAATATATTTCATATTGATGGGTTACCTATTGTTGCGGCACAGGAGTGTATCGATAATAGAGTAGTAATATATTTACTTATTATATTGACAATATTCTGACATATTGATCTACCCAATTTAAAACTTCCACTGAGGCCAGTGGCGCACAATACGATTCCAAAACGACTGAGATGACGTCACCCACGGCTGCAACAGTCCAGTTCTTAGCTCCCAATGTGCGGGATGAGGATTTAAATATTGAGGCCGCGTCCGAAGTAACAGCAATCCATCTTCGAGTCGAAGTGAAGTCTTCGACCTGAAGACGCCCCCAGGGCCGGTGGGGGACCGTTGTCACGAGTGTCGACTTACGCCCAGAAACCCGGAAGAGGGGCTCCTCAATTCGACACGATAATTGCCGAATGGCATTTATCGATACGAATATATATCGACTCGTTCCTGCATTGATACATACTATATAGCCCATCTCTATCGGAGGGCCGGGCGACATGGCGACTGACGGGTGGCTCCCATGAGCGGCGGACCGACCGGACCGCCGTCGCCGGGGTCCGTGGCGTCGTCTAGCGGGACTTCACTCCCGTTCGAACGCGGGGGGAAAGTGCGCACGGACCATCGCTTCGTCGATTTTCTATTTCCAGGCACATTTATTTTTCCGCACCGAGTGCGGGTGGCCGACGCCTACACTTATTTAGGCCGTGAGAATGGCTCGCGAAGCGTCCCGGGAAAGATTTCGATTCGAATGCGGGCGACTTATCCGTTAGCGTTGACCCGCCATCGAATCCTCGCTCTCCGTGCCAATGAGTGGCCGAATAATTTCAGAGATTTAAGCGATCTAGATATTTTAGAGACGACTCTCAACACTTAGTGATTTAGATAGGGGTAGAGTGATTAAAATGAGAGCATTCTCCTTAGGGGGTCAATTGTGCTGACGACTACTTCATCACTAAACGAGTGTTGCCAATCCATCCGGACAACGAAACCTTTAAAAATTAATTACTCATTCATCATTATAATTTTACAATTGACCCCAATCTCTTGTACCCTTATTGCATCGAGGGAGGTCTCGCAATCCAGATCCACGGGCGGAGGATGACCGATGCGGCACGATATCACGTCCGCCTTGGTATCTCGGACGACGTATCCCCGCCTCGTCAGCGAAATGATGCCCTCCCGCCAGATAACGCAGCAGTGATGTCGAAAGCAGGCGGACGGCTGCGGTGGGTGTGGGTGTGTGAGCGAAGGTGACCAACGGAAAGAAGTGAGCATCGAAACCCACTGGGAATATGTGCCGATATATATTCACATCAAAAACTCTCGGTCGATATTCCTTTGACAATTATCGCACTTGCCTAGTTACAATAATATAAATAATTTGATTTCGATACTTGATTTGATATGCTAGTCTTTCGGATTTTTTCAATGAATGTACTTAAGCTTGCATATTCAGATAATGTTTAAATTCTAAAGATCCGGTAGGAAATGAAAGGAAATAAAAAAAAACAATATAGGAGCAAAACCCTTGACATCTTATCTAATACAATTTTATTTAGGCGACACGACGCATTTCACCATACTCTGTCACCATATTAGGGAAAAGTAAGTAGGCTAGAGTCGAAACATACGTCTAGGCGGGAACAATCAATAGTATCAAAGTGTGTTTCATCCGACAGACTGATTGACATAACATGGACATACAAGACAAAAAGTAGGCCGATTGGAAAAAATACGCAAAAGTGGTTTGTCCTCGAATCATGGAGTAATGTGATAATTTAGACACTGTTTAGGGATTAACTGACTCACCAGCGTACCATGCTCATTGAAATTTAATATTAAAAAATGTAAAATTTTAATTAAAAAATACTATTCTAAGTCCTAATCTCTTTTAATTCAATGAAAAAAATTCCCTCAATATGATATATCACGCACGCATACACTTTACGTATTTTACTAATACTGACTATGAATATTCATTGCAATTTAATGTTTTGATAGTGAAAAGTAATACAATATTTTAACAATCTAATGATGTATTGGAATTGAGCAGATCACAAGGGAAAATATATTTTCTTGACCGCGACTTGCCAGGCCGGTGAACTATATATAATAGATGATGTGGAAGTACTCACGAGAGCAATATAACATTTGGACAGCTCAATAGAATGCAGAATAAAATAGATAACACGTAAAAGAACACTCACCATTAGCCTTCTTCAGGTCAGACTTAGTCTGGCCGAAAGCTTAAACAATCTACAATGTGAGTGTTCTTTTACGTGTTATCTATTGTATTCTGTGTTCTATTGTGTCGTCCAAATGTTATATATATATATATATATATATATCTTGGAGGAAAGTCTCACGGATGTGAGTAATAATTTAAATGGACAAGAGAGAAGAGCAACGTACAAAAACACAAAGAACAGCATACAAATGAAACTTGCGCGTATTCCGAATTTTCGGTGGCCAAAACAACTTCTTTTGGATAAAAGAAGGAAGTGCTACCAATACTGAATACCTGTTTCTATTTATCGCCATCCGGATTCTCCGTCCCCGACTCGCCCCTGAGTAGAAATGTACAGGTTGCGGATTAGTCTCCCACCCCTATACTCCTATTTTCTGTAATATATTCATTAGTTTATCCCAAGTCACCCTTTTAAACGCCTCTTCGAAATCTGCAAAACATGTAATTACGTGTTGACTGTATTCCTGTTATGTCCATATATGTTCCTCTCGATTATGGATCTCATTACTGAAATGACGCTACGTGTTCCTCTCCCCTTCCTACGCCCAAACTGATCATCCCCTAGTTTATCATACGTCCTGCTCTCCATCCTTTTGTTTATGATCCTGAGAATAACTTTAGTTGCGCGGGATATCAGTCTTACATCTACATCTACATAATACCCCGCAAGCCGCCGCAAGGGCGTGTGGCGGGGGGTGTTAGGTCACCATCCAAAAAAAGGAAAAAAAGAAATACCGCATTCAAAACCAACACACACATGCAAACCCCAATCCACAGCAGTGCACACATTCATAGAAACATCCCATCATTCCACGCGCATGCAAACGCACATCCACCTACCTTCACTCCACAAGCATGCAAGTACATACGCTTAACTACTAAAAATAATTGTACCCCAGGATGCAGCAAGAAATTTATCAGGAACGTGCAAGCTAGTTTTTAGTAAGTAGCTGGGCGAAATACCACCACCACAAGAACGTTCTACATAAAACTCTCTCCTACCCAAGGTGAGGAATTTGGCCCAACGCTGCAGGTAGGAGGAGGGCTCTCCCGCGGAGAGGGACAAGGGATGGAAGGGGAAATATACGGTACCAAAAGGAGCAAACAATACTATAGACAGCACTACATTACTTAATGGCATTCCAATGCGGTCATGCGGGAAGGGTTTTGACACAACAGACAGGAGGTTAGTGAAAGACTTTAGAAGTATACTTATTGTTCTTTAATCCTCCCATGATGTATTCTTTCCTCATTTACGCCTATTATGAGACTTCCACCAAGAGACGCCGGAGACAGTGTCTGATAACATTGCATTACTTAGGGGATACGAGGTAGTAAACATGGTAACACAAAACCTTGATAGTACACAATGGTCATCCTTGAACACTTGGAATCAGAAAACATCTCATTGTCGGCCAACCTATAGTTTTGTGTGGACAAAATACCAAGAATTATTGAATTTATTAAGTCTTGGTAAATTTCCACAGATTTTAAACCGAACGCTGTGGTTGCACATAGGGAACATTCTGGCGGTTGCTTTTGTCGGTGAAAGTAAAGAGAACTCGCCTTAAACTAAACCCTATGGCGTGAGGTCATCAAGCATTCTGGTTGTAAGGGAGGGTCTCCAGTCAATGTGCTGGCTGCGGTTTCCCAGGAAGAATGAAACCACAGCTTGAGTTAGTGGTGCTACCCAAGAGCTACATCCAGATTTGAATCAGAGGTCAAACGGTTATATCCCCTATCCCGGTAATCACATCGCCAACCACATCACTCCGCACACTAACCACATCGCATCCGCAAAACGTAAAATGTAACATTTATTTCTACAGGATAAAAAATAAAGTTGCGCACGAGTTTAAGAGTGAGTAAAAAATAATTACCTGCGTTTAAGATATAAATAATGTATTGATACGTTATTATAATTTAGTTGAGGAGATCAAAATCGAGATGCAATGATTTCAAAAGTCTAGGAGAAAAAATTGAAATGAGTGGTTCCGTAAAGTTTTGATTTGTCTGTGAAATCAGTAACTATTTAATTTGGTTTATTAGTAGATTTTTTTATACTTTTCGGAAGAGTGGTATTTAAAACACTATGTAATAAATTAACAAGTCTGGGGGGATGACGGAGAGTAAAATCAACAACTTCAATTGTGTTGTTTATTTTTAATTTTCTCTGGTTTGAATTACTAAAATAAACTATGAATGAAAACAATGATAACGTTTTTTTGTCTTTTAGACAGTCATTCATAGAGTTTGGCACGTGACTACTGGGGGTCTTCATCGGAGTAAATCTTGCTTTATAGACTTATATCAATGTTTTATAAAAAACTACAGTATTACAATTTCCAAACTTGGGTATTGGAACATAAACATGGCTAAATAGGAGGTAAACTCGAACTGAGTGATTGGCTAAAGCGGTATAATTACCAATATTGGCTATAAGCAGTCTCGAACTTCTCAAAGAAATCTAGTTAATGCTGTATCTCAAAACATGGACTTTTATTAAGCATTTCCATAAAGTGAAGTGTGAAGCTCTTTCGTATGTGCTTACATCAAAATTAAACAACAATGTGAGCTTTGGTTTAATCATTCCATTCTTTGGAATGATTAAACCTTCCTTTGGAATGATGACCTTCACGCTGTTTCCTTTCGGACTAAGAAAAGTTAACAGGACTGATTTTATGTAGTTTCAAGGGGCTACCTTGCCTGCTTTACTTATTCTCTCCATAGTTTCATAGTCTTCCACTGTCACATTCGTACATTTTATCATCGATGCTCTGTATTCCAGAGCTGTCTAATTGCCTTCGTCTTAAGATTCATTGCGACCAAATTCGCAGACGACTTCCTTTGTCTACCTATCAAAACATTGACTCTTCTCTCATTCAGGTGTTGATTTGCTGAGTTGCATTTCATTTATCATCTGCGTTTCTCAACATGACCAAACCACCATAACGCACTCTCCCTGTCTTAAGCTCAACTACACGTTCAAAAGTTTCACCAAGTTCGCTTATGAGAATTCCTACGAAAACCTTGAGTGAGAATGATGTAATTATGGTGGCAATATATTTCTCCAAAGTAGGTTATAGCTTCTGAATCGAAATAGCCGATCGGAGCTCACGATCGTACAAAATGTGAAGCGGAAAAATGTATGTAACTGCCATAATGACGGCCGATACTAATTATCGATTCGTCTATCTCTATTAAAGGGTCTCCCCCCCTCTCCCGGCCAATGTTTCGGAGCAATTCGAAAATAATAGACTATACTCATCAGAGATAATTTGACCGGGTGAAAGATATATCATGATTCAGGAATTGGGAGTTTGGTGGTATGAAATCCCTTCTAGCATTTTGTTAATGCACGTTTTTGTTTAAGCATGCTGATGGGTTAAATGGAAGAAGGGACCATTTTGTCTCAATTTCGCCTAAATGAAGACCGCCATCTATCTATCTAGCATTCAAGGCGTATTGTTCAATTGGTCTTGTGTAATTTTTGTTATTCCTCTTGAAGTGTTCTCTAGTAAAGGTCACCCATTAGTTATCCAACAGGAAAGCTCTTCCTTAGAATCCATGAGGTCACTTTCGAGCATTAACTTCACGTTTGGCTTTCCTTTCGTGAATCCTGTGGTTTCTACCCGAAAACCCCTCTTCTGAGCGTTTAATTTCCTTTGTGCAGAGATAGCTTTAATGTTTGCGTTGAGCTGTCAAGTAGACGCGAGAGAATTACGACGCCAGAGGAACGTTAAGCTGTGAAACAATGCTCCACAAGCGGCAAAGCTCGCAAAGCGCCTAAGCATCGACAAACAGCAGCGAAAGCGTGATGTCATAGCACATATTTCCATGATATTCCTCTTCCATTCCTCTCATTTCCACCTAGAAACACCCTTCCCAGTTCCGGAATGATTTAACATTTCATTTTAAAGAATAGTTCCAACAATACTTTGAGAGAAATCTAATATGTTCCATGCGAAAAGTCATCAATTACCAAAGAAACATTTGGAGAAATTATATAAATGAAAACTCAATGATCCCCTTATGGGTGTATCGTATTCAAGCTCAGCTGACGTTAATATGGCGAATGACTCAAATCCCACCCTTCGCTCGATCGACGATACTTTCGGAAATATTTAGCGGAAGGATGTCCGGCGTTCCCCTCCACCTCTTCCTATTCCCCCGGTCCCATCGCCCTCGAGGCTTAAAATCCGTTGCCCGCGCGCTGCTATCACTTGTGGAATCCGTCGTCAACTTGTCTCCAGGTATGCCACAGGACGAATGACGATTTGCACCCAAGCGAAAGGATGGCGTATGGATAAGCACGCTTTGGCCTGGATCGGTAACTGTACTTCATTCCCATCAGTAAGTTTCTCTCCAAATTTAGAATCCTTGCGATTTCCGCTGCGGAACGAGTTATTTCAGCGTGCTTTCGACCCCAGAGTTTTGCTCTTCTCTCTGCGTCAGAGTCATGAAGTCGGAGCCTCAATGGGTTTCAGTTTGCTTCCAGTCGAAGATATTTTTTATGCCTCTATCACTATCTATGTATATCTCTCGTGGCACCACAGCACTGTCCAAGTAAAAGTTCTACTGAATAAACATCTCAATACGCTTTCGTGATATTCGTATCCGCATTTAAAAATTATAAAAAAATCTCTTTCCTGTTGTTAAAAACGTACCACGCGTAGGCGTATAAACGTATAGCGGACCTCTGTTAGGTTACGCGTTCTCATCGTAACCCAAAGATCGCTGCTTCGTAACTCACGTAAGATGATGTTTCTTTGATTTTTATCCATTCTTATCAACGTGAGACTGGAAATTTAGGCACATATCTAGTTATTTGGTTCATAAAGAAAAGGAATGTTTACCCAAGATTGAATTTTCAGCATCTCACGATCCACTGGTAATATTCGAAGAAGAAAAAAGACGGGTCATCATGCTATGAGTCGTTCGACCGCAATAATATGCATTCTCTTTGTTTGGAAGGGATCGTGATTAATATGGCATCATAACCGCAATGGCAAGAAAAAAATCTGTGTGAAGCATACACCTAAGGACCAGGAGGGATAGACATTACCTTGCGGACCTAGTAAAATATTTGGAAGTCACGATAGCATAAAAATTAACACGCTAGTAATGTATTCGAATTTGTGTTAAAGAAAATTGGCTTCTTTTAAAGAATATTTGGGACATACATAAATGAAAAATTCAGGAAGAGGATTTATTTCGTATGAAACCTCAAATATAATTCGCGTCGAGAACTCCAGATTCCTGACTTTGAAGTTGACAGAGAAGAAAGGTTTACGTTTTATAAAAACTCGTTTATGAATGACAAGAGAGCCGCAAAAATTATTGTAAATCTTGCATTGGGAGACAATGGAAGACTAGCGATTACATTCTCGGCCTTAAACCCTTCCTTCTGTCCTATGCGCAGGAACTTTCCATTATGCTTCGATCCCTTCATTTAGTCTCGGTCATTACTATATCAAACCTCATATCTATTGCTTTCCATCTTATATTTTGTATTTGTTAATTTCCTACTCCATTTTATAAAAATACTGCAGATACATTTTTTAATGAAGTGTTCACTTACTTTCATACTTGTGTTGTTAGCTTTTACTCGAGTTTTTTTGGCAGAATGCTTTCAATGCTGTTCTGGTCACTATATATTTTTTGCCTCTTAATCGCAGGTGACACTGCTTCGTAAGAACCTTTATACTACGTTCTCGCCGTCCTAGAAATTGAATTTTTCTTCTACTTACCCTTTTTTAATCCTAATACTTAATGTTTATAATTTATCTTTAATTTAATGGTGGTCAGGAAATTGTTTTTCACTCATCTATGAAAATTATTGCAATGAGTAATTCTCTCGTCCATATAATTTTTATGAAGCTAAGCATTTACTAGGTCCGCCAAACCATGCCATTTTTCTATCCTAGTATAAATAATTCTTTAAAAAAATCCAATTCTTTTGTAGTAAAGCTTATGATTCCATTTTTTTCTTCGTATTTTATTTTGTTCGGCATAGATGCAATGAGGTTCTTTTGAAGGTCCAATGCATTCATTAACCTAATTTATATGCACCAACTAGTTTTCGTAATCTATTCATCGTCTTTGAAACGTATATACAAAGGTCAGAATTCCGTGAATCCTTCCCTCCCAGTACATCGTTTTTGAATACATGTAGTATAACGTTCCTTCACGTGAATTCATCAGTAATGCATGCTTTTTTACTTTCCCATTTGATAATTGCTTATCTCATCTGCACAAAAGTTTTCATCTATTTGTCCTGACTTTTCTCGCGTTGCGGAACGCAAATAAATAATTGTTTTGAATACATTATTTCTCAAATGTCCTAAATTTGGGTCAAATTCATATTATTTCACATTCAAAATGGTGCCACGTTGTTTGGTAGGTTCATATACGCTGTCTCAGCATGTTACGTTGGAATGAACCAACGAAATGAGCGAAAGCAGATGTACTATAATATATTATAGTACATATAGTATTATATAATATAGTATGTATAAAATGAACAAATGAAATTCGTAGATACCGTTTCTGCGTAAATATTTTTTCAGTTTTTTACTTTAATGTTGTGCAGAGCGTAAATGGGATTTTTTCTTCTCAGCGGGGTTGCATAATATAATTCTGAGAAGGCCCACCACATGGTGTTCAACCATCAAGGGAAAAGAACATAATGAGCCAAGAAGGGATCTTCTTCAAGAAGTTCATCATTAATGTTACAAGCTGCATACGGAGTGGTGATAGTGTTACTGAATGTCAGGATCGACTTTTTAAATGCAGAACTCCAAACACGTGATAAAAACTCTGAGCCAATCCGTTGAGTGCATAAATCCATTGATTCGGAAGCAACAGGGCTGCCTAACGTGTGGGTGGGCCTAAAAATTCGCACCGGTCCGACCTCGACGGGAAGGAAAGATCGCTGACTGACCTTATTCACCGAGGCACCAAAACCACCCTCCGTTCCCACGGCTTCCTCCGGCCGCCCGCGCCACGCGCCCGCCCGATGACTAATGGGACGGTAATTCTCGGGGAGCTCCCCGTGAATAGATTCCGACAGCTCAGGAATACTCGGGAGTGCGGGTAATTGCACGCGGGAGGTGTATTTTGAGAAGCCGCCGAGAGATCAAGAAACACCCGCAGACGAAGCTTCAAAGGTAAAGGCAACGAGACAAGTGACGCGTGGAATCCCACGGCATAAACACGGGTGCCCACGACGACGCCGCGTGGTAACCTTGGCTCCTCGCAAACCCACGGGGGTCCCGCCCCCCTCTTCCTACCCCTCGGGACCGACTCCCTGCTTTGTCGCCCCCTTCTCAACTCCCCACCCCTCGATGGACGGGAGGTTGGGGAGGGGGATGTTGGATGTGTGAGGGGGACGGCGGGCGTAGTGAGTCATTTGAGGCGTCTTCGTTGCATTGTGTTGCACCTCCGCGACGCAGTCTTAGGCCTGGTTCCAAGTGCCATCCTTGGTCCTCAGTCGACTGATCATCAGACATGACTTATCTTTAACTAATAATTTACCGCGAACGGTTATCGTATCTGTTGATCTCGGCTTAGTTAACATTTTTCTCGCGGTCAACTTGGCAATTCGAATATGGATTTATGTTGATTTCCGTTCGCGGAACGCAATAATCAATCGGAAATAATGTAACAGAAATCAATACATGGTTTTGTGCTAAAAAACGCATGGCTTTTGTTAGTGAAAACGAATTGATTTATTTTTTTGGACCTTTTTCTAAAATTAAATCGTTGATTTACGAGCTGACTTTCATCTGCCCGATCCTTCCTTGTGTCTTGCAGCCTCGCGTCCCCGAGCCAAAATCCTTTGTTTGTCTTCTGTTGTCGACTGAGATTAGTTGGTGAACCGCGGTAAATATAATTTCAGGCATTTGAAAAATAATGGATTCCTACATCGTCTTACATTAGGGGAATAGGCAGAGTTGTTATTGCTGTAAAAGTATCCTTCACCAGTTGATTACGGTGGTTTTCTAGGCGTTCCTTTGGTCAGGTCAGGTTAGTCGTGTTGGGTAACCTTCCATCCTGTTAGCCCAAAGGTGGTGTGTTTGATCCCCGCCGCGACCGTAGAGTTCGCGTTAAACTCAAGGTTCTCACAATGTAACAATTTTAGAGTGTAAAAATCATTCGTCTTAATTGGGATTCGAACCTGGATCCCTCGATTTTCGACCGAGTCATTTAGCCAGTTAAGCCACCGAGGCGTCCTGTTACACACCGATTTTTTTTAGTTGCTGCATTGTTATGTACATTTAGCGGACTTATCCGCTAAATGTGCATTGCAATGCACATAATTGAGTCCGCCAGTCGCGGGATCTCCCGCAGTTTCTTGGAATTTGTCATGGTTTCGACGCTAACGCAAAGGCAAAAGTAGCTTGCCAGAACCCCAGGGACCTCTGAAAAGATGAAAAGTCAACAAGAACGTTGCATCCTTTTTTGATGGCATCTTGAAATAGTTAATAAATAACTAATATAATTACCTTGAAATAAATTTGCGAAAAATCGCCTAATTTCCCCTATGTTTTGTGTTTATGGCTTTTATTGAAGTCAAATCGATAGACGAAGGCGGAAATCAATATTAATGAGGCAGTTTTACTGCATTTATATTATTCGCCTTTCGAGGTTTTCAAATTGTTTCAAAGTTCACTGGACTAATTAGATGATCAGATGTTACATATCGGTATAAACTTAAACCGAAATGAAGTGCTATCGACCATTGTGTTGATTAGATAAATTTATTATTTTTACATTCCCCCCATGTAAGATGCATTTTATATTTCATTCAACCTGAATTTTCCAATTTCGCCCGGGAAAAATAATTAATTTTACATAATCTGAATTAAAGATGAATGCTTGTCCACCTAAATATTAAAATAAATATCAGACAAATGCTATTATACTGTGTTACGAGGAGAAAAATTGACAATTGCCTCCTTTTCAATGCAGTTGATTCAAAACCCTTGAGATAAATGCTGTTCCGATGTCTGATAATAAAAATGGTACCGCACATAACTTATATTAATTCTTAAATATATTTTTATTATGTTGGTGGAGTTTTTCTTTTTCTAAGGTGGGATAGAGGTTGATCTATTCAAGCATCTTAAGATATTTTTGTGCGAAAAATAAAGAATGAATAAATGGTATGCTTGGAGACCACCGGAAGACAAGCAGTAAGTTTTGCTCGTAGTAGAAATTTCAATCGATACCTAAAATTAATAATTCTCTAGAATTTCATATTTTCCCTGAAATAAAGTAATGGCCAATTAAGTATTTCGAGTTATAATCAAACATTTTCCCTCTAAATTTAAAAAATCACTAATCCCTTCCCTAAGTGGCTCGACATACATTCGTTTTGTGACGTCCTTAGAAACCATATTTAGCGGGAATTAACATCTTCGGCAGGTTAGTATATTTTTCATCACTCAATCTTCACTTTGATCTACCAATCTTCAACGGTAAAGACTTTTTATTGGAAGACAGGAGACTCCCCGAAGATGGTCATAAAGATCCAACTGGACAGGTTATCAAGGCTGATGCCCTAAAATGGACAGATGGATTCAGTTTTTTCTGCGTTCAGTTAGGCCGGAAAAGGTTTGGCGCACCCGTCCTAGTGAGGAAAATGCGGAAATTCGCGAGGGAATTCGCAGTGGACCAGGGGAACAAGCCAGATTCCCGCCGAATCATCTCCCTCAAGAGCGAGCGTGGAAAAAGGGCTCTCCCCACACGAAATGGTCATTTGCGACCCTCAGGGGGTCAGCGGGGTGCTTCCGACCCGGCGATCGCCGCATTCGAGCGATGGCGTGGGGCCGATAGGCACGCGTGGGTTGATGACCCCGAGCTCCCAGGCTCGGCCCAATATATAACGTTCAATTTATTTGCAATCACGATGCAATACTTTTGGAGGGCGTCCAAGTCCCAGCGCGGTCTTATCGCGGCCGGGGCGCATCGGGTCCGGGGCAGAATGGATGGCCGGGCGGTAATCAGCTGAGAGGAGGGGGGGAGAGGATGCCTTACCCCGTGTCTCAAGGTGCCTCCGCCGCCGCCACCCCTCGCCGTCTCCCCTCGCCGCCTCCCCTGTCTTTCTCACGATAGAATTTCCCTCCCACCACCGGCGGTTCGCCCTCCCGCCATAGAGAATGTGTGCCACCACCTCCGCCTTCCTCCTTCGGCTTGGGAAACTAACTCTCAGGGGACTCCCCCACACCTCCCTCCTCCTGCTTCTTCCACCCATCCAACCCACTCAGCCCCCTCCCTTCCGTGCCGTCTATAATTGTCCCCCGCTGTTCCCCCACCTCTCCGCCCACTCCAGCGACCGCCTCGTTGCGGCGGCCTCTGCCCGGTGTCCATTCAGTACCTCCGCGGATCCGAATGCCCACGAAATCCCAAGGAATTGGAATCGAGCCTTTGTGTGCAAGGTTTTTGTATGTTGCGTAAAAAAATCTTTCCGCTCCTGCTTTGGTTCCTATTAAATCAGAGCAATTGGTATTGGCTCATCGGTAGCGTGGTCGTCCATCCTTGTATCGATGTTGTATCAAATTATTCGAGACCCTTGTATTGATTATTTCATTGAAGCGAATGTTCAAACGGGGTAAGCTAAAATTGAAGTCTTCTTTATTATCTGCGGAAATTCAAAAGAACAGGAGAAGTTGTGACTCTTGTCGAAAACATCCGTAGTGGCACGTGTATGTTTATTTACAAAATTATTGATTAATTTAGTTGAAAATTAATAATTGATTTGTTTGAATGGCCCGAAAAACGAGTAGGATATAAACATGCTTCGTGATGAAATTCATTTTTATGAATTCCTGAGTCACAAAGCTGTTAGCTCCTCACAATAGATAAAGACCTAGTGTAGATAACCTAGTTTTCAAAATGATTTTTACTCTTCTTTCAAAATGTTTTCCATGCTCGGAATAGAAATGAATGGCTCATGAAATTGTTTCCACTTCCAATCTTCTGTTTTGTACACATGTTATTCAATTTATAATCAATTAGGTATTCCAAGTGTGTAATTACATATTCTCCGCAAATGAGTATGAAATGTTCACAACTTTCAGGTTTCACCCAATGCAGTATTGGGGATGTATTCCTTTGGCAAGGAAGGCATCATTTTTTCCTGTAAAGGCGGAAATTTTTCCAGATGTTATATAAACATCATTTTGAATATTTGAAACCTAGAAGAATATGTTACAGTTGATGAAACCGTGAAATATTGAGTAGAGCAGATGGCAGTACATGAAAATTGTTATAGATAATGTTGAAGTAGACCCTTTTCTATTAGTCAATTGAGGATCTTACCCTCCGTTCTTATATAGCACCAACCTCCATCCAGGGACACCTTGCCTTGGTTGGACTCGAGCAACACGATGCTTGACCGGCGCTTTGGACAGTAAGCAGTGCACTTACCGCGTTTTCCAGCTCGACCATCGATTGGCATTTTGCTTCGTTGATCACATCCTCATGCATTCTCCGTGGTCTCTGATATCATTGAAGGCCGTGAATTGGGATAATTTCCATGATATTCTCGTTAAAGTTATTGAAAAAGTTATAAAGTTGTCGTTTCAAGGAACATGTTAGAAATATAGCACACTCATGGGTGTGGAAAGCAGTGTTGCGTAGCCATGGCCAAGTGTTACATGTTAAAGCTTATGAACGTCAGAGCAAAACGTTAAACTCAAAAAGTGTTCATTTTTCCACAGAATTATACGCGACTCCGTAGAATTGTACGCGTAGGTTACACTAGTTTTTGCAATGAGGTTTGTAAAGCATTAGTATTTTGGTTCCCCTACGATTGACAAATCATAAGGGAACCAAACGGGGTGAGGTATTGATTGAAATGTGTATAATAAGCGATCCTCGAAATTGTATTGGTGCATGCCGTCGATGAAATGATTTCATGGTAACGTAATTAGTAACAGCCATAAATTAAGCCTAGAGCATGGTATTGAGCAACCAGGGTATTTAGCATTGAGCTTAAATACCCTGGAAACCGAGACCTTTACAGTTATATGTTATTAATGTTGGATATTATTCAAAAAGGCAACATTTTGTTATCTCTTTAGTATAGAAATATCCTGCGTTGGAATCACCAACTTCCGCCAAAATTGAGCTCGAACAGATGACTGAAACTCAAGTTTATTTATCCTTATCAGGGGAGGATCCAAATGATAATCAGGGGTAATATAAAAAAAGACCTTAAATCTTACGTATTTGCATATTTAATATTTTAATCCATGAGTAAAATCCAGAAGTAACACATCCTTTTCCGATGAATTAATATTTGAATTATCCCTCATGCATTTCACTTTGACAGTTCCATAGGAACATAAACATAATTTGCAATCATCAACGAAAAAAGCTGGCTCTTTTAAAACCGCAATTAAAGCACAGCTACTGTGTGAGCCTACTGTGAGTATATTATTTTCATATACATTAATAAAGGAAAGAAGGCTGAAGAAAAGTCAAGAGACGTTCGTTCATAAAATCAGATTCCTTGTCTGTTCGTAGGCGGATAGATGAGCTCAACTCTGTCATCTTCTGTGAATGGTGTTCGGAAGTTTAAAATCTTAATTTTTTTACATAGTTTTCTGACTGATACTTAAGTTCGTATTTATCTTTTCCTGCTGTTTTATTACAAATTTAATGAAATAAAAATAAATAGGTATGCATTCAAACCTCTGGAAGAATATATCCTGATTCTATGAGATTTGTACTCGTATTAACGTAAATTGGCTATTTTGCTATCAAAAGTTTTGTAATAAGTTTTATCAGTCATGGATTTACTCTAGCTAGCGTTTTTTGGACATAGGTTGGGGGCAGACAATTCATATCATCGCCGACCATTTGTTACTGTGGCCACTTCATTGCCTTTATTAGGTGTTCCCAACATTCCATTTATTCATTACCAAACTATATTTATACCACTGGATCCACTCCTGAGTTATTTCCCCTACCGGCAATTCCTCTGACCTTGACCTATAGTCTTCACTTAGCGCCTTCGTCTTCATCCTCCGAGTACACCACCAACCTCAGCGAATATTGATTCGATGGACCTTCTCCTATGTCGTACCTTATTGTTATTTCCCTGTAATGACAATCCTTTTTTTTAATCTATTCTTTTATTCTATACATGATACCCAATGAGAAATGTCTTCGCTGCATTTTTTGGCTTGTCATTGAAAGGAATAAATAAACCTATGCAGTGCTCAAATCTCTTGCATCGTGATTGCAAATCTCACAGAAAATAAGACGGGAAGTAGGCGGTGCAAATTTGCTAAGCATATACGTGGGAACAATTTTTAGAAGCGCTTATGGTCAAGGGGGAACTGTTTTGCTTGATTGTTTTCTTGTTGATGGAGAGTTTAAAATATAAGCATTAGTTTCAAGATTAGGCTTTCTTTTTGTCTTAGGTCAACCTCAAAGCAATCACTGTCCTTCCTTTCCTTATCATGCCAGTTTTTGTTTCGATACAGGATTAGAAATTCGAAGAAATCCATCCCAATAGAATATTTACTGTACGGTGACGGAAGTATTGAGGGGCGGGCTGTGCAACGTTTTCAGTTACCCTCCCACCCTAAAAATGAAAGAGAAGAAATTAGGGAAGGAAATTTTGAGCAGTGTGTAATTACAAGGTCACAAAACCATGAAAAATCGTGTGTTCACGAAGTCGAAGTTGGTAAATTATTGGCATGCGAAATTTCAAGCACTTAGTTTCAAGAACACTCCAGGAAAAAAATCTCACAATACGAATGCTTGACCAATGAATTAATATTGCTCATTTCACTAGTTCATTGCCCTCATCGCGCAAATGACGAGAGACCATGTTAATAAATGGACACGTCCTGATAGGCTGTACTTCTGATATTTTGTACGTATCAGCGAAATAATAGTAACTAAGAATGACAAGAAATAAGACCTAAACTCTAAACTCTTCGTAAACCCTTCCCTATGAACCGAATTTCAAATACTCAGTTGAGCACTTGAAGTTACTACGTTAATCGAAACATGTTATTAACAAACGGCAAAGTATATTTCAAGCCAATTGGAGAATACTAGTTATATTTCCCGTTCGGTTTTAATCCAGTGATTGGTGTATAGCGGTAGTGGTTCTCCATTTGTACCCGCCCTGGGACAACCTATTAAGCTCAACTTAGAAGTGGAAGCCTAGTTCCCCCGCCAGCTGTTCGATGAAGTCTAGGGTACTTCTGGCCAAATAACTTTTCACTCTCTCCTGACGTGGATGTGCACATTATACTTAGTACGACGTAGTAAGTATCCTAGCTGTGTAGGAATGATTAAGCAAAGATGCACGTAATAATGCTTTAAAAAGTAGGTTTCTTTATTGTTTTCAGGATAAGTGAAACTCTGAAGAATGCAAACATGTTTATTTAAATACCTCCAAAATAACCTACAAGAAACGAGTTTGTCAAAGAAGATTATCGGAATTATCTTGCAGTTCTAATATATTTACCAGAATGTTGGTGTGAGTATTTTTTCACTTTGACTGGATTTGGCTCGATTGATAACTTTCCTGTCAATTTCCTGTGGGTGGAGTAAAATAATGCATTTATGAATGAATAATTTAAGTATGCCAGAATGCAGTGTTTTTTATATTCCCTTTATTGTACACGTGCTCTTTCCCACGAGGTGGCTGCGGCATCTCACAAAGGGCCCAATGAGTTTTCCACCCGCTCCCGAGGTAATTTTGTAATATCATTTAGGGTTTTAAGGGCGATTGAGTAAATTTTAATGCAAGGGTATCGTATTTTTCGTCACCTTTTCGCGCTCGATTTGCTTTGAATTTAGTGTACCAGTACTTTTCTTTTACGATCGACGGGCAACGCTCTTTATGGGCAAAATTGTATCAATCATGGAATATAATCATTTCCGCGCAGACTATATCATAGTAGTGTGATAACATTGCTAACTAAATTATATATGTTCGTTTTTGATTGTTTTCATATACCGTGCCCTCTAAATCCAATGTGTTCCACTAGAATGCCGAAAGTTAATGACGCTCTTCACTCGTCCTCCCTATGGTCTCGCATTCTACTCACACTGCACGAAGATATCGGGACATATGAACATTGTTGTGGTAATTTTTTTATCTTTCGTATGTTTTGGCCCATAATAACTCCAGTCAAAACATTTTATATCGATATCGGGGCAAAGGCACATCATTATCGAGGGACATGATTTCAGGCCGCCATCCGACACGATAGTTCGATCTTGAAGGTGTGCAAAAATGCGATGCATCGCTACATCAAATACGCCCCAGATTTGAGACCGCTATCTCCATCATGAAGTTCCATCCACCGGGTCACGTTATTACTACTGATCTATACATCATTTATAAGGACTCGTGCTTTTAACAAAATAAGCAATGTTTTCAAATTTCATTTTACAATTTTATACTTTTCTTCCGCAGTGGTCTCCAACTCTTCTTTCTCTCCCTGGACGGAACACCGTGGTAGGAATGCAGTATACCCGATTCATCCGTCGGAGAAATCTGAAAGCACAAGTCCCGCTGCCTACGGCCTGGGTTTCGTTCCGGTGAAGGGAGGCACCTGTGGTTCCATCCTCAACCAGCGCCTCCGTGTAAGACACCCCCGCCATTGCCTGAGGTGAGTAAATTATTGTTTTGGTCCTTCAGGTTGTCTCTTTTCTTTTCTCACCCGGAATCGACTGCGATGTCGTTCATTTACAATTTGAATTTGTTCCACGCGTGTCCACTTGAGTAGTTTGACGTCACAGGAAGTATTAGTTTAAGATGAAGTTATAAAAATGGCGGTGTGACTTAGTTCAATGTCAAATTTACCAAAATATTCACGATAATTACACGAAAAAGGCCCAGGGCGCTTTTGGCGAGTGAAACTTTCGCCAGAGCCATTACTTTTCAACAAAGATCAATGTTAACGAAAGAAATTGACATTGGGCAAAACACGTAGGCAGTAACAAATATGAATGCGTATGTAGTCTTTGCCGCAAAATCATGGATCATGTCTCGAGGGTATATGTTTAAGTACTCTCTAGTACTTCCGACCAGAAGGAATCACCAAGGCCACACTCACCGGCGTGACGGTGGTTAGTGCCATTCTGCTCTCTACGTATTTTTTTCATTTTCCATCCCCGACGATTCTCCTTCGCAAATAAAAGTACTCTTTTCTCATCTATAATTTGATTTCCCCGTTACCAATGCTGCCCTCTGTCCTTCAGCAGTTGGCACGTATCCTGGTTTTGTTTTCATGAAGGGGCTTCTTGTACCTTTTTGGCAAAATTAGATGTCTTCTTCAATAGGAATTCCAGCCATAATGCCGTGTCAGCTGCAGAATCTAACGGGTAAATTTTCCTTCTTATTCACTCGTCGTTCTCTTTATTTTCACTGATTGCTTTCTCGATTTTAGTATTGAAATCACGCGCGAAATTGGATATCCTTGGCGTAATCCTTTCCTTGTTTCTGCTAATTTATTTCCGAGTCCAGATTTAAATATAGAAATTTCCTTCTTTGATAACTTTAAAAACGTGCACCCTTTTTGACAAACTCCGATCCGGAGTTAGTTAAAAATGGTCAAGATCAAATTACTGGAAACACATGAAAATCACGTGAAGGTTGAAGTTAAGGTAGGGAACAAGTAATGGCAAAGATGACACTTCCGTCGGTGTGATAATCACGAGTTATAAATATGATGATACTTTGGTGTACTCGTATACTATTGCGCGTATACAGGAACAATCTTTGAGGAGTAAAACTCTCCACTCCATTCTAACCATTTGAAATTGCTGTTTTTCTTTTCGATTACAGTTACTAGTCCTTTAAAAATTCCTATTTCCTCCCTTTCTATCGTGCATGTAGCATTTTCGTTCGAAAGCGCTTGAGACGTTCATCTTGTATGTTTTAGGAAAGTTTGATGTTTTATTTGCCGTGAACCAGCACTTCTCGTGGGTACCCACACGTTTAGTGATGGAATCACGAGTGTACTTGGCTTATGTACTGCGTAATACACAATCAGGGTAATACACCTGATAAATATTTTTCATAATTTGTAGAGGTCACTGCAACCCTCCTAGGACTCTACATTTCCGAAAGACTAGCTTAAAAGAACTCCAACGTAATGATTTGTGTTCCGGAAGTTAATAATTGTTTGTAGTGATATATATTATTGGTGTGTCGTGATATCTCAGCTCGCAGAGCATTTGACTACTGATCGGACTGTTGCGGCTTCGATTCCCTGGTCTCTGCCATCGGACAAATCCCTCTAAACTCCTTCCGAGAGCGTAGCGATTTTCTGGTAAGTAGAAATTCGTTATAAAACGAAAGATGGCTAAGGTTTAACAGCCGACCTCCTTTGGTCTCCCCCTACCTTCCTTGATTGTATGAATTTTGCGTGTCTTTGTCTTCGTTCTGAGTGAGCCCTGCCCTCGAAAACCGAAAACAACCTTAAGGTTGAATGCTATGGTGATCGTTCTGCTGATTTACATAATTACTGAAATAAAGCATTGATTAGAATAAAAAGTAGACTCCAGCGAAGAGACTACTTTGGTTTTATCATCCATCAAATACGGCTCTATACACTCAAATATATTCTATTTTGCACGTAAGTTCTCATTTTCAATTACAACATCGTGTGTACGTCCGTAATTAAACGCGGAATGAGTGCCAAATGAATACTCGAGGATGACATCCCAAGCATTTTTATTGTTTTTGATCGAATGAATGTGGCGCCTGCTTAAAAAATTTGCAACCGCTTTTCTGAAATAGGAAAAAATGTATGTTTTAGACTGAAGCGAAAACTGTAAAGTTACAGCGGTCGAAAAACGTGTGGGGGACTGGGAATATTTCGAAGAATCCTGCGTGTCCACCTCGCAAAGATCGAATGGTTTGGTACGCTGGAAAGAATTCCGTCTCGCATTCTGGTCAAGATTTCGATATGAGGCTTGAAGAGCGATATACAATTTAAAATATGTCACTCAAGTTAGCGTCATGCCTTTTGCGAACACGTTATGCGGCATGCACTTACGTCCTCGCTTAGTGGTGCCAGACCGCCTCAAGATACCTCCGAAAAAAAATATTATCCTTATCCCTGCTATGTATGGATTCAGGCGTCGTAAACGTTATACCCAAGCAAGCCCGAAGTTCGACTCTTGGCGATAAGGCCAGTGATCCGGTGTGAGCGTATCTCCCCTTCACCCTACTTTGCAGTCGCCTTCTTCTGTAGCGAAAAAGAGTAGATATGACGCTCCAAAGTTGAGATGAAATGATTGTTTTTTACGCGCATATATGATGTATTCCATGTTCTTTTATCTTTGATACCATTTCAGAAATTTCAACATATTTTTCCCTTTAGAAAAAAATTCGCCATGGTATTGAAATATGCCTTCGAAAGATTTTCCGAGGTTTCTATAAGAAAAAGAGAAACTAAAGACATTTGAATTGCTTGCTGGAATCCTTTGAAAAAAGCTATAACTGGTAAGGAAAAATTTAAATGCCATTGATAGCAGTAGAAAGTCGACCCATGGTACGTCATCAACGTGGCTGCCGGATGTCTGCCAAGAAAATGGCCCTCAATTCCCATGAAAAAATGCACTCTCAATCTTCTTATAATGGTAGCTTTCTCCTCTCCATTATTTGCTTCCAATGCAGACATTTGTTTTGTGCAACACACTCCAATTGTTCAATTCAGTGAAAATTAGTGTAGGTAACTACCCAATCAGTTCAATAACTAATTCATTAGCAATAAAGATATAAATAACCATTCCTGCAAGAGAATGTACAATATAAATATCAAGTTGTCGAAGCTTTGTTAGTGAAGTTTAAGCATTTGTGGACTCATTGAGTTCTCATTTCTTGACGTGTTCACGTTTAGGTCGAATCCAGTTTTTGGATGATTTAGGGTTCCGTTGTCACCACTCCTGAATCAAATAATACGATTATCTTATCGTTTCGAGAAGTACATTAGTGCAACAGCCCTTTTGGGTGAAACCTCCCTTCTCGGCCGCTTCGCTCCGCCCGCTCTTCCCCGGGCGAATATCCGGCTGGACATACGAGAAGAGAGTCGCGTGTGCGCCTGTATGCGTGCGAGAAGACTTGGCATACTATGCCCGATGATCGCTCCTGCGTGTCCCCACGTCACACCCTAAGGTTAGGCACAGACGAGGCTAACTGCGGGATCGGCACCATCTCACTAACTTTCAGACGAGGCCAACGGGACTCCTCGTGGCGCTATCCTTTTTGGAATGCATTTCGGTCTACGAAAGACAACTTTTCAATAGTTCGGCGGATTTCGAGAGCGAATCACTTCATCAATATCGGGGCGGATTCCTCCTCCGCAGAATCTCCATTTATTTCCATTAGCTTTCCTTTTGCCAGTATTATTTGCTAAAAGGAGTATTTTTATCGATCCTTTTTATTCTTAATCGATTCGTACATTTTACTGAGTATTCTTTCACGTAAACACAGAATTTAGTAATAGTTCTTATTGGAGGAGCCATGTCACTCTTGAGTTCATTAAGTCTGCGCGATATGGCTAATTATCTTGGGAGTGAATGCTGACTTAATGCAAGCTTAAGCTTCTAGATAAGTATAAATAGGATTCTGTTTGCAAGACCTAAAACATCATATTCATAATTCAATCAGGTGACTACCGCGATGAGATAATAATGGCTGGAATTGATTACAAAACAGGAGTATGAAGGCGTTTCCCCGTAGACAATGAAATACAGGATCGTCCGGAAAATAAGTGTACTGAGCTCAGGAAAAAAAATGTATTACACTTTTGCATATCATAAGCTAATATTCCTCAAAATAGGACCCTTGTGAGTCGATAAACTTGTTCCAGCGGCGTTCCCATTCCTGGAACGCTCCCGCGAAGGCGTCATCGGGAACCTCTCGAAGACACGTCGTCACGGCCTCTTTGACGGCGTCCAAAGTCCCGTATCGCGTTCCTTTCAAAATCCTCTTTATCTTCGGGAACAGAAACGTTCTCTAAAAATGTGGATCTTTTTTGCAGTGACCCGCAAGTTGTGTCGCGATTTCCAAACGATTGAGTCTTTGATCATCACTGAGCACTTTCGGTACCAACTTTGCACAAATTTTTCGCATCTGTAATTGGTCCCTAATAATCTCGTGCACTATTGTTTTTGGCACATTACACTGCTCCTCTATCATCCAAACACTAAGATGACGATCAGAGTTCAGTACATCGCGAACTTTTCGCACATTTTCGTCGGTGAGTGTCGTTGATGGGCGTCCAGGCCGTGGTTCGTCGTCGACCTCTTCTCTGCCCTCCACGAACATCTTGTGCCACCGAAAGATCATGTTTCTGGACATGACTGACTCCCCGTAAGCCTGGTTAATCATACCGACAGTTTCGGTTGACGATTTCCCAAGCTTTACCGCAAATTTGATGGAATAACGCTGCTCCAAAAACTTCGGCATCGCGTTCCGTGACGTGGGTCGAGCGTGGAGGTTCGCGTTAACAGAGCTCCTCACTACGCCACAGCTTAGAGCCGACTGCCTTTTTCAGCGTCGCTTGCCAACATACCCCCCTCCAATCGCAGCCCGTCAGAGCGGTGCTGGGCGCGCCTGGAGCGGCGGGAAAAAATCAGTACAATTATTTTCCGGACGAACCATATACTACAACAGAAAACTATGTTCCCCATATAGGAGCAATAATGGTTTCACTAAAAATAAAAAGAGACGTTTCACTAAAGTTTCATTTGTTGTTAAAAGTGACTGCAATCCTCAATACTGATAAAGTGAATGTTATGGCTAATGTTTTCTGCAAGAAGAATTTTTTTAGTAGATAATTTCACTCCAGCTGACTAATATTAATTAATGTATGTCTACATTGTGCTAATCATATACGAAATATGTTATCGCTGTATTTGTTCCAATTTGCTCCAATATGAGGCTCGTATCAGCTCTTATGTACACCTACCGTACATGCGGTTTTCAAAAAAGAAAATTAAATTACAAAGTTCCTCAGGTATTTTATTTTCCTCGGCCGAATTCGATTCGAGGTATGATCATCAGGGAAGGTATCCTAAAACACCTGTAGAAAGTTAGCCTGTCATTTTCTATTTTTGAAAACATCACGAAGGAGTTCCATCATATATCGTCTGGTACCATTAAATACAGTAAATACCAGTAGATACGTATATTCTTTTCTAAATCTTAAAAATAAAAGCTTGAAAGATATTTTTCTGTGCAGTTTGGCATCATAGAATAAAGGGTGCACTTAAAATTGTGTAGTATGACATAGGCTGAAAATTAATCTGTAGAAATATTCACAAAGAAATTATTTAACTTTATTTATTTTATATTCAAACTATTATTTTATATTATGAAATAATGTTTTTAATTGTGGAAAAATATATCTTTCTTTTTAGCATATATGATAGAATTCCATTAAATTTCGCCCGAATCTTTGGAACATTTCATAATAACTCATCGTCTAAAGTAACTTTTTAAGAGAAAGTCACAAAAAGTTTGAGATTTCGTTGACAGTCTGACACCATTGTTGTTAAGTAACGCTTAATATTACAATCATTCATTCACATGGATCATAAACTTGACGTAGTGTAACGAATTGTGCGTTCCGATGATCCCTAGAACTATGGTGGCTGCAGCAATGATAATTGCTCCTGGAAAGCCACCCATGCCAAATAGAACGAAGGTTTGAAGCCAGACGAAAGGCAGTCCACGCAGCGTCTCTTTCTCGGTGAGACGGCTGCAAAGGCGTTTGACCCAAATGGCCATTAAGTAATGATGTCACTTTTGAAACACGATTGTAAAAGTCAACGAGAAACCACCTCAATTATGAATCCCAAGACCTATATCATGGAGAGTATAGAGAATATCAGTCCTGAAAACTACGGGACTCGACCCAATCGGCCGTGCGTCGTGCCCGGCAGCGAGAGAAGCAAAACCTCCGCGGTCGTCATCTCACGAAACCCTTGCAAAGGAAAACCAATTGCAACAAGGCAGAAGACGCAGAAGAAGAAGACCAAATTAGTTAGAATAGGAACTTGGAAATTTAGGAAAAGTAGAGAATATAAAACGACAGATGGGAAGAGAAAATATAGATATTTTAGATCGATTCGAGATAAGATGGAAAGATGGCGGGGATCACTGGAGTGAAAGTTATGGATTAATATACGGCGGAGAGGACGAAAGGCAGCGAAAGATTGCGAAAAATTGAATAAAAAGGTAGGAGGAAGCGTAGTAAACATACAGCAAGCGACGGAGAGGATATTACTACTAGAGATAAAAGCAGAAACGACGAACTTGTTCATTGTTCAGGTATGCATGCCTACATGCAATCATAAGGATGAAGAAGTCGATAGTTTGTATGGTCAGTAAGAGGACATAATCGCGTGTGTTCCTACAGGAAAATATTTTAATAATGATGGGGAATTGGGTGGAGTGCGACAGTGGGTGAAGAAAGAGATGGGGATGAGGTGGGCCACAGTTTAGGTACGAGAAATGACCGCTGGGAGAAAGCAATTGAATTCTGCAGAAGGCAAGGGTTAATCATCACCAACCCTTGATTTAGACACCACAAAAGGTGTAGGTATACTTGGAAAATGCTAGATGACTCAGGAAGGTATCAGCTAGATTATGTTATGGCCTGGCAGAGTTTTAGGAACAGTGTTATCAATTCGCTCAGCTTTCCGGGAGAGGATGCGGAGTCGGACCACATTTTATTATCATATAAATCTGGTTGCAATTAGGAAATTGTCCTGGTTGCAACGGTCAAGTCTGGTCAACGGTCACTCTTGCAATGCACATACATACATAAACAAGAAGAACAGATATGAAACAAAATTTTCATATATATAATGACACTTAAAGATTACCAACCACACCTTTACCATCGCACATGGACTAGGTTCGCGCCATGCACACAACGCACCGTCCATCGCCGCACTCCCCCCATAATTACACACTCTTCAATTTCATATACCATTCAAAATCACACACCATTAACACATCATGCACTGGTAATACAGCTTCTCACACCGTCCACATCTCGTACAAACAATATTTTAATAAGTTTAATTGCATAATTTAAGAAATTTTTCCTTTGCCTTTTTCTTTTCCGTATTTTGGTTTCGGACCTAGGTGTGATATTTCTTTACTTTCATTCTTTACATGGTGTGATATTTCTTTACTTTCATTCTTTAATCTTTGTCCCTTTCTTACCTCGTTCTTGAGTTTTTTATGGTTTTGTTGTAGTACCCCGAATCCGTATTATATTTCAAATTTTTTTGGGACACATTTTTATTTGGCCCTCAAGAATTATTCCTTTGAATATTTCTCATATATGTTCCACAGTCCCTCCACTACTTGCCCATCTCGGAAATTTACCCCTTAAAAATTCCTGAAAGTTTCCTTATCTTGCCCGGGTATATTGCAACATTTTCTTTTTATTCTCCGCAGGACATATCATTACGAAGAAGATTACCAGATTGGGTTTATAAAGGTGAGACGTTTGCGCAATGCTACTATTGTAATGAGATCACTAATCGAGAGGAATATAGAAAAAATCAGGACATATTTGCCTGTTTCACATATTTCCAAAAGGCGTTAGATAGCGTGAATAAGGAAAATGTAATGAGTATAGTGCAAAATATAAGAATAGACTGGAGGGATAAAAAAATACTCATTTGTACGCATCTCAGATTGCTCAGATGCGAATGAAGAACATAAGAGTCCGGATGGGAAGAGTCAGGAAACAGCGTAAGGGGGGGTTGTCCATTATCGCCGGGGCTGTTCAACGTATGTGTAGAGAAAATGAGTAAAGAGGCGTGGCAAGAACTGGAGATAGGAATGAAATTCGCCGGGGAATTCGTAAAATCATTTAGATTTCTTAATAACCATGCTCTGGGCTGTCAGTCAGGCAAGGGGCAGCCAGAATTGCCGAGCGAATTGGAAATCTGTTCGATAGAAATGGGATTATAAGCAATATAAATATGCGATTTTCCAGAAAGAAAGAAGCTAAGCTAAACATTAACATAGGAGCGAAAAAACTAAAGCAGGAAGAACAATTTACATTTCACTTAATTTTTTTGCTCAAAAACGGTCATAGTAGTAGAACCTTAAGGAGAAGAATTGTACTAGGTCAAGAAGCTTACACGAGATGGAGGGAATTGATGACGTGGATGTTGAGTAAGAATATATAGAAAATACTTAAAAACATAGATATGTAGCGTAGTTACGAACGGCGCCGAAACATGGTCACTGAAGTAGGTGGGTACACAGATTGGAGGCTATTCAAATGTGACTGTAATGAAGGAATGAAAAGGTGAAATGGAATGAATGGAAGATAGATAGGGAAGTCCTAATTATGGTGGGCTTGGAGAGGGAAATATTGGGAGAGATCATTCGCATCCAGGAAAAATGGATGAAGGGCATATTAATCTCCAGTCACACGCTGACGACTGGGATAGAAGGGGAAATATTAGCCATGCGTGGAAACAACAGGAATAGATTAAGGATATTGGACGGAATGAAGGGTGAAAGGAAATACAGAGAGATTAATATCGACTAACTGCAGATTAGGATTTTGGGTTGTGATATGATAGGAGAAACAAGGTATTTATTTTGTGGTTGTATCCATCCCAAACCTACGTTAACCGGTAGATCACCTAATAAAAAAGGTATCAAGCGGTACAAGATTGTTCCCTTGCCTCTACCAACAAAACACAACCGGACATCCAGCACCACAACGAGACCCTCTTTATTTCAAGAAACTGCGGGAGATGCCGCAACAGTAACTATTAACGGAGTCATCCGCTATGTGTGTATTATAATGCAACAATTTCAGAGAGTAAAAATCATTCGCCTTGACCGGGATTCGAACCCGGATCCCTCGATATCCGGCCGAGTGCTTTAACCATTTAAGCTACCGAGACGTCTTTCTTTTTAAAGCCCCCAAAATTTCAGATTGTAAGAGGACGTCTCGGTAGCTTAAATGGTTAAAGCACTCGGCCGGATATCGAGGGATCCGGGTTCGAATCCCGGTCAAGGCGAATGATTTTTACTCTCTGAAATTGTTGCATTATAATACACACATAGCGGATGACTCCGTTAATAGTTACTGTTGCGGCATCTCCCGCAGTTTCTTGAAATAAAGAGGGTCTCGTTGTGGTGCTGGATGTCCGGTTGTGTTTTGTTGGTAGAGGCTGATTTTTACTCTCTGAAATTGTTGCATTATGAGACCCTCTTTAATTCCACATATTCTATCCTTCCATTCATCATTCCGTCAAACATGCCTATCCCATTCCTACCTTATCCTCATTTGCCTCACCTTCTCCTATCTATCACAACCCTTAACATCCCATTGTCAATCAAAACGCTCTGTATCCAACTATAATGCCTCTTTTAAATTTCTCCCAACAATCCTAGCGTATCCTAAGACTTTCTCATGCATATTCCTTTCATCCCACTTAATCTTTTACACCCTTTTATACAACCACACATCAAAATTATTCAATCTATGACTATCATCGTTCCTCAAATGTCAAGTTTCCCCGCCGTACTTTGCTACGCTTCAAATCACAATTTTGATTATCCTTTTCATAACATCCTCATTTTTTCACCCGGACATCAATTTCTTCATGCCTGTGAAAGGTACTATTCCTAAAGCTGTTCTTCGTCACATGTTCCCACCACATGTACCAATTTGGTTCAGGTAGTTTTAGTTTGAATGTTTTTTTTTCCATTTGCTAACCCTTAAGCGTCCTTCTCCCGTATTCTTTACACCAGGACATAGCACCCCTTGCCGCCCACCTTTTTCGTGGCTCGCGTTGTATTCATGTAGCTAAAGATAGTGATTTACCTAAACTTGAACCTAAGTCGCATTCAGTTATTAATTCTTTTAAAATTTTCAAAATAAAATGCATAAGTCTAGAAAAAACCGCATAAGAATGTTTTTCCATTCCTTTGCGAATTGTGTTGTATGAGATGGAAAATGTGGTATCATGTGTATCAAATTGACTAATTTTGTAATTTCATTTCCTGTAGACGAATTAAGTTTCATCAAGTACTTAATTTTTATTGAAAGGTGCCATTTGTTAAACAACTTCTTGGCGAATGATATATTGCCCTCCTGATTCTCGTCGCAGCGGAGACTGTGTCGGTGAACGGTGCGAGTGGTACTTTGATATTTTTTTTAATGGTCGTCAATGTGTGAGAAACATATTAAAGATTGCCAGTGGAAACCATAGAGTCCTTCAAAAATTCGACTGAGGAATTATATTATTATTAAGGTGAAAATATTGATATCCATGAAGTTGGACTTCGTGGTTTTAGTATTGGTTTCGAAACAAGCTTGGTGCACCAAAGCGAGGTATGAATTCTAGAATACAGAATTTAGTTAGGGTTATTTCCATGGTATTTTAGTCGGCGAAAGATGAAAATCTGCTCTCCCTTGTGTCTACGTATGAATTGTTCGTTCATTTGTGCCCTAGTGCGTCTGCTTGTGTTAAAACAGTTCCTGCAGTTGCTATAAGTTGCAGTGCCATCTGTTGCAAGTGAAGTAAGACTACACCGAGCGCCGGTTTTAATTGTGGTGTTGTATTTAAATGATGTAGAACTACACAACGGCATTGAAATCGATGATTGGAATGACCTTCAATGACTTAGATATATGGAGGCGGAGGTTGGCAGAGGAATTGAAGTACTTTATGCCACGTAAAATTATAAACGTGAAAAGTTAAACCCTGACTCACTCGGGTCTCCCCCGCGGCTTATCATAGATACGTGAAACACAGAATACAATCGGTACAAATCACGACAAAGACTGAAAGTGGGAATTTGGTAGAATTGATAATGTAAGGCAGTAAGTAGGAGTAGATTATAAGGTTAGGGGACATCAATTTCCTATGCACGTCTCAGATTGCTCAGATGCCATTAGTGAATGATGATTCCTTATGGTCGGTGTTAGGAAGAGGGGTGACGCAAGGTCGCCCTCTATCAACGATGGTTTTCCACGTAATTGTGCAGGAAATAATTCTAGAGGAAAGGAAAGAACTAGAGAGAGGGATAAAATGCGGTGGGGAATTCGTAAAATCTGTTAGATTACCTGTTGACCATGCTCTGGGCTGTCCGTCAGCCAAAGAGCAGTAAGCATTGCTGAGCGAATCGGAAATCTGTTCTATAGAAGTGGAATGATATTCAATATTATTATTATTATTAGGTAATCTACCGGTTAAGGAAGGTTTTTGGATGACACAACTATCAAAAAAACTATCAAATAAACATTTGTTAACTACGAACAAAACCCAATCCAGCAACCTAATCTACATCAGGTCCCTCTTCATCTCTGTGTACTTCTTTCCTCCCTTCATCCCGTCCAATATCTCTATCCTGTTCCTGCCCTTTCCTCGCTTGCCCAACATACTCCTCTCTATTACCCTCTTCAACATTCCACTACCGCTCAATACGCCTTTCATCCATTTTTCCTGCCTCCATACGATTTCTCTCAACAAACCCCTCTCCTCACCCACCATCTCCAGTACTTCCTCATTTGTTTTCCTCTCGGTCCATTTCACCTTCTCCATTCTTCTCCACACCCACATTTCAAAAGCCTCCAATCTACGTCTATCCTCCTGCTTCAGTGACCACGTTTCCGCACCGTACAGAGCTACGCTCCATATCAGAGTTTTTACGAGTCTTGTCGTAACATCCCTACTCAACGTCCCCGTCATCAACTCCCTCCTCCTTGAGAAAGCCTCCTTGCCTAGCGCAATTCTTCTCCTTACGTCCCTACCACTTTGCCCGTATTGGTCCAAAACACTTCCGAGATATGGAAACTGCTCTACCTGCTCTGTTTTTTCCCCGCCTATTTTAATGTTTAGCTTAGCCTTTTTCTTTCTGGAAAATCGCATAACCTTGTTTTATTAATATTGATTCTCATCCCATATTTATCGCATTGAACCTCCAATTCACTCAACAATGCTTGCAACCCCTTGGTTGACTGAGCAACTAATGCTTGGTCATCAGCAAACCTAACCGATTTTACGAATTCCCCTCCGACTTTCATTCCTACCTCCTGTTCATCCCATGCCTCTTTAATAATATCAATATAAATATGCGATTTTTCAGGAAGAAAAAGGGTCTGCTAAACATTATAATAGAAGGGAAAAAACTAGAATATGAGGAACAGTTTAAATTTTTGCAAGCATTTTCGTCTAAAATGATAATAGTAGTAGAACCGTAAGGAGATGAACTAAAATAGGCCAAGAAGCATAAACGATTGTGCAGGGAGTTGACGACGCGGAGGTTGGGTTAGGATATTAATAAGAGCAGGATGGTACACCTAGATTGGAGGATTTGCAATGAGCCTGTGGAGAGGGAATTAAAATGTGAAATGAACTGAAAAGATGATAAATAGGAAAGTTCTAGGTATTTATAGATAGATATCAGCACAGAATTACGCAGCCAAGTCAAGGTCATGTTGGCAGTCTTGTTTGACTCCAGTGGAGTAGTACCTCATGAGTACGCACCACACGGCCAAACAGTCACAAAAGAATAATATCTTGAGGTTTTTCGTAGCATGCGTGAGGTTGTGCGGCGAAACGACCGAATATGTAATCAATAAAAATTTGGCAGGTCCATTACGACAAGGCACTTTCATTTTGACTCTAGTTCTTTTCACTCTGCACATCTAATTCTATTGCCAAAGCCATTCTTCGTCATATGCCCCTACTGCTTGTATCAATTTGGTCAAAGAAGTTTTGGCTTGATTGATTTATTATTTTTGCTAACCCTAAACATCTCTTCCTTATTCTTTCACCAGGAGATAGCACCCCTTCCCGCACACCTATTTCTTGGATAGCCTTTGTAGCCTATTTATGAGGATAAAGATGGTGATTTACTTACATTTGAACCTATGTCGAATTTAATATTTCATTTTCAAATTTTAATATTAAGAAAACATATCACTGGAGGAGGACGGCTATGAATATCTTTCCTTTCCTTCGCGAATTGTATTGTAGGAGATGGAAAATGTTCTCATATTTATATAAAATGTAATAATTATTTGATCTCATGTCATACATGCGAATTTGAGTTTCCTCAAGAGTATTATTTTTAATTAAAAAAGGCCGTTTGTTTAACAAGTTCTTGGCGAATATATATAGCCCTCATGCTTATTGTCACAGCGGGGACTGTATTGGTAAACGGGGCTAGTGGTACTTTTAAATTGTTTTTAATTATGGTAAATGGGTGAAGCAGATATTATAAATTGCAAGTGGAAACCGTAGAGTCTCTCCCATCTTCAAATAAAAAAAATCAAATTTTTCGCGAATTGTGTGGTAAGAGATAGAAGTTTAGTTAAATATGTATCCAATTTACTAATAATGTGATTTAATATCATATAGGCTAATTTGAGTTTCCTAGAGTGCATTTAAAAAAACCCTTTCTCTGGAAGAAACACGCCTATGATCATTTTACCTTTCCTTTGTGAATTGTGTTGTAATAGCTAGAAAATCTAGTTGTATGTGTATCAAATTTACTAATTATGTGAAATCATATGATATAGACAAATTTGAGTTTCCTCAAGTGCATTATTTTAATTAAAATTTGTTAAACAAGTTCTTGGCGACTTATATATAGCCCTCATGATTATCGTCGCGGCGGCGACTGTGTCGGTGATGGGTGCGAGTGGTACTGTTAAATTGTTTTTAATCGTGGTCAGTGGTTACAAAGATAGTTAAGAATGCAGGTGGAAACCATAGAGTCCTTCAAAAGTTCAAACGAAGTATGAAACCATTCGTGACTTAGGTAAAAGTAGTAATACCCATGAAGATGGGCTTCGTGGTTTCACAACTGGTTTAGAAACAAACGTGATGCACCCAAACGTGGTATGAATTTTAAGAATACAGCATTTAATTAGGAACGTCCGTAAACAGGCAGAAGAAATTGGGGTAAGCATTTGGTCAGTACATTCGATTTTGACTGGGGTTTTGAAAATGAGGAGTGTGTCCGCAAAATTTGTTCCAAAGTTGGTGACAATGGAGAAAAAGCAACTACGCCTTGAAATTGCACAAGACATGCTGGATAGTGCGAACAGTAACCCTGACTTCCTGAATACTGTGATCACTGGTGATGACTCCTAGATTTATGAATAGGACCCGGAAGCCAAGATGCAATCATCGCTGTGGTAACACTCGTCATCCTCAAGACTAAAAATAGCGCGACAACATCGCAGCCAAGTCAAAGTCATGTTGACAGTTTTCTTTGACTCCAGTGGAGTGTCGCATCATGAGTACGAACCACACGGCCAAGCATCAAAAAAGAAAACTATCTTGAGGTTTTTCGTCGCCTTTCCTGATGCTGTGCGAAGCAAACGACCGAATCTGTGGGGAACAAAAACTTGGCAGCTACATCACGACAATGCCCACTCTGCACGTCTAATTCAGACTTTTCTCGCTAAAAACAACACCCTTCAGGTTCACAACGCTCGGCACACCGCCGAAATTGATCCCTTCGAATCCTGGCTATTTCCCTAAGCTGAAAATGCCCCCGAAAGGAACTCGATTTCAAGAAAGAGAAGCCATTAAGTAGAATACGACGGCCTAGCTTAGCAGCATTCCAACAGTTACCTTCCAGAAATGTTTAGAATAGTGGTAGAAGCGCTGGGAAAAGTGTGTGCATTACCAAGGAGACTACTTTGAAGGGAATTAAAAGTTTTTAGCTCTCGTTCAATAAATTCACTTATAATTAACAAAAGTCCGACACATTTCGAACAGCCCTCATATGGAGCCTTTTTTTATTTCTCCCAACGGTCCTACCTCCTCCCTACCAGTGAGTAATACTTCCTCATTTGTATTTCTTTCATTCCCCAGAACATTTACGTTCTGTTACACAAGCACACTTAAAAATACTTCCATCTAAATTTGGTCGAAATAGTTTCGGTTTAAATTTATTTATTCCTTTTGAAACCCCTGTAACATCGTTCCACCCCCTTATTATTTTAACGTAGAGAAAGTACCCCTTGCCGAACACCTTTTTCGTGGATCCCGTTATATTTATGAAACTAATGCTGGTGAGTCACCTATTCTCTAATCTATGTCGTATTTTATTATAAATTTTTTACAAATTTCCTTTCAAAAGAATCGTGTTAAAACGCCTATGGTTATTGTTCCTTTCATTCGAGTATTGTGTTGTAATAGTTGGAAAATCTAGTTTTATGTGTATCAAATTTACTAATTATGTGATTTCAAATGATATAGACGAATTTGAGTTTCCTCAAGTGCATTATTTTAATTAAAATTTGTTAAACAAGTTCTTGGCGACTTATATATAGCCCTCATGCTTATCGTCGCAGCAGCGACTGTGTCGGTGATGGGGGCGAGTGGTACTTTGATATTGTTTTAAACGGTGGTCAATGGTTACAAAGATATTTAAGGTTGACAGTGGAAACCATAGAGTCCATCAAAAGTTCAAACGAAGTATGAAACCATTCGTGAATTAGGTCAAAGTAGTAATATCCATGAAGGTGGACTTCGTGGTTTTAGTACTAGTTTCGAAACAAAAGTGGTGTACGCAAACGTGGTATGAATTTTAGAATACAGTATTTAATTAGGATTAATTTGAAGGGGTTTTAGTTAGCAACAGAGGAAACTGTGCTCTTGCATGTTTCTGTGAACTAATTGCTCGTTCAGTAGAGAGATAGTTCGCCTACTTGTTTTGTAACAGTTCTTGCAGCTGCATCAGTTGCAGTGCCATCTGTTGCAATTACGTATGACTACACCAAGCGCCAGCTTCAATTGCGGTTTCATTATTAAAAGATGTAGGCCTACACTACGGCCTTGAAATTGAGAATTGGAATGATGTTCGATGACCTTGATATATGGAGGGACATTATACAACGTACAATTATTAAGGGTAATCATCCAACCTCTCCCATTTGGGTCTCTCTCCCGGCATATAATTCATTCCGTCTACGAGAAACATGGAATACAATCGGTATAAAGCAGAAGAAAGAGTTTGAAAGTAGGAATAATGCATAATTAATAATGTCAGGCAGTAAGTAGGAGTAGATTTGAGGGCTAGGGGACATCATTTTCCTATGCATGTGGCAGATTGCTTAGATGCGAGTGGGGAACGATGATTCCGGATGGTCGGTGTTGGGAAGAGTGGCAACGCCAGGTTCCCTTTTATCAACGGTGGTATTGGACGTATATGTGGAGGAAAATATATGAAAGAGGATGCAAAAACCGCTCTATGTGCCCTCCTCCCTCAACGAGACAACCCTTCCAGCCAGCTACGAGGGTTTTCCGGACTGTATTAGTTTTCCCCCCCACCCCTTTCTCCTCACCCACACCTTTTCTCCCCTCTCATTGTCACCCACGTTGCCCACGTTCCACCTCCCCTCCCTCTTTCCCCCCTTTTCCACTACTCTCCCCTCACTTCCTTTTCAGCATATGTAGTAGACAATGAGAAATGACTGTTAACAGAAGATGAGGTAGTTACATTGAAACCGGTCGTATTAATAAAAAATTATTTTTGTGGAAAATTGGCAACTTTAATTAATCATGATATTTCACCATATTACGCCTGAAACGTCCCTTTTTATTCGTTCTCTTTAGGTAAAGATGATGATTCACCTACACTCCCATCTATGTCGTATTTTATTATTAACTTTTTTCAAATTTATATTTAAAAAAATCGTTTCTCTGGAGGAAAACGCCTCTGAATATTTTTCCTTTCCTTTGCGAATTGTATTGTAATAGTGGGAAAATCCAGTAATATGTCTATCAAATATACTAATTATGTGATTTCATATCATATAGACGAATTTGAGTTTCCTAAAGTGCATTATTTTAATTAAAAGATGCCATTTGGTAAACAAGGTCTTGGTGAATTATATATTGCCCTCATCATTATCATTGCAGGGGCCACTGAGCCGGTCGAGTAGTACTTGGAGATTTTTCTTTAATGGTGGTCAGTGTGTGACAAAGATATTAAAGATTGCAAGTGGAAACCATACTGACCTTCAACAGTTCAAATGTGCATTGATATTATTCGTGATTTAGGTCAAAGTTGTAATATCCAGGAAGTTGGACTTTGTGCCTTTAGTACTGCTTATGAAACAAATGTGGTACACCCAAGTGTGGTGTGAATTCTATAATACAGTATATAATTAGGATTAATTTGCACGGCCTTTAGTTTGTGACGGAGGAAGCTTTGTCTTTCAGTGCCTGTCCATACAGCAAAGATGTCGTCTAATATACTAATATATATTATAAATTAAATACTGCATTCTATTCTAGAATACTGAAACTAATTAGAATTAATTTTCACGGTCTTTTAGTTTTTGACGTAGGAAGTTGTACTCTCACATGTTTCTACTTGCTAATTGCTCGATCATTTGGGACCTAGTAGACCGTCTTCTCTGAAAACGTTACTGCTGGGGCTTTACAAAACATCGCCATCTATTGCATTTTCATAAAGGTTTACCGGGCGCCAGTTTTAATTGTTGCGTGGTATTTAAAAGATGTAGAACTACACCACGGCCTTGAAATCAATAATTGGAATGATGATTAATGACTTACAGGTAGACCACCAATGGCTTACCTGTAGATACACAGATAGGGTGGTTGGCAGTGGATTTTGAAAAACATTATGCAACGTACACGTTTTAACGTCATTCGTCCGCCCTTTCCCAATCGTCTTCCCTCCCACGGTATATCAAAAATGCCGTGCAGGAGAAACATAGAATACCAACGGTATGAGTCAGGAGAAAGCATTTTAAATCTGGAAATGTGGTAGAATTGAAAATGTCAGGCAGTAAGTAGGAGTAGGTTGCAGGTTTGGGAGACTTCATTTTCCTTTGTACATTTAAGATGCCTCAGATGCGAGTGGGGAACTGAGATTTCGGATGGTTGGTGTAAGCAAGAGGAGGTACGAAAGGTTACACATTATAGCCGATTGTGTTCAACTTATTTGTGGTGGAAATGTTTAAAAGGCTTGGGAATAACTGGATATAGGAGAACCGTTAGAAGAAGAACTACGCTATGCCAAAAGGCTTACACGATTGTGGAGGGAGTTAATGACGTAGACGTTGGTTAAGAATATTATTAAAAGACTCGTAAAAACTTTGATACGTAATGCAGTTATTCACAGCGCTGTAACATGGTCACTGATGTATAACCGTAGACTGAAGGCTATAGAATTTTGGGCGTGCAGAAGGATGGAGAAAGTAAATGGATTTGATGGATGATAAATAAGAAAGTAATAGATATGGTGAGCTTAGAGGGGGAAACAAGAGGAAAGGTTTGAAAAAGGGTTTTTTTTTTTGGAGGAAATGATTAAAGAGGCATGGGAAAACTGGAGATAGGTATGAAATTCGGTGGGGAATTCACAAAATCAGTTAGGTGTCCTGATGGCCATGCTATGGGCTTCCGTCAGCCAATGAGCAGCAAGTATTTGCAGAGCTGAAATTGGTAATCTGTTCAATATAAATCGTATTATATTCCACATAAAAATGGCATTTTCCAAAATGAGGAAGGTTAAATTAAATATTAAAATAGAGGACTAGGAGGAAGAGGTTACATTTCTCGCAAGTCTTTTGGTCTAAAATGATCCAAGTATTAGAACAGTAGGTAAGAACTGCGCTAGGTCAAGAAGCTTATACGATTGCGGAGGGGGTAGATGACGTGGACTTTGAGTAAGAAAATTAACAAGGAACTCGTAAAAACTGTGATGCGTAGCGCAGATACACACAGAGTCGAAACTTGGTCCTTGAAGTAGTATGTTACACGTAGATTGGAGGCATTAGCAATGTGGGTGTGGAGAAGGTATTAAAAGATGAAACGGACGGAAAGGAAGATAAATAGTGAAGTTTTAGGTATTGTTACCTTAGTAAGAATGTTATAAAAAGACTCGTAAAAATTTTGATACGTAGGGCAGTGGAAAAGGTGAAATGGATTTGAAGGAGGATAAAAAAGAAAGTTATAAAAATAGTGAGGTTAGAGGGGGAAACATTAGCAGAGATCATACGGAGGAAGGAAATATGGATGAAAGTTATTTTGACCTCCAGTGACTTGCTCAGTAGTAGAATAGACGGGAAAATAATAGGTTTGCGTAGAAACACGAGAAATGGAACAGGGATAGTGGATGGGATTAATGGTGGAAGGCAATAGAGAGAGATTAATATCGACTAACTTTAGAGTTAATATGGGGTTGTGATACCATAGGAGAAATAAATATTTCTATGGTTGCTGTATCCATCTAAACCTACGTTCACCGATTTAAAAGGTGTCAAGCTGTACGAGAGTATTCCCCCTCCTCTCCCAATAAAACAGAACCGGACCTCCTCCACCACAATGAGATTCTCTTCATTTCCACATATGTCCTTCCTTTCTGTCATTCCGTCGAGCATGCTCAGCCCATTCCTACCTCATATTCGTTTGCCTCACCTTCTCCCCCCTGTCACAGCCTTCAACAAGCCATTGTCTTTCAAAACGGTTTTCATCCATCTACGAGAGTTGCAAAAAGTATTGGACCTTCAGTCCTCCCGCGTAATCGAAAGAAGAGCCACCCATCTTGGTGGGGATGTGGAAAGGACTGTCAAGGGCGCGCAGGCACTGTTTCGTGTCATCACAAAGCTTCAGTTGCCGGCAATCAGCCTTGTAATGTAGACCTCTCTGTTGTGCTCGGCGGTTTTTGTCAAGTTTTGAAAGGACAGAAATATATGAGCAACGTGACTGCATTACATTTTCCATAATCCTGGCGATTCGAAACTGGATGCAATGCGCAAGATTCAACATGGTTTTGGGGAAGTGCAATGAGCAGTACTCGAATAAAAGAGTGGTACAATTGTTTCAAAAATGGTCAAACGTCAGTGGAAAGTGAATCGCGTTCAGGCAGCCCATCGACAAACCAGAATTTGAATGTTATTGGACAAGTGCGATTTAATTACCAAGGACCGTCGTCCTAGAGTCCTTGAACTAGCAGGATAAATTGGGTTAAGCATTTGGTCAGTACATTCGATATTAACTGAAGTTTAGAAAATGAGGAGAGTGTCCGCAAATTTTGTTCCAAAGTTGGTGACAAAAAAGAAAAAACAACTACGCCTTGAAACTGCACATAAATGCTGGACAGTGCAAACAGTAACCCTGAATTCCTGAACACAGTGATCACTGGTGATGACTCCTGGAATTATGAATAAGACCCGGAAAGCAAAATGCAGTCATCACAGAGGTAACACACGACATCTTCAAGACCAAAAAAAGCGCGACAGCATCCCAGCCAAGTCAAGGTCATGTTTTCAGTATTCCTTGACTCCAGTGGAGTGGTTCATATTGAGTATGCACCACATGGCCAAAGCATCACAAAAGAGTACTACCCTGAGGTTTTTCGTCGCCTTTCCTGATGCTGTGCGGGGAATACGACCGAATCGGTGGAGAATAAGAACTTGGCAGCTCCATCATGACAATGCCCATTCAGCACGTTAAATTCAGAGTTTTTTCGTTGAAGAGAAAACCCTTCAGATTCGCAAACCTCGGTACACCCGCGACCGGGCTCCCTGCAAATTCTGGCTATTTCCCTAAGCTGAAAATGCCCCCGAAAGGAACTCGATTTCCAGAGAGAGAAGCCATTAAGCAGAATACGACGGCCGAGCTTAGAAACATTCCAACAGTTACCTTCCACAAATGTTTAGCACGCTGGTAGAAACGCTGGGAGAAGTGTGTGCATCACCAAGGAGACTACTTTAAAGGGAATTAAATGTTTGTAGGTCTAGCTCAAAAATGCACTTCTATTTAATAATGGTACGACACATTTAGAACAGCCCTCGTATGGAGCCTTTTTTTATTTCTCCCAACAATGCTGGCTCCTTCCTACCATTTAATAATACTTGCTCATTTGTATTGCTTTCATTCCGCTTAAATTTAACGTCCTTTTACGCAAAGAAACTTCAAAATACTTCCACCTTTACCGATTATGGTTATTCAATGATCACCTTTCCGCGCCGTACTTAGCTAAGCTTCATATAAATTTTCTGAAGACCTTTCACATTACATCATCATCCAGTGTGTGACAGGTTGCATTCCTACAGCCATTTTTCGTCAAATATTCCCACTACTTGTACCAAACTGGTCGAAGTAGTTTTGGTTTAAATTTATTTAATCCTTTCGCTACCCCTTTAGCATCCTTTCATTCCCTTTTTATTTTAACTTAAAAATAGCACCCTTTGCCGTGCACCTTTTTCGGGGATCCCATTATATTTATGTAAGTAAAGATGGTGATTCACATGCACTCTAATCTATGCCGTACTTTTTATTAATTTTTTTTTCAAATTTCCATTTAAAAAAATCGTTTGAAAACGCCTCTGATGATTGTTGCTTTTCTTCGCGAATTGTATTGTAAAAATTGGAAAATCAATTTTTATGTGCTTCAAATTTACTAACAATGTGATTTCATATGATATAGACGAAAATGAGCGCCTTCAAGTGCATTATTTTTTTTAATAATGCCATTTATTAAACAAGTTCTTGGTGAATTATATATAGACCTCATGATTATCGTAGCAGCGGCGACTGTGTCGGTGAAGGGGGCGAGTGGTACTTTGAAATTGTTTCTAATGGTGGACAATGGGTGACATAGATATTCAAGATTGCCAGTGGAAACCATAGAGTCCTTCAAAAGTTCAAATAATCAATGTTGTAAATTTTGATCTAGGTCAAAGTATTAATATCCATGCACTTGGACTTTGTGACTTTAGTACTTCTTATGAAACAAACGTGGTACACCCAAGTGTGGTGTGAATTCTATAATACAGTATATAATTAGGATTAATTTGAACGGCCTTTAGTTTGTGACGGAGGAAGCTGTGCTCTCCCATGTTTCTACTTGTCAATTGCTCGTTCTTTTGGGGCCTAGTGCAACCTTTTGTTTTGAAACAGTTATAGCTGGGGCTTTAAAATGCATTGCCATCTTTTGCATGTAAAGAAAGGCTACACCGGGCGCCAGTTTTCATTTTGGTGTGGCATTTAAATGTAGAACTACACTACGGCTTTGAAATCAATAATTGGAATGATGATAAATCCCTTAGATACATGGAGGGGGTGCTTGGCAGAGGATAAAGAAAAACATTATGCAACGTAGTGGCCTTAACGTTATTCGTCCACCCTCTCCCAATCGGTTCCCTCCCCCAGTATATCAAAGATTCCGTGCAGGAGAAACATAGAATACAATCGGTATAAATCAGGAGAAAGCGTTTGAATGTGGAAATGTGGTAGAATTGATAATGTAAGGCAGGAAGTCGGAGTAAATCGCAGGGTTGGGAGATTTTTTATTTTCCTTTGCACGTGTAAGATTCCTCAGATGCGAGTGGGGAATAGAGATTCCGGATGGTTGGTGTTCGCAAGAGGGGTTATGTAGGGTTGGACATTATCACCAATTGTGTTCAACTTATTTGTGGTGGAAATGTTTAAGAGGCATGGCAATTACTGGATATAGGGATGATATTTGCCGGGAAATTCGTAAAATCAGTTAGATTACCTGAAGACCATGCTCCTTTCTCCTCTCCATTCCTCGCACGTAATATGTTCGAAAATGTTCAAGGTAGTAGGACTTAAAGTAGAAGAATTGCACCAGGCCAAGAAGTCTACTTGAGGTGGATGAAGCGGATGACGTGGACGCTGGGTAACAATATTAAGAATAGCCTGGTAAAAACTTTGAAATGTCGCGTGGTTTTTGGAAGCAAAATATTTATTTGGTGGGTTTGACCATTAAAAACCTTCGTTAACCGGTAGATAACCCAATAAATAAAGCTATCAAGTGGTACAAGGCTATTCCATTGCCGCTCTAAAGAAAGCACAATTGGAAATCAGCACTACAATAAGATCCTCTTAAATACCACATAAATCCCTTTTTCTGTCCATTGCTTCAGACATGCGTATACATTTCCTACCTCATCCTTGTTTGCCTCACTTTCTCCCCTCTATCACAGCCTTTAACATCCCTTTTTTCTACAATATTTGTACATCCATTTTTAGGGCCTTTTTTATTTTTCCCAATAATTCCGGCGTCTTTTTACTATAAATCCGACTTCCTCCTTTAAATGCCTTTCATCCAGTTTAGTCTTCAAAATACTTGTATACATCCTCGCTTCAAAATCCTTCAAACTAAACTTATTATCGTTCCTTAATGATAATGATTCCGCGGCAGAGTATGTATGAACCTGTTCTTCGTCACTTGTCCCCACCTCATCTACCAATGTGGTCCAAACTGCTTTGGTTTGAATGTTTTTATTCCTTTTGGTATACCTTTAACATCCATCATCTCCCTCATTCTTTTCAGCTGGAGAAAGCCACCCTTGCCATAGGTCTTTTTCATGGATCGCCTTGTATTAATCTCGCTAAACATTGTAATTTATTATTATTATTAGGTAATCTACTGGTTAAGGTAGGTTTTTGGATGGACACAATCATCAAATAAACATTTTGTAACTCCAAACAAAACCCAATCCAGCAACATCATCTACATCAGGTCCCTCTTCATCTCTGCGTACTTCTTTCCTCCCTTCATCCCGTCCAACATCCCTATCCTGTTCCTGCCCTTTCCTCACTTGCCCAACATTCTCCCCTCTAATACCTTCTTCAACATTCCACTACCGCTCAATACGCCTTTCATCCATTTTTCCTGGCTCCATGAGATTTCTCTCAACAAACCCCTCTCCTCACCCACCATCTCCAGTACTTCCTTATTATTTTTCCTGTCGATCCATTTCACTTTCTTCATTCTTCTCCACACCCACATTTCAAAAGCCTCCAATCTACATTTGTCCTCCTGCTTCAGTGACCACGTTTCCGCGCCGTACATAGCTACGCTCCATATCAGAGTTTTTACGAGTCTTGTCTTAACATCCCTACTCAACGTCCCCGTCATCAACTCCCTCCTCCTTGAGAAAGCCTCCTTGCCTAGCGCAATTCTTCTCCTAACGTCCCTACCACTTTGCCTGTATTGGTCCAAAACACTTCCGAGATATGTAAACTGCTCTACCTGCTGAATTTTTCCCCCGCCTATTTTAATATTTAGCTTAACCTTTTTCTTTCTGGAGAATCGCATGAACTTTGTTTTATTATTAAAAGGTTCTCATCCCATATTTGTCGCACTAAAGCTCCAATTCACTCAACAATGCTTGCAACCCTGACTGAGCAACTAATGCTTGGTCATCAGGAAACTTAACCCATTTTACGTATCCCCCTCCGACTTTCATTCATACCTGCAGTTCATCCCATTCCTCTTTAATCATTTCCTCCACATATACGTTGAACAGCACCGGGGATAATTGACAAACCTGCCCTACACCTCTTCCTAACACTGCCCATCCAGACTCTCCGTTCCCCACTTGCACCTGAGCAATCTGAGACATGTACAGGTGCGGATCTGTCTCCTGTCCCTCCACTCCATTCCTATTCTCTGCAATACTTGTTTTAATTTTTCCCAATTCATTCTATGAAACGCTTTTTCGAAATCTACAAAACAGACAAATGCGTCCTGATGGTATTCTATATTCCTCTCGATTAGTGATATCATTACTGCAATGGCAACACGCGTACCTCTTCCTTTCCTAAATCCAAGCTGATCATCCCCTAAGTAACCATTTGCCTTACTCTCCATCCTTTTGTTGATGATCCTGAGAGTAACTTCAGCTGCGTGGGACATCAAACCATATGTTCTGTAATCCCTACATGATGTGGCCTTTGCCTTTTTTGGAATAGGAACTAACACCGATCTGAAAAAATCTTCCGGCCAGATTCCTTCCTCATAGATACTACGAATCAGTCCATATAGAGTCATCTTCCGACATTTTCCTAGCCATTTCAACAGTTCTAGAGGGATGTTGTCCACCCCCTCGGCCTTATTTGCTTTCATCTCCTTTAATGCCCTTTCAATTTCATCGTCGAGTATGCCTGGACGTAAGCCATCTTCTTCTACGTCATGTTCCTTTTCTATGTCTAACCTTGTCGGCCTAAGTTCTTTACCATACAGTGTTTCTATATTTTCCTTCCATCTCTCTTGGATTTTTCCAGGTTCAACTATTATCTTACCCCACTTATCTTTAACTGTTAGCATAGATCTTGCCTTCTTACTTCCCGATAATAACTTAACCTTGCTGTATAGAGCACCAATTTCACCCTTCTTCTGTAAACTTTCCATATCCCCGCATTGCGTTTTCCACCATTTTTCCTTTGCTTTATTTGTGGCCCTCCTCAATTTATTCTTTAACTCTTTGTACTTCATTTTGCCTAACTCATTGTAATTTATATAAAAATTAATCTTTCTCGTATCTTATTTTATTAATTAATTAAATGAAACGTATCTTTTTTTTCTCGTATCTCATAATTAATTTTTTTCATGTTTCCTTTGGAACGAAATCGATTCTCTCGAGGAAAACGCCTATGATTTTTTTCCTTTTCTTTACGAATTGTATTGTAATAGTTGGAAAATCTAGTTATATGTGTATCAAATGTACTAATTATGTGATTTAATTTGACATAGACGAATTTCAGTTTTCTAAACGTACATTTTCTTAATTAAAGACGTTTCTCGTCCCACCGTGTCGGTGAGGGCGGCGAATAGTACTCTAATATTGTTTTTAATGGTGGACAGGGGGTGACACTGATAAGCAGATTGTAAGACGATACCAGACAGTCTTTCTAAATTTCAAACACAGTTATGAAATGATATGCATTCAGGTGAAAAGAGTAATATTCATGAAGGTGGACTACGTGGTTTTAGTACTGGTTTCGAAAAAAAAACTAGGTGTACCCAAACGTGGTATGAATTCTAGGTTACAGTATATAATTGGTAATGATTTTTCATTGCCCTTAATTTGAGCCAGGGGATGCATTCCTCGTGCATGTTTCATTCGAATTAATTGCTCGTTCAGTTGGGGGCTAGTGCGCCTGTTCGATGTGAAAACCGTTCTTGCAGGGTCTTTAAATTGCAGCGCCATCTGATGCATGTTATCAAATGCTGCACGGGGGCGCCAGGTTTAATTGTGTTGTGGTATTTAAAAGTTAGAGAACTATACCGTGGCTTTGAAATTAAGAATTTGAATGTTGTCTAATGACTAAAATACTAGGCGTGTTCGAAAAAAAAGCGATAATTTTAACTTGTCCGACAATATATTTTTTTATTCTCAGGCATTGATGTTGCCCCTTTAAAAATAGTCCCCATATGAAATTATGCATTTTTTTCTAATCAGTGCTTCTTCTAATCCTTTAAACACTTCTCAAAGTCGATCTTTTAGATAGGGTACAGTTCTTTCATTGAAGCGCTTTTAATGCCATCTTCGGCTGTAAAACGACGGCCATTCAAGGTTCCCTTATTTTTGGATAATACGAAACAAGTCACACGGAACCATTTCTGGCGAGCGTGGATGCGAGGGCATTGTTACAGTATTGTATTGGGCCAAAAAGTCTCGAACGAGCAATGAAGAGTGAACTGGTGTATTATCGTGGTGCAAAGACAATTAATGGTTTTTCCACAGATCCGAGCGTTTTTTCGGATTTTTTCACGCAAAGGTCGTTGGACTTGTAGGTAGTACTACTTATTGACCGTTTGACCTGGCAGCAGGAATTCATGGTACACTATGACATTATTGAAAAGTCATGGGAAAAACCGGGGGTTGGTTTGAATTCGGTGGGGAATTCGTAAAATCAGCTAGGTGTCCTGATAACCATAATCTGGCTTCAGTCAGCCAATGAGCAGCAAGTAATTATGAGGGAATTCGAAATATGTTTGATGGAAATGACATAATATTCAATATAAAAATGGCATTTTCAAAAAAGAAGAAGGATAAGCTAAACATTAAAATAGAAGTGCATAAACCAGAATACTAGGAAGATTTTACCTTTCTCGCAAGGTGATAAAAGTAGTAGAACCATAAGGACAAGACCGGCGCTTGGCCAAGAAGCTTACACGATTGTGGATGAAGTATTTGACGTGGACGTTGGGTAAGTATATTAATAAGAGACTCGTAAAAACTGTATCGCGTAGCGCGGGTATGCACAGCGCCGATACGTGGTTTATGAAGCAGTTTGGTACAAGTAGATCGTAAGCTTTAGCAATGTGGGAGTGGAGAAGAAATTAAAAGATGAAACGGACTGAAGGAAAAATAAATGCGGTAGTTTTTGGTATTGTTTGGTTGTAGAGTAAAACTTTGTGAGAGCTTATTTGGAGGAAGGAAAAAAGGGTGGAGAGCATATGGAACTCAAATGGCATTCTGACGACTAGAATAAAGGGGAAAATATTAGCCCTACGTGGAAGCAACAGAAATTAATTAGGGTTGTTGGAGGGGATAATTGGTGGAAGAAAATACATGAATATCGATTAGCCGTACAGTTTGATTTGTCGTTGTGATACGATATGAGAAACAAGACTTTTTACTTGGTGGGTTTATCCATTTAAAACAAACGGTAACTGTTAGATGACCAATAAAAAAGGTACAACGCTGTACAAGACTCTTGCCTTTCCTCTCCTAGAAAAACACAACTGGACATCCAGCATCACAATAAAATACTCTTCAATCCCACACATATTCTTGTTTTCCGTCATTCCCTCAAGCATGCGTATCCCATTCCTACCTCTTCGACGTTTGCTTCAATTTCTCCCCTCTATCATAGCCTTCAACATCGCATTGTCTATCGACCCTCTTTGCGTCCATCTTTATGGTTTTTTTCGATTTTTTCCAACAGCACTTGCTCCCTACGAAAGAGTTTGGCTATCTTTTATGAAATTATTTTTGACCTGGAGAAAGTACCCCATGCCAATTATCTTTTTCATTAAGCCCGTTTTATTTATGAAACTAAAGATTGTTATTTACCTACACTGTACTTAAGTCGTATTTTATTAAATAATTCTACTCAAATTTCCATTGAAAAAAGTATTTTCTGTAGGAAAACGCCATTGAATACTGTTCCTTTGCTCCGGGAATTGTATTGTAATAGTTGGAAAATCAAATTGTGTGGATCCATTTAACTAACCATGTGATTTATTGCATATAGGCTAATTTGAGTTTCCTCCAGTGCATTATTGTTAATTGAAAGATGATATTTTTTAAACACGTTTTTGGCGAATGACATTGGTCTCTCCTGTTCCTCGTCCGGCATTGGTCTGTGTCGGAGAAGGGGGCGAGTAATTTTATAGTGTTTTTAATGGTGGACTATGGGTGACACCGGTAAGCAGATTGCATTAGGATACCAGAGAGTCGTTATAAAATTCAACAGAGTTAGGAAATTATTTGTATTTCAGGTGAAAGAGTAATATCCCTAAAGGTGGACCTCGTGGTTTTAGTACTGGTCTCGAAACAATCGTGGTGTACTCAAACGTGGTTTCAATGCTTGAATACAGTATTTATTTAGGAGTAATTCGCAAAGCCTTTTAATTAGTGACAAGGCAACAGTGCCTTCGCATGTTTCTGTGAATTCGTTGCTAAATAGGTTGAGAGCTAGGTCGCCTATTTGTTTTATAACAGTTGTGTGAGATCCTTTAAATTGCAGTATCATCTGTTACAAGTACGTAAGACTACACCGAAGGCCAGCTTGAATTGCGGTGTGATTAATGAAGGGGTAGACCAGCACTACGGCCTTAAAAGCGAGAATTGGAAGGGCGTTCATTAACTATGATAAATGGAGAGCTACGGTGGTCAAGGATACTGTAAACATTGTGCAACGTATAATTATTAGGTCCAAGTAGTATTATCAAAATCATTAGTTGCTCTATCATCATTAATTTCAAAGGGTCATTTGGGTTTGCATTTGTGTGTTTGTTCGAATTCGGTTTTTCTTTTTTCCCTTTTTTGGGTGGTTACCTAATATCCCCCGCCACACGCCCCTGCGGCGGCTTGCGGGGTATTATGTAGTTGTAGATGAACCAGCCAAGGGGAGTCAAGCATTGCTGAGTGAATTGCAGGTTCGGTGCAATAAATATGGAATGAGAAATAGGCTAAGCTAAATATTAAAATAGGAGGGGAAGAAATAGTGCAGGTAGAACCGTTTACATATCTCGGAAGTGTTTTCGAGCAATACAGTCAAAGTGTTAGGCATGTAAGGAGAGGAATTGCGGTAGGCAAGGAGGTTTTCTCAAGGAGGAGGGAGTTAATGACGGGGATGTTGAGAAGGGATGTTACGACAAGACTCGTAAAAACTCTGATTTGGAGCGTAGCTATGTCCGGCGCGGAAATGTGGTCACTGAAGCCGGAGGATAGACGTAGATTGGAGGCTTTTAAAATGTGGGTTTGGAGAAGAATGGAGAAGGTGAAATGGATCGAAAGGAAAAAGAATGAGGAAGTACTGGAGATGGTTGGGTAAGGAGTGGGGTTTGTTGAGAGAAATCCAATGGAGGCAGGAAAAATGGATGAAAGGCGTATTGAGCGGTAGTGGAATGTTGAACAAGGTATTAGAGGGGAGAATGTAGGGCAAGCGAGGAAAGGGCAGGAACAGGGTAGGGATGTTGGAGGGATCTACATCTACTTCTTCATAAATACCCTGCGAGCCACCAAAAAGGTGTGTGGCAGGGGTTGTAGCACCATGAGGGAAGGGTAAGGGGAGAGGCGGGGGTTAGGTGAGCAAAGTGGGGGAACCTGGAAGAAAAAACATACATATTCACATATATATATATATATATATATATATATATATATATATGCGCACACACATACATATATATATATATATATATATATACATATATATATATACATATATTAAAATATACATATATATATATATATATATATATATATATATATACACATACGAGGGTCATCCGGAAAGTAGTACCCGTTCGTGAAATAAAGACACAAAAGTAAATATTAACAAACATAAAAAATTTTATTTGAAAGAGGATACTTTAAACTACTTCTCAACATAATCTCCAAGCAAATTAAGGCATTTGTCATAACGTGTGACAAGTTTCTGTATTCCTGCTGCATAGTCCTTCGCCGCCAGCTCATTGAGATACAGGGTCACTCCTTCTTTAAGTTCTTCATCGCTGTCAAATCTATTTCCTGCCAAAAAGTCTTTAAGCTTTGTAAAGAGATGAAAATCTGAAGGGGCCAAGTCCGGGCTATACGGTGGATGGTCGAAAGTTTCCCATTTAAATTGCTGCAAAAGTTTTTGTGTTATCCCAGCTGCATGAGGCCTGGCATTGTCATGAACGAGAATGACACCAGTAGACAATAGACCTCGCCGCCGATTTTGTATTGCCCGCCGTAATTTCTTTAATGTTTCACAATACGCATTGGCATTAATAGTGTCTCCACGGGCCATAAAATCAATAAGCTATACACCTCGTCGATCCCAGAAAATGGTTGCCATGAGTTTCCTGGTGGACAGAACTGTCTTGAATTTTTTTGGTTTGTTTGGTGAATGAGCATGATGCCACTCCATTGACTGTCGTTTACTCTCAGGTGATGCATAACAAACCCATGTTTCGTCACCAGTAATTATGCGAGTCAAGAAAGAGTCTCCTTCATCAGAATAACGTCCCAAAAACGTCAGTGCTGCAGCCATACGCTTGGTTTTGTGCTCATCTGTAAGCATGCGAGGGACCCATCTTGCACAAAATTTTGCATAATGCAGATGGTACAGATATTAGCCTCATTTGTCCACCCTCTGCCAATTGGTTTCCTTCCCCGGTATATATTAGATTCCGTGCAGGAGGAACATAGAATACAATAGGTATTAATCTGGACAAAGCCGTACATACCTAGATCTATCTACCTGATGATATCCTAAAAAAAACTTTATTGCAGAATTGGAATTATCCGATTGGTAATTAAATAAAATATAATTCAGGCTACGAATCTGATTAAGCATCTGATTGGGCAACACTTCTCTTAATGTGTTCTATATTTCCCCCCTTTGGTTGACTATTTTTCCCTCGGCTTCCTGTTTTCACATTTTTTCTAAAACTATAACACAAATGATGCTGCAAAACCTGCTCATCTTTTTACGTGCAAGCAACAGAAACGAAATAGGGATGAATGATGGGATCAATGTTGGAGGAAAATACAGAGAGATTAATATCGACTAGTTGTAGAGTTGGATTTTGGGTTGTGATACGTTAGGAGAACCAAAATATGTATTTGGTGGGTTCATCCATTCAAAACCTTCGTTAACTGGTATATTATTTAATAAATAAAGGTATCAAGTGGTAGAAGACTTTCTCCTTTCCTCTCCTAAGAAAACAAAACTGGAAATCTCCTCCATCATAAGACCCTTTTTAATTCTAAATATGTCCTTCCTTCCGTCAAACAAGCCTATCCTATTCCTACCTCATCCTCGTTTGCCTCACTTCCTCCACTCTATCACAGCCCTCGACATCCCAATGTTAGTCAAAACGACCAGATTCCATGTAAAAGGCCTCTTTTTATTGCATTTATCGATCCTATCTTCTCTTTACCATAAATAGGACTTCCTCATTTGAATGTCTTTCATTCCGTTTAATCTTTACGTCCTTTTATAAATCCACACTTCAAAAAACTTCATACTAAGTTTATAATCGTTCCTCACTTATCACGTATCAACATCGGTCTGTGAACCCGATTTTCGTCGCTTGTCCCCACCACATCTACCAACTTGGTCCAGGTTGCTTTGGTTTAATCGTTCTATTCCTTTTGCTAAACTTTAAACATCCTTCCTCTATCTTATTTTTTCACCCGGAAAAAGCACCCCATGCCGTGAATTTTTTTCGTGTGTCGTCTTGTATTAATCTAAGTAAGATTTCACGATAATAACTTCTTAAGAAGAAGTTATTTGTATAAACATTAACCTTTGTGGTATTTAAATGTTGATTTTTTCGATTTTCCATATCCATAATTGTTTTTTTATGTTATCATTAAAAAAACACAATTCTCTGAAGTAAAACGCCTATAAATATGTTTCTTTTACTTGGCGAATAGTATTGTACCGTTTTGAAATTCTATTTATATGTGTATCAAATTTACTAACCATGTTTATTTTATGTTTACATGATTTAATATTTTATGGACGAATTTAAGTTTCCTTAAGTGCATCACTTTAATTGAAAGATGCCATTTGTTAAACAAATTCTTGGCGACCTATTATATATATATTGCCCTCATGATTATCGTCGCAGTGGCGACTGTGTCGGTGATGGGTGGGAGTTGTAATTGATATTGTTTTTAGTGGTGGCCAATGGGTGACAAAGATATTAAAGATTGCCAGTGGAAACCATAGAGTCCTTCAAAAGTTCAAACGAAGTACGAAAGCATTCGTGAATTAGGTCAAAGTAGTAATATCCATGAAGATGGGCTTTGTGTTTTTATAGTGGTTTCGTAGCAAGCGTAGTGTATCTTAACGTGGTATGCGTTGTATAATTTAGTGTATAATTATGATTTATTTGCATTTCCTTTTACTTTGAGACAGAAGGAGCATTACTGTCGCATCTTTCTTCCTATAAATCTCGTTTCTTTTGGAGCTGCTCATCCCGGCTGTTGTGAAACACTTCCTGCAAATTCTTAAAATTGCAGCGCCATCTTTTTCATGGTAAGAAAGGTTTTACAGGGCGCCAGTTTTAATTGTGGTGTGGTATTCAAAAGATATAGAACTACACTACGGCCTTAAATTCAAGAATTGGAATGTTGTCCAATGAGTTATATATATAGAAGAGTTCGCTAGCAGTGGAAACATAGTGCAACATACAATTATTAAGGTCAATCGTTCAACATCTCCCGCTTGGGTCTCCCTACCGGCATATCATTCATACCTTTACGAGAAATCAATAATATATATCGGTATCTATAAAAGGAGGAGTTAAAGAGATGGAAATTTAGCAGAAATGATAATATAAGGAAGTAAGTAGGTGCAGAATGGAGGGTCAGGGGACATCATTTTCCTATGCACGTGTCAGATTGCTTGGAAGCGAGTGGGGAACGGTGATTCCGGATGGTTCGTGTACGTAAGAGGGTTAACGTGAGATTCCCCTTTATCAACGAGGGTATTGGACGTATTTGTGGAGGAAATGATTATAGAGACATGGGGAAAACATTAAAGAGGTATGAAATTCGGTGGGGAAATCATAAAATCAGTTTGATGTCCTGATGACCATAATCTGGCCTTCAGTCAGCCAATGATCAGCATGCAATGGTGAGCGAATTGGAAATCTATTTGATAGAAATGGCATTACATGGAATGTCAATATGTTATTTTCCAAAAAGAAAAAGGCTATGCTTATAATTAAAATAGGATTTCAAAAGCCATATTAGGAGGATGAGTTTACATTTTTCGCGAGTATTTAAGTCCAATTAGGTTAAAGTAGTATAATCGTAAAGAGAAAAACACCACTAGGCCAAAAACTTACACGAGGTGGATTGAGTTGATGATGTCGACGTTAGGTAAATATGTATAGAAAAGATTCTTAAAAACTGTGATGTGTAGCGTAGTTACAAACGGCGCCGACACATGGTCACTGGAACATGAGGGTACACCTAGATAGGAGACTATTCAAATGTGAGAGTGGAGAAGGAATGAAAAGGTGGAATGAACTGGAAGGAAAATAGATATATAAGTTATAGATTATTCTAGCTTGGAGAGGTAAACATCGAATGAGATCATGCAGAGGAAGGAAAAATGGATGAAGGCCAATTGATATCCAGTGACATCATGATGAGTATCACATAGGGGAAAATGTTAGCAATACTTTGCAGCCAGAGAACTTAAATACGGTTTTTGAATGGGATGAATGGTCGAAGAAAATACAAGGAGAAGAATGAATAACTGTAGGTAACAGTTTCATTTGTGATACGTTAGGAGAAATAAAATATTTATTAGGGGTGTTTATCCATTTCAAACGTAAGATTACTTGTACATACCGAATAAAAAAGGTATCATGTGGTTCAAGGCAGTTCCCTTTTCCCTCCTAACAAAACACCAACGTACACCGAGCACCACATTAAGACCCTTTCATATTCTACATATATTCTTCCTTTTCGTAATGCTGTTAAACATGCTAATCCCGTTCCTACCTCATCCTCGTAGACTCACATTCTCCCTATTTTCACAGCCTTTCACATCCCAATTCCAATTGAAACGCTCTGCATCCATCTAGTAGGCCTCTTTTTGATTTCTCGCAACAATACTAGCTTCTCCGTAGATTTCCTCATTCGTAGACCATACTTTAAGCTTAATGTTTTACATCCTTTGTGCACCCACACCACATAATCCTTTATTATATGCCTATTATCGTTCTTCAATGGTCATGTTTCCGCGCTTTACAATGCTACGCTCCATATCACAATTTTGAGTATCTTTTTTATTTAATCCACTTTTATCCGCCTCCGCCTGTATCGTTTTGTTCAAAGAAGTTTAGGTTTGATAGTTTTTATTGCTTTGGCTAATCCTAAACATCCTTCTTCCTCCTTATTCTTTCACCGGGAGATAGAACCCCTTCCCGCACACCTATTTCGTTTGTAGCGTTGTATGCAGGAGGATAAGGATCGCGATGTACTTGCACATGAAGCAATGTCGAATTTTATTATTAATTTTTTTCAAATTTAAAATTTTAAAAAGCCGTATCGCTGAGGAGATCGCCTATGTAGAATATTCCTTTCCTTCGCGAATTGTATTGTAAGAGTTGGAATATGTTGTTATATTTGTATCGAATATAATAATTATTTGATTTCATGACATATAGGTGAATTTGAGATTCCTCAAGAGCAGTACTTTTTAATTAAAAGCTGCCATTTGTTCAAAGAGTTCTTAGTGAATGATGTATAGTTATCATGATTATCGTCGCAACGGGGACTGTGTCCGTGAATGGGGCGAGTGATACTTAGACATTGGTTTTAAAGATTGTCATTGAGTGACACAGTTATCACATTTTGCAAATGGAAACCATAGTCTTTGAAAAATTCAAAAGAAAAATAAATTCAAACTCTTCGCCAATTGTGTAGTAAGAGCTTGAAAAGTTCGTTGTATTATTTTTCAATTAATAAAATATGTGATATAATTGTATATAGGCTAATTCGAGTTTCCTAAAGTGCATTATTTTATTTGAAAAATGTCATTCGTTAAACATATTCTTGGCAAGTAACTTTGATCCGTTATTATTCTCGCCGTATAATGGACTTCGTCGGAGATGGGGGTGAATAGTACATTTTTTATTGGTTTTTAATAGTGGATAATGCGTGACACCGGTTAAAATTTTGCAAGAATATCCCACAGAATCCATCAAAAATCCAAGTGCGTTACGAAAGTATTCGAATTTCGTAACGCACCATTTAATTTGAGAATACAGTACTTAATTACGAACGTCAAGGATGAGCAGAAGAAATTGGGGTCCGGATTTGGTCAGTTTAGTCGATTTTAAGTGAGGATTTAAAAATAAGGATTGTGTCCGCAATATTTGTTCCAAAGTTGGTGACAAGGGAGCAAAAACAACTACACCTTTAAATTGTACAAGGCATGCTGGATAGGGTAAACAGTAACCCTGACTTATTGAAGATGGTGATGAACCCTGGATTTATAAATAGGACCCGGAAACCAAGATGCAATCATCGCAGTGGTAACATATAATATCTTCAAGACCAAAAAAGCGTGAACACATCGAGGTCAAGATAAGGTCATGCTTTCAGTCTTCTTTGACTCAAAGTGGAGTGGTGCATCATGATTACGCACCACATGGCCAATATATCACAAAACAATACTGCCTCGAGGTTTTTCGTCGCATTCGTGATGCTATGCGGAACAAAAGACGGAATCGATGGGGAACGAAGACTTGGCAGCTCTATCAGAGTTTTCTCGTTAAAAACAACAGACTTCAGGTTTACAAAGATCCGTACACCCCCGACATGACTCTGCGTATTCTGGCTATTTTCCTGTGCTGAAAATGCCCCTGAAAAGAACTCGCTTTCAGGAAAGTGAAGCCATTAAGCAGAATACGGCGCCCGAGCTTAGCAGCATTCCAATAGTTACCTTCCAGAAATATTTAGAACAGTGGTATAAGAGCTGGAAGAAGCTAGTTCATCACCAAGGAGAGTACTTTGAAGGTAATTAAAAGTTTGTATCTCAAAGACACATTTAGAACAGCTCTCGTATAGTGCCTTTTTTTTTTCTCCCAAAAATCCTTGCTCCACCCTACCACTGATTAATACTTCCTAATTTGTATTTGGTCCAGGTTTCTTTGGTTTAATGGTTCTATTCCTTTTGCTAAACTTTAAACATCCTTCCTGTATGTTATTTTTTCACCTGGAGAAAGCACCCCATGCCATACATTTCTTTCGTGTGTCGTCTTGTATTAATCTAATTAAGATTGTTATTTACATAAACATTAAACTTTGTCGTATTTTAAATTTAATTTTTTCGATTTCCCATATCCATAATTATTTTTTTTAAGTTATCATTAAAAAAACACAATTTTTTGTAGGAAAACGCCTATAAATATTTTTCTTTTACTTGGCGAATAGTATTGTACCGTTTGGAAAATCTATTTATACGTGTATCAAATTTACTAACCAAGTGATTTAATATTTAATGGACGAATTTGAGTTTGATTAAGTCCATCATTTTAATTGAAAGATGCCATTTGTTAAACAAGTAAGATAAAACCAAAACTTCTTTGAACAAAACGATACAGGCGGAGGCGGATACAAGTGGATGAAATAAAAAAGATACTCAAAATTGTGATATGGAGCGTAGCATTGTAAAGCCCGGAAACATGACCATTGAAGAACGATAATAGGCATATAATAATGGATTACGAGGTGTGGGTGTACAAAGGATGTAAAACATTAAGCTGAAAGTAAGGTCTACGAATGAGGAAATCTACAGAGAAGCTAGTATTGTTGCGAGAAATCAAAAAGAGGCCTACTAGATGGATGCAGAGCGTTTCAATTGGCATTGGGATTTGAAAGGCTGTGTTTCAGTTCCGTTGGTAAATACGCTATATATCAAGCTTTTATTATTCTTTGCTATACATACGTCCCTTCAACTTCAACGTCAACTTCATGATCTCCATTCTCCTCGTGTAAGTTTATGGCCAACAGGTTCCTCTCCTTACGATTCTACTACTTTATACATTTTGGACATAAATACTCGCGAGAAAAGTAAACTCTTCCTCCTGCTATGGTTTTTGCACTCCTATTCTAGTTCTAAGTATAGCCTTTTTCTTGTTGAAAAATGGCATATTTAGGTTCAATGTTATGCCATCTCTATCAAAAACATTTCCAAAACTCTCACCATTGCTCGCTGCTCATTGGCTAACGGAAGTCCATTGTATGGTCATCAGGACACCTAACTGATTTTATGAATTCCCCACCGAATTTCAGATATATCTCCAGATTTTCCCATGCTTCTTTAATCATTTCCTAAAAAAACGACCAGTACCACGTTGATAATGGGGAACCTCGCGTTACCCCTCTTCCCAACACGGACCACCGGGAATCACCGTTCCCCACTCGCTTCCCAGCAATCTGTCACGTGCAGAGGAAAATGATGTCCCCTAACCCTGCATTCTGCACCTACATACTTCCTTATATTATCATTTCGATTAAATTTCAATCTCTATAACTCCTTCTTTTTTATTATTAGGTAATCTACCGGTTAAGGTAGGTTTTTGGATGGACAAAACTATCAAATAAACATTTTGTAACTCCAAACGAAACTGAATCCAGCAACCTAATCTACATCAGGTCCCTCTTCATCTCCGAGTACCTCCTTCTTCCCTTCATCCCGTCCAACATCCCTATCCTATTCCTGCCCTTTCCTCGCTAGCCCAAATTCCTCCCCTCGATTACTCTCTTCAACATTCCACTACCGCTCAATACGCCTTTCATCCATTTTTCTTGCCTCCATAGGATTTCTCACAACAAACCCCTCTCCTCCCCCACCATTTCCAGTACTTCCTCATTTGTTTTTCTTTCGGTCCATTTCACCTTCTCTATTCTTCTCCACACCCACATTTCAAAAGCCTCCAATCTACGTCTATCCTCCTGCTTCAGCGACCACATTTCCGCGCCGTACGCTACTACGCTCAATATAAGAGTTTTTACGAGTCTTGTCTTAACATCCCTACTCAACGTCCCCGTCATCAACTCCCTCCTCTTTGAGAAAACCTCCTTGCCTAGCGCAATTCTTCTCCTTATGTCCCTACCACTTTGACCGTATTGGTTCAAAACACTTCCGAGATATGTAAACTGTTCTAACTGCTCTATTTTTTCCCCGCCTATTTTAATATTTAGCTTAGCCTTTTTCTTTCTGGAAAATCGCATAACCTTTGTTTTATTAATATTGATTCTCATCCCATATTTATCGCACTGAACTTCCAATTCACTCAACAATGCTTGCAACCCCTTGGCTGACTGAGCAACTAATGCTTGGTCATCAGCAAACCTAACCGATTTTACGAATTTCGCTCCGACTTTCATTCCTACCTCCAGTTCTTCCCATGCCTCTTTAATCATTTCCTCTACATATACAACAAACAGTACCGGTGACAATGGGTAACCCTGCCTTACACCTCTTCCTAACACTGCCCATCCGGACTCTCCGTTCCCCACTCGCACCTTAGCAGTCTGAGACATGTACAGGTGGCGGATCAGTCTCCTGTCCCTCCAATACATTACTATTTTCTGGAATACACGCATTAATTTTTCCCTATTCACTCTATCAAACGCTTTTTCGAAATCTACAAAACAGGCAAAAACGTCCTGATTGTGTTCTATATTCCTCTCGATCAGTGATCTCATTACTGCAATGGCATCACGCGTACCTCTTCCTTTCCTAAACCCAAACTGATCATCCCCTATGTAATCATTTGCCTTACTATCTATCCTTCTGTTGATAATCCTGAGAATAACTCTAGCTGCGTGGGATATCAAACTTATTGTTCTATAATCCTCACATGACTGGGCCTTTGCCTTTTTTGGAATAGGAACTAACACCGATCTCACAAAATCTTCCGGCCAGATTTCTTCCTCATAGAAACTCCGAATCAGTACATATAAAGCCTTCTTCCCGCATTTTGGTAAACATTTTAACAGTTCTACAGGTATGATGTCCACCCCCACGGCCTCATTTGCTTTCATCTCCTTTAATGCCCTTTCTATTTCATCGTCGAGTATGCCTGGACCTAAGCTATCTTCTGCTACGTCATCTTCCTTTTCTATGTCTAACCTTGTCGGCCTATGTTCTTTACCATAGTGTTTCTATATATTCTTTCCATCTCTCTTGGATTTTTCTAGGTTCAACTATTTTCTTACCCCATTTATCTTTAACTGTTAGCACAGATCCTGCCTTCTTACTTCCCGATAATAACTTAACCTTGCTGTATAGAGCACCAATTTCACCCTTCTTCTGTAAACTTTCCATATCCTCGCATTGCGTTTTCCACCATTCTTCTTTTGCTTTATTTGTGGCCCTTCTCAATTTATTGTTTAACTCTTTGTACTTCATTTTGCCTAACTCTGTGTTTAAATTTTTCCATCTTCTTCTCTCATCCATCTTTGAAATCATCTCATCCGTAACCCATGGTTATATATATATTATTATTATTAGGTAATCTACCGTTTAAGGTAGGTTTTTGGATGGACACAACTATCAAATAAACATTCTCCTTCTTCTTTTATAGATACCGATATATATTTTTGATTTCTCTTAAAGGTATGAATGATATGCCGGTAGGGAGACCCAAGCGGGAGATGTTGAACGATTTACCTTAATAAATGTACGTTGCACTAGGTTTTTCAGTTTCCACTGCTAGCGAACTTCTTTATATGTATCGCTCATTGGGCAACATTCCAATTGTTGAATATAAGGCTGTAGTGTAGTTCTATATCTTTTAAATACCACACCACAATTAAAACTGGCGCCCGGTGAAACCTTTCTTACCTTGAAAAAGATGGCGCTGTTATTTTAAGTATCTGCAGGAAGTGTTTCACAACATCCGGGCACAGCAGCTCCAAAATAAACGAGCAATTAATTGGAAGAAAGATGCGAGAGCAATGCTCCTTCTGTCTCAAAGTAAAAGGAAATGCATATTAATCATAATTATACACTAACTTGTACAACTCATCGCACGTTTGGGTACACTACGCTTGCTTCGAAACCATTACAAAAACACAAAGCCCACCTTCATGGATATTACTACTTTGACCTAATTCACGAATGCTTTCGTACTTCGTTTGAACTTTTGAAGGACTCTATGGTTTCCAGTGGCAATCTTAAATATCTTTGTCAACCATTGACAACCACTTAAAACAATATCAAATACAACTCCCACCCATCACCGGCACAGTCGCCACTGCGACGATAATCATTGGGGCAATATATAGATAATAAGTCGCCAAGACTTATTATCTATATATTGCTGTGTTTATATTCTTCCATCAATTAAATATGTCATTTAATTTTATATAGGCTAATTCGATTCTCCAACATTGAATTCAACAAGCCAACAGTGTTTGTGGTGCCGGAGCTGTGATGATTTAAAGAACAATTGGGGTGCTGAATCCAATTATGACACTAGTTTTTTCCAATCAGGTATAGTTTTTCAAGATATTGATATGTTGTTACCTACGTAAAAAAATCTTCTACATGATGATATGGGAATCTTATATAAATAGCACAGGCAACAGTGATTTTGGTGCCGAAGCTTTTAATGCTGATTTATAGAAAAATTGGGTTGTTGAATCCAATTATGGCACTAGTTTTTTTTATCAGCTATAGTATTCTAGATATAGATATGTTGTTACTTAGGTAAAAAATTCTTCTACATGATGATATCGGAATATTATATTAATAATAAAACCCACTAAATGTAAAGACTTGATTTATTTCTAGGGTTTGTTAATCACCCACAAAAACAAAAGAATTTTACAATACAATTGAACACAAATACTATAATTTTTACTGTAATAAAACAAATTGAAAAGAAAAAATACATAAAAACATCACTCCACACATCGGAAGCTTCTTTTGCGCGATTCTCTTGAATGCACTTTGTTCAAACAGTCTCAATATAAGCACCAACAGTAATCTGCCATCATATGGTAATTTCATCTTCCTTGGTAGCTAGCTTCCATTGTTTTTATATCCTGGTGAAATCTTTCACCTTCTTCTTCACTTGTGTCTCCTAAATTTCCAAGAGAGGTTTCTAAGTGGCTGTGTAGGTAGTGAACTTTTGTGCTCATGTTACATCCAAGTGATTTGAAGTTACTGAGCATAATGTTTACCAGCTCAATATAATTTTCATTTTTGTGATTTCCTAGAAAATTTTTATGACCTCAACAAATGACATCCAACTAATTTTTTCTATCTCATTCATTGACTCGACAAAAGCGGGATCCTTTGTAAGTTTTCTGATCTGTGGACCCTCAAAAATACCAGCTTTAAATTTTTCAATACTTTTATGGGGCATCTTTAGTCTTAAGTAGTCGAAGAATGGTACATCCTTGTCAAGAGCTTTTACAAATTGCTACATTAGGTTTAGTTTAATACGTAGAGGCGGTAAGATGATTTTCTCTCTTTCAACTAAAGATTCAGCAATGATGTTTCTTTCCCAAAAACCAAGTTTTCTCTCTTAGGCCACTCCTTCTTAATCCAGTGGGTTTGTCTGTCCCTGTTATCCCAGAGGCACAAGAAACAAGGATATTTTGTGTATTCACTTTGCTGCCCAAGGAGAAAGTTCACCATTTTTAAATCTACACAAATCACCCAGCGATGTTCGTGGTATTTAATCTTCTGTAGGACCAATCCTATTGAATCGTATTCTTCTTTCATTTTAGTTGATTGAGCGATTGGTATTGCGCCAAACCTTTTACCGTTGTGATGAAGTACACATTTTAAACTACGCTTGGAGCTATCAATAAATCTTTTACCGAAGTCGATACAAACGATTTTTGTTTTTTAATCTCATTGGCCTACAATATAGAAATATACATAAAACTTATTGACAGTCTATTGACAATAATAGGAACACCGTAGAGTGGTTATAAATTAGTATACTTATAGATTTATATAACTTTGAACATTTTTTTCCGGAATATATAAAATATTAAAACAACTCATCGTAGGATGTGCCATATCTGAGAAAGTAGAGCTGTTAAATAAAAACGGATTTCATATTTGGATTCAGTTCTACAAAAATAGTTAAAATCATCACAAAGATTCCCGGCACCAAAATAAATTTTTTTTGTAGGCCTGTGTTATCGTTATTCAATGATCACGTTTCCACGCCGTTCATAGCTATGCTTCATATCACCTTTCTGATGAGGTTTTGCATAATAACCTCATCCACCCGGTCATCAATTTCCTCTTACTCGTTGAAGGTTGTATTCCTACAGCCATTCTTCGTCAAATATTCCCACTACTTGTGCCAAACTGTCCGAAGTTGTTTTGATTTAAATTTATTTCATCCTTTCGCTCCCCCTTTAGAATCCTTTCATTCCCTTCTTATTTTAACTTAGAAATAGCACCCTTTGCCATGCACCTTTTTCGGGGATCCCATTATATTTATGTAAGTAAAGATGATGATTCACATGCACTCTAATCTATGCCGTACTTATTATTAATTGTTTTCAAATTTCCATTTAATAAATCGTTTGAAAACGCCTATGATTATTGTTGCTTTTCTTCGCGAATTGTATTGTAAAAATTGGAAAATCAAGTTTTTTTGTGCTTCAAATTTACTAACTATGTGATTTCATATGGTATAGACGAAAATGAGCGCCATCAAGTGCATTATTTTTTTTAATATTGCAATTTATTAAACAAGTTCTTGGTGAACTATATACAGCTCTCATGATATCGTAGCAGCGGCGACTGTGTTGGTGAAGGGGGAGAGTGGTACTTTGATATTGTTTCTAATGGTGGACAATGGGTGACATAGATATTCAAGTGTGCCAGTGGAAACAATAGAGTCCTTCAAAAGTTCAAATAATCAATTTTGTAAATTATAATCTAGGTCAAAGTAGTAATATCAAGTAACTTGGATTTTGTGCCTTTAGTACAGCTTATGAAACAAACGTGGTACACCCAAGTGTGGTGTGAATTCTATAATATGGTATATAATTAGGATTAATTATCACGGCCTTTTAGTTTGTGACGAAGGAAGCTGTGCTCTCCCACGTTTCTACTTGTTAATTTCTCGTTCTGTTGGGACGTAGCGCACCATATTGTTCTGAAACAGTTACTGCTGGGGCTTTAAAATGCAGCGCCATCTATTGCATTTTAAGATAGGCGTCACCGGGCGCCAGTTTTAATTGTGGTTTGCTATTTAATACATGTAGAACTACACAACGATCTTGCAATCAATGATTAGAATGATGATGAATGACTTAGATACATGGAGGGGGTGTTTGGCAGAGGATGTTGGAAAACGTTTTGCAATGTACAGATCTTAGCGACTTTCGTCCATTCTCACCGAATCGCTTCCTTCCCCCGGTATATTAAAGATTACGTGCAGGTAAGTCATGGAATATTTTCGGTATAAATCAGGAGAAAGCGTTTGAAAAAAATATGGTAGATTTGATATTATAAGGCAGGAAGTAGGAATAGATCAAAGGGTTGGGTGATTTTTTATTTTCCTTTGAATGTCTAAGGTTCCTGAGATGCGAGTGGGGAATTGAGATTCCGGATGGTTGGTGTTAGCAAGAGGGGTAAATCCAGGTTCCGCATCATCACCCACGGTTTTCAATGTATTGGTGGTGGAAATGTTTTAAATGCATGGGAATTACTGGGCATCGGGTTGAAATTAGGCGGGGAGTTCACGAAACCAGTTAGATTATCTGAAGACAATGCTCTGGGCTTTTAGTCACCCAAGGTACGGAAATTAAGGATGATCAAATTGGAAATTCTATCCGAAAGAAATGGGATGGCATTATCTGGCAAAAAGTTTAAGATAAAGTTTAGAGAAAATCAGCCAGATTCGTAAAAAATATGTATGACAAGAACAAAAGTGTAACAGGTCTCTTAGGGGATTTAGGCTGAGGGCCCCTTGAAGTACGAAGAGAACAAGCGAGACTTAAACGTTTAGAAAGATTCAGAACCAGCGAGTTTGGCGATGACACAAAAGGAATAATAATAGGAAAAAGAAAAGGTTACACATTATCACCAATGGTGTTCAACGTATTTGTGGTGGAAATGTTTAAGATGCGTGGGAATGACAGGACGAAAGGATGATATTAGGCGGGGAGTTCATTATACCTGTTAGATTACATGAAGACCATGCTCTGGGTTATCAGTCAACCAATTTATGAAAATTATGGGTGATCAAATTGGAAATTCTTTTCGATAGATATGGGATTTGAAGCTAAGTAAATTTGCGATTTTCCAGAAAGGAGAAGGCTAAGTTAAACAAAAAAATTAGAAGGTAGAAACTTGTGCAGGATGAAATGTTTATATTCCTCGCAAGTTTGTTGGTCGAAAATGTTCAAGGTAGGAGGATCTTAAGAAAAAGAGGTGCACAAAGGCCAAGATGTCTACTTTAGGTGGAAAGAGGTGATGAGGTGGACGCTAGGTAACGATATTAAGAATAGACAAGTAAAATCTTTGAAATATAGCGTTGTTACGAACGGCGCCGAAACATTTTCACTAAAGCAGCACGGTACACTTAGATTGGTGGCTTTGGGAATGTGGGTGTGGAGAACACTGGGAAATGTATTTGGAAGATAAATAGGAAACTAATATGTTTGGTGGTCTTCCGTAGGAAAACAAAGGGAGCGATAATATGGCGGCCAGAAACATGGATGAAAGCCATATTGAACACCAATGACATCCTGACAATAAGGATAGAGAGGAAAATGTTAGCCATACGTGTATGGTACAAATATAAAATAAGGATGATTGACGGGATGAATGTTGGAAGGAAATACAGAGAGATTAACAGCGACTTATGATAGGGTTAAATTTGGATATAAGATCCTCTTCAATTCCATATAAACACTTTTTTCCGTCCATCCCTTCAAAGATGCGTATTTATTTCCTACCTCATCCTCTTTTGCCTCACTTTCTCCCCTAAGTCATAGCGCTTAACATCCCTTTTCCCTTTATATTCTTTATATCCAATTTTAGGGCTTTTTTCCAATAATTCCAGCGTCTTTTTACTGTAAATTAGACTTCCTCCTTCCCCCTATCATTCCGTTTAATCCCTAAATTCCTTTAAACATCCTCACTTCAAAATCCTTCAAGCTAAACTTATTATCGTTCCTTAATGATAATGATTCCACGGCGGTCTATGTCTGAATCTGTCCTTCGTCACTTGTCCTCACCTCCTCTACCAATGTGGTCCAAGTCACTTTGGCATGATTGGTTTTATTCCTTTTGTAAACCTTTAACTTCCATCATCTCCCTCATTCTTTTCACCTGGAGGAAGCAACCCTTGCCATAGGTCTTTGTCATGAATCGCCTTGTATGAATCTCACTAAACATTGTCATTTTTATAAACATTAGTCTTTCTCGTATCTCATAATTAATTTTTTTTTAATTTCCATTGATAAGAAATCTATTCTCTGGAGGATAACGCAAATGTATATTTTTTCATTTCTTTGCGAGTTGTATATTAATATATATGGAATTTCTAGTTATATGTGTACCAGATTTACTAATTGTATGATTTCATATAATATTGACGAATTTGAGTTTCGTCACGTGCATTTTTTTAAGAAAAATATGCCATTATTTGAGAAAGATATAGGCGAATGACATTGCTCCCTCATGTTTCTCGTCCCACGAATATTATGGGAATACGGGATAGAGTGATGAAATTTGGCCGGATGTTCGTAAAATCAGTAGATTACTTGAAAACAATGCTCTGGGCTACATCTACATAAATACCCTGCTCATGACCAAAAAAGGCATGTGGCAGGGGGTGTAGCACCATGATAGAAGGGTAAGGGATGACGGGGTTGGGGTTATCAAATAGGAGGGCAAAGGTTGGGGAAACCCGTAAGAAAAAAAAATATATACATTATTTATATATTATTAGGTAATCTACCGGTTGAGGTAGGTTTTTGGATGGACACAACTATCAAATAACATTTTGTAACTCCAACAAAACCCAATCCAGCAACCTAATCTTCATCAGGTCCCTCTTTATTACTGTCTACTTCTTTCCTCCCTTCATCCCGTCCGACATCCCTATCCTGTTCCTGCCCTTTCCTCGCTTGCACAACATTCTCCCCTCTATTACCTTGTTCAACATTCCACTACTGATCTATACGCCCCTCATCCATTTCTCCTGCCTCCATAGGATTTCTCTCAACAAACCCCTCTCCTCAACCACCATCTCTAGTACTTCCTCATTTGTTTTCCTTTCGGTCCATTTCACCTTCTCCATTCTTCTCCACACCCACATTTCAAAAGCCTCCAATCTACGTCTATCATCCTTCTTCAGTGACCACGTTTCCGCACCGTATATAGCTACGCTCCATATCAGAGTTTTTACGAGTCTTGTCTTAACATCTCTACTCAACGTCCCCGTCATCAACTAACTCCTCCTAGAGAAAGCCTCCTTGCCTAGCGCAATTCTTCTCCTTACGTCCGTAACACTTTTACCGTATTGGTCCAAAACACTTCCAAAATATGTAAACTTTTCTACCTGCTCTACTTTTTCCCCTCCTATTTAAATGTTTAGCTTAGCCTTTTTCTTTCTGGAAAATCGCATAGCCTTTGTATTATTAATATTGATTCTCATCCCATATTTATCGCACTGAACCTCCAATTAACTCAGCAATTCTTGCAACCCCTTGGCTGACTTAGCAACTAATGCTTGGTCATCAGAAATCCTAACTGATATCACCAATTCCCCTCCGACTTTCATTCCTACCTCCAGTTCTTCCCATGCCTCTTTAATTATTTCCTCCACATAAACGTTGAACAGCACCGGTGATAATAGGCAACCCTGCCTTACACCTCTTCCTATCCCTGCCCATTCGGACTCTCCGTTCCCCACCCGCTCCTGAGCGGTCTGAGACATGTACAGGTTGCGGATCAGTCTCCTGTCCCTCCAATCCATTTATATTTTCTGCATTACACGCATTAATTTTTCCCAATTCACTCGACAAACGCTTTTTCGATAACTACAAAACAGGCAAAAACGTCCTGGTTGTATTCTATATTCCTCTCAATTAGTGATCTCATTACTGTAATGGCATCAAGCGTACCTCTTCCCTTCTCAAACCCAAACTGATCATTATCTAAGTAATCATTTGCCTTACTCTCTATCCTTTTGTTGATTAGCCTGAGAGTAACTTTAGTTGCGTGGGATATCAAACTTATTGTTCCGTGATCCTCGCATGATGTAGCCTTTGCCTTTTTTGGAATAGGAACTAACACTGATTTCAAAAAATCTTCCGGCCAGATTCCTTCCTCATACATACTACGAGTCAGTCCATATAGAGTCTTCTTCCCACATTTTCCTAAACATTTCAACAGTTCTACAGGGATGTTGCCCACCCCAACGGCCTTATTTGCTTTCATCTCCTTTAATGCCCTTTCTATTTCACCGTCGAGTATGCCTGGACCTCGGCTATCTTCTCCAACGTCATGTTCCTTTTCTATGTCTAACCTTTTCGGCCTAGGTTCTTTACCATACAGTGTTTCTATATACTCCTTCCATCTCTCTTGGATTTTTCCTGATTCAACTATTTTCTTACCCCATTTATCTTTAACTGTTAGCACAGATCCTGCCTTCTTACTTCCCGATAATAACTTAACCTTGCTGTATAGAGCACCAATTTCACCCTTCTTCTGTAAACTTTCCATATCCCCGCATTGCGTTTTCCACCATTCTTCCTTTGCTTTATTTGTGTCCCTTCTCAATTTATTGTTTAACACTTTGTACTTCATTTTGCCTAACTCATTGTAATTTATATAAAAATTATTCTTTCTCGTATCTTTTTTTATTATTTAATTAATTGAAACGTCTCTTTTTTTTTGTCGTATCTCAAAATTAATATTTTTCAAGTTTTCATTGTAAGGAAATGGATATTCTCGAGATAAACACCTATGATTTTTTTCCTTTTATTTGCGAATGGTATTGTAATAGTTGGAAAATCTAGTTATATGTGTATCAAATTTACTAATTATGTGATTTAGTTTGAGATAGACGAATTTCAGTTTCCTCACGTTCATTCTTTTAGTTAAAAGACGTTTCTCATCCCACCAGGTCGGTGAGGGGGGCGAATGGTACTCTGATATTGATTTTAATGGTGGACAGTGGGTGACACTGATAAGCAGATTGTAAGACGATACCAGACAGTCTTTTTAAATTTCAACACAGTTATGAAATTATATGCGTTTCAGGTGAAAAGAGTAATATCCATGAAGGTGGACTTCGTGGTTTTAGCACTGGTTTCGAAACAAATTAGGTGTACCCAAACGTGGCATGAATTCGAGGTTACAGTGTATAATTGGTAATAATTTGCATTGCCCTTAATTTGAGCCAGAGGAAGCATTCCTCGTGCATGTTTCTTCGAATTAATTGCTCGTTCAGTGTGGGGCTAGTGCGCCTGTTTGATGTGAAACCATTCCTGCAGGTTCCTTAAACTACAGCGCCATCTGTTGCATATTACCAAATGCTACACGGGGGCGCCAAGTTTAATTGTGTTGTGGTATTTAAAAGTAAGAGAACTATACTGTGGCTTTAAATTAAGTATTGGAATGTTGTCTAATGGCTAAAATACGATGCGTGTTGAAAAGATAATGATAATTTTAATTCGTCCGACTAAATGGTTTTTTATTTTTAATAATTGGTGTTTCCCTTTTAAACATAGTCCCCATAGGAGATTATGCAATTGTGCCACCGTTTCTTCAAATCCCCGAAACACTTCTCCAAGTCGATATTTGAGATAGCCAATAGTTCTTTCATCAAAGCGCTTTTAATGCCATCTACGTCTGTAAAACGACGGCCCTTCAAGGTTCCATTAATTTTGCAAGTAGAAAAAATTAAACGGAGCCATATCTGGCGAATATGGATGCTGGGGCATCGTTACAGTAATGTTTGGGCAAAAACTTTTCGAACCTGCAATGAACTGTGAGCTGATGCATTATGGTGGTACAAAACAAGGAATTGTTTTTCCACAGATCCGGGCGTTTTTTCGGATTTCTTCACGCAAAAGGCGTTATACTTGTAGGTAGTACTTCTTATTGACCGTTTGACCTGGCAGCAGGCATTCATTGTACACTATGTCATAAACATCGTAGAACACAGTGGGCATAAACTTCAGGTTCGACTGCCCTTGTCGAGCCTTTATCGGTCTTGGCGAGACAGAATACCTCCACTGGGATGATTGATCCTTAGTTTCTACGTCATATCCATAAACCCGTGTTTGTTCACCTGTGATAATGCGTTTCATTAATTCTGCATCGTGGTTTACTTCATTTAGTGACTCCTGAGCAACTTCCATAAGCCGCTGTTTTTGTTCAAAATTCAACAATTTTGGAACGATTTTAGCTGTCATGTGATTCATATCCAAAATAAAATGGAAAAAATGTCATGACATAATCCAATCGATCTTCCAACATAATCAGCGACCTCTCTAATTATGATTCGGCGATCGCTCATATCCATCTCTTTCACTTTCTCCACGTTTTCATCGATTGTTGTGGTGCTGGGGCGTCTAGGGCGTTCGTATCCTTCAAGGTATTTACGGCCTTCTTGGAAACGCATATACTTATACCACCCGTAAACTCTTTAATTTATTCATAATAGACTCTTTGCCATAGAAGAGCCTTTGTTGACATTACACACACTTTGTTAAAATGTATTTTATCTTTTACGCAACATTTGATACATATTCTTGGATCCATTTCTTTCAACAAACGAAAATCGCCGAGCTCATAAAATCCATCTAACCTTAGTGCCTGTCACATCAAACGGTGATTGATGACCGCGTTTATCAATAATTATTTTGGACGTATTTCTGGAGGAAATAATTAAATATAATGGGAAATACGGGGGGTTGGTGTGAATTCGGTGGGGAATTCGTAAAATCAGCTAGGTGTCCTGATGACCATAATCTGGGCTTCAGTCAGCCAATGAGCAGCAAGAAATGATGAGGGAATTCGAGAGATGTTTGATGAAAATGACATAATATTCAATATAAAAATGGCATTTTCCAAAAAGAAGAAGGATAAGCTAAACATTAAAATAGAAGTGAATAAACCAGAGTACTAGGAAGAGTTTTTCCTTTCTCGCAAGTTGATAAAAGTAGTAGAACCATAACGACAAGAACGCCGCTTGGCCAAGAAGCTTACACGATTGTGGATGGAGTAGATGACGTGGACGTTGGGTAAATATATTAATAAGAGACTCGTAAAAACTGTAAGGCGTAGCGCGGTTATGCACTGTGCCGATACGTGGTCTTTTAAGCAGCATGGTACAAGTTGATTGTAGGTTTTGGCAATGTAGGTGTAGAGAGGGAATAAACAGATGAAACGGACTGGAGGGAAAATGAATGCGGTAGTTTTTGGTATTGTTTGCTTGGAGAGTGAAACTTTGTCTGAGCTTATTTGGAGGAAGAAAAAAGGGTGGAGAGCATAAGGAACTCAAATGCCTATCTGACGACTAGAATAAAAGGGAAAATGTTAACCGTACGTGGAAGCAACAGAAAGTAATTAGGGATGTTGGAGGGGATTATTTGTGTAAGAAAATACATAAATATCGACTAGCGGTACAATTAGATTTGTCTTTGTGATACGTTAGGAGAAACAAGACTTTTTACTTGGTGGGTTTATCCATTTAAAACAAACGGTAACCCTTAGATGACCAATAAAAAGTCATAGAGCTGTAAGGGCCTCTACCCTATCCTCTCCTAGAAAAACACTACTGGACATCCAGGATCACAATATGATCCTCATCAATTCCACATATACTAGTTTTCCTTCATTCCTTCAAGCATGCGTATCCCATTCCTACCTCTTCCTCGTTTGCCTCAATTTCTTCCCTCTATCACAGCCTTCAACATCCCTTTGTCTATCGAAACTCTTGCGTCCATCTTTTTGGTTTTTTTTCGATTTTTTCCAACAGCACTTGCTCTCTTGAAAATAGATTGGCTATCTTTTGTGAAATTATTCTTAACCTTGAGAAAGTACCCCATTCCAATCATCTTCTTCGTTAAGCCCGTTTTATATATGAAAATAAAGATGGTGATTTATTTACACTGTAACCTAAGTCGTATTTTAGTAAAAAATTCTTTTCATATTTCCATTGAAAAAAATATTTCTCTGTAGGAAAACGCCAATGAATACTGTTCCTTTGCTCCGCGAATCGTATTGTAATAGTTGGAAAATCAAATTGTGTGGATCCATTTACCTTTGTGATTTATTGCATATAGGCGAATTTCAGTTTCCTTCAGTGCATTATTGTTAATTGAAAGATGACATTTCTTTAACACGTATTTGGCGACTTACATTGGTTTCTCCTATATCTTGTCCCGCATTGGTCTTTGTCGGAGAAGGGGGCGAGTAATTTTAATGTTTTAGTGTTTTTAATGGTGGACAATCGGTGATACCGGTGAAAGTCTTTATTAAATACAACAAAGTTAGGAAATTATTCGTATTTCAGGTGAAAAGAGTAATATCCAAAAAAGGTGGACCTCGTGGTTTTAGTACTGGTCTCGAAACAAACGTGGTGAACTTAAACGTGGTATCAATTATAGAATACAGTATTTAATTAGGAGTAATTCGCAAAGCCTTTTAGTTAGTGACAACGCAACAGTGCGTTCGCATGTTTCTGTGAAATAGTTGCTAGATAGGTTGAGAGCTAGGTCGCCTATTTGTTTTATAACAGTTGTGTGAGATGCTTTAAATTGCCGTATCATCTGTTACAAGTACGTCAGACTATACCGAGCCCCAGCTTGAATTGCGGTGTGATTAATGAAGTGGTAGACCAGCACTATGTCCTTAAAAGCGAGAATTGGAAGGACGTTCAATAACTATGATAAATGGAGAGGTACGGTGGACCAGGATACTGTAAACATTGTGCAATGTACAATTATTAAGTCAAAGTAGTATTATCAAAAGCATTAGTTGCTCTATCATCATTAATTTCTTAGGGTCATTTGGGTTTGCATTGGTGTGTTAGTTCGAATGCGGTTTTTCTTTTTCCTTTTTTTTGGGTGGTGAACTACACCCCCCGCCACACGCCCTTGCGGCGGCTTGCGGGATGGGTAGATGAATCAGCCAAGTATTTGCCAGCATTGTTGAGTGAATTGGAGGTTCAGTGCGATAAATATGGGATGAGAATCAATATTAATAGAACAAAGGTAATACGATTTTCCAGAATGAAATAGGCTACGATAAATATTAAAACAGCCGGGAAAGAAAGAGATCAGTTAGAATTGTTTAGATATCTTGGAAGTGTTTTGGACCAATACGGTCAAAGTGGTAGGGACGTAAGGAGAAGAATTGCGCTAGGTAAGGAGGCTTTCTCAAGGTGGAGGGAGTTGATAACGGGGAAGTTGAGTAAAGATTTTAAGACCTGACTCGTAAAAACTCTGATATGGAGCGTAGCTATGTACGGTGCGGAAACGTGGTCACTGAAGAAGGATGATAGACGTAGATTGGAGGCTTTTGAAATGTGGGTGTGGAGAAGAATTGTAAAGGTGAAATGGACCGAAAGGAAAACAAATGAGGAAGTGCTGGAGATGGTGGTTGAGGAGAGGGGTTTGTTGAGAGACATCCTATGGAGGCAGGAAAAATGAATGAAGGGCGTATTAATTGGCAGTGTAATGTTGAAGGCTTTAATAGAGGGGAGAATGCTTGGCCAACGAGGAAAGGACAGAAAGGGGATAGGGATGTTGGACGGGATGAAGGGAGGAAGGAAGTACAAAATGATGAGGAGGGACCTGATGTAGATTAGGTTGTTGGATTGTGTTTTGTGAGGAGTCACAACACATTTATTTATTTGGTAGTTTTGTCCATACAAAAAACTACGTTAACCGGTAGATTGCCTAATACGATAGGTAATATCAATAAAGTTGGACTTTGCGGCTTACGTTCTGCTTATAAAACAAACGTGGCACACCCAAGTGTGTTGTTAATTCTATAAAAAAGTATATAAATAGGATTAAATTGCACGGCCTTTTAGTTTGTGACGAAGGAAGCTGTGCCCTCCCATGTTTCTACTTGAGAATTTCACGTCATCTTGCGACCAAGTGCACCTTTTTGTTTAGAAACAGTTACGGCAGGGGCTTCAAAATGTAATGCCATTTGTTGCATGTTCAGAAATGCTACACCGGGAGCAGGTTTTCATTTCAGTGTGACATATGAATGATGTAGAACTACAGTATATCCTTGATATAAATAATTGAAATTATGCTCAATGACTTATATACATTGAGGGAGTGGTTAGCAGTGGATATTGAAAAACATTATGCAACGTACAGATATTAGCCTCATTTGTCCACCCTCTGCCAATTGGTTTTCATCCCCGGTATATCATAGATTCCGTGCCGGAGGAACATAGAATACAATACGTATTAATCTGGACAAAGCCGTACATACCTAGATCTATCTACCTGATGATATCCTAAAAATAACTTTATTGCAGAATTGGAATTATCCGATTGGCAAATAAATAAAATATAATTCAGGCTACGAATCTGATTAAGCATCTGATTGGGCAACACTTCTCTTAATGTGTTCTATAATTCCCCCCTTTGGTTGACTATTTTTCCCTCGGCTTCCTGTTTTCACATTTTTTCTAAAACTATAACACAAATGATGCTGCAAAACCTGCTCATCTTTTTACGTGTAAGCAACAGAAACGAAATAGGGATGAATGATGGGATAAATGTTGGAGGAAAATACAGAGAGATTAATATCGACTAATTGTAGAGTTGGATTTTGGGTTGTGATACGTTAGGAGAACCAAAATATGTATTTGGTGGGTTCATCCATTCAAAACCTTCGTTAACTGGTATATTATTTAATAAATAAAGGTATCAAGTGGTAGAAGACTGTCTCCTTTCCTCTCCTAAGAAAACAAAACTGGAAATCTCCTCCATCATAAGACCCTTATTAATTCTAAATATATCCTTTCTTCCGTCAAACAAGCCTATCCTATTCCTACCTCATCCTCGTTTGCCTCACTTCCTCCACTCTATCACAGCCCTCGACATCCCAATGTTAGTCAAAACGACCTGATTCCATGTATAAGGCCTCTTTTTATTCATTTATCGATCTTAGCTTCTCTTTACCATAAATAGGACTTCCTCATTTGAATGTCTTTCATTCCGTTTAATCTTTACGTCCTTTTATAAATCCACACTTCAAAAACCTTCATACTAAGTTTATAATCGTTCCTCACTTATCACGTATCAACGTCGGTCTGTGAACCCGATTTCCGTCGCTTGTCCCCACCACATCTACCAACTTGGTTCAGGTTGCTTTGGTTTAATCGTTCTATTCCTTTTGCTAAATTTTAAACATCCTTCCTCTATCTTATTTTTTCACCTGGAGAATGCACTCCATGCCATAAATTTTTTTCGTGTGTCGTCTTGTATTAATCTAAGTAAGATTTCACGATAATGACTTCTTAAGAAGAAGTTATTTGCATAAACATTAACCTTTGTGGTATTTAAAAGTTGATTTTTTCGATTTTCCATATCCATAATTTTTTTTTATGTTATCATTAAAAAAACACAATTCTCTAAAGTAAAACGCCTATAAATGTTTCTTTTACTTGGCGAATAGTATTGTACCGTTTGGAAAAGCTATTAATGTGTGTATCAAATTTACTAACCAAGTGATTTAATATTTAATGGACGAATTTGAGTTTCATTAAGTCCATTATTTTAATTGAAAGATGCCATTTGTTAAACAAGTTCTTGGCGACTTATTATATATAGATATTGCCCTCATGATTATCGTCGCAGTGGCGACTGTGCCGGTGATGGGTGGGAGGGTTAATTCATATTGTTTTAAGTGGTGGTCAATGGGTGACAAAGATATTAGAGATTGCCAGTGGAAACCATAGAGTCCTTCAAAAGTTCAAACGAAGTACGAAAGCATTCGTGAATTAGGTCAAAGTAGTAATATCGATGAAGATGGGCTTTGTGTTTTTGTAGTGGTTTCGAAGCAAGCGTAGTGTACCCAAACTTGGAATGAGTTGTATAATTTAGTGTATAATTGAGATTAATTTGCATTTCCTTTTACTTTGAGACAGAAGGAGCATTGCTCTCGCATTTTTCTTCCAATTAATTGCTCGTTTAATTTGGAGCTGCTGTGCTCGGTTGTTGTGAAACACTTCCTGCAGATTCTTAAAATAACAGCGCCATCTTTTTCATGGTAAGAAAGGTTTCACCGGGGGCATTTTATAATTGTGGTGTGGTATTTAAAAGATATAGAACTACACTACAACCTTAAATTCAAGAATTGGAATGTTGTCCAATGAGTGATATATATAGAGAAGTTCGCTAGCAGTGGAAACTGAAAAACATAGTGCAACGTACAATTATTAAGGTCAATCGTTCAACATCTCCCGCTTGGGTCTCCCTACCGGCATATCATTCATACCTTTACGAGAATTCAAAAATATATATCGGTATCTATAAAAGAAGGAGTTATAGAGATTGAAATTTAGTAGAAATGATAATGAGAGATGAAGAGGGACCTGATGTAGATTAGGTTGCTGGATTGGGTTTCGTTTGGAGTTACAAAATGTTTATTTGATAGTTGTGTCCATCCAAAAACCTACCTAACCGATAGATTACCTAATAATAAAAAAGAAGGAGTTATAGAGATTGAAATTTAGCAGAAATGATAATATAAGGAAGTAAGTAGGTGCAGAATGGAGGGTTAGGGGACATTTTCCTATGCACGTGTCAGATTGCTGGGAAGCGAGTGGGGAACGGTGATTCCGGATGGTTCGTGTAAGTAAGAGGGTTAACGTGAGATTCCCCTTTATCAACGAGGGTATTGTACGTATTTGTGGAGGAAATGATTATAGAGACATGGGGAAAACATTATAGAGTATGAAATTCGGTGGGGAAGTCATAAAATCAGTTTGGTGTCCTGATGACCATAATCTGGCCTTCAGTCAGCCAATGATCAATATTTAATGGTGAGCGAATTGGAAATCTATTTGATAGAAATGGAATGACATGGAATGTCAATATGTTATTTTCCAAACAGAAAAAGGCTATGCTTATAATTAAAATAGGATTTCAAAAGCCATATTAGGAGGATGAGTTTACATTTTTCGCGAGTATTTAAGTCCAATTAGGTTAAAGTAGTGGAATCGTAAGGAGAAAAACACCACTAGGCCAAAAACTTACACGAGGTGGATTGAGTTGATGACGTCAACGTTAGGTAAATATGTATAGAAAAGATTCTTAAAAACTGTGATCTGTAGCGTTGTTACAAACGGCGCCGAAACATGGTCACTGAGCAGGAGGGTACACCTAGATCGGAGACTATTCAAATTTGAGAGTGGGGAAGGAATGAAAAGGTCGAATGAACTGGAAGGAAAATAGATAAGTAAGTTATAGGTTATTCTAGCTTGGAGAGGTAAACATCGAATGAGATCATGCAGAGGAAGGAAAAATGGATGAAGGCCAATTGATATCCAGTGACGCCATGATGAGTATCACATAGGGGAAAATGTTAGCAATACGTTGCAACCAGAGAACTTAAATATACCATATACTTAAATAACAAAACACCAACGTACACCGAGCACCACATTAAGACCATTTCATATTCCACATATATTCTTCCTTTTCGTAATGCTGTAAAACATGCTACTCCCGTTCCTACCTCATCCTCGTAGATTCACCATCTCCCTATTTTCACAACCTTTCACATCCCAATTCCAATTGAAAGGCTCTGCATCCATCTAGTAGGCCTCTTTTTGAATTTCTCCCAACAATACTAGCTTCTCTGAAGATTTACTCATTCGTTGACCATACTTTCAGCTTAATGTTTTACATCCTTTGTACACCCACACCACATGATCCTTTATTCTATGCCTATTATCGTTCTCCAATGGTCATGTTTCCGCGCTTTACAATACTACGCTCCATATCACAATTTTGAGTATCTTTTTTATTTAATCCACTTGTATCCGCCTCCGCCTGTATCGTTTTGTTCAAAACAGTTTGGGTTTGATAGTTTTTATTGCTTTGGCTAATCCTAAACATCCTTCTTCTTCTTTATTCTTTCACCGGGAGATAGAGCCCCTTCCCGCACACCTATTTCGTGTGTAGCGTTGTATGCAGGAGGATAAGGATCGCGATGTACTTGCACATGAAGCAATGTCGAATTATATTATTAAATTTTTTCAAATTTAAAATTTTAAAAAGCCGTATCGCTGAGGAGATCGCCTATTTAGAATATTCCTTTCCTTCGTGAATTGTATTGTAAGAGTTGGAATATGTTGTTATATTTGTATCGAATACAATAATTATTTGATCTCATGACATATAGGTGAATTTGAGATTCCTCAAGAGCAGTTCTTTTTAATTAAAAGCTGCCATTTGTTCAAAGAGTTCTTAGTGAATGATGTATAGTCATCATGATTATCGTCGCAACGGGGACTGTGTCCGTGAATGGGGCGAGTGATACTTAGACATTGGTTTTAAAGATTGTCATTGAGTGACACAGTTATCACATTTTGCAAATGGAAACCATAGTCCTTGAAAAATTCAAAAGAAAAATGAATTCAAACTCTTCGCCAATTGTGTAGTAAGAGCTTGAAAAGTTCGTTGTATTATTTTTCAATTAATAAAATATGTGATATAATTGTATATAGGCTAATTCGAGTTTCCTAAAGTGCATTATTTTATTTGAAAAATGTCATTCGTTAAACATATTCTTGGCAAGTAACTTTGATCCGTTATTATTCTCGCCGTATAATGGACTTCGTCGGAGATGGGGGTGAATAGTACATTTTTTATTGGTTTTTAATAGTGGATAATGCGTGACACCGGTAAAAATTTTGCAAGAATATCCCACAGAATCCTTCAAAAATCCAAGTGCGTTACGAAAGTATTCGAATTTCGTAACGCACGAATGAATTGTAGAATACAGTACTTAATTACGAACGTCAATGATGAGCAGAAGAAATTGGGGTCCGCATTTGGTCAGTTTAGTCGATTTTAACTAGGATTTGAAAATAAGGATTCTGTCCGCAATATTTGTTCCAAAGTAGGTGACAAGGGAGCAAAAACAACTACACCTTTAAATTGTACAAGGCATGCTGGATAGGGTAAACAGTAACCCTGCCTTATTGAAGATGGTGATGAACCCTAGATTTATAAATAGGACCCGGAAACCAAGATGCAATCATCGCAGTGGTAACATATAATATCTTCAAGACCAAAAGAAGCGTAAACACATCGAGGTCAAGTTAAGGTCATGCTTTCAGTCTTCTTTGACTCAAAGTGGAGTGGTGCATCATGATTACGCACCATAGGGCCAATGTATCACAAAAGAATACTTCCTCGAGGTTTTTCGTCGCATGCGGGACAAAAGACGGAATCTGTGGGGAACGAAGACTTGGCAGCTCTATCAGAGTTTTCTCGTTAAAAACAACAGACTTCAGGTTTACAAAGATCCGTACACCCCCGACATGACTCTGCGTATTCTGGCTATTTTCCTGTGCTGAAAATGCCCCTGAAAAGAACTCGCTTTCAGGAAAGTGAAGCCATTAAGCAGAATACGGCGCCCGAGCTTAGCAGCATTCCAATAGTTACCTTCCAGAAATATTAAGAGTTCAGTTACCTTCCAGAAATATTAAGAGCTAGTTCATCACGATGGAGAGTACTTTGAAGGTAATTAAAAGTTTGTATCTCAAAGACACATTTAGAACAGCTCTCGTATAGTGCCTTTTTTTATTTCTCCCAAAAATCCTTGCTCCACACTACCACTGATTAATACTTCCTAATTTGTATTTGGTCCAAGTTGCTTTGGTTTAATGGTTTTATTCCTTTTGCTAAACTTTAAACATCCTTCCTGTATGTTATTTTTTCACCTGGAGAAAGCACCCCATGTCATACATTTTTTTCGGATGTCGTCTTGTATTAATCTAATTAAGAATGTTATTTACATAAACATTAAACTTTGTCGTATTTTAAATTTAATTTTTTCGATTTCCTATATCCATAATTTTTTTTAAAGTTATTATTAAAAAAACACAATTTTTTATAGGAAAACGCCTATAAATATTTTTCTTTTACTTGGCGAATAGTATTGTACCGTTTGGAAAATCTATTTATGTGTGTATCAAATTTACTAACCAAGTGATTTAATATTTAATGGACGAATTTGAGTTTCATTAAGTCCATCATTTTAATTGAAAGATACCATTTGTTAAACAAGTAAGATAAAACCAAAACTTCTTTGAACAAAACGATACAGGCGGAGGCGGATAACAGTGGATGAAATAAAAAAGATACTCAAAATTGTGATATGGAGCGTAGCATTGTAAAGCCCGGAAACATGACCATTGAAGAACGATAATAGGCATATAATAAAGGATTATGAGGTGTGGGTGTACAAAGGATGTAAAACATTAAGCTGAAAGTAAGGTCTACGAATGAGGAAATCTACAGAGAAGCTAGTATTGTTGCGAGAAAACAAAAAGAGGCCTACTAGATGGATGCAGAGCGTTTCAATTGGCATTGGGATTTGAAAGGCTGTGTTTCAGTTCCGTTGGTAAATACGCTATATATCAAGCTTTTATTATTCTTTGCTATACATACGTCCCTTCAACTTCAACGTCAACTTCATGATCTCCATTCTCCTCGTGTAAGTTTATGGCCAACAGGTTCCTCTCCTTACGATTCTACTACTTTATACATTTTGGACATAAATACTCGCGAGAAAAGTAAACTCTTCTTCCTGCTATGGTTTTTGCACTTCTATTCTAGTTCTAAGTATAGCCTTTTTCTTGTTGAAAAATGGCATATTTAGATTCAATGTTATGCCATCTCTATCAAAAACATTTCCAAAACTCTCACCATTGCTCGCTGCTCATTGGCTAACGGAAGTCCATTGTATGGTCATCAGGACACCTAACTGATTTTATGAATTCCCCACCGAATTTCAGACATATCTCCAGATTTTCCCATGCTTCTTTAATCATTTCCTAAAAAAACGACCAGTACCACGTTGATAATGGGGAACCTCGCGTTACCCCTCTTCCCAACACGGACCACCAGGAATCACCGTTCCCCACTCGCTTCCCAGCAATATGTCACGTGCAGAGGAAAATGATGTCCCCTAACCCTCCATTCTGCACCTACTTACTTCCTTATATTATCATTTCGACTAAATTTCAATCTCTATAACTCCTTCTTTTTTTATTATTAGGTAATCTACCGGTTAGGTAGGTTTTGGGATGGACACAACTATCAAATACACATTTTGAAACTCCAAAAGAAACCGAATCCAGCAACCTAATCTACATCAGGTCCCTCTTCATCTCCGAGTACCTCCTTCTTCCCTTCATCCCGTCCAACATCCCTATCCTATTCCTGCCCTTTCCTCGCTAGCCCAAATTCCTCCCCTCGATTACTCTCTTCAACATTCCACTACCGCTCAATACGCCTTTCATCCATTTTTCTTGCCTCCATAGGATTTCTCACAACAAACCCCTCTCCTCCCCCACCATTTCCAGTACTTCCTCATTTGTTTTCCTTTCGGTCCATTTCACCTTCTCCATTCTTCTCCACACCCACATTTCAAAAGCCTCCAATCTACGTCTATCCTCCTGCTTCCGCGACCACATTTCCGCGCCGTACGCTACTACGCTCCATATAAGAGTTTTTACGAGTCTTGTCTTAACATCCCTACTCAACGTCCCCGTCATCAACTCCCTCCTCCTTGAGAAAACCTCCTTGCCTAGCGCAATTCTTCTCCTTATGTCCCTACCACTTTGACCGTATTGGTTCAAAACACTTCCGAGATATGTAAACTGTTCTACCTGCTCTATTTTTTCCCCGCCTATTTTAATATTTAGCTTAGCCTTTTTCTTTCTGGAAAATCGCATAACCTTTGTTTTATTAATATTGATTCTCATCCCATATATATCGCACTGAACTTCCAATTCACTCAACAATGCATGCAACCCCTTGGCTGACTGAGCAACTAATGCTTGGTCATCAGCAAACCTAACCGATTTTACGAATTCCGCTCCGACTTTCATTCCTACCTCCAGTTCTTTCCATGCCTCTTTAATCATTTCCTCTACATATACGACAAACAGTACCGGTGACAATGGGTAACCCTGCCTTACACCTCTTCCTAACACTGCCCATCCGGACTCTCCGTTCATTACTCGCACCTGAGCAGTCTGAGACATGTACAGGTTGCGGATCAGTCTCCTGTCCCTCCAATCCATTACTATTTTCTGGAATACATGCATTAATTTTTCCCAATTCACTCCATCAAACGCTTTTTCGAAATCTACAAAACAGGCAAAAACGTCCTGATTGTGTTCTATATTCCTCTCGATCAGTGATCTCATTACTGCAATGGCATCACGCGTACCTCTTCCTTTCCTAAACCCAAACTGATCATCCCCTATGTAATCATTTTCCTTACTATCTATCCTTCTGTTGATAATCCTGAGAATAACTTTAGCTGCGTGGGATATCAAACTTATTGTTCTATAATCCTCACATGACGAAGCCTTTGCCTTTTTTGGAATAGGAACTAACACCGATCTCACAAAATCTTCCGGCCAGATTCCTTCCTCATAGATACTCCGAATCAGTCCATATAAGGCCTTCTTCCCGCATTTTGGTAAACATTTTAACAGTTCTACAGGTATGATGTCCACCCCCACGGCCTCATTTGCTTTCATCTCCTTTAATGCCCTTTCTATTTCATCGTCGAGTATGCCTGGACCTAAGCTATCTTCTGCTACGTCATGTTCCTTTTCTATGTCTAACCTTGTCGGCCTATGTTCTTTACCATAGAGTGTTTCTATATATTACTTCCATCTTTCTTGGATTTTTCTAGGTTCAACTATTTTCTTACCCCATTTATCTTTAACTGTTAGCACAGATCCTGCCTTCTTACTTCCCGATAATAACTTAACCTTGCTGTATAGAGCACCAATTTCACCCTTCTTCTGTAAACTTTCCATATCCTCCCATTGCGTTTTCCACCATTCTTCTTTTGCTTTATTTGTGGCCCTTCTCAATTTATTGTTTAACTCTTTGTACTTCATTTTGCCTAACTCTGTGTTTAAATTTTTCCATCTTCTTCTCTCATCCATCTTTGAAATCATCTCATCCGTAACCCATGGTTATATATATATTATTATTATTAGGTAATCTACCGTTTAAGGTTGGTTTTTGGATGGACACAACTATCAAATAAACATTCTCCTTCTTCTTTTATAGATACCGATATATATTTTTGATTTCTCTTAAAGGTATGAATGATATGCCGGTAGGGAGACCCAAGCGGGAGATGTTGAACGATTGACCTTAATAATAATGGTACGTTGCACTATGTTTCCACTGCTAGCGAACTTCTCTATATATATCACTCATTGGGCAACATTCCAATTCTTGAATATAAGGCTGTAGAGTAGTTCTATATCTTTTAAATACCACACCACAATTAAAACTGGCGCCCGGTGAAACTTTTCTTACCTTGAAAAAGATGGCGCTGTTATTTTAAGTATCTGCAGGAAGTGTTTCACAACATCCGGGCACAGCAGCTCCAAAATAAACGAGCAATTAATTGGAAGAAAAATGCGAGAGCAATGCTCCTTCTGTCTGAAAGTAAAAGGAAATGCAAATTAATCTCAATTATACACTAAATTATTCAACTCTTCGCACGTTTGGGTACACTACGCTTGCTTCGAAACCATTACAAAACACAAAGCCCACCTTCATGGATATTACTACTTTGACCTAATTCACGAATGCTTTCGTACTTCGTTTGAACTTTTGAAGGACTATGGTTTCCACTGGCAATCTTAAATATCTTTGTCAACCATTGACAACCACTTAAAACAATATCAATTACAACTCCCACCCATCACCGGCACAGTCGCCACTGCGACGATAATCATTAGGGCAATATATAGATAATAAGTCGCCAAGACTTATTATCTATATATTGCTGTGTTTATATTCTTCCATCAATTAAATATGTCATTTAATTGTATATAGGCTAATTCGATTCTCCAACATTGAATTCAACAAGCCAACAGTGTTTGTGGTGCCGGAGCTTTTAATGATGATTTAAAGAACAATTGGGGTGCTGAATCCAATTATGACACTAGTTTTTTCCTATCAGGTATAGTTTTTCAAGATATTGATATGTTGTTACTTACGTAAAAAAATCTTCTGCATGATGATATGGGAATCTTATATAAATAGCACAGGCAACAGTGATTTTGGTGCCGAAGCTTTTAATGCTGATTTATAGAACAATTGGGTTGCTGAATCCAATTATGGCACTAGTTTTTTCCTATCAGCTATAGTATTCTAGATATAGATATGTTGTTACTTAGGTAAAAAATTCTTCTACATGATAATATCGGAATATTATATTAATAATAAAACCCACTAAATGTGAAGACTTGATTTATTTCTAGGGTTTGTTAATCACCCACAAACACAAAACAATTTTACAATACTATTGAACACAAATACTATAATTTTTACTGTAATAAAACAAATTGAAAAGAAAAAATACATAAAAAATTCACTCAACACATCGGAAGCTTCTTTTGCGCGATTCTCTTGAATGCACTTTGTTCAAACAGTCTCGTTATAAGCACCAACAGTAATCTGCCATCATATGGTAATTTCATCTTCCTTGGTAGCGAGCTTCCATTGTTTTTATATCCTGGTGAAATCTTTCACCTTCTTCTTCACTTGTGTCTCCTAAATTTCCAAGAGAGGTTTCTAAGTGGCTGTGTAGCTAGTGAACTTTTGTGCTCATATTACATCCAAGTGATTTGAAGTTACTGAGCATAATGTTTACCAGCTCAATATAAATTTCATTTTTGTGATTTCCTAGAAAATTTTTTATGACCTCAACAAATGACATCCAACTAATTTTTTCTATCTCATTCATTGACTCGACAAAAGCGGGATCATTTGTAAGTTTTCTGATCTGTGGACCCTCAAAAATACCAGCTTTAAGTTTTTCATTACTTTTATGGGGCATCTTTAGTCTTAAGTAGTCGAAGCATGGTCCATCCTTGTCAAGAGCTTTTACAAATTGCTACATTAGGCCTAGTTTAATACGTAGAGGCGGTATGATGATTTTCTCTCTTTCAACTAAAGATTCAGCAATGATGTTTCTTTCCCAAAAACCAAGTTTTCTCTCTTAGGCCACTCCTTCTTAATCCAGTGGGTTTGTCTGTCCCTGTTATCCCAGAGGCACAAGAAACAAGGATATTTTGTGTATTCACTTTGCTGCCCAAGGAGAAAGTTCACCCTTTTTAAATCTACACAAATCACCCAGCGATGTTCGTGGTATTTAATCTTCTGTAAGACCAATGCTATTGAATCGTATTCTTCTTTCATTTTAGTTGAATGAGCGATTGGTATTGCGCCAAACCTTTTACCGTTGTGATGAAGTACACATTTTAAACTACGCTTGGAGCTATCAATAAATCTTTTACCGAAGTCGATACAAACGATTTTTGTTTTTTAATCTCATTGGCCTACAATATAGAAATATACATAAAACTTATTGACAGTTTATTGACAATAAAAGGAACACCGCAGAGTGGTTATAAATTAGTATACTTATAGATTTATATAACTTTGAAAATTTTTTTCCGGAATATATAAAATATTAAAACAACTCATCGTAGGATGTGCCATATCTGAAAAAGTAGAGCTGTTAAATAAAAACGGATTTCATATTTGGATTCAGCTCTACAAAAATAGTTAAAATCATTACAAAGATTCCCGGCACCAAAATAATTTTTTTTTGTAGGCCTGTGTTATCGTTATTCAATGATCACGTTTCCACGCCGTTCATAGCTATGCTTCATATCACTTTTCTGATGAGGTTTTGCATAATAACCTCATCCACCCGGTCATCAATTTCCTCTTACTCGTTGAAGGTTGTATTCCTACAGCCATTCTTCGTCAAATATTCCCACTACTTGTGCCAAACTGTCCGAAGTTGTTTTGGTTTAAATTTATTTCATCCTTTCGCTCCCCCTTTAGAATCCTTTCATTCCCTTTTTATTTTAACTTAGAAATAGCACCCTTTGCCGTGCACCTTTTTCGGGGATCCCATTATATTTATGTAAGTAAAGATGATGATTCACATGCACTCTAATCTATGCCGTACTTATTATTAATTGTTTTCAAATTTCCATTTAATAAATCGTTTGAAAACGCCTATGATTATTGTTGCTTTTCTTCGCGAATTGTATTGTAAAAATTGGAAAATCAAGTTTTTTTGTGCTTCAAATTTACTAACTATGTGATTTCATATGGTATAGACGAAAATGAGCGCCTTCAAGTGCATTATTTTTTTTAATATTGCCATTTATTAAACAAGTTCTTGGTGAACTATATACAGCTCTCATGATTATCGTAGCAGCGGCGACTGTGTTGGTGAAGGGGGAGAGTGGTACTTTGATATTGTTTCTAATGATGGACAATGGGTGACATAGATATTCAAGTGTGCCAGTGGAAACCATAGAGTCCTTCAAAAGTTCAAATAATCAATTTTGTAAATTATAATCTAGGTCAAAGTAGTAATATCAAGTAACTTGGATTTTGTGCCTTTAGTACAGCTTATGAAACAAACGTGGTATACCCAAGTGTGGTGTGAATTCTATAATATGGTATATAATTAGGATTAATTTTCACGGCCTTTTAGTTTGTGACGAAGGAAGCTGTGCTCTCCCACGTTTCTACTTGTTAATTTCTCGTTCTGTTGGGACGTAGCGCACCTTATTCTTCTGAAACAGTTACTGCTGGGGCTTTAAAATGCAGCGCCATCTATTGCATTTTAAGATAGGCGTCACCGGGCGCCAGTTTTAATTGTGGTTTGCTATTTAATACATGTAGAACTACACTACGATCTTGCAATCAATGATTAGAATGATGATGAATGACTTAGATACATGGAGGGGGTGTTTGGCAGAGGGTGTTGGAAAACGTTTTGCAATGTACAGATCTTAGCGACTTTCGTCCATTCTCACCGAATCGCTTCCTTCCCCCAGTATATTAAAGATTACGTGCAGGTAAGTCATAGAATATTTTCGGTATAAATCAGGAGAAAGCGTTTGAAAAAAATATGGTAGATTTGATATTATAAGGCAGGAAGTAGGAATAGATCAAAGGGTTGGGTGATTTTTTATTTTCCTTTGAATGTCTAAGGTTCCTGAGATGCGAGTGGGGAATTGAGATTCCGGATGGTTGGTGTTAGCAAGAGGGGTAAAACCAGGTTCCGCATCATCACCCACGGTTTTCAACGTATTTGTGGTGGAAATGTTTTGTTATGGAATGGAATGAAATGTTGGGAATTGCTGGGCATCGGGTTGAAATTAGGCGGGTAGTTCATGAAACGAGTTAGATTATCTGAAGACAATGCTCTGGGCTATCAGTCACCCAAGGTACGGAAATTAAGGATGATCAAATTGGAAATTATATCCGAAAGAAATGGGATGGCATTATCTGGCAAAAAGTTTAAGATAAAGTTTAGAGAAAATCAGCCAGATTCGTAAAAAATATGTATGACAAGAACAAAAGTGTAACAGGTCTCTTAGGGGATTTAGGCTGAGAGCCCCTTGAAGTACGAAGAGAACAAGCGAGACTTAAACGTTTAGAAAGATTCAGAACCAGCGAGTTTGGCGATGACACAAAAGGAATAATAATAGGAAAAAGAAAAGGTTACACATTATCACCAATGGTGTTCAACGTATTTATGGTGGAAATGTTTAAGATGCGTGGGAATTACAGGACGAAAGGATGATATTAGGCGGGGAGTTCATTATACCTGTTAGATTACATGAAGACCATGCTCTGGGTTATCAGTCAACCAATTTATGAAAATTATGGGTGATCAAATTGGAAATTCTTTTCGATAGATATGGGATTTGAAGCTAAGTAAATTTGCGATTTTCCAGAAAGGAGAAGGCTAAGTTAAACAAAAAAATTAGAAGGTAGAAACTTGTGCAGGATGAAATGTTTATATTCCTCGCAAGTTTGTTGGTCGAAAATGTTCAAGGTAGTAGGATCTTAAGAAAAAGAGGTGCACAAAGGCCAAGATGTCTACTTTAGGTGGAAAGAGGTGATGAGGTGGACGCTGGGTAACGATATTAAGAATAGACAAGTAAAATCTTTGAAATATAGCGTTGTTACGAACGGCGCCGAAACATTTTCACTGAAGCAGCACGGTACACTTAGATTGTCGGCTTTGGGAATGTGGGTGTGGAGAACACTGGGAAATGTATTTGGAAGATAAATAGGAAACTAATATGTTTGGTGGTCTTCCGTAGGGAAACAAACGGAGCGATAATATTGCGGCCAGAAACATGGATGAAAGCCATATTGAACACCAATGACATCCTGACGATAAGGATAGACAGGAAAATGTTAGCCATGCGTGTATGGTACAAATATAAAATAAGGATGATTGACGGGATGAATGTTGGAAGGAAATACAGAGAGATTAACAGCGACTTATGATAGGGTTAAATTTGGATATAAGATCCTCTTCAATTCCATATTAACACTTTTTTCCGTCCATTCCTTCAAAGATGCGTATTTATTTCCTACCTCATCCTCTTTTGCCTCACTTTCTCCCCTAAGTCATAACCCTTAACATCCCTTTTACCTTTATATCCTTTTTATCCAATTTTAGGGCTTTTTTTCCAATAATTCCACCGTCTTTTTACTGTAAATTAGACTTCCTCCTTCCCCCTATCATTCCGTTTAATCCCTAAATTCCTTTAAATATCCTCACTTCAAAATCCTTCCAGCTAAACTTATTATCGTTCCTTAATGATAATGATTCCACGGCGGTCTATGTCTGAAAAAATCCTTCGTCACTTGTCCCCACCTCCTCTACCAATGTGGTCCAAGTCACTTTGGCATGATTGGTTTTATTCCTTTTGTAAACCTTTAACTTCCATCATCTCCCTCATTCTTTTCACTTGGAGGAAGCAACCCTTGCCATAGGTCTTTGTCATGAATCGCCTTGTATGAATCTCACTAAACATTGTCATTTTAATAAACATTAGTCTTTCTCGTATCTCATAATTAATTTTTTTTAAAATTTCCATTGATAAGAAATCTATTCTCTGGAGGATAACGCAAATGTATATTTTTTCATTTCTTTGCGAGTTGTATATTAATATATATGGAATATCTAGTTATATGTGTACCAGATTTACTAATTGTATGATTTCATATAATATTGACGAATTTGAGTTTCCTCACGTGCATTTTTTTAAGAAAAATATGCCATTTTTTGAGAAAGATATAGGCGAATGACATTGCTCCCTCATGTTTCTCGTCCCACGAATATTATGGCCATATGTTCATGAAATCAGTAGATTACTTGAAAACAATGCTCTGGGCTACATCTACATAAACACCCTGCGAATGACCAAAAAAGGCATGTGGCAGGGGGTGTAGCACCATGATAGAAGGGTAAGGGATGAGGGGGTTGGGGTTATCAAATAGGAGGGGAAAGGTTGGGGAAACCCGTAAGAAAAAAAATATATACATTATTTATATATTATTAGGTAATCTACCGGTTGAGGTAGATTTTTGGATGGACACAACTATCAAATAACATTTTGTAACTCCAACAAAACCCAATCCAGCAACCTAATCTTCATCAGGTCCCTCTTTATTACTGTCTACTTCTTTCCTCCCTTCATCCAGTCCAACATCTCTATCCTGTTCCTGCCCTTTCCTCGCTTGCACAACATTCTCCCCTCTATTACCTTGTTCAACATTCCACTACTGCTCAATACGCCCCTCATCCATTTCTCCTGCCTCCATAGGATTTCTCTCAACAAACCCCTCTCCTCAACCACCATTTCTAGTACTTCCTCATTTGTTTTCCTTTCGGTCCATTTCACCCTCTCCATTCTTCTCCACACCCACATTTCAAAAGCCTCCAATCTACGTCTATCATCCTTCTTCAGTGACCACGTTTCCGCACCGTATATAGCTACGCTCCATATCAGAGTTTTTACGAGTCTTGTCTTAACATCTCTACTCAACGTCCCCGTCATCAACTAACTCCTCCTTGAGAAAGCCTCCTTGCCTAGCGTAATTCTTCTCCTTACGTCCCTAACACTTTTACCGTATTGGTCCAAAACACTTCCAAAATATGTAAACTTTTCTACCTGCTCTACCATTTCACCTTCTCCATTCTTCTCCACACCCACATTTCAAAAGCCTCCAATCTACGTCTATCATCCTTCTTCAGTGACCACGTTTCCGCACCGTATATAGCTACGCTCCATATCAGAGTTTTTACGAGTCTTGTCTTAACATCTCTACTCAACGTCCCCGTCATCAACTAACTCCTCCTTGAGAAAGCCTCCTTGCCTAGCGTAATTCTTCTCCTTACGTCCCTAACACTTTTACCGTATTGGTCCAAAACACTTCCAAAATATGTAAACTTTTGTACCTGCTCTACTTTTTCCCCTCCTATTTAAATGTTTAGCTTAGCCTTTTTCTTTCTTGAAAATCGCATAGCCTTTGTATTATTAATATTGATTCTCATCCCATATTTATCGCACTGAACCTCCAATTAACTCAGCAATTCTTGCAACCCCTTGGCTGACTGAGCAACTAATGCTTGGTCATCAGCAATCCTAACTGATATCACCAATTCCCCTCCGACTTTCATTCCTACCTCCAGTTCTTCCCATGCCTCTTTAATCATTTCCTCCACATATACGTTGAACAGCACCGGTGATAATAGGCAACCCTGCCTTACACCTCTTCCTATCACTGCCCATTCGGACTCTCCGTTCCCCACCCGCTCCTGAGCGGTCTGAGACATGTACAGGTGTCGGATCAGTCTCCTGTCCCTCTAATCCATTCCTATTTTCTGCAATACACGCATTAATTTTTCCCAATTCACTCGACAAACGCTTTTTCGAAAACTACAAAACAGGCAAAAACGTCCTGGTTGTATTCTATATTCCTCTCAATTAGTGATCTCATTACTGCAATGGCATCAAGCGTACTTCTTCCCTTCTTAAACCAAAACTGATCATTATCTAAGTAATCATTTGCCTTACTTTCTATCCTTTTGTTGATTAGCCTGAGAGTAACTTTAGTTGCGTGGGATATCAAACTTATTGTTCCGTGATCCTCGCATGATGTAGCCTTTGCCTTTTTTGGAATAGGAACTAACACTGATTTCAAAAAATCTTTCGGCCAGATTCCTTCCTCATAGATGCTACGAATCAGTCCATATAGAGTCTTCTTCCCACATTTTCCTAAACATTTCAACCGTTCTACAGGGATGTTGCCCACCCCCACGGCCTTATTTGCTTTCATCTCCTTTAATGCCCTTTCTATTTCATCGTCGAGTATGCCTGGACCTCAGCTATCTTCTCCTACGTCATGTTCCTTTTCTATTGCTAACCTTTTCGGCCTAGGTTCTTTACCATACAGTGTTTCTATATACTCCTTCCATCTCTCTTGGATTTTTCCTGGTTCAACTATTATCTTACCCCACTTATCTTTAACTGTTAGCATAGATCTTGCCTTATTACTTCCCGATAATAACTTAACTTTGCTGTATAGAGCAAAGTGTGTGTGTTGTGGTATTTAAAAGTAAGAGAACTATACTGTGGCTTTAAAATTAAGTATTGGAATGTTGTCTAATGGCTAAAATACGATGCGTGTTGAAACGATAATGATAATTTTAATTCGTCCGACTAAATGGTTTTTTATTTTTAATAATTGGTGTTTCCCTTTTAAACATAGTCCCCATAGGAGATTATGCAATTGTGCCACCGCTTCTTCAAATCCCCGAAACACTTCTCCAAGTCGATATTTGAGATAGCCAATAGTTCTTTCATCAAAGAGCTTTTAATGCCATCTACGTCTGTAAAACGACGGCCCTTCAAGGTTTCATTAATTTTGCAAGTAGAAAAAATTAAACGGAGCCATATATATATAACTGGCAATGAAGTGTGAGCTGATGCATTATGGTGGTACAAAACAAGGAATTGTTTTTCCTCAGATCCGGGCGTTTTTTCGGATTTCTTCACGCAAAAGGCGTTATACTTGTAGGTAGTACTTCTTATTGACCGTTTGACCTGGCAGCAGGCATTCATTGTACACTATGTCATAAACATCGTAGAACACAGTGGGCATAAACTTCAGGTTCGACTGCCCTTGTCGAGCCTTTATCGGTCTTGGCGAGACAGAATACCTCCACTGGGATGATTGATCCTTAGTTTCTACGTCATATCCATAAACCCGTGTTTGTTCACCTGTGATAATGCGTTTCATTAATTCTGCATCGTGGTTTACTTCATTTAGTGACTCCTGAGCAACTTCCATAAGCCGCTGTTTTTGTTCAAAATTCAACAATTTTGGAACGATTTTAGCTGTCATGTGATTCATATCCAAAATAAAATGGAAAAAATGTCATGACATAATCCAATCGATCTTCCAACATAATCAGCGACCTCTCTAATTATGATTCGGCGATCGCTCATATCCATCTCTTTCACTTTCTCCACGTTTTCATCGATTGTTGTGGTGCTGGGGCGTCTAGGGCGTTCGTATCCTTCAAGGTATTTACGGCCTTCTTGGAAACGCATATACTTATACCACCCGTAAACTCTTTAATTTACTCATAATAGACTCTTTGCCATAGAAGAGCCCTTTTTGACATTACACACACTTTGTTAAAATTTATTTTATCTTTTACGCAACATTTGATACATATTCTTGGATCCATTTCTTTCAACAAACGAAAATCGCCGAGCTCATAAAATCCGTCTAACCTTAGTGCCTGTCACATCAATCGGTGAACGATGATCGCGTTTATCAATAATTATTTTGGACGTATTTCTGGAGGAAATAATTCAAATGTCATGGGAAATACGGGGGTTGGTGTGAATTCGGTGGGGAATTCGTAAAATCAGCTAGGTGTCCTGATGACCATAATCTGGGCTTCAGTCAGCCAATGAGCAGCAAGAAATGATGAGGGAATTCGAGAGATGTTTGATGAAAATGACATAATATTCAATATAAAAATGGCATATTCCAAAAAGAAGAAGGATAAGCTAAACATTAAAATAGAAGTGAATAAACCAGAGTACTAGGAAGAGTTTTTCCTTTCTCGCAAGTTGATAAAAGTAGTAGAACCATAACGACAAGAACGCCGCTTGGCCAAGAAGCTTACACGATTGTGGATGGAATAGATGACGTGGACGTTGGGTAAATATATTAATAAGAGACTCGTAAAAACTGTAAGGCGTAGCGCGGTTATGCACTGTGCCGAAACGTGGTCTTTTAAGCAGTATGGTACAAGTTGATTGTAGGTTTTGGCAATGTAGGTGTAGAGAGGGAATAAACAGATGAAACGGACTGGAGGGAAAATGAATGCGGTAGTTTTTGGTATTGTTTGCTTGGAGAGTGAAACTTTGTCTGAGCTTATTTGGAGGAAGAAAAAAGGGTGGAGAGCATAAGGAACTCAAATGCCTATCTGACGACTAGAATAAAAGGGAAAATGTTAGCCGTACGTGGAAGCAACAGAAAGTAATTAGGGATGTTGGAGGGGATTATTTGTGTAAGAAAATACATAAATATCGACTAGCGGTACAATTAGATTTGTCTTTGTGATACGTTAGGAGAAACAAGACTTTTTACTTGGTGGTTTTATCCGTTTAAAACAAACGGCAACCCTTAGATGACCAATAAAAAGTCATAAAGCTGTAAGGGCCTCTACCCTATCCTCTCCTAGAAAAACACTACTGGACATCCAGGATCACAATATGATCCTCATCAATTCCACATATACTAGTTTTCCTTCATTCCTTCAAGTATGCGTATCCCATTCCTACCTCTTCCTCGTTTGCCTCAATTTCTTCCCTCTATCACAGCCTTCAACATCCCTTTGTCTATCGAAACTCTTGCGTCCATCTTTGTGGTTTTTTTTCGATTTTTTCCAACAGCACTTGCTCTCTTGAAAATAGATTGGCTATCTTTAGTGAAATTATTCTTAACCTTGAGAAAGTACCCCATTCCAATCATTTTCTTCGTTAAGCCCGTTTTATATATGAAAATAAAGATGGTGATTTATTTACACTGTAACCTAAGTCGTATTTTAGTAAAAAATTCTTTTCATATTTCCATTGAAAAAAATATTTCTCTGTAGGAAAACGCCAATGAATACTGTTCCTTTGCTCCGCGAATCGTATTGTAATAGTTGGAAAATCAAATTGTGTGGATCCATTTACCTTTGTGATTTATTGCATATAGGCGAATTTCAGTTTCCTTCAGTGCATTATTGTTAATTGAAAGATGACATTTCTTTAACACGTATTTGGCGACTTACATTGGTTTCTCCTATATCTTGTCCCGCATTGGTCTTTGTCGGAGAAGGGGGCGAGTAATTTTAATGTTTTAGTGTTTTTAATGGTGGACAATCCGTGATACCGGTAAAAGTCTTTATTAAATACAACAAAGTTAGGAAATTATTCGTATTTCAGGTGAAAAGAGTAATATCCAAAAAGGTGGACCTCGTGGTTTGAGTACTGGTCTCGAAACAAACATGGTGAACTTAAACGTGGTATCAATTATAGAATACAGTCTTTAATTAGGAGTAATTCGCAAAGCCTTTTAGTTAGTGACAACGCAACAGTGCGTTCGCATGTTTCTGTGAAATAGTTGCTAGATAGGTTGGGAGCTAGGTCGCCGATTTGTTTTATAACAGTTGTGTGAGATGCTTTAAATTGCCGTATCATCTGTTACAAGTACGTCAGACTACACCGAGCGCCAGCTTGAATTGCGGTGTGATTAATGAAGTGGTAGACCAGCACTATGGCCTTAAAAGCGAGAATTGGAAGGACGTTCAATAACTATGATAAATGGAGAGGTACGGTGGACCAGGATACTGTAAACATTGTGCAATGTACAATTTTTAAGTCAAAGTAGTATTATCAAAAGCATTAGTTGCTCTATCATCATTAATTTCATTGGGTCATATGGGTTTGCATTTGTGTGTTAGTTCGAATGCGGTTTTTCTTTTTCCTTTTTTTTTGGGTAGTGAACTACACCCCCCGCCACACGCCCTTGCGGGGGCTTGCGGGATGGGTAGATGAATCAGCCAAGTTGTTGCCAGCATTGTTGAGTGAATTGGAGGTTCTGTGCGATAAATATGGGATGAGAATCAATATTAATAGAACAAAGGTAATACGATTTTCCAGGAAGAAATAGGCTACGATAAATATTAAAACAGCCGGGAAAGAAAGAGATCAGTTAGAATTTTTACATATCTTGGAAGTGTTTTCGACCAATACGGTCAAAGTGGTAGGGACGTAAGGAGAAGAATTGCGCTAGGCAAGGAGGCTTTCTCAAGGTGGAGGGAGTTGATAACGGGGAAGTTGAGTAAAGATTTTAAGACCTGACTCGTAAAAACTCTGATATGGAGCTTAGCTATGTACAGCCCGGAAACGTGGTCATTGAAGCAGGAGGATAGACGTAGATTGGACGCTTTTGAAATGTGGGTGTGGAGAAGAATGGAGAAGGTGGAATGGACCGAAAGGAAAACAAATGAGGAAGTGCTGGAGATGGTGGTTGAGGAGAGGGGTTTGTTGAGAGACATCCTATCGAGGCAGAAAAAATGAATGAAGGGCGTATTAATCGGCAGTGTAATTTTGAAGGCTTTAATAGAGGGGAGAATGCTAGGCCAACGAGGAAAGGACAGAAAGGGGATAGGGATAATGGACGGGATGAAGGGAGGAAGGAAGTACAAAATGATGAGGAGGGACCTGATGTGGATTAGGTTGTTGGATTGTGTTTTGTGAGGAGTCACAACACATTTATTTATTTGGTAGTTTTGTCCATACAAAAAACTACGTTAACCGGTAGATTGCCTAATACGATAGGTAATATCTATAAAGTTGGACTTTGCGGCTTACGTTTTCTTATAAAACAAACGTGGCACACCCAAGTGTGTTGTTCATTCTATAAAAAAGTATATAAATAGGATTAAATTGCACGGCCTTTTAGTTTGTGACAAAGGAAGCTGTGCCCTCCCATGTTTCTACTTGATAATTTCACGTCATCTTGCGAAAGTGCACCTTTTTGTTTAGAAACAGTTACGGCAGGGGCTTTAAAATGTAATGCCATTTGTTGCATGTTCAGAAATGCTACACCGGGAGCAGGTTTTCATTACAGTGTGACATATAAATGATGTAGAACTACAGTATATCCTTGATATAAATAATTGAAATGATGCTCAATGACTTATATACATTGAGGGAGTGGTTAGCAGTGGATATTGAAAAACATTATGCAACGTACAGATGCAACGTAGCCTCATTTGCCCACCCTCTGCCAATTGGTTTCCTTCCCCGGTATATCATAGATTCCGTGCCGGAGGAACATAGAATACAATACGTATTAATCTGGACAAAGCCGTACATACCTAGATCTATCTACCTGATGATATCCTAAAAAAAACTTTATTGCAGAATTGGAATTATCCGATTGGCAAATAAATAAAATATAATTCGGGCTACGAATCTGATTAAGCATCTGATTAGGCAACACATCTCTTAATGTGTTCTATAATTCCCCCCTTTGGTTGACTATTTTTCCCTCGGCTTCCTGTTTTCACATTTTTCCTAAAACTATAACACAAATGATGCTGCAAAACCTGCTCATCTTTTTACGTGTAAGCAACAGAAACGAAATAGGGATGAATGATGGGATAAATGTTGGAGGAAAATACAGAGAGATTATTATCGACTAATTGTAGAGTTGGATTTTGGGTTGTGATACGTTAGGAGAACCAAAATAAGTATTTGGTGGGTTCATCCATTCAAAACCTTCGTTAACTGGTATATTATTTAATAAATAAAGGTATCAAGTGGTAGAAGACTGTCTCCTTTCCTCTCCTAAGAAAACAAAACTGGAAATCTGCTCCATCATAAGACCCTTTTTAATTCTAAATATGTCCTTCCTTCCGTCAAACAAGCCTATCCTATTCCTACCTCATCCTCGTTTGCCTCACTTCCTCCACTCTATCACAGCCCTCGACATCCCAATGTTAGTCAAAACGACCTGATTCCATCTATAAGGCCTCTTTTTAATGCATTTATCGATCCTATCTTCCCTTTACCATAAATAGGACTTCCTCATTTGAATGTCTTTCATTCCGTTTAATCTTTACGTCCTCTCATAAATCCACACTTCAAAATCCTTCATACTAAGTTCATAATCGTTCCTCAATTATCACGTATCCGCGTAGGTTTGTCTGAACCCGATCTTCGTCGCTTGTCCCCACCACATCTACCAACTTGGTCCAGGTTGCTTTGGTTTAATGTTCTATTCCTTTTGATAAACTTTAAACATCCTTCCTGTATGTTATTTTTTCACCTGGAGAAAGCACCCCATGCCATAAATTTTTTTCGTGTGTCGTCTTGTATTAATCTAAGTAAGATTTCACGATAATGACTTCTTAAGAAGAAGTTATTTGCATAACCATTAACCTTTGTGGTATTTAAAAGTTGATTTTTTCGATTTTCCATATCCATAATTTTTTTTATGTTATCATTAAAAAAACACAATTCTCTAAAGTAAAACGCCTATAAATGTTTCTTTTACTTGGCGAATAGTATTGTACCGTTTGGAAAAGCTATTAATGTGTGTATCAAATTTACTAACCATGTTTATTTTATGTTTACATGATTTAATATTTTATGGACGAATTTAAGTTTCCTTAAGTTCATCATTTTAATAGAAAGATGCCATTTGTTACACAAATTCTTGGCGACATATTATATATATATTGCCCTCATGATTATCGTCGCAGTGGCGACTGTGTCGGTGATGGGTGGGAGTTGTAATTGATATTGTTTTAAGTGGTGGTATTGGGTGACAAAGATATTAGAGATTGCCAGTGGAAACCATAGAGTCCTTCAAAAGTTCAAACGAAGTACGAAAGCATTCGTGAATTAGGTCAAAGTAGTAATATCCATGAAGATGGGCTTCGTGTTTTTGTAGTGGTTTCGAAGCAAGCGTAGTGAACCCAAACTTGGGATGAGTTGTATAATTTAGTGTATAATTATGATTTTTTTGCATTTCCTTTTACTTTGAGACAGAAGGAGTATTGCTCTCGCATCTTTCTTCCTATTAATTGCTCGTTTAATTTGGAGCTGCTGTGCCCGGCTGTTGTGAAACACTTCCTGCAGATTCTTTAAATTGCAGCGCCATCTTTTTCATGGTATGAAAGGTTTCACCGGGCGCCAGTTTTAAATGTGGTGTGGTATTTAAAAGATATAGAACTACACTACGGCCTTAAATTCAAGAATTGGAATGTTGTCCAATGAGTGATATCTATAGAGAAGTTCGCTAGCAGTGGAAACTGAAAAACATAGTGCAACGTACAATTATTAAGCTCAATCGTTCAACATCTCCCGCTTGGGTCTCCCTACCGGCATATCATTCATACCTTTACGAGAATTCAAAAATATATATCGGTATCTATAAAAGAAGGAGTTATAGAGATTGAAATTTAGCAGAAATGATAATATAAGGAAGTAAGTAGGTGCAGAATGGAGGGTTAGGGGATATCATTTTCCTCTGCACGTGTCAGATTGCTGGGAAGCGAGTGGGGAACGGTGATTCCGGATGGTTCGTGTAAGTAAGAGGGTTAACGTGAGGTTCCCCTTTATCAACGAGGGTATTGGACGTATTTGTGGAGGAAATGATTATAGAGACATGGGGAAAACATAAAAGAGGTATGAAATTCGGTGGGGAAATCATAAAATCAGTTTGGTGTCCTGATGACCATAATCTGGCCTTCAGTCAGCCAATGATCAATATTTAATGGTGAGCGAATTGGAAATCTATTTGATAGAAATGGAATGACATGGAATGTCAATATGTTATTTTCCAAACAGAAAAAGGCTATGCTTATAATTAAAATAGGATTTCAAAAGCCATATTAGGAGGATGAGTTTACATTTTTCGCGAGTATTTAAGTCCAATTAGGTTAAAGTAGTAGATTCGTAAGGAGAAAAACACCACTAGGCCAAAAACTAACACGAGGTGGATTGAGTTGATGACGTCGACGTTAGGTAAATATGTATAGAAAAGATTCTTAAAAACTGTGATCTGTAGCGTAGTTACAAACGGCGCCGAAACATGGTCACTGTGCAGGAGGGTACACCAAGATAGGAGACTATTCAAATGTGAGAGTGGGGAAGGAATGAAAAGGTCGAATGAACTGGAAGGAAAATAGATAAGTAAGTTATAGGTTATTCTAGCTTGGAGAGGTAAACATCGAATGAGATCATGCAGAGGAAGGAAAAATGGATGAAGGCCAATTGATATCCAGTGACGCCATGATGAGTATCACATAGGGGAAAATGTTAGCAATACGTTGCAACCAGAGAACTTAAATACGGTTTTTGAATGGGATGAATAGTCGAAGAAAATACAAGGAGAAGAATGAATAACTGTAGGTAACATTTTTGTTTGTGATACGTTAGGAGAAATAAAATATTTATTAGGTGTGTTTATCCATTTCAAACCCAAGATTACTTGTACATACCGAATAAAAAAGGTATCAAGTGGTTCAAGACAGTTCCCTTATCCCTCCTAACAAAACACCAACGTACACCGAGCACCACATTAAGACCCTTTCATATTCCACATATATTCTTCCTTTTCGTAATTCTGTAAAACATGCTAATCCCGTTCCTACCTCATCCTCGTAGATTCACCTTCTCCCTATTTTCACAACCTTTCACATCCCAATTCCAATTGAAACGCTCTGCATTCATCTAGTAGCCCTCTTTTTGATTTCTCGCAACAATACTAGCTTCTCTGAAGATTTCCTCATTCGTAGACCATACTTTGAGTTTAATGTTTTACATCCTTTGTACACCCACACCACATTATCCTTTATTCTATGCCTATTATCGTTCTCCAATGCTCATGTTTCCGCGCTTTACAATACTACGCTCCATATCACTATTTTGAGTATCTTTTTTATTTCATCCACTTGTATCCGCCTCCGCCTGTATCGTTTTGTTCAAAGAAGTTTAGGTTTGATAGTTTTTATTGCTTTGGCTAATCCTAAACATCCTTCTTCCTCCTTATTCTTTCACCGGGAGATAGAACCCCTTCCCGCACACCTATTTCGTGTGTAGCGTTGTATGCAGGAGGATAAGGATCGCGATGTACTTGCACTTTAAGCAATGTCGAATTATATTATTAATTTTTTTCAAATTGAAAATTTTAAAAAGCCGTATCGCTGGAGGAGATCGCCTATGTAGAATTTTCCTTTCCTTCGCGAATTGTATTGTAAGAGTTGGAATATGTTGTTATATTTGTATCGAATATAATAATTATTTGATCTCATGAGATATAGGTGAATTTGTGATTCCTCAAGAGCAGTACTTTTTAATTAAAAGCTGCCATTTGTTCAATAAGTTCTTAGTGAATGATGTATAGTCCTCATGACTATCGTCGCAACGGGGACTGTGTCCGTGAATTGGGCGAGTGATACTTAGACATTGGTTTTAAAGATTGTCATTGAGTGACACAGTTATCACATTTTGCAAATGGAAACCATAGTCTTTGAAAAATTCAAAAGAAAAATAAATTCAAACTCTTCGCCAATTGTGTAGTAAGAGCTTTAAAAGTTCGTTGTATTATTATTCAATTAATTAAATATGTGATATATTTGTATATAGGCTAATTCGAGTTTCCTACAGTGCATAATTTTTATTCGAAAAATGTCATTCGTTAAACATAATCTTGGCAAGTAACTTTGATCCCTTATTATTCTCGCCGTATAATGGATTTGTCGGAGATGGGGGTGAATAGTACATTTTTTATTGGTTTTTAATAGTGGATAATGCGTGACACCGGTACAAATTTTGCAAGAATATCCCACAGAATACTTCAAAAATCCAAGTGCGTTACGAAAGTATTCGAATTTCGTAACGCACCAATTAATTTGAGAATACAGTACTTAATTACGAACGTCAATGATGAGCAGAAGAAATTGGGGTCCGCATTTGGTCAGTTTAGTCGATTTTAACTGAGGATTTGAAAATAAGGATTGTGTCCGCAATATTTGTTCTAAAGTTGGTGACAAGGGAGCAAAAACAACTGCACCTTTAAATTGTACAAGGCATGCTGGATAGGGTAAACATTAACCCTGACTTATTGAAGATGGTGATGAACCCTGGATTTATAAATAGGAACCGGAAACCAAGATGCAATCATCGCAGTGGTAACATATAATATCTTCAAGACCAATAGAAGCGTGAACACATTGAGGTCAAGTTAAGGTCATGCTTTCAGTCTTCTTTGACTCAAAGTGGAGTGGTGCATCATGATTACGCACCACATGGCCAATATATCACAAAAGAATACTGCCTCGAGGTTTTTCGTCGCATTCGTGATGCTATGCGGGACAAAAGACGGAATCTGTGGGGAACGAAGACTTGGCAGCTCTATCAGAGTTTTCTCGTTAAAAACAACAGACTTCAGGTTTACAAAGATCCGTACACCCCCGACATGACTCTGCGTATTCTGGCTATTTTCCTGTGCTGAAAATGCCCCTGAAAAGAACTCGCTTTCAGGAAAGTGAAGCCATTAAGCAGAATACGGCGCCCGAGCTTAGCAGCATTCCAATAGTTACCTTCCAGAAATATTTAGAACAGTGGTATCAGAGCTGGAAGAAGCTAGTTCATCACCAAGGAGAGTACTTTGAAGGAAATTAAAAGTTTGTATCTCAAAGACACATTTAGAACAGTTCTTGTATAGTGCCTTTTTATTTCTCCCAAAAATCCTTGCTCCACCCTACCACTGATTAATACTTCCTAATTTGTATTTGGTCCGGGTTGCTTTATTTTAATGGTTGTATTCCTTTTGCTAAACTTTAAACATCCTTCCTGTATGTTATTTTTTCACCTGGAGAAAGCACCCCATGCCATACATTTTTTTCGGGTGTCGTCTTGTATTAATCTAATTAAGATTGTTATTTACATAAACATTAAACTTTGTCGTATTTTAAATTTAATTTTTTCGATTTCCCATATCCATAATTTTTTTTTTAAGTTATCATTAAAAAAACACAATTTTTTGTAGTAAAACGCCTATAAATATTTTTCTTTTACTCGGCGAATAGTATTGTACCGTTTGGAAAATCTATTTATACGTGTATCAAATTTACTAACCAAGTGATTTAATATTTAATGGACGAATTTGACTTTGATTAAGTCCATCATTTTAATTGAAAGATGCCATTTGTTAAACAAGTAAGATAAAACCAAAACTTCTTTGAACAAAACGATACAGGCGGAGGCGGATAACAGTGGAGGAAATAAAAAAGATACTCAAAATTGTGATATGGAGCGTAGCATTGTAAAGCCCGGAAACATGACCATTGAAGAACGATAATAGGCATATAATAAAGGATTATGAGGTGTGGGTGTACAAAGGATGTAAAACATTAAGCTGAAAGTAAGGTCTACGAATGAGGAAATCTACAGAGAAGCTAGTATTGTTGCGAGAAATCAAAAAGAGGCCTACTAGATGGATGCAGAGCGTTTCAATAGGCATTGGGATTTGAAAGGCTGTGTTTCAGTTCCGTTGGTAAATACGCTATATATCAAGCTTTTATTATTCTTTGCTATACATACGTCCCTTCAACTTCAACGTCAACTTCATGATCTCCATTCTCCTCGTGTAAATTTATGGCCAACAGGTTCCTCTCCTTACGATTCTACTACTTTATACATTTTGGACATAAATACTCGCGAGAAAAGTAAACTCTTCCTCGTGCTATGGTTTTTGCACTCCTATTCTAGTTCTAAGTATAGCCTTTTTCTTGTTGAAAAATGGCATATTTAGATTCAATGTTATGCCATCTCTATCAAAAACATTTCCAAAACTCTCACCATTGCTCGCTGCTCATTGGCTAACGGAAGTCCATTGTATGGTCATCAGGACACCTAACTGATTTAATGAATTCCCCACCGAATTTCAGACATATCTCCAGATTTTCCCATGCTTCTTTAATCATTTCCTAAAAAACGACCAGTACCACGTTGATAATGGGGAACCTCGCGTTACCCCTCTTCCCAACACGGACCACCGGCAATCACCGTTCCCCACTCGCTTCCCAGCAATCTGTCACGTGCAGAGGAAAATGATGTCCCCTAACCCTCCATTCTGCACCTACATACTTCCTTGTATTATCATTTCGACTAAATTTTAATATCTATAACTCCTTCTTTTTTTATTATTAGGTAATCTACCGGTTAAGGTAGGTTTTTGGATGGACACAACTATCAAATAAACATTTTGAAACTCCAAACGAAACCGAATCCAGCAACCTAATCTATATCAGGTCCCTCTTCATCTCCGAGTACCTCCTTCTTCCCTTCATCCCGTCCAACATCCCTATCCTATTCCTGCCCTTTCCTCGCTAGCCCAAATTCCTCCCCTCGATTACTCTCTTCAACATTCCACTACCGCTCAATACGCCTTTCATCCATTTTCTTGCCTCCATAGGATTTCTCACAACAAACCCCTCTCCTCCCCCACCATTTCCAGTACTTCCTCATTTTTTTTCCTTTCGGTCCACTTCACCTTCTCCATTCTTCTCCACACCCACATTTCAATAGCCTCCAATCTACGTCTATCCTCCTGCTTCAGCGACCACATTTCCGCGCCGTACGCAACTACGCTCCATATAAGAGTTTTTACGAGTCTTGTCTTAACATCCCTACTCAACGTCCCCGTCTTCAACTCCCTTCTCCTTGAGAAAACCTCCTTGCCTAGCGCAATTCTTCTCCTTATGTCCCTACCACTTTGACCGTATTGGTTCAAAACACTTCCGAGATATGTAAACTGTTCTACCTGCTCTATTTTTTCCCCGCCTATTTTAATATTTAGCTTAGCCTTTTTCTTTCTGGAAAATCGCATAACCTTTGTTTTATTAATATTGATTCTCATCCCATATTTATCGCACTGAACTTCCAATTCACTCAACAATGCTTGCAACCGCTTGGCTGACTGAGCAACTAATGCTTGGTCATCAGCAAACCTAACCGATTTTACGAATTCCGCTCCGACTTTCATTCCTACCTCCAGTTCTTCCCATGCCTCTTTAATCATTTCCTCTACATATACGACAAACAGTACCGGTGACAATGGGTAACCCTGCCTTACACCTCTTCCTAACACTGCCCATCCGGACTCTCCGTTCCCCACTCGCACCTGAGCAGTCTGAGACATGTACAGGTTGCGGATCAGTCTCCTGTCCCTCCAATACATTACTATTTTCTGGAATACACGCATTAATTTTTCCCTATTCACTCTATCAAACGCTTTTTCGAAATCTACAAAACAGGCAAAAACGTCCTGATTGTGTTCTATATTCCTCTCGATCAGTGATCTCATTACTGCAATGGCATCACGCGTACCTCTACCTTTCCTAAACCCAAACTGATCATCCCCTATGTAATCATTTGCCTTACTATCTATCCTTCTGTTGATAATCCTGAGAATAACCTTAGCTGCGTGGGATATCAAACTTATTGTTCTATAATCCTCACATGACGAAGCCTTTGCCTTTTTTGGAATAGGAACTAACACCGATCTCACAAAATCTTCCGGCCAGATTCCTTCCTCATAGATACTCCGAATCAGTCCATATAAGGCCTTCTTCCCGCATTTTGGTAAACATTTTAACAGTTCTACAGGTATGATGTCCACCCCCACGGCCTCATTTGCTTTCATCTCCTTTAATGCCCTTTCTATTTCATCGTCGAGTATGCCTGGACCTAAGCTATCTTCTGCTACGTCATGTTCCTTTTCTATGTCTAACCTTGTCGGCCTATGTTCTTTACCATAGAGTGTTTCTATATATTCCTTCCATCCCTCTTGGATTTTTCTAGGTTCAACTATTTTCTTACCCCATTTATCTTTAAATGTTAGCACAGATCCTGCCTTCTTACTTCCCGATAATAACTTAACCTTGCTGTATAGAGCACCAATTTCACCCTTCTTCTGTAAACTTTCCATATCCTCGCATTGCGTTTTCCACCATTCTTCTTTTGCTTTATTTGTGGCCCTTCTTAATTTATTGTTTAACTCTTTGTACTTCATTTTGCCTAACTCTGTGTTTAAAATGTTCCATCTTCTTCTCTCATCCATCTTTGAAATCATCTCATCCGTAACCCATGGTTATATATATATTATTATTATTAGGTAATCTACCAGTTAAGGTAGGTTTTTGGATGGACACAACTTTCAAATAAACATTCTCCTTCTTCTTTTATTGGTACCAATATATATTTTTGATTTCTCTTAAAGGTATGAATGATATGCCGGTAGGGAGACCCAAGCGGGAGATGTTGAACGATTTACCTTAATAAATGTACGTTGCACTAGGTTTTTCAGTTTCAACTGCTAACGAACTTCTTTATATGTATCGCTCATTGGGCAACATTCCAATTCTTGAATATAAGGCTGTAGTGTAGTTCTATATCTTTTAAATACCACACCACAATTAAAACTGGCGCCCGGTGAAAGCTTTCTTACCTTGAAAAAGATGGCGCTGTTATTTTAAGTATCTGCAGGAAGTGTTTCACAACATCCGGGCACAGCAGCTCCAAAATAAACGAGCAATTAATTGGAAGAAAGATGCGAGAGCAATACTCCTTCTGTCTCAAAGTAAAAGGAAATGCAAATTAATCATAATTGTACACTAACTTGTGCAACTCATCGCACGTTTGGGTACACTACGCTTGCTTCGAAACCATTACAAAAACACAAAGACCACCTTCATGGATATTACTACTTTGACCTAATTCACGAATGCTTTCGTACTTCGTTTGAACTTTTGAAGGACTCTATGGTTTCCACTGGCAATCTTAAATATCTTTGTCAACCATTGACAACTACATAAAACAATATCAATTACAACTCCCACCCATCACCGGCACAGTCGCCACTGCGACGATAATCATTAGGGCAATATATAGATAATAAATCGCCAAGACTTATTATCTATATATTGCTGTGTTTATATTCTTCCATCAATTAAATATGTCATTTAATTGTATATAGGCTAATTCGATTCTCCAACATTGAATTAAACAAGCCAACAGTGTTTGTGGTTCCGGAGCTTTTAATGATGATTTAAAGAACAATTGGGGTGCTGAATCCAATTATGACACTAGTTTTTTCCTATCAGGTATAGTTTTTCAAGATATTGATATGTTGTTACTTACGTAAAAAAATCTTCTACATGATGATATGGGAATCTTATATAAATAGCACAGGCAACAGTGATTTTGGCGCCGAAGCTTTTAATGCTGATTTATAGAACCATTTGGGTTGCTGAATCCAATTATGGCACTAGTTTTTTCCTATCAGCTATAGTATTCTAGATATGGATATGTTGTTACTAAGGTAAAAAATTCTTCTACATGATGATATCGGAATATTATATTAATAATAAAAACCCACTAAATGTAAAGACTTGATTTATTTCTAGGGTTTGTTAATCACCCACAAACACAAAAGAATTTTACAATACAATTGAACACAAATACTATAATTTTTTACCTTAATAAAACAAATTGAAAAGAAAAAATACATAAAAACATCACTCAACACATCGGAAGCTTCTTTTGCGCGATTTTCTTGAATGCACTTTGTTCAAACAGTCTCGTTATAAGCACCAACAGTAATCTGCCATCATATGGTAATTTCATCTTCCTTGGTAGCGAGCTTCCATTGTTTTTATATCCTGGTGAAATATTTCACCTTCTTCTTCACTTGTGTCTCCTAAATTTCCAAGAGAGTTTTCTAAGTGGCTGTGTAGGTAGTGAACTATTGTGCTCATATTACATCCAAGTGATTTGAAGTTACTGAGCATAATGTTTACCAGCTCAATATAAATTTCATTTTTGTGATTTCCTAGAAAATTTTTATGACCTCAACAAATGACATCCAACTAATTTTTTCTATCTCATTCATTGACTTGACAAAAGCGGGATCCTTTGTAAGTTTTCTGATCTGTGGACCCTCAAAAATACCAGCTTTAAGTTTTTCAATACTTTTATGGGGCATCTTTAGTCTTAAGTAGTCGAAGCATGGTACATCCTTGTCAAGAGCTTTTACAAATTGCTACATTAGGCCTAGTTTAATCCGTAGAGGCGGTAAGATGATTTTCTCTCTTTCAACTAAAGATTCAGCAATGATGTTTCTTTCCCAAAAACCAAGTTTTCTCTCTTAGGCCACTTCTTCTTAATCCAGTGGGTTTGTCTGTCCCTGTTATCCCAGAGGCACAAGAAACAAGGATATTTTGTGTATTCACTTTGCTGCCCAAGGAGAAAGTTCACCCTTTTTAAATCTACACAAATCACCCAGCGATGTTCGTGGTATTTAATCTTCTGTAAGACCAATGCTATTGAATCGTATTCTTCTTTCATTTTAGTTGACTAAGCGATTGGTATTGCGCCAAACCTTTTACCGTTGTGATGAAGTACACATTTTAAACTACGCTTGGAGCTATCAATAAATCATTTACCGAAGTCGATACAAACGATTTTTGTTTTTTAATCTAATTGGCCTACAATATAGAAATAAACATAAAACTTATTGACAGTCTATTGACAATAAAAGGAACACCGTAGAGTGGTTATAAATTAGTATACTTATAGATTTATATAACTTTGAACATTTTTTTCCGGAATATATAAAATATTAAAACAACTCATCGTAGGATGTGCCATATCTGAAAAAGTAGAGCTGTTAAATAAAAACGGATTTCATATTTGGATTCAGCTCTACAAAAATAGTTAAAGTCATCACAAAGATTCCCGGCACCAAAATAAATTTTTTTTGTAGGCCTGTGTTATCGTTATTCAATGATCACGTTTCCACGCCGTTCATAGCTATGCTTCATATCACTTTTCTGATGAGGTTTTGCATAATAACCTCATCCACCCGGTCATCAATTTCCTCTTACTCGTTGAAGGTAGTATTCCTACAGCCATTCTTCGTCAAATATTCCCACTACTTGTGCCAAACTGTCCGAAGTTGTTTTGGTTTAAATTTATTTAATCCTTTCGCTCCCCCTTTAGAATCCTTTCATTCCCTTCTTATTTTAACTTAGAAATAGCACCCTTTGCCGTGCACCTTTTTCGGGGATCCCATTATATTTATGTAAGTAAAGATGATGATTCACATGCACTCTAATCTATGCCGTACTTATTATTAATTGTTTTCAAATTTCCATTTAATAAATCGTTTGAAAACGCCTATGATTATTGTTGCTTTTCTTCGCGAATTGTATTGTAAAAATTGGAAAATCAAGTTTTATGTGCTTCAAATTTACTAACTATGTGATTTCATATGGTATAGACGAAAATGAGCGCCTTCAAGTGCATTATTTTTTTTAATATTGCCATTTATTAAACAAGTTCTTGGTGGACTGTATACAGCTCTCATGATTATAGTAGCAGCGGCGACTGTGTTGGTGAAGGGGGAGAGTGGTACTTTGATATTGTTTCTAATGGTCGACAATGGGTGACATAGATATTCAAGTGTGCCATTGGAAACCATAGAGTCCTTCAAAAGTTCAAATAATCAATTTTGTAAATTATAATCTAGGTCAAAGTAGTAATATCAAGTAACTTGGATTTTGTGCCTTTTATTACAGCTTATGAAACAAACGTGGTATACCCAAGTGTGGTGTGAATTCTATAATACAGTATATAATTAGGATTAATTATCACGGCGTTTTAGTTTGTGACGAAGGAAGCTGTGCTCTCCCACGTTTCTACTTGTTAATTTCTCGTTCTGTTGGGGCGTAGCGCACCTTCTTGTTCTGAAACAGTTACTGCTGGGGCATTAAAATCAGCGCCATCTATTGCATTTTAAGATAGGCGTCACCGGGCGCCAGTTTTAATTGTGGTTTGCTATTTAATACATGTAGAACTACACTACGATCTTGCAATCAATGATTAGAATGATGATGAATGACTTAGATACATGGAGGGGGTGTTTGGCAGAGGATGTTGGAAAACGTTTTGCAATGTACAGATCTTAGCGACTTTCGTCCATTCTCACCGAATCGCTTCCTTCCCCCGGTATATTAAAGATTACGTGCAGGTAAGTCATAGACTATTTTCGGTATAAATCAGGAGAAAGCGTTTGAAAAAAATATAGTAGATTTGATATTATAAGGCAGGAAGTAGGAATAGATCAAAGGGTTGGGTGATTTTTTATTTTCCTTTGAATGTCTAAGGTTCCTGAGATGCGAGTGGGGAATTGAGATTCCGGATGGTTGGTGTTAGCAAGAGGGGTAAATCCAGGTTCCGCATCATCACCCACGGTTTTCAACGTATTGTTGGTGGAAATGTTTTAAATGCATGGGAATTACTGGGCATCGGGTTGAAATTAGGTGGGGAGTTCATGAAACCAGTTAGATTATCTGAAGACAATGCTCTGGGCTATCAGTCACCCAAGGTACGGAAATTAAGGATGATCAAATTGGAAATTCTATCCGAAAGAAATGGGATGGCATTATCTGGCAAAAAGTTTAAGATAAAGTTTAGAGAAAATCAGCCAGATTCGTAAAAAATATGTATGACAAGAACAAAATTGTAACAGGTCTCTTAGGGGATTTAGGCTGAGAGCCCCTTGAAGTACGAAGAGAACAAGCGAGACTTAAACGTTTAGAAAGATTCAGAACCAGCGAGTTTGGCGATGACACAAAAGGAATAATAATAGGAAAAAGAAAAGGTTACACATTATCACCAATGGTGTTCAACGTATTTATGGTGGAAATGTTTAAGATGCGTGGGAATTACAGGACGAAAGGATGATATTAGGCGGGGAGTTCATTATACCTGTTAGATTACATGAAGACCATGCTCTGGGTTATCAGTCGACCAATTTACGAAAATTATGGGTGATCAAATTGGAAATTCTTTTCGATAGATATGGGATTTGAAGCTAAGTAAATTTGCGATTTTCCAGAAAGGAGAAGGCTAATTAAACCAAAAAAATTAGAAGGTAGAAACTTGTGCAGGATGAAATGTTTATATTCCTCGCAAGTTTGTTGGTCGAAAATGTTCAAGGTAGTAGGATCTTAAGAAAAAGAGGTGCACAAAGGCCAAGATGTCTACTTTAGGTGGAAAGAGTTGATGACGTGGACGCTGGGTAACGATATTAAGAATAGACAAGTAAAATCTTTGAAATATAGCGTTGTTACGAACGGCGCCGAAACATTTTCACTGAAGCAGCACGGTACACTTAGATTGGTGGCTTTGGGAATGTGGGTGTGGAGAACACTGGGAAATGTATTTGGAAGATAAATAGGAAACTAATATATTTGGTGGTCTTCCGTAGGGAAACAAAGGGAGCGATAATATGGCGGCCAGAAACATGGATGAAAGCCATATTGAACACCAATGACATCCTGACGATAAGGATAGAGAGGGAAATGTTAGCCATACGTGTATGGTACAAATATAAAATAAGGATGATTGATGGGATGAATGTTGGAAGGAAATACAGAGAGATTAACAGCGACTTATGATAGGGTTAAATTTGGATATAAGATCCTCCTCAATTCCATATTAACACTTTTTTCCGTCCATTCCTTCAAAGATGCGTATTTATTTCCTACTTCATCCTCTTTTGCCTCACTTTCTCCCCTAAGTCATAGCCCTTAACATCCCTTTTCCCTTTATATTCTTTATATCCAATTTTAGGGCTTTTTTTCCAATAATTCCAGCGTCTTTTTACTGTAAATTAGACTTCCTCCTTCCCCCTATCATTCCGTTTAATCCCTAAATTCCTTTAAACATCCTCACTTCAAAATCCTTCAAGCTAAACTTATTATCGTTCCTTAATGATAATGATTCCACGGCGGTCTATGTCTGAAACTGTCCTTCGTCACTTGTCCCCACCTCCTCTACCAATGTGGTCCAAGTCACTTTGGCATGATTGGTTTTATTCCTTTTGTAAACCTTTAACTTCCATCATCTCCCTCATTCTTTTCACCTGGAGGAAGCAACCCTTGCCATAGGTCTTTGTCATGAATCGCCTTGTATGAATCTCACTAAACATTGTCATTTCTTTAAACATTAGTCTTTCTCGTATCTCATAATTAATTTTTTTTTAATTTCCATTGATAAGAAATCTATTCTCTGGAGGATAACGCAAATGTATATTTTTTCATTTCTTTGCGAGTTGTATATTAATATATATGGAATTTCTAGTTATATGTGTACCAGATTTACTAATTGTATGATTTCATATAATATTGACGAATTTGAGTTTCCTCACGTGCATTTTTTTAAGAAAAATATGCCATTATTTGAGAAAGATATAGGCGAATGACATTGCTCCCTCATGTTTCTCGTCCCACGAATATTATGGGAATACGGGATAGAGTGATGAAATTTGGCCGGATGTTCGTAAAATCAGTAGATTACTTGAAAACAATGCTCTGGGCTACATCTACATAAATACCCTGCGAATGACCAAAAAAGGCATGTGGCAGGGGTGTAGCACCATGATAGAAGGGTAAGGGATGAGGGGGTTGGGGTTATCAAATAGGAAGGGAAAGGTTGGGGAAACCCGTAAGAAAAAAAAATATATACATTATTTATATATTATTAGGTAATCTACCGGTTGAGGTAGGTTTTTGGATGGACACAACTATCAAATAACATTTTGTAACTCCAACAAAACCCAATCCAGCAACCTAATCTTCATCAGGTCCCTCTTTATTACTGTCTACTTCTTTCCTCCCTTCATCCCGTCCGACATCCCTATCCTGTTCCTGCCCTTTCCTCGCTTGCACAACATTCTCCCCTCTATTACCTTGTTCAACATTCCACTACTGATCTATACGCCCCTCATCCATTTCTCCTGCCTCCATAGGATTTCTCTCAACAAACCCCTCTCCTCAACCACCATCTCTAGTACTTCCTCATTTGTTTTCCTTTCGGTCCATTTCACCTTCTCCATTCTTCTCCACACCCACATTTCAAAAGCCTCCAATCTACGTCTATCATCCTTCTTCAGTGACCACGTTTCCGCACCGTATATAGCTACGCTCCATATCAGAGTTTTTACGAGTCTTGTCTTAACATCTCTACTCAACGTCCCCGTCATCAACTAACTCCTCCTTGAGAAAGCCTCCTTGCCAGCGCAATTCTTCTCCTTACGTCCCTACTACTTTGACCGTATTGGTCCAAAACACTTCCAAAATATGTAAACTTTTCTATCTGCTCTACTTTTTCCCCTCCTATTTAAATGTTTAGCTTAGCCTTTTTCTTTCTGGAAAATCGCATAGCCTTTGTATTATTAATATTGATTCTCATCCCATATTTATCGCACTGCACCTCCTATTAACTCAGCAATTCTTGCAACCCCTTGGCTGACTTAGCAACTAATGCTTGGTCATCAGCAATCCTAACTGATATCACCAATTCCCCTCCGACTTTCATTCCTACCTCCAGTTCTTCCCATGCCCCTTTAATCATTTCCTCCACTTATACGTTGAAAAGCACCGGTGATAATAGGTAACCCTGCCTTACACCTCTTCCTATCACTGCCCATTCGGACTTTCCGTTCCCCACCCGCTCCTGAGCGGTCTGAGACATGTACAGGTTGCGGATCAGTCTCCTGTCCCTCCAATCCATTCCTATTTTCTGCATTACACGCATTAATTTTTCCCAATTCACTCGACAAACGCTTTTTCGAAAACTACAAAACAGGCAAAAACGTCCTGGTTGTATTCTATATTCCTCTCAATTAGTGATCTCATTACTGCAATGGCATCAAGCGTACCTTTTCCCTTCTTTAACCCAAACCGATCATTATCTAAGTAATCATTTGCCTTACTCTCTATCCTTTTGTTGATTATCCTGAGAGTAACTTTAGTTGCGTGGGATATCAAACTTATTGTTCCGTGATCCTCGCATGATGTAGCCTTTGCCTTTTTTGGAATAGGAACTAACACTGATTTCAAAAAATCTTCCGCCCAGATTCCTTCCTCATAGATACTACGAGTCAGTCCATATAGAGTCTTCTTCCCACATTTTCCTAAACATTTCAACAGTTCTACAGGGATGTTGCCCACCCCCACGGCCTTATTTGCTTTCATCAACTTTAATGCCCTTTCTATTTCACCGTCGAGTATGCCTGGACCTCAGCTATCTTCTCCTACGTCATGTTCCTTTTCTATGTCTAACCTTTTCGGCCTAGGTTCTTTACAATACAGTGTTTCTATATACTCCTTCCATCTCTCTTGGATTTTTCCTGGTTCAACTATTTTCTTACCCCATTTATCTTTAACTGTTAGCACAGATCCTGCCTTCTTACTTCCCGATAATAACTTAACCTTGCTGTATAGAGCACCAATTTTACCCTTCTTCTGTAAACTTTCCATATCCCCGCATTGCGTTTTCCACCATTCTTCCTTTGCTTTATTTGCGGCCCTCCTCAATTTATTGTTTAACACTTTGTACTTCATTTTGCCTAGCTCATTGTAATTTATATAAAAATTATTCTTTCTCGTATCTTTTGTTATTATTTAATTAATTGAAACGTCTCTTTTTTTTCGTATCTCAAAATTAATATTTTTCAAGTTTCCATTGTAAGGAAATGGATTCTCTCGAGATAAACACCTATGATTTTTTTCCTTTTATTTGCGAATGGTATTGTAATAGTTGGAAAATCTAGTTATATGTGTATCAAATTTACTAATTATGTGGTTTAGTGTGAGATAGAGGAATTTCAGTTTCCTCACGTTCATTTTTTTAGTTAAAAGACGTTTCTCAGCCCACCAGGTCGGTGAGGGGGGCGAATGGTACTCTGATATTGATTTTAATGGTGGACAGTGGGTGACACTGATAAGCAGATTGTAAGACGATACCAGACAGTCTTTTTAAATTTCAACACAGTTATGAAATTATATGCGTTTCAGGTGAAAAGAGTAATATCCATGAAGGTGGACTTCGTGGTTTTAGCACTGGTTTCGAAACAAATTAGGTGTACCCAAACGTGGCATGAATTCGAGGTTACAGTGTATAATTGGTAATAATTTGCATTGCCCTTAATTTGAGCCAGAGGAAGCATTCCTCGTGCATGTTTCTTCGAATTAATTGCTCGTTCAGTGTGGGGCTAGTGCGCCTGTTTGATGTGAAACCATTCCTGCAGGTTCCTTAAACTACAGCGCCATCTGTTGCATATTACCAAATGCTACACGGGGGCGCCAAGTTTAATTGTGTTGTGGTATTTAAAAGTAAGAGAACTATACTGTGGCTTTAAAATTAAGTATTGGAATGTTGTCTAATGGCTAAAATACGATGCGTGTTGAAAAGATAATGATAATTTTAATTCGTCCGACTAAATGGTTTTTTATTTTTAATAATTGGTGTTTCCCTTTTAAACATAGTCCCCATAGGAGATTATGCAATTGTGCCACCGCTTCTTCAAATCCCCGAAACACTTCTCCAAGTCGATATTTGAGATAGCCAATAGTTCTTTCATCAAAGCGCTTTTAATGCCATCTACGTCTGTAAAACGACGGCCCTTCAAGGTTCCATTAATTTTGCAAGTAGAAAAAATTAAACGGAGCCATATCATGCGAATATGGATGCTGGGGCATCGTTACAGTAATGTTTAGGCAAAAACTTCTCGAACTTGCAATGAAGTGTGAGCTGATGCATTATGGTGGTACAAAACAAGGAATTGTTTTTCCACAGATCCGGGCGTTTTTTCGGATTTCTTCACGCAAAAGGCGTTATACTTGTAGGTAGTACTTCTTATTGACCGTTTGACCTGGCAGCAGGCATTCATTGTACACTATGTCATAAACATCGTACAACACAGTGGGCAAAAACTTCAGGTTCGACTGCCCTTGTTTAGCCTTTATCGGTCTTGGCGAGACAGAATACCTCCACTGGGATGATTGATCCTTAGTTTCTACGTCATATCCATAAACCCGTGTTTGTTCACCTGTGATAATGCGTTTCATTAATTCTGCGTCGTGGTTTACTTCATTTAGTGACTCCTGAGCAACTTCCATAAGCCGCTGTTTTTGTTCAAAATTCAACAATTTTGGAACGATTTTAGCTGTCATGTGATTCATATCCAAAATAAAATGGAAAAAATGTCATGACATAATCCAATCGATATTCCAACATAATCAGCGACCTCTCTAATTATGATTCGGCGATCGCTCATATCCATTTCTTTCACTTTCTCCACGTTTTCATCGATTGTTGTGGTGCTGGGGCGTCTAGGGCGTTCGTATCCTTCAAGGTATTTACGGCCTTCTTGGAAACGCATATACTTATACCACCCGTTAGTTTTTGGTATTGTTTGCTTGGAGAGTGAAACTTTGTCTGAGCTTATTTGGAGGAAGAAAAAAGGGTGGAGAGCATATGGAACTCAAATGCCTATCTGACGACTAGAATAAAAGGGAAAATGTTAGCCGTACGTGGAAGCAACAGAAAGTAATTAGGGATGTTGGAGGGGATTATTTGTGTAAGAAAATACATAAATATCGACTAGCGGTACAATTAGATTTGTCTTTGTGATACGTTAGGAGAAACAAGACTTTTTACTTGGTGGGTTTATCCGTTTAAAACAAACGGTAACCCTTAGGTGACCAATAAAAAGTCATAAAGCTGTAAGGGCCTCTACCCTATCCTCTCCTAGAAAAACACTACTGGACATCCAGGATCACAATATGATCCTCATCAATTCCACATATACTAGTTTTCCTTCATTCCTTCAAGTATGCGTATCCCATTCCTACCTCTTCCTCGTTTGCCTCAATTTCTTCCCTCTATCACAGCCTTTAACATCCCTTTGTCTATCGAAACTCTTGCGTCCATCTTTGTGGTTTTTTTTCGATTTTTTCCAACAGCACTTGCTCTCTTGAAAATAGATTGGCTATCTTTAGTGAAATTATTCTTAACCTTGAGAAAGTACCCCATTCCAATCATCTTCTTCGTTAAGCCCGTTTTATATATGAAAATAAAGATGGTGATTTATTTACACTGTAACCTAAGTCGTATTTTAGTAAAAAATTCTTTTCATATTTCCATTGAAAAAAATATTTCTCTGTAGGAAAACGCCAATGAATACTGTTCCTTTGCTCCGCGAATCGTATTGTAATAGTTGGAAAATCAAATTGTGTGGATCCATTTACCTTTGTGGTTTATTGCATATAGGCGAATTTCAGTTTCCTTCAGTGCATTATTGTTAATTGAAAGATGACATTTCTTTAACACGTATTTGGCGACTTACATTGGTTTCTCCTATATCTTGTCCCGCATTGGTCTTTGTCGGAGAAGGGGGCGAGTAATTTTAATGTTTTAGTGTTTTTAATGGTGGACAATCCGTGATACCGGTAAAAGTCTTTATTAAATACAACAAAGTTAGGAAATTATTCGTATTTCAGGTGAAAAGAGTAATATCCAAAAAGGTGGACCTCGTAGTTTGAGTACTGGTCTCGAAACAAACATGGTGAACTTAAACGTGGTATCAATTATAGAATACAGTATTTAATTAGGAGTAATTCGCAAAGCCTTTTAGTTAGTGACAACGCAACAGTGCGTTCGCATGTTTCTGTGAAATAGTTGCTAGATAGGTTGGGAGCTAGGTCGCCTATTTGTTTTATAACAGTTGTGTGAGATGCTTTAAATTGCCGTATCATCTGTTACAAGTACGTCAGACTACACCGAGCGCCAGCTTGAATTGCGGTGTGATTAATGAAGTGGTAGACCAGCACTATGGCCTTAAAAGCGAGAATTGGAAGGACGTTCAATAACTATGATAAATGGAGAGGTACGGTGGACCAGGATACTGTAAACATTGTGCAATGTACAATTTTTAAGTCAAAGTAGTATTATCAAAAGCATTAGTTGCTCTATCATCATTAATTTCATTGGGTCATATGGGTTTGCATTTGTGTGTTAGTTCGAATGCGGTTTTTCTTTTTCCTTTTTTTTTGGGTAGTGAACTACACCCCCCGCCACACGCCCTTGCGGGGGCTTGCGGGATGGGTAGATGAATCAGCCAAGTTGTTGCCAGCATTGTTGAGTGAATTGGAGGTTCAGTGCAATAAATATGGGATGAGAATCAATATTAATAGAACAAAGGTAATACGATTTTCCAGGAAGAAATAGGCTACGTAAAATATTAAAACAGCCGGGAAAGAAAGAGATCAGTTAGAATTGTTTACATATCTTGGAAGTGTTTTCGACCAATACGGTCAAAGTGGTAGGGACGTAAGGAGAAGAATTGCGCTAGGCAAGGAGGCTTTCTCAAGGTGGAGGGAGTTGATAACGGGGAAGTTGAGTAAAGATTTTAAGACCTGACTCGTAAAAACTCTGATATGGAGCTTAGCTATGTACAGCCCGGAAACGTGGTCATTGAAGCAGGAGGATAGACGTAGATTGGACGCTTTTGAAATGTGGGTGTGGAGAAGAATGGAGAAGGTGGAATGGACCGAAAGGAAAACATATGAGGAAGTGCTGGAGATGGTGGTTGAGGAGAGGGGTTTGTTGAGAGACATCCTATGGAGGCAGGAAAAATGAATGAAGGGCGTATTAATTGGCAGTGTAATGTTGAAGGCTTTAATAGAGGGGAGAATGCTAGGCCAACGAGGAAAGGACAGAAAGGGGATAGGGATGTTGGACGGGATGAAGGGAGGAAGGAAGTACAAAATGATGAGGAGGGACCTGATGTAGATTAGGTTGTTGGATTGTGTTTTGTGAGGAGTCACAACACATTTATTTATTTGGTAGTTTTGTCCATACAAAAAACTACGTTACCCGGTAGATTGCCTAATACGATAAGTAATATCTATAAAGTTGGACTATGCGGCTTACGTTTTCTTATAAAACAAACGTGGCACACCCAAGTGTGTTGTTCATTCTATAAAAAAGTATATAAATAGGATTAAATTGCACGGCCTTTTAGTTTGTGACAAAGGAAGCTGTGCCCTCCCATGTTTCTACTTGATAATTTCACGTCATCTTGCGACCAAGTGCACCTTTTTGTTTAGAAACAGTTACGGCAGGGGCTTCAAAATGTAATGCCATTTGTTGCATGTTCAGAAATGCTACACCGGGAGCAGGTTTTACTTTCAGTGTGACATATAAATGATGTAGAACTACAGAATATCCTTGATATAAATAATTGAAATGATGCTCAATGACTTATATACATTGAGGGAGTGGTTAGCAGTGGATATTGAAAAACATTATGCAACGTACACATGCAACGTAGCCTCATTTGCCCACCCTCTGCCAATTGGTTTCCTTCCCCGGTATATCATAGATTCCGTGCCGGAGGAACATAGAATACAATACGTATTAATCTGGACAAAGCCGTACATACCTAGATCTATCTACCTGATGATATCCTAAAAAAAACTTTATTGCAGAATTGGAATTATCCGTTTGGCAAATAAATAAAATATAATTCGGGCTACGAATCTGATTAAGCATCTGATTAGGCAACACATCTCTTAATGTGTTCTATAATTCCCCCCTTTGGTTGACTATTTTTCCCTCGGCTTCCTGTTTTTCCATTTTTTCTAAAACTATAACACAAATGATGCAGCAAAACCTGCTCATCTTTTTACGTGTAAGCAACAGAAACGAAATAGGGATGAATGATGGGATAAATGTTGGAGGAAAATACAGAGAGATTATTATCGACTAATTGTAGAGTTGGATTTTGGGTTGTGATACGTCAGGAGAACCAAAATATGTATTTGGTGGGTTCATCCATTCAAAACCTTCGTTAACTGGTGTATTATTTAATAAATAAAGGTATCAAGTGGTAGAAGACTGTTTCCTTTCCTCTCCTAAGAAAACAAAACTGGAAATCTGCTCCATCATAAGATCCTTTTTAATTCTAAATATATCCTTCCTTCCGTCAAACAAGCCTATCCTATTCCTACCTCATCCTCGTTTGCCTCACTTCCTCCACTCTATCACAGCCCTCGACATCCCAATGTTAGTCAAAACGACCTGATTCCATCTATAAGGCCTCTTTTTAATGCATTTATCGATCCTATCTTCCCTTTACCATAAATAGGACTTCCTCATTTGAATGTCTTTCATTCCGTTTAATCTTTACGTCCTCTCATAAATCCACACTTCAAAATCCTTCATACTAAGTTCATAATCGTTCCTCAATTATCACGTATCCGCGTAGGTTTGTCTGAACCCGATCTTCGTCGCTTGTCCCCACCACATCTACCAACTTGGTCCAGGTTGCTTTGGTTTAATGTTCTATTCCTTTTGATAAACTTTAAACATCCTTTCTGTATGTTATTTTTTCACCTGGAGAAAGCACCCCATGCCATAAATTTTTTTCGTGTGTCGTCTTGTATTAATCTAAGTAAGATTTCACGATAATGACTTCTTAAGAAGAAGTTATTTGCATAAACATTAACCTTTGTGGTATTTAAAAGTTTATTTTTTCGATTTTCCATATCCATAATTTTTTTTATGTTATCATTAAAAAAGCACAATTCTCTGAAGTAAAACGCCTATAAATGTTTCTTTTACTTGGAATAGTATTGTACCGTTTGAAAAATCTATTTATATGTGTATCAAATTTACTAACCATGTTTATTTTATGTTTACATGATTTAATATTTTATGGACGAATTTAAGTTTCCTTAAGTTCATCATTTTAATAGAAAGATGCCATTTGTTACACAAATTCTTGGCGACATATTATATATATATATTGCCCTCATGATTATCGTCGCAGTGGCGACTGTGTCGGTGATGGGTGGGAGTTGTAATTGATATTGTTTTAAGTGGTGGTCAATGGGTGACAAAGATATTAGAGATTGCCAGTGGAAACCATAGAGTCCTTCAAAAGTTCAAACGAAGTACGAAAGCATTCGTGAATTAGGTCAAAGTAGTAATATCCATGAAGATGGGCTTTGTGTTTTTGTAGTGGTTTCGAAGCAAGCGTAGTGAACCCAAACTTGGGATGAGTTGTATAATTTAGTGTATAATTATGATTTTTTTGCATTTCCTTTTACTTTGAGACAAAGGAGCATTGCTCTCGCATCTTTCTTCTTATTAATTGCTCGTTTAATTTGGAGCTGCTGTGCCCGGCTGTGGTGAAACACTTCCTGCAGATTCTTAAAATTGCAGCGCCATCTTTTTCATGGTATGAGAGGTTTCACCGGGCGCCAGTTTTAAATGTGGTGTGGTATTTAAAAGATATAGAACTACACTACGGCCTTAAATTCAAGAATTGGAATGTTGTCCAATGAGTGATATCTATAGAGAAGTTCGCTAGCAGTGGAAACTGAAAAACATAGTGCAATGTACAATTATTAAGGAAAATCGTTCAACATCTCCCGCTTGGGTCTCCCTACCGGCATATCATTCATACCTTTACGAGAATTCAAAAATATATATCGGTATCTATAAAAGAAGGAGTTATAGAGATTGAAATTTAGCAGAAATGATAATATAAGGAAGTAAGTAGGTGCAGAATGGAGGGTTAGGGGATATCATTTTCCTCTGCACGTGTCAGATTGCTGGGAAGCGAGTGGGGAACGGTGATTCCGGATGGTTCGTGTAAGTAAGAGGGTTAACGTGAGATTCCCCTTTATCAACGAGGGTATTGTACGTATTTGTGGAGGAAATGATTATAGAGACATGGGGAAAACATTATAGAGTATGAAATTCGGTGGGGAAGTCATAAAATCAGTTTGGTGTCCTGATGACCATAATCTGGCCTTCAGTCAGCCAATGATCAATATTTAATGGTGAGCGAATTGGAAATCTATTTGATAGAAATGGAATGACATGGAATGTCAATATGTTATTTTCCAAACAGAAAAAGGCTATGCTTATAATTAAAATAGGATTTCAAAAGCCATATTAGGAGGATGAGTTTACATTTTTCGCGAGTATTTAAGTCCAATTAGGTTAAAGTAGTAGAATCGTAAAGAGAAAAACACCACTAGGCCAAACACTTACACGAGGTGGATTGAGTTGATGACGTCGACGTTAGGTAAATATGTATAGAAAAGATTCTTAAAAACTGTGATCTGTAGCGTAGTTACAAACGGCGCCGAAACATGGTCGCTGAGCAGGTGGGTACATCTAGATAGGAGACTATTCAAATGTGAGAGTGGAGAAGGAATAAAAGGTGAAATGAACTGGAAGGCAAATAGATAAGTAAGTTATAGGTTATTCTAGCTTGGAGAGGTAAACATCGAATGAGATCATGCAGAGGAAGGAAAAATGGATGAAGGCCAATTGATATCCAGTGACGCCATGATGAGTATCACATAGGGGAAAATGTTAGCAATACGTTGCAACCAGAGAACTTAAATACGGTTTTTAAATGGGATGAATAGTCGAAGAAAATACAAGGAGAAGAATGAATAACTGTAGGTAACATTTTTGTTTGTGATACGTTAGGAGAAATAAAATATTTATTAGGTGTGTTTATCCATTTCAAACCCAAGATTACTTGTACATACCGAATAAAAAAGGTATCAAGTGGTTCAAGACAGTTCCCTTATCCCTCCTAACAAAACACCAACGTACACCGAGCACCACATTAAGACCCTTTCATATTCGACATATATTCTTCCTTTTCGTAATGCTGTAAAACATGCTAATCCCGTTCATACCTCATCCTCGTAGACTCACCTTCTCCCTATTTTCACAGCCTTTCACATCCCAATTCCAATTGAAACGTTCTGCATCCATCTAGTAGGCCTCTTTTTGATTTCTCGCAACAATACTAGCTTCTCTGAAGATTTCCTCATTCGTAGACCATACTTTCACCTTAATGTTTTTACATCCTTTGTGCACCCACACCACATAATCCTTTATTTTATGCCTATTATCGTTCTCCAATGGTCATGTTTCCGCGCTTTACAATACTACGCTCCATATCACAATTTTGAGTATCTTTTTTATTTCATCCACTTGTATCCGCCTCCGCCTGTATCGTTTTGTTCAAAGAAGTTTAGGTTTGATAGTTTTTATTGCTTTGGCTAATCCTAAACATCCTTCTTCCTCCTTATTCTTTCACCGGGAGATAGAACCCCTTCCCGCACACCTATTTCGTGTGTAGCGTTGTATGCAGGAGGATAAGGATCGCGATGTACTTGCACTTTAAGCAATGTCGAATTATATTATTAATTTTTTTCAAATTGAAAATTTTAAAAAGCCGTATCGCTGGAGGAGATCGCCTATGTAGAATTTTCCTTTCCTTCGCGAATTGTATTGTAAGAGTTGGAATATGTTGTTATATTTGTATCGAATATAATAATTATTTGATCTCATGACATATAGGTGAATTTGAGATTCCTCAAGAGCAGTACTTTTTAATTAAAAGCTGCCATTTGTTCTATAAGTTCTTAGTGAATGATGCATAGTCATCATGATTATCGTCGCAACGGGGACTGTGTCCGTGAATGGGGCGAGTGAGACTTAGACATTGGTTTTAAAGATTGTCATTGAGTGACACAGTTATCACATTTTGCAAATGGAATCCAAAGTCTTTGAAAAATTCAAAAGAAAAATAAATTCAAACTCTTCGCCAATTGTGTAGTAAGAGCTTGAAAATTTCGTTGTATTATTATTCAATTAATAAAATATGTGATATAATTGTATATAGGCTAATTCGAGTTTCCTAAAGTGCATTATTTTATTTGAAAAATGTCATTCGTTAAACATATTCTTGGCAAGTAACTTTGATCCCTTATTATTCTCGCCGTATAATGGATTTGTCGGAGATGGGGGTGAATAGTACATTTTTTATTGGTTTTTAATAGTGGATAATGCGTGACACCGGTAAAAATTTTGCAAGAATATCCCACAGAATCCTTCAAAAATCCAAGTGCGTTACGAAAGTATTCGAATTTCGTAACGCACGAATGAATTGTAGAATACAGTACTTAATTACGAACGTCAATGATGAGCAGAAGAAATTGGGGTCCGCATTTGGTCAGTTTAGTCGATTTTAACTGAGGATTCGAAAATAAGGATTGTGTCCGCAATATTTGTTCTAAAGTAGGTGACAAGGGAGCAAAAACAACTACACCTTTAAATTGTACAAGGCATGCTGGATAGGGTAAACAGTAACCTTGACTTATTGAAGATGGTGATGAACCCTGGATTTATAAATAGGACCCGGAAACCAAGATGCAATCATCGCAGTGGTAACATATAATATCTTCAAGACCAAAAGAAGCGTGAACACATCGAGGTCAAGTTAAGGTCATGCTTTCAGTCTTCTTTGACTCAAAGTGGAGTGGTGCATCATGATTACGCACCATATGGCGAATGTATCACAAAAGAATACTGCCTCGAGGTTTTTGTCGCATTCGTGATGCTATGCGGGACAAAAGACGGAATCTGTGGGGAACGAAGACTTGGCAGCTCTATCAGAGTTTTCTCGTTAAAAACAACAGACTTCAGATTTACAAAGATCCGTACACCCCCGACATGACTCTGCGTATTCTGGCTATTTTCCTGTGCTGAAAATGCCCCTGAAAAGAACTCGCTTTCAGGAAAGTGAAGTCATTAAGCAGAATACGGCGCCCGAGCTTAGCAGCATTCCAATAGTTACCATCCAGAAATATTTAGAACAGTGGTATAAGAGCTGGAAGAAGCTAGTTCATCACCAAGGAGAGTACTTTGAAGGAAATTAAATGTTTGTATCTCAAAGACACATTTAGAACAGCTCTCGTATAGTGCCTTTTTTTATTTCTCCCAAAAATCCTTGCTCCACCTTACCACTGATTAATACTTCCTAATTTGTATTTGGTCCAGGTTGCTTTGGTTTAATGGTTCTATTATTTTGCTAAACTTTAAACATCCTTCCTGTATGTTTTTTTTTCACCTGGAGAAAGCACCTCATGCCATACATTTTTTTCGGATGTCGTCTTGTATTAATCTAATTAAGAATGTTATTTACATAAACATTAAACTTTGTCGTATTTTAAATTTAATTTTTTCGATTTCCCATATCCATAATTATTTTTTTTAAGTTATCATTAAAAAAACACAATTTTTTGTAGAAAAACGCCTATAAATATTTTTCTTTTACTTGGCGAATAGTATTGTACCGTTTGGAAAATCTATTTATGTGTGTATCAAATTTACTAACCAAGTGATTTAATATTTAATTGACGAATTTGAGTTTGATTAAGTCCATCATTTTAATTGAAAGATGCCATTTGTTAAACAAGTAAGATAAAACCAAAACTTCTTTGAACAAAACGATACAGGCGGAGGCGGATACAAGTGGATGAAATAAAAAAGATACTCAAAATTGTGATATGGAGCGTAGCATTGTAAAGCCCGGAAACATGACCATTGAAGAACGATAATAGGCATATAATAAAGGATTATGAGGTGTGGGTGTACAAAGGATGTAAAACATTAAGCTGAAAGTAAGGTCTACAAATGAGGAAATCTACAGAGAAGCTAGTATTGTTGCGAGAAATCAAAAAGAGGCCTACTAGATGGATGCAGAGCGTTTCAGTTGGCATTGGGATTTGAAAGGCTGTGTTTCAGTTCCGTTGGTAAATACGCTATATATCAAGCTTTTATTATTCTTTGCTATACATACGTCCCTTCAACTTCAACGTCAACTTCATGATCTCCATTCTCCTCGTGTAAGTTTATGGCCAACAGGTTCCTCTCCTTACGATTCTACTACTTTATACATTTTGGACATAAATACTCGCGAGAAAAGTAAACTCTTCCTCCTGCTATGGTTTTTGCACTCCTATTCTAGTTCTAAGTATAGCCTATTTCTTGTTGAAAAATGGCATATTTAGATTCAATGTTATGCCATCTCTATCAAAAACATTTCCAAAACTCTCACCATTGCTCGCTGCTCATTGGCTAACGGAAGTCCATTGTATGGTCATCAGGACACCTAACTGATTTTATGAATTCCCCACCGAATTTCAGACATATCTCCAGATTTTCCCATGCTTCTTTAATCATTTCCTAAAAAACGACCAGTACCACGTTGATAATGGGGAACCTCGCGTTACCCCTCTTCCCAACACGGACCACCGGGAATCACCGTTCCCCACTCGCTTCCCAGCAATATGTCACGTGCAGAGGAAAATGTCCCCTAACCCTGCATTCTGCACCTACATACTTCCTTGTATTATCATTTCGACTAAATTTCAATCTCTATAACTCCTTCTTTTTTTATTATTAGGTAATCTACCGGTTAAGGTAGGTTTTTGGATGGACACAACTATCAAATAAACATTTTGAAACTCCAAACGAAACCGAATCCAGCAACCTAATCTACATCAGGTCCCTCTTCATCTCCGAGTACCTCCTTCTTCCCTTCATCCCGTCCAACATCCCTATCTTATTCCTGCCCTTTCCTCGCTAGCCCAAATTCCTCCCCTCGATTACTCTCTTCAACATTCCACTACCGCTCAATACGCCTTTCATCCATTTTTCTTGCCTCCATAGGATTTCTCACAACAAACCCCTCTCCTCCCCCACCATTTCCAGTACTTCCTCATTTGTTTTCCTTTCGGTCCATTTCACCTTCTCCATTCTTTTCCACACCCACATTTCAAAAGCCTCCAATCTACGTCTATCCTCCTGCTTCAGCGACCACATTTCCGCGCCGTACGCTACTACGCTCCATATAAGAGTTTTTACGAGTCTTATCTTAACATCCCTACTCAACGTCCCCGTCATCAACTCCCTCCTTCTTGAGAAAACCTCCTTGCCTAGCGCAATTCTTCTCCTTATGTCCCTACCACTTTGACCGTATTGGTTCAAAACACTTCCGAGATATGTAAACTGTTCTACCTGGTCTATTTTTTCCCCGCCTATTTTAATATTTAGCTTAGCCTTTTTCTTTCTGGAAAATCGCATAACCTTTGTTTTATTAATATTGATTCTCATCCCATATTTATCGCACTGAACTTCCAATTCACTCAACAATGCATGCAACCCCTTGGCTGACTGTGCAACTAATGCTTGTTCATCAGCAAACCTAACCGATTTTACGAATTCCGCTCCGACTTTCATTCTTACCTCCAGTTCTTTTCATGCCTCTTTAATCATTTCCTCTACATATACGACAAACAGTACCGGTGACAATGGGTAACCCTGCCTTACACCTCTTCCTAACACTGCCCATCCGGACTCTCCGTTCCTTACTCGCACCTGAGCAGTCTGAGACATGTACAGGTTGCGGATCAGTCTCCTGTCCCTCCAATCCATTACTATTTTCTGGAATACATGCATTAATTTTTCCCAATTCACTCTATCAAACGCTTTTTCGAAATCTACAAAACAGGCAAAAACGTCCTGATTGTGTTCTATATTCCTCTCGATCAGTGATCTCATTACTGCAATGGCATCACGCGTACCTCTTCCTTTCGTAAACCCAAACTGATCATCCCCTATGTAATCATTTGCCTTACTATCTATCCTTCTGTTGATAATCCTGAGAATAACTTTAGCTGCGTGGGATATCAAACTTATTGTTCTATAATCCTCACATGTCGAAGCCTTTGCCTTTTTTGGAATAGGAACTAACATCGATCTCACAAAATCTTCCGGCCAGATTCCTTCTTCATAGATACTCCGAATCAGTCCATATAAGGCCTTCTTCCCGCATTTTGGTATACATTTTAACAGTTCTACAGGTATGATGTCCACCCCCACGGCCTCATTTGCTTTCATCTCCTTTAATGCCCTTTCTATTTCATCGTCGAGTATGCCTGGACCTAAGCTATCTTCTGCTACGTCATGTTCCTTTTCTATGTCTAACCTTGTCGGCCTATGTTCTTTACCATAGAGTTTTTCTATATATTCCTTCCATTTATCTTGGATTTTTCTAGGTTCAACTATTTTCTCACCCCATTTATCTTTAACTGTTAGCACAGATCCTGCCTTCTTACTTCCCGATAATAACTTAACCTTGCTGTATAGAGCACCAATTTCACCCTTCTTCTGTAAACTTTCCATATCCTCCCATTGCGTATTCCACCATTCTTCTTTTGCTTTATTTGTGGCCCTTCTCAATTTATTGTTTAACTCTTTGTACTTCATTTTGCCTAACTCTGTGTTTAAATTTTTCCATCTTCTTCTCTCATCCATCTTTGAAATCATCTCATCCGTAACCCATGGTTATATATATATTATTATTATTAGGTAATCTACCGTTTAAGGTAGGTTTTTGGATGGACACAACTATCAAATAAACATTCTCCTTCTTCTTTTATAGATACCGATATATATTTCTGATTTCTCTTAAAGGTGTGAATGATATGCCGGTAGGGAGACCCAAGCGGGAGATGTTGAACGATTTACCTTAATAAATGTACGTTGCACTAGGTTTTTCAGTTTCCACTGCTAGCGAACTTCTTTATATGTATCGCTCATTGGGCAACATTCCAATTCTTGAATATAAGGCTGTAGAGTAGTTCTATATCTTTTAAATACCACACCACAATTAAAACTGGCGCCCGGTGAAACTTTTCTTACCTTGAAAAAGATGGCGCTGTTATTTTAAGTATCTGCAGGAAGTGTTTCACAACATCCGGGCACAGCAGCTCCAAAATAAACGAGCAATTAATTGGAAGAAAGATGCGAGAGCAATACTCCTTCTGTCTCAAAGTAAAAGGAAATGCAAATTAATCATAATTATACACTAACTTGTACAACTCTTCGCACGTTTGGGTACACTACGCTTGCTTCGAAACCATTACAAAAACACAAAGCCCACCTTCATGGATATTACTACTTTGACCTAATTCACGAATGCTTTCGTACTTCGTTTGAACTTTTGAAGGACTATGGTTTCGACTGACAATCTTAAATATCTTTGTCAACCATTGACAACCACTTAAAACAATATCAATTACAACTCCCACCCATCACCGGCACAGTCGCCACTGCGACGATAATCATTAGGGCAATATATAGATAATAAGTCGCCAAGACTTATTATCTATATATTGCTGTGTTTATATTCTTCCATCAATTAAATATGTCATTTAATTGTATGTAGGCTAATTCGATTCTCCAACATTGAATTCAACAAGCCAACAGTGTTTGTGGTGCCGGAGCTTTTAATGATGATTTAAAGAACAATTGGGGTGCTGAATCCAATTATGACGATAGTTTTTTCCTATCAGGTATAGTTTTTCAAGATATTGATATGTTGTTACTTACGTAAAAAAATCTTCTGCATGATGATATGGGAATCTTATATAAATAGCACAGGCAACAGTGATTTTGGTGCCGAAGCTTTTAATGCTGATTTATAAAACAATTGGGTTGCTGAATCCAATTATGGCACTAGTTTTTTCCGATCAGCTATAGTATTCTAGATATAGATATGTTGTTACTTAGGTAAAAAATTCTTCTACATGATAATATCGGAATATTATATTAATAATAAAACCCACTAAATGTAAAGACTTGATTTATTTCTAGGGTTTGTTAATCACCCACAAACACAAAACAATTTTACAATACAATTGAACACAAATACTATAATTTTTACTGTAATAAAACAAATTGAAAAGAAAAAATACATAAAAAATTCACTCAACACATCGGAAGCTTCTTTTGCGCGATTCTCTTGAATGCACTTTGTTCAAACAGTCTCGTTATAAGCACCAACAGTAATCTGCCATCATATGGTAATTTCATCTTCCTTGGTAGCGAGCTTCCATTTTTTTTATATCCTGGTGAAATCTTTCACCTTTTTCTTCACTTGTGTCTCCTAAATTTCCAAGAGAGGTTTCTAAGTGGCTGTGTAGCTAGTGAACTTTTGTGCTCATATTAAATCCAAGTGATTTGAAGTTACTGAGCATAATGTTTACCAGCTCAATATAAATTTCATTTTTGTGAATTCCTAGAAAATTTTTTATTACCTCAACAAATGACATCCAACTAATTTTTTCTATCTCATTCATTGACTCGACAAAAGCGGGATCCTTTGTAAGTTTTCTGATCTGTGGACCGTCAAAAATACCAGCTTTAAGTTTTTCATTACTTTTATGGGGAATCTTTAGTCTTAAGTAGTCGAAGCATGGTCCATCCTTGTCAAGAGCTTTTACAAATTGCTACATTAGGCCTAGTTTAATACGTAGAGGCGGTAAGATGATTTTCTCTCTTTCAACTAAAGATTCAGCAATGATGTTTCTTTCCCAAAAACCAAGTTTTCTCTCTTAGGCCACTCCTTCTTAATCCAGTGGGTTTGTCTGTCCCTGTTATCCCAGAGGCACAAGAAACAAGGATATTTTGTGTATTCACTTTGCTGCCCAAGGAGAAAGTTCACCCTTTTTAAATCTACACAAATCACCCAGCGATGTTCGTGGTATTTAATCTTCTGTAAGACCAATGCTATTGAATCGTATTCTTCTTTCATTTTAGTTGAATGAGCGATTGGTATTGCGCCAAACCTTTTACCGTTGTGATGAAGTACACATTTTAAACTACGCTTGGAGCAATCAATAAATCTTTTACCGAAGTCGATACAAACGATTTTTGTTTTTTAATCTCATTGGCCTACAATATAGAAATATACATAAAACTTATTGACAGTCTATTGACAATAAAAGGAACACCGTAGAGTGGTTATAAATTAGTATACTTATAGATTAATGTAACTTTGAACATTTTTTTCCGGAATATATACAATATTAAAACAACTCATCGTAGGATGTGCCATATCTGAAAAAGTAGAGCTGTTAAATAAAAACGGATTTCATATTTGGATTCAGTTCTACAAAAATAGTTAAAATCATCACAAAGATTCCCGGCACCAAAATAAATTTTTTTTGTAGGCCTGTGTTATCGTTATTCAATGATCACGTTTCCACGCCGTTCATAGCTATGCTTCATATCACTTTTCTGATGAGGTTTTTCATAATAACCTCATCCACCCGGTCATCAATTTCCTCTTACTCGTTGAAGGTTGTATTCCTACAGCCATTCTTCGTCAAATATTCCCACTACTTGTGCCAAACTGTCCGAAGTTGTTTTGGTTTAAATTTATTTCATCCTTTCGCTCCCCCTTTAGAATCCTTTCATTCCCTTCTTATTTTAACTTAGAAATAGCACCCCTTGCCGTGCACCTTTTTCGGGGATCCCATTATATTTATGTAAGTAAAGATGATGATTCACATGCACTCTAATCTATGCCGTACTTATTATTAATTGTTTTTAAATTTCCATTTAATAAATCGTTTGAAAACGCCTATGATTATTGTTGCTTTTCTTCGCGAATTGTATTGTAAAAATTGGAAAATCAAGTTTTATGTGCTTCAAATTTACTAACTATGTGATTTCATATGGTATAGACGAAAATGAGCGCCTTCAAGTGCATTATTTTTTTTAATATGCCATTTATTAAACAAGTTCTTGGTGGACTGTATACAGCTCTCATGATTATCGTAGCAGCGGCGACTGTGTTGGTGAAGGGGGAGAGTGGTACTTTGATATTGTTTCTAATGGTGGACAATGGGTGACATAGATATTCAAGTGTGCCATTGGAAACCATAGAGTCCTTCAAAAGTTCAAATAATCAATTTTGTAAATTATAATCTAGGTCAAAGTAGTAATATCAAGTAACTTGGATTTTGTGCCTTTTATTACAGCTTATGAAACAAACGTGGTATACCCAAGTGTGGTGTGAATTCTATAATACAGTATATAATTAGGATTAATTATCACGGCCTTTTAGTTTGTGACGAAGGAAGCTGTGCTCTCCCACGTTTCTACTTGTTAATTTCTCGTTCTGTTGGGGCGTAGCGCACCTTCTTGTTCTGAAACAGTTACTGCTGGGGCATTAAAATGCAGCGCCATCTATTGCATTTTAAGATAGGCGTCACCGGGCGCCAGTTTTAATTGTGGTTTGCTATTTAATACATGTAGAACTACACTACGATCTTGCAATCAATGATTAGAATGATGATGAATGACTTAGATACATGGAGGGGGTGTTTGGCAGAGGATGTTGGAAAACGTTTTGCAATGTACAGATCTTAGCGACTTTCGTCCATTCTCACCGAATCGCTTCCTTCCCCCGGTATATTAAAGATTACGTGCAGGTAAGTCATAGAATATTTTCGGTATAAATCAGGAGAAAGCGTTTGAAAAAAATATAGTAGATTTGATATTATAAGGCAGGAAGTAGGAATAGATCAAAGGGTTGGGTGATTTTTTATTTTCCTTTGAATGTCTAAGGTTCCTGAGATGCGAGTGGGGAATTGAGATTCCGGATGGTTGGTGTTAGCAAGAGGGGTAAATCCAGGTTCCGCATCATCACCCACGGTTTTCAACGTATTGGTGGTGGAAATGTTTTAAATGCATGGGAATTACTGGGCATCGGGTTGAAATTAGGCGGGGAGTTCATGAAACCAGTTAGATTATCTGAAGACAATGCTCTGGGCTATCAGTCACCCAAGGTACGGAAATTAAGGATGATCAAATTGGAAATTCTATCCGAAAGAAATGGGATGGCATTATCTGGCAAAAAGTTTAAGATAAAGTTTAGAGAAAATCAGCCAGATTCGTAAAAAATATGTATGACAAGAACAAAAGTGTAACAGGTCTCTTAGGGGATTTAGGCTGAGAGCCCCTTGAAGTACGAAGAGAACAAGCGAGACTTAAACGTTTAGAAAGATTCAGAACCAGCGAGTTTGGCGATGACACAAAAGGAATAATAATAGGAAAAAGAAAAGGTTACACATTATCACCAATGGTGTTCAACGTATTTGTGGTGGAAATGTTTAAGATGCGTGGGAATTACAGGACGAAAGGATGATATTAGGCGAGGAGTTCATTATACCTGTTAGATTACATGAAGACCATGCTCTGGGTTATCAGTCAACCAATTTACGAAAATTATGGGTCATCAAATTGGAAATTCTTTTCGATAGATATGGGATTTGAAGCTAAGTAAATTTGCGATTTTCCAGAAAGGAGAAGGCTAATTAAAACAAAAAAATTAGAAGGTAGAAACTTGTGCAGGATGAAATATTTATATTCCTCGCAAGTTTGTTGGTCGAAAATGTTCAAGGTAGTAGGATCTTAAGAAAAAGAGGTGAACAAAGGCCAAGATGTCTACTTTAGGTGGAAAGAGTTGATGACGTGGACGCTGGGTAACGATATTAAGAATAGACAAGTAAAATCTTTGAAATATAGCGTTGTTACGAACGGCGCCGAAACATTTTCACTGAAGCAGCACGGTACACTTAGATTGGTGGCTTTGGGAATGTGGGTGTGGAGAACACTGGGAAATGTATTTGGAAGATAAATAGGAAACTAATATATTTGGTGGTCTTCCGTAGGGAAACAAAGGGAGTGATAATATGGCGGCCAGAAACATTGATGAAAGCCATATTGAACACCAATGACATCCTGACGATAAGGATAGAGAGGGAAATGTTAGCCATACGTGTATGGTACAAATATAAAATAAGGATGATTGATGGGATGAATGTTGGAAGGAAATACAGAGAGATTAACAGCGACTTATGATAGGGTTAAATTTGGATATAAGATCCTCTTCAATTCCATATTAACACTTTTTTCCGTCCATCTTCAAAGATGCGTATTTATTTCCTACCTCATCCTCTTTTTCCTCACTTTCTCCCCTACGTCATAGCACTTAACATCCCGTTTACCTTTATATCCAATTTTAGGGCTTTTTTTCCAATAATTCCAGCGTCTTTTTACTGTAAATTAGACTTCCTCCTTCCCCCTATCATTCCGTTTAATCCCTAAATTCCATTATACATCCTCACTTCAAAATCCTTCAAGCTAAACTTATTATCGTTCCTTAATGATAATGATTCCACGGCGGTCTATGTCTGAAACTGTCCTTCGTCACTTGTCCCCACCTCCTCTACCAATGTGGTCCAAGTCACTTTGGCATGATTGGTTTTATTCCTTTTGTAAACCTTTAACTTCCATCATCTCCCTCATTCTTTTCACCTGGAGGAAGCAACCCTTGCCATAGGTCTTTGTCATGAATCGCCTTGTATGAATCTCACTAAACATTGTCATTTTTATAAACATTAGTCTTTCTCGTATCTCATAATTAATTTTTTTTTAATTTCCATTGATAAGAAATCTATTCTCTGGAGGATAACGCAAATCTATATTTTTTCATTTCTTTGCGAGTTGTATATTAATATATATGGAATTTCTAGTTATATCTGTACCAGATTTACTAATTGTATGATTTCATATAATATTGACGAATTTGAGTTTCCTCACGTGCATTTTTTTAAGAAAAATATGCCATTATTTGAGAAAGATATAGGCGAATGACATTGCTCCCTCATGTTTCTCGTCCCACGAATATTATGGGAATACGGGATAGAGTGATGAAATTTGGCCGGATGTTCGTAAAATCAGTAGATTACTTGAAAACAATGCTCTGGGCTACATCTACATAAATACCCTGCGAATGACCAAAAAAGGCATGTGGCAGGGGTGTAGCACCATGATAGAAGGGTAAGGGATGAGGGGGTTGGGGTTATCAAATAGGAAGGGAAAGGTTGGGGAAACCCGTAAGAAAAAAAAATATATACATTATTTATATATTATTAGGTAATCTACCGGTTGAGGTAGGTTTTTGGATGGACACAACTATCAAATAACATTTTGTAACTCCAACAAAACCCAATCCAGCAACCTAATCTTCATCAGGTCCCTCTTTATTACTGTCTACTTCTTTCCTCCCTTCATCCCGTCCAACATCCCTATCCTGTTCCTGCCCTTTCCTCGCTTGCACAACATTCTCCCCTCTATTACCTTGTTCAACATTCCACTACTGATCTATACGCCCCTCATCCATTTCTCCTGCCTCCATAGGATTTCTCTCAACAAACCCCTCTCCTCAACCACCATCTCTAGTACTTCCTCATTTGTTTTCCTTTCGGTCCATTTCACCTTCTCCATTCTTCTCCACACCCACATTTCAAAAGCCTCCAATCTACGTCTATCATCCTTCTTCAGTGACCACGTTTCCTCACCGTATATAGCTACGCTCCATATCAGAGTTTTTACGAGTCTTGTCTTAACATCTCTACTCAACGTCCCCGTCATCAACTAACTCCTCCTAGAGAAAGCCTCCTTGCCTAGCGCAATTCTTCTCCTTACGTCCCTAACACTTTTACCGTATTGGTCCAAAACACTTCCAAAATATGTAAACTTTTCTACCTGCTCTACTTTTTCCCCTCCTATTTAAATGTTTAGCTTAGCCTTTTTCTTTCTGGAAAATCGCATAGCCTTTGTATTATTAATATTGATTCTCATCCCATATTTATCGCACTGAACCTCCAATTAACTCAGCAATTCTTGCAACCCCTTGGCTGACTTAGCAAATAATGCTTGGTCATCAGAAATCCTAACTGATATCACCAATTCCCCTCCGACTTTCATTCCTACCTCCAGTTCTTCCCATGCCTCTTTAATCATTTCCTCCACATAAACGTTGAACAGCACCGGTGATAATAGGCAACCCTGCCTTACACCTCTTCCTATCACTGCCCATTCGGACTCTCCGTTCCCCACCCGCTCCTGAGCGGTCTGAGACATGTACATGTTGCGGATCTGTCTCCTGTCCCTCCAATCCATTCCTATTTTCTGCATTACACGCATTAATTTTTCCCAATTCACTCGACAATCGCTTTTTCGATAACTACAAAACAGGCAAAAACGTCCTGGTTGTATTCTATATTCCTCTCAATTAGTGATCTCATTACTGTAATGGAATCAAGCGTACCTCTTCCCTTCTCAAACCCAAACTGATCATTATCTAAGTAATCATTTGCCTTACTCTCTATCCTTTTGTTGATTAGCCTGAGAGTAACTTTATTTGCGTGGGATATCAAACTTATTGTTCCGTGATCCTCGCATGATGTAGCCTTTGCCTTTTTTGGAATAGGAACTAACACTGATTTCAAAAAATCTTCCGGCCAGATTCCTTCCTCATACATACTACGAGTCAGTCCATATAGAGTCTTCTTCCCACATTTTCCTAAACATTTCAACAGTTCTACAGGGATGTTGCCCACCCCCACGGCCTTATTTGCTTTCATCTCCTTTAATGCCCTTTCTATTTCACCGTCGAGTATGCCTGGACCTCGGCTATCTTCTCCAACGTCATGTTCCTTTTCTATGTCTAACCTTTTCGGCCTAGGTTCTTTACCATACAGTGTTTCTATATACTCCTTCCATCTCTCTTGGATTTTTCCTGATTCAACTATTTTCTTACCCCATTTATCTTTAACTGTTAGCACAGATCCTGCCTTCTTACTTCCCGATAATAACTTAACCTTGCTGTATAGAGCACCAATTTCACCCTTCTTCTGTAAACTTTCCATATCTCCGCATTGCGTTTTCCACCATTCTTCGTTTGCTTTATTTGTGTCCCTTCTCAATTTATTGTTTAACACTTTGTACTTCATTTTGCCTAACTCATTGTAATTTATATAAAAATTATTCTTTCTCGTATCTTTTTTTATTATTTAATTAATTGAAACGTCTCTTTTTTTTGTCGTATCTCAAAATTAATATTTTTCAAGTTTTCATTGTAAGGAAATGGATTCTCTCGAGATAAACACCTATGATTTTTTTCCTTTTATTTGCGAATGGTATTGTAATAGTTGGAAAATCTAGTTATATGTGTATCAAATTTACTAATTATGTGATTTAGTTTGAGATAGACGAATTTCAGTTTCCTCACGTTCATTCTTTTAGTTAAAAGACGTTTCTCATCCCACCAGGTCGGTGAGGGGGGCGAATGGTACTCTGATATTGATTTTAATGGTGGACAGTGGGTGACACTGATAAGCAGATTGTAAGACGATACCAGACAGTCTTTTTAAATTTCAACACAGTTATGAAATTATATGCGTTTCAGGTGAAAAGAGTAATATCCATGAAGGTGGACTTCGTGGTTTTAGCACTGGTTTCGAAACAAATTAGGTGTACCCAAACGTGGCATGAATTCGAGGTTACAGTGTATAATTGGTAATAATTTGCATTGCCCTTAATTTGAGCCAGAGGAAGCATTCCTCGTGCATGTTTCTTCGAATTAATTGCTCGTTCAGTGTGGGGCTAGTGCGCCTGTTTGATGTGAAACCATTCCTGCAGGTTCTTTAAACTACAGCGCCATCTGTTGCATATTACCAAATGCTACACGGGGGCGCCAAGTTTAATTGTGTTGTGGTATTTAAAAGTAAGAGAACTATACTGTAGCTTTAAATTAAGTATTGGAATGTTGTCTAATGGCTAAAATACGATGCGTGTTGAAAAGATAATGATAATTTTAATTCGTCCGACTAAATGTTTTTTTTTATTTTTAATAATTGGTGTTTCCCTTTTAAACATAGTCCCCATAGGAGATTATGCAATTGTGGCACCGCTTCTTCAAATCCCCGAAACACTTCTCCAAGTCGATATTTGAGATAGCCAATAGTTCTTTCATCAAAGCGCTTTTAATGCCATCTACGTCTGTAAAACGACGGCCCTTCAAGGTTACATTAATTTTGCAAGTAGAAAAAATTAAACGGAGCCATATCTGGCGAATATGGATGCTGGGGCATCGTTACAGTAATGTTTGGGCGAAAACTTCTCGAACTTGCAATGAAGTGTGAGCTGATGCATTATGGTGGTACAAAACAAGGAATTGTTTTTCCACAGATCCGGGCGTTTTTTCGGATTTCTTCACGCAAAATGCGTTATACTTGTAGGTAGTACTTCTTATTGACCGTTTGAGCTGGCAGCAGGCATTCAGTGTACACTATGTCATAAACATCGTAGAACACAGTGGGCATAAACTTCAGGTTCGACTGCCCTTGTCGAGCCTTTATCGGTCTTGGCGAGACAGAATACCTCCACTGGGATGATTGATCCTTAGTTTCTACGTCATATCCATAAAGCCGTGTTTGTTCACCTGTGATAATGCGTTTCATTAATTCTGCGTCGTGGTTTACTTCATTTAGTGACTCCTGAGCAACTTCCATAAGCCGCTGTTTTTGTTCAAAATTCAACAATTTTGGAACGATTTTAGCTGTCATGTGATTTATATCCAAAATAAAATGGAAAAAATGTCATGACATAATCCAATCGATATTCCAACATAATCAGCGACCTCTCTAATTATGATTCGGCGATCGCTCATATCCATTTCTTTCACTTTCTCCACGTTTTCATCGATTGTTGTGGTGCTGGGGCGTCTAGGGCGTTCGTATCCTTCAAGGTATTTACGGCCTTCTTGGAAACGCATATACTTATACCACCCGTAAACTCTTTAATTTACTCATAATAGACTCTTTGCCATAGAAGAGCCTTTGTTGACATTACACACACTTTGTTAAAATTTATTTTATCTTTTACGCAATATTTGATACATATTCTTGGATCCATTTCTTTCAACAAACGAAAATCGCCGAGCTCATAAAATCCATCTAACCTTAGTGCCTGTCACATCAAACGGTGAACGATGATCGCGTTTATCAATAATTATTTTGGACGTATTTCTGGAGGAAATAATTCAAATGTCATGGGAAATACGGGGGGTTGGTGTGAATACGGTGGGGAATTCGTAAAATCAGCTAGGTGTCCTGATGACCATAATCTGGGCTTCAGTCAGCCAATGAGCAGCAAGAAATAATGAGGGAATTCGAGAGATGTTTGATGAATATGACATAATATTCTATATAAAAATGGCATTTTCCAAAAAGAAGAAGGATAAGCTAAACATTAAAATAGAAGTGAATAAACCAGAGTACTAGGAAGAGTTTTTCCTTTCTCGCAAGTTGATAAAAGTAGTAGAACCATAACGACAAGAACGCCGCTTGGCCAAGAAGCTTACACGATTGTGGATGGAGTAGATGACGTGGACGTTGGGTAAATATATAAATAAGAGACTCGTAAAAACTGTAAGGCGTAGCGCGGTTATGCACTGTGCCGATACGTGGTCTTTTAAGCAGTATGGTAAAAGTTGATTGTAGGTTTTGGCAATGTAGGTGTAGAGAGGGAATAAAGAGATGAAACGGACTGGAGGGAAAATGAATGCGGTAGTTTTTGGTATTGTTTGCTTGGAGAGTGAAACTTTGTCTGAGCTTATTTGGAGGAAGAAAAAAGGGTGGAGAGCATAAGGAACTCAAATGCCTATCTGACGACTAGAATAAAAGGGAAAATGTTAGCCGTACGTGGAAGCAACAGAAAGTAATTAGGGATGTTGGAAAGGATTATTTGTGTAAGAAAATACATAAATATCGACTAGCGGTACAATTAGAGTTGTCTTTGTGATACGTTAGGAGAAACAAGACTTTTTACTTGGTGGGTTTATCCGTTTAAAACAAACGGTAACCCTTAGATGACCAATGAAAAGTCATAGAGCTGTAAGGGCCTCTACCCTATCCTCTCCTAGAAAAACACTACTGGACATCCAGGATCACAATATGATCCTCATCAATTCCACATATACTAGTTTTCCTTCATTCCTTCAAGCATGCGTATCCCATTCCTACCTCTTCCTCGTTTGCCTCAATTTCTTCCCTCTATCACAGCCTTCAACATCCCTTTGTCTATCGAAACTCTTTGCGTCCATCTTTGTGGTTTTTTTTCGATTTTTTCCAACAGCACTTGCTCTCTTGAAAATAGATTGGCTATCTTTTGTGAAATTATTCTTAACCTTGAGAAAGTACCCCATGCCAATCATCTTCTTCGTTAAGCCCGTTTTATATATGAAAATAAAGATGGTGATTTATTTACACTGTAACCTAAGTCGTATTTTATTAAAAAATTCTTTTCATATTTCCATTGAAAAAAATATTTCTCTGTAGGAAAACGCCAATGAATACTGTTCCTTTGCTCCGCGAATCGTATTGTAATAGTTGGAAAATCAAATTGTGTGGATCCATTTACCTTTGTGATTTATTGCATATAGGCGAATTTCAGTTTCCTTCAGTGCATTATTGTTAATTGAAAGATGACATTTCTTTAACACGTATTTGGCGACTTACATTGGTTTCTCCTATATGTTGTCCCGCATAGGTCTTTGTCGGAGAAGGGGGCGAGTAATTTTAATGTTTTAGTGTTTTTAATGGTGGACAATCGGTGATACCGGTAAAAGTCTTTATTAAATACAACAAAGTTAGGAAATTTTTCGTATTTCAGGTGAAAAGAGTAATATCCAAAAAGGTGGACCTCGTGGTTTTAGTACTGGTCTCGAAACAAACGTGGTGAACTTAAACGTGGTATCAATTATAGAATACAGTATTTAATTAGGAGTAATTCGCAAAGCCTTTTAGTTAGTGACAACGCAACAGTGCGTTCGCATGTTTCTGTGAAATAGTTGCTAGATAGGTTGAGAGCTAGGTCGCCTATTTGTTTTATAACAGTTGTGTGAGATGCTTTAAATTGCCGTATCATCTGTTACAAGTACGTCAGACTACACCGAGCGCAAGCTGGAATTGCGGTGTGATTAATGAAGTGGTAGACCAGCACTATGGCCTTAAAAGCGAGAATTGGAAGGACATTCAATAACTATGATAAATGGAGAGGTACGGTGGACCAGGATACTGTAAACATTGTGCAATGTACAATTATTAAGTCAAAGTAGTATTATCAAAAGCATTAGTTGCTCTATCATCCTTAATTTCATTGGGTCATATGGGTTTGCATTTGTGTGTTAGTTCGAATGCGGTTTTTCTTTTTCCTTTTTTTTGGGTGGTGAACTACACCCCCCGCCACACGCCCTTGCGGCGGCTTGCGGGATGGGTAGATGAATCAGCCAAGTTGTTGCCAGCATTGTTGAGTGAATTAGAGGTTCAGTGCGATAAATATGGGATGAGAATCAATATTAATAGAACAAAGGAAATACGATTTTCCAGAAAGGAACAGGCTACGATAAATATTAAAACAGCCGGGAAAGAATGAGATCAGTTAGAATTGTTTAGATATCTTGGAAGTGTTTTCGACCAATACGGTCAAAGTGGTAGGGACGTAAGGAGAAGAATTGCGCTAGGCAAGGAGGCTTTCTCAAGGTAGAGGGAGTTGATAACGGGGAAGTTGAGTAAAGGTTTTAAGACCTGACTCGTAAAAACTCTGATATGGAGCGTAGCTATATACGGTGCGGAAACGTGGTCACTGAAGAAGGATGATAGACGTAGATTGGAGGCTTTTCAAATGTGGGTGTGGAGAAGAATTGTAAAGGTGAAATGGACCGAAAGGAAAACAAATGAGGAAGTGCTGGAGATGGTGGTTGAGGGGTTTGTTGAGAGACATCCTATGGAGGCAGGAAAAATTAATGAAGGGCGTATTAATTGGCAGTGTAATGTTGAAGGCTTTAATAGAGGGGAGAATGCTAGGCCAACGAGGAAAGGACAGAAAGGGGATAGCGATGTTGGACGGGATGAAGGGAGGAAGGAAGTACAAAATGATGAGGAGGGACTTGATGTAGATTAGGTTGTTGGATTGTGTTTTGTGAGGAGTCACAACATATTTATTTATTTGGTAGTTTTGTCCATACAAAAAACTACGTTAACCGGTAGATTGCCTAATACGATAGGTAATATCAATAAAGTTGGACTTTGCGGCTTACCTTCTGCTTATAAAACAAACGTGGCACACCCAAGTGTGTTGTTAATTCTATAAAAAAGTATATAAATAGGATTAAATTGCACGGCCTTTTAGTTTGTGAGGAAGGAAGCTGTGCCCTCCCATGTTTCTACTTGAGAATTTCACGTCATTTTGCGACCAAGTGCACCTTTTTGTTTAGAAACAGTAACGGCAGGGGCTTTAAAATGTAATGCCACATGTTGCATGTTCAGAAATGCTACACCGGGAGCAGGTTTTCATTTCGGTGTGACATATAAATGATGTAGAACTACAGTATGTCCTTGATATAAATAATTGAAATGATGCTCAATGACTTATATACATTGAGGGAGTGGTTAGCAATGGATATTGAAAAACATTATGCAACGTACAGATATTAGCCTCATTTGTCCACCCTCTGCCAATTGGTTTCCTTCCCCGGTATATCATAGATTCCGTGCAGGAGGAACATAGAATACAATCGGTATTAAGTAGGACAAAGCCGTACATGCCTAGATCTATCTACCTGATGATATCCTAAAAATAACTTTGTTTCAGAATTGGAATAATCCTGTTGGCAAATAAATAAAATATAATTCAGGCAACGAATCTGTTTGAGCATCTGATGTGACAACACTTCTCTTAATGTTTTCTATAATTCTCCCCTTTGGTTGACTATTTTTCCCTCGGTTTCCTGTTTTCTCATTTTTCTAAAATTTTAACTCAAATCATGCTGCAAAACCTGCTCATCTTTTTACTTGTAAGCTACAGAAATGAAATAGGGATTAATTATGGGATAAATGATGGAAGAAAATACAGAGAGATTAATATCGACTAATTGTAGAGTTGGAATTTGGATTGTGATACGTTAAGAGAACCAAAATATGTATTTGGTGAGTTCATCCATTCAAAACCTTCGTTAACTGGTATGCTACCTAATAAATACGGGTATCAAGTGGTAGAAGACTGTCTCCTTTCCTCTCCTAAGAAAACAAAACTGGAGATCTGCTCCATTATAAGAACCTTTTTAACTCTAAATATATCCTTCCTTCCGTCAAACAAGCCTATCTTATTCCTACCTCATCCTCGTTTGCCTCACTTCCTCCACTCTATCACAGCCCTCGACATCCCAATGTTAGTCAAAACGACCTGATTCCATGTATAAGGCCTCTTTTTATTCATTTATCGATCTTAGCTTCTCTTTACCATAAATAGGACTTCCTCATTTGAATGTCTTTCATTCCGTTTAATCTTTAAGTCCTTTTATAAATCCACACTTCAAAAACCTTCATACTAAGTTTATAATCGTTCCTCACTTATCACGTATCAACGTCGGTCTGTGAACCCGATCTTCGTCTCTTGTCCCCACCACATCTACCGACTTGGTCCAGGTTGCTTTGGTTTAATCGTTCTATTCCTTTTGCTAAACTTTAAACATCCTTCCTCTATCTTATTTTTTCACCTGGAAAAAGCACCCCATGCTATACATTTTTTTCGTGTGTCGTCTTGTATTAATCTAATTAAGATTGTTATTTACATAAACATTAACCTTTGTCGTATTTTAAAGTTAATTTTTTCGATTTCCCATATCAATAATTGTTTTTTTTAAGTTATCATTAAAAAAAACACAGTTTTTTGGAGGAAAACGCCTATAAATATTTTTCTTTTACTTGGCGAATAGTATTGTACCGTTTGGAAAATCTATTTATACGTGTATCAAATTTACTAACCAAGTGATTTAATATTTAATGGACGAATTTGAGTTTCATTAAGTCCATCATTTTAATTGAAAGATGCCATTTGTTAATTAAGTTCTTGGCGACTTATTATATATATATTGCCCTCATGATTATCGTCGCAGTGACGACTGCGTCGGTGATGGGTGGGAGTTGTAATTGATATTGTTTTTAGTGGTGGCCAATGGGTGACAAAGATATTAAAGATTGCCAGTGGAAACCATAGAGTCCTTCAAAAGTTCAAACCAAGTACGAAAGCATTCGTGAATTAGGTCAAAGTAGTAATATCCATGAAGATGGGCTTTGTGTTTTTGTAATGGTTTCGAAGCAAGCGTAGTGTACCCAAACGTGGAATGAGTGGTACAAGTTAGTGTATAATTATGATTAATTTGCATTTCCTTTTGCTTTGAGATAGAAGGAGTATTGCTCTCGCATCTTTCTTCCAATTAATTGCTCGTTTATTTTGGAGCTGCTGTGCCCGTTTGTAGTGAAACACTTGCTGCAGATTCTTAAAATTGCAACGTCATCTGTTACATGGTAAGAAAGGTTTCACCGGGCGCCAGTTTTAATTGTGGTGTGGTATTTAAAAGATATAGAACTACGGTACGGCCTTAAATTCAAGAATTGGAATGTTGTCAGATGAGTGATATGTATAGAGGTTTGCTAGCAGTGGAAACTGTAAAAAATAGTGCAACGTACAATTATTAAGGTCAATCGTTCAACATCTCCCGCTTGGGTCTCCCTACCGGCATATCATTCATACCTTTACGAGAAATCAATAATATATATCGGTATCTATAAAAGGAGGAGTTAAAGAGATTGAAATTTAGTAGAAATGATAATATAAGGAAGTAAGTAGGTGCAGAATGGAGGGTTAGGGGACATCAATGTCCTCTGCACGTGACAGATTGCTGGGAGGCGAGTGGTGAACGGTGATTCCCAGTGGTTCGTGTTGGGAAGAGGGGTAACGCGAGGTTCCCCATTATCAACGTGGTACTGGGCGTTTTTTTTTGGAAATGATTAAAGAAGCATGGGAAAATCATGAGATATGTCTGAAATTCGGTGGGGAATTCATAAATTCAATTAGTTGTCCTGATGACCATACAATGGGCTTCCGTCAGCCAATGAGCAGCGAGCAATGGTGAGCGTATTGGAAATATTTTTGATAGAGATGGCATAACATTTAATCTAAATATGCCATTGTTCAACAAGAAAAAAGATAAGCTTAGCACTAAAATAGGGGTGCAAAAACCATAGTAAGAGGAAGAGTTTATTTTTCTTGCCAGTATTTATGTCCAAAATGTATAAAGTAGTAGAATCGTAAGGAGAGGAACCTGTTGGCCATGAATTTACACGAGGTGGAGGGAGTTCATGATGTTGACGTTAGGGAAGTATGTATAGAAAAGAATAATAAAAGTTAGATATATAGCGTATTTACGAACGGAACTGAAGCATGGTCACTGAGCAGGAGGGTACACCTAGATAGGAGGTTATTCAAATGTGAGAATGGAGAAGGAATGAAAAGTTTGAAAGGACTTGAAGGAAGATAGATAGATAAGTTATAGGTTATTCGAGCTTGGAGAAGTAAACATCGAGTGAGATCATGCAGAGGCATGAAGAATGGATGATGGCCAATTGATATCCAGTGACATCATGATGAGTATCACACAGGAGAAAATATTAGCAATACGTAGAAGCCAGAGAACTTAAATACGAATGTTGAATGGGATGAAACGTCGAAGGAAATACAGGGAGAATAATGAATAACTGTAGAATAACATTTGGGTTGTGATACGTCAGGAGAAATAAAATATTTAATAGGTGTATTTTTCTATATAAAAACCCAAGTTTACTTGTACATACCGAATAAAAAAGGTATCAAGTGGTTCAAGAATGTTCCCTAGTCTCTCCTAACAAAACACCAACGCACACCGAGCACCACATTAAGACCCTTTCATATTCCACATATATTCTTCCTTTTCGTAATGCCATAAAACATGCTAATCACGTTCCTACCTCATTCTAGTAGACTCACCTTCTCCCTATTTTCACAGCCTTTCACATCCCAATGCCAATTGAAACGCTCTGCATTCATCTAGTAGCCCTCTTTTTGATTTCTCGCAACAATACTAGCTTCTCCGTAGATTTCCTCATTTGTAGACCTTACTTTCAGCTTAATGTTTTACATCCTTTGTACACCCACACCACATAATCCTTTATTATATGCCTATTATCGTTCTTCAATGGTCATGTTTCCGCGCTTTACAATGCTACGCTCCATATCACAATTTTGAGAATCTTTTTTATTTAATCCACTTGTATCCGCCTCCGCCTGTATCGTTTTGTTCAAAGAAGTTTAGGTTTGATAGTTTTTATTGCTTTGGCTAATCCTAAACATCCTTCTTCCTCCTTATTCTTTCACCGGGAGATAGAACCCCTTCCCGCACACCTATTTCGTGTGTAGCGTTGTATGCAAGAGGATAAGGATCGCGATGTACTTGCACTTTAAGCAATGTCGAATTATATTATTAATTTTTTTCAAATTTAAAATTTTAAAAAGCCGTATTGCTGGAGGAGATCGCCTATGTAGAATTTTCCTTTCCTTCGCGAATTGTATTGTAAGAGTTGGAACATGTTGTTATATTTGTATCGAATATAATAATTATTTGATCTCATGAGATATAGGTGAATTTGAGATTCCTCAAGAGCAATACTTTTTAATTAAAAGATGCCATTTGTTCAATATGTTCTTAGCGAATGATGTTTAGTCCTCATGAATATCGTCGCAACGGCGACTGTGTCCGTAAATGGGGCGAGTGAGACTTGGACATTGGTTTTAAAGATTGTCATTTGGTGACACCGATATCACATTTTGCAAGTGTAAACCATAGTCCTTAGAAAATTCAAAAGATAGATAAATTCAAAATCTCCGCGAATTGTGTAATACTAGCTTGAAAATTTCGTTATATTATTATTCAATTAATCAAATATGTGATTTAATTGTATATAGGCTAATTCGAGTTTCCAACATTGAATTGTTTTTATTTGAAAAATGCCATTTGTTGAACAAGTTCTTGGCAAGTGACTTTGATCCGTTATTATTGTCGCCATACCATGGACTTAGTCGGTGATGGGGGTGAATGGTACATTTTTTTATTGTTTTTTGCTAGTGGATACTGCGTGACACCGGTAAACATATTCGAAGAAGATACCACAGAATACTTCAAAAATTCAAGTGCGCAAACGAAATTATTGGTAATTTAGGTTAATTGAATTTTATAATACAGTATTTAATTAGGAACGTCCGTGAACGAACAATTTTTTTTTGGATTTGATAATAAGGTGTGTGTCCGCAAAATTTGTCCCAAAGTTGGTGACAATGGAGCAAAAACCACTACACCTTGAAATTGTACAAGGCATGCTGGATAGGGTAAACAGTAACCTTGACTTCCACAATACTGTGATCACTGGTGATGAACCCTGGATTTATGAATAGGACCCGGAAAACAAGATGCAATCATCGCTGTGGTAACACAAAATCTACAAGACCAAAAAAAGCGCGAAAACATCCCAGCCAAGGTAAGGTCATGTTCACAGTCTTCTTTGACTCCAGTGTCGTGGTGCATCAAGAGTACGCACCACATGGCCAAAGCATAACAGAAGAATACAATCTTGAGGTTTTTGGTCGCATTCGTAATGCTATGCGGGAAAAACGACGGAATCTATGGGGAAAAAAGACGCGACAGCTCTATCAGAGTTTTCTCGTTTGAAACAACACCTTTCAGGTTCACAAAGATCCGTACACCCCCGACATGGCTCCCTACGTATTCTGGCTATTTCCCTATGTTGAAAATGCCCCTGAAAAGAACTCGTTTTCAGGAAAGTGAAGCCTTTAAGCTGAATACGGCGCCCGAGCTTAGCAGCATTCCAATAGTTACCTTATAGAAATATTTAGAACAGTGGTATAAGACGTGGAAGAAGCTTGTGCATCACCAAGGAGAGTACTTTGGAGGGAATTAAAAGTTTGTATCTCTAGCTCAAAAAATTCACTTATAAATAAGAAAGGTGCGACGCATTAAGAAACTCTCGAAAAGTGCCATTTTTTTATTTCTCCCAAAAATCCTTGCTCCTCGCTAATACACAATAATACTTCCTCATTTGTATTTCTTCTATTCCGTTTTACATTTAACGTGCTTTTACACAACGACACTTTAAAATGCTTCCATCTATACCGATTATGGTTATTCAATGATCACGTTTCCACGCCGTTCATAGCTACGCTTCATATCATTTTTCTGATGACTTTTTCATAACATCCTCATCCACCCGATCATCAATTTTCTCATACGTGTGAAAGGTTGTATTCCTACAGCCATTCTTCGTCAAATATTCCCACTACTTGTCCCAAACTGTCCGAAGTAGTTTTCGTTTAAATTTATTTCATCCCTTCGCTACCCCTTTAGAATCCTTTCACTCCCTTATTATTTTAACTTGGAAATAGCACCCCTTGCCGTGCACCTTTTTCGGGGATACCGTTACATTTATGTATATTATGATGAAGATTCACATGCACTCTAATCTATGCCCTACGTATTATTATTTTTTTTCAAATTTCTATTTAAAAAAATCGTAGGAAAATGCCTATGATTATTGTTGCTTTTTTTCGGGAATTTTATTGTAACAATTGGAAAATCAATTTTTATGTGCTTCAAATGTACTAACTATGTGATTTCATATGAGATAGACGAAAATGAGCTTCTTCAAGTGCATTATTTTTTAAATAATGCCATTTTTTTAACAATTTTTTGGTGAATAATATACAGCCCTCATGATTATCGTAGCAGCGGCGACTGTGTCGGTGAAGGGGGCGAGTGGTACTTTGATATTGTTTCTAATGGTGGACAATGGGTGACGTAGATATTCAAGATTGCCAGTGGAAAACATAGAGTCCTTCAAAAGTTCAAATAACCAATGTTGTAAATTTTAATCTAGGTCAAAGTAGTAATATCAAGTCAATTGGATTTTGTGCCTACGTGGTACACACAAGTGTGGTGTGAATTCTATAATACAGTATATAATTAGGATTAATTTGCACGGCCCTTTCGTTTGTTACGGAGGGAGATGTGCTCTCCCACGTTTCTACTTGTTAATTGCTCGTTCTGTTGGGACGTAGTGCACCTTATTGTTCTAAAAGAGTTACTGCTGGGGCTTTAAAATGCAGCGCCATCTATTGCATTTTAAGATAGGCGTCACCGGGCGCCAGTTTTAATTGTGGTTTGCTATTTAATAGATGTAGAACTACACTACGATCTTGCAATCAATGATTGGAATGATGATGAATGACTTAGATACATGGAGGGGGTGGTTGGCAGAGGATGTTCAAAAACATTTTGCAGTGTACATATCTTAGCGACTTTCGCCCACCCTCTCCCAATCGGTTCCTTCCCCCGGTATATCAATGATTACGTGAAGGAAAGTCATAGAATATAATCGGTATAAATCAGGAGCAAGCGTTTGAAAAAATATGGTAGATTTGATAATGAAAGCCAGGAAGTAGGAGTAGATCAAAGGTTTGGGCGATTTTTTATTTTCCTTTGCATGTCTAAGGTTCCTGAGATGCGAGTGGGGAATTGAGATTCCGGATGGTTGGTGTTAGCAAGAGGGGTAAATCAAGGTTCCGCATCATCACCGACGGCTTTCAACGTATTGGTGGTCGAAATGTTTTAGATGCATTGGAATTACTAGACCTAGGGTTAAAATTAGGCGGAGAGTTCATGAAACCAGTTAGATTACCTGAATAACATGCTCTGGGCTATCAGTCAACCAAGGTACGGAAATTAAGGATGATCAAATTGGAAATTCTATTCGATAGAAATGGGATGGCAAATCTGGCAAAAAGAGTTATATAAAGTCTAGAGAAAATCAGCCAGATTCGTAAAAAATATGAATGACAAGAACAAAAGTGTAACAGGTCTCTTAGGAGAATTAGGCTGAGAGCCCCTTGAAGTACGAAGAGAACAAGCGAGACTTAAACTTTTAGAAACATTCTGATCCAGCGAGTTTAGCGATGACACAAAAGGAATAATAATAGGAAAAATAAAAGGTTCCACATTATAACCAATGGTGTTCAACGTATTGTGGTGGAATTGTTTAAGATGCGTGGGAATTATAGGACGTAGGGATGATATTATGCGTGGAGTTCATTAAACCTGTTTGATTACATGAAGACCATGCTCTGGGCTATCAGTCAACAAAGGTACGGAAATTATGGGTGATCGAATTGGAAATTCTATTCGATAGATATGGGATTTGAAGCTATGTAAATATGCGATTTTCCGGAAAGGAAAAGGCTAAGTTAAAAAAAAAAAATTAGAAGGTAGAAACTTGTGCAGGATGAAGAGTTTGTATTCATCGCAAGTTGGTTGGTCGAAAATGTTCAAGGGAGTAGGATCTTAAGAAGAAGAGTTGCACAAGGCCAAGAAGTCTACTTTCGGTGGATAGAGGTGATGAGGTGGAGGCTGGATAACGATATTAAGAATAGATTGGTAAAAACTTAAAATGTAGCGTTGTTACGCACATCGCCGAAACATTTTCACTGAAGCAGCACGGTACACTTAGATTGGTGGCTTTGGGAATGTGGGTTTGGAGAACACTGGGAAAGGTATTTGGAAGATAAATAGGAAACTAATATGTTTGGTGGTCTTCCGTAGGGAAACAAAGGGAGCGATAATATGGCGGCCAGAAACATGGATGAAAGCCATATTGAACACCAATGGCATCCTGACGATAAGGATAGAGAGGAAAATGTTAGCCATAAGTGTAAGGTACAGAAATAAAATAACGATGAGTGACGGGATGAATGTTGGAAGGAAATACAGAGAGATTAACAGCGACTTATGATAGGGTTAAATTTGGATATAAGATCCTCTTCAATTCCACATTAACACTTTATTTCGTCCATTCCTTCAAACCTGCGTATTTATTTCCTACCTCATCCTCTTTTTTTCACTTTCTCCCCTATGTCAGAGCCTTTGACATCCCTTTTTCCATCAATATTCTTTATATCCAATTTTAGGGCCTTTTTTATTTTCCCCAATAATTCCAGCGTCTTTTTACTATGAATTAGACTTCCTCCTTTGAGTGCCTTAAATTCCGTTTAATGTTAAGATTCTAATGTACATCTTCACTTCAATATCCTTTAAACTTAACTTATTATCGTTCCTTAATGATAATGATTCCAGGGCGGTCTATGTCTGAAACTGTTCTTCGTCACTTGTCCCCACCTCATCTACAAATGTGGTCCAAGTTACTTTGACTTGATTGGTTTTATTTATTTTGTAAACCTTTAACTTCCATCATCTCCCTCATTCATTTCACCTGGAGAAAGTAACCCTTGCCATAGGTCTTTTTCATGAATCGCCTTGTATGAATCTCACTAAACATTGTCATTTACATAAACATTAGTCTTTCTTGTATCTCATAATTATTTTTTTAAAAGTTTCCATTGGAAATAAATCGACTCTCTGGAGGATAACGCCTATGTATATTATTCCTTTTCTTTGCGATTTGTATATAAATATTCGGAAATTCAAGTTATATGTGTATGAAATTCACTAATTGTATGATTTCTTATGATTTTGACAAATTTGAGTTTCCTCACGTGCATTTTTTTAATTAGAAGATTCCATTTTTTGAGCAAGATATAGGCGTATGACATTGAACCCTTATGCTTCTCGTCCCACCGTGTCGGTGAGCGTGCAAATGGTATTTTGATATTGTTTTTAATGGTGGACAGTGGGTGACACTGATAAGCAGATTGTAAGACGATACCAACAGTCTTTTTAAATTTCAACACAGTTATGAAATTAAATGTGTTTCAAGGGGAAAAGAGTAATATCCATGAAGGTGGACTTCGTGGTTTTAGTACTGGTTTCGAAAAAAACTAGGTGTACTCAAACGTGGTATGAATTCGAGGTTACAATGTATAATTGGTAAAAACTTGCATTGCCCTTTCGTTTGAGACAGAGCAAACATTCCTTTTGCATGTTTCTTCGAATCAATTGCTCGTTCAGTTGGGGGCTAGTGCGCCTGTTCGATGTGAAACCGTTCTTGAAGGTTCTTTAATTTGCAGCGCCATCTGTTGCATGTTACCAAATGCTATACGGGGGCGCCAAGTGTAAGTGTGGGATGGTATTGAAGAGTTAGAGAACTATACTGTGGCTTTAAAATTAAGTATTGGAATGTGTTCTAATGGCTAAAATACGATGCGTGTTCAAAAAATAATGATAATTTTAATTTGTCCGACAAAATAGTTTTTTGTTCTTAATAATTCGATTTGCCCTTTTAATCACAGTCCCCATAGAGGAATTTGCAATTGTACCATCGCTTCTTCAAATCCCCGAAGCACTTTTCGAAGTCGATCTTTGAGATAGCCAATAGTTCTTTCAACAAAGCGCTTTTAATGCCATCTACGCCTGTAAAACGACTGCCCTTCAATGTTCCATTAATTTTTGGAAATATAAAAAAGTCAATCAGAGCCATATCTGGCGAATATGAATACTGGGGCATCGTTACAGTAATGTTTGGGCCAAAACTTCTCGTATAAGCAATGAAGTGTGAGCTGATGCATTATGGTGGTGCAAAACAATGAATTTTTTTTCCACAGATCCGGGCGTTTTTTCGGATTTCGTCACGCAAAAGGCGTTATACTTGTAGGAATGACTTCTTATTGACCGTTTGACCTGGCAGCAGGAATCCATGGTACACTATGACATAAACATCGTAGAACACAGTGGGCATAACCTTCACGTTCGACTGCCCTTGTCGAGACTTTATCGGTCTTGGCGAGACAGAATGCCTCCACTGGGATAATTGAGCCTTATTGTCTACGAGATATCCCTATACCCATGTTTGTTCACCTGTGATAATGCGTTACTTTAATTCTGCGTCGTGGTTTACTTCATTTAGTGACTCCTGAGCAACTTCCATAAGCCGCTGTTTTTGTTCAAAATTCAACAATTTTGGAACGAATTTAGCTGTCATGTGATTCATATGCAAAATAAAATGGAAAAAATGTCATGACATGATCCAATCCATACTCCAATAACATCAGCAACCTCTCTAATTGTGATTCGGCGATCGTTCATTTCCATCTCTTTCACTTTCTCCACGTTTTCATCGATTTTTGTGGTGCTGGGGCGTCCAGGGCGTTCGTAATCTTCAAGGTATTTACGGCATTCTTGGTAACGCTTATACTCTCGTAAACTGTTTTCTTTACTCATAGCAGACTCTTTGCCATCGCAGAGCCTCTTTTGACATTACACACACTTTGTTACTCATTATTTCATTTTTTACGCAATATTTCATACATATTCTTGGATTTATTTATTTCAACAAACTAAATCGCCGGGCTCATAAAATCCGTCTAACCTTAGTGGCTGTCACATCAAACGGTGAACGATGATCTTCCTTGTCAAAGATTGTGTTTGACGTATTTGTGGAGGAAATGATTAAAAAGTCTTGGGAAAAACTGGGGGTAGTGATGAATTCGATGGGGAATTCGTAAAATCAGCTAGGTGTTCTGATGACTATAATCTAGGCTTCAGTCAGCCAATGAGCAGCAAGTAATGATGAGGGAATTCGAAATATGTGTGATGGAAATGACATAATATTCAATATAAAAATGACATTTTCCAAAAAGAAGAAGGATAAGCTAAACATTAAAAAAGAAGTGCATAAACTAGAGTTCCAGGAACAGTTTACATTCCTCGCAGGTATTTTGGTCTAAATTGATAAAAGTGGTGGAACCATAAGGACAAGAACGGCGCTTGGCCAAGAAGCTTACACGAATGTGGATGGAGTAGATTGTGGACGGCATATGGAACTCAAATGTCATGCTAACGACTAGAATAAAGGGGAAAATGTTAGCCATACGTGGAAGCAACAGAAAATAATTAGGGATGTTGGAGGGGATTTTTCGTGGATGAAAATACATAAATATCGTCTAGCGGTACAGTTAGATTAGTCGTTGTGATACGTTAGGAGAAACAAGACTTTTTACTTGGTGGGTTTATCCATTTAAAACAAACGGTAACCCTTTGATGTCCAATAAAAAAGGCACAAAGCTGTACAAGACTCTTCCCTTTCCTCTCCTTGAAAAACACCACTGGACATCCAGCATCACAATAAGATCCTCTTCAATTCCACGTATACTCTTGTTTTCCGTCATTCCTTCAAGCATGCGTATCCCATTCCAACCTCTTCAACGTTTGCCTCAATTTCTCCCTCTATCACAGACTTCAACATCCCATTGTCTATCAAAACTCTTTGCGTCTATGGTTACGGTTTTGTTTCGATTTTTTCCAACAGCACTTTCTCCCTAGGAAAGAGATTGGCTATCTTTTGTGAAATAATTTTTAACCTGGAGAAAGTACCCCATGCCAATCATCTTTTTCATTAAGCCCATTTTATTTATGAAACTGAAGATGGTGATTTACCTACACTGTAACTTAAGTCGTATTTTATTCAATAATTTTATTCAAATTTCCTTTGAAAAATATTGTTTCCCTGGAGAAAAACGCCAATGAATACTATTCCTTTCCTTCGCGAATTGTACTGTAATAGTTGGAAAATCAAATTTAGTGTATCCAATTAACTAACTTTGTGATTTATTGAATTTAGGTGAATTTGTGTTTCCTCCTGTGCATTATTTTAATTTAAAGATGCCATTTATTAAAGACGTTATTGGCGAATGACATTGGTCTGTCATGTTTCTCGTCCCACGGTGGTCTGTGTCGGAGAGGGGAGCGAGTACTTTTATAGTGTTTTTAATGGTAGACAATGGGTGAAACCGGAAGCAGATTGTAAGACGATATAAACAAGAAAACAGACGATTCAAATTCAAACTCTTCGCGAATTGTGTGGTAAGAGACTGAAAATTTAGTTGTATATTTATTCAATTAATTAACTATGTGATTCAATTGCATATAGGCTCATTCGAGTTTCCAACAGTGAATTATTTTTATTTGAAAGATGTCATTCGTTAAACATGTTCTTTGCAAGTGACATTGATCTCTCACGTTTCTTGCCGTACTGTGGACCTTTGTGTGATGTGTGCGACTGGTACATTTTTTATTGGTTTTAATGGTGGACAATGGGTGACATAGGTAAATATATTGCAAGAAGATACCATAGTCCTTAAAAAATCAAGTGCGTTATGAAATTATTGGTATTTTAGGTAAAATGAATTTTAAAATACAGTATTTAATTAGGAGCGTCCATGAACGAGCAGAAGAAATTGCGGTACACATTTGGTCAGTATAATCGATTTTAACTGAGGATATGAAAATGAAGAGTGTGTCCGCAAAATTTGTTCCAAAGTTGGTGGCAATGAAGAAAAAGCAACTACGCCTTGAAATTGCACAAGACATACTGGGCAGTTCAAAAATTAACCCTGACTTCCTAACACAGTGATCACTGGTGATGACTCCTGGATTTATGGATACGACCCGAAAACCAAGATGCAATCATCGCGGTGGTAGCACACGAAATCTCCAAGACCAAACAAAGCGCGACAGCATCCCAGCCAAGACGAGGTCATGTTTTCAGTATTCTTTGATTCCAGTGGAGTGGTGCATCATGGGTATGCTCCACAGGGCCAAAGAATCACAAAAGAGTACTATCTTCAAGTATATCGTCGCCTCTGTGATGCTGTGCGAAGCAAACGACCGAAACTGTGGGGAACAAAAATTTGGCAACACTATCACAAAGTGCTCACTCTGCACGTCTAATTCAGAGTTTTCTCGCTAAAATCAACACCCTTCAGGTTCACAAAGCTCCGTACATCCCCGACATGACTCCCTGCGTATTCTGGCTATTTTCCTCTGTTCAAAATGCCCCTGGAAAGAACTCGCTTTCAAGAAAGAGAAGCCATTATGCAGAATACGGCGGCCGAGTTTAGCAGCATTCCAATAGTTACCTTCCAGAAATATTTAGAACAGTGGTATAAGAGGTGGAAGAAGCTAGTGCATCACCAAGGAGAGTACTTTGAAGAGAATTAAAAGTTTTATCTCAAAGACACATTTAGGACAGCTCTCGTATAGTGCCTTTTTTTATTTCTCCCAAAAATCCTTGCTCCACCCTACCACTGATTAATACTTCCTAATTTGTATTTTTTTCTTTCCGCTTAACATTTAACGTGCTTTTACAGAACCACACTACAAAAGACTATCTATATCTAATCTATACCAATTATGGTTATTCAATGATCACGTTTCCACGCCGTACGTATCTACGCTTACTATATATCACTTTTCTGATGACTTTTGCATAACATCCTCATCCACCCGGCCATCAATTTCCTCATACGTGTGGAAGGTTGTATTCCTACAGCCGTTCTTCGTCAAATATTCCCACTACTTGTGCCAAACTGGTCGAAGTAGTTTTGGTTTAAATTTATTTAATCCTTTCTCTACCCCTTTACTTCCTTTCACTCCCTTTTTATTTTAACCTGAAAATAGCACCCTTTGCAATACATTTTTTTCGTGGATTTCGCTATATTTATGTAAATAACGATGGTGATTTTCCTACACTGTAATCTATGCCGTTCTTATTATTAATTTTTTTTAAAATTTCCATTAAAAAATCGTTTGAAAACGCTTATGATTATTTTTGCTTTTCTTCGCGAATCGTATTGTAATAATTGGAAAATCTTTTATTATGTGTATCAAATTTACTAAATATTAGATATCGTATCGAATGGACTAATTTGAGTTTCATAAAGTGCATTGTTTTAATTAAAGGTTACCATTTGTTAAACAAGTTTTTGGTGAATTATATATAGGCCTCATGAATATCGTAGCAGCGGCGACTGTGTCGGTAATTCTGGCGAGTGGTACTTTGATATTTTTTCTAATAGCGGACAATGGATGACAAAGTTATTAAAGATTGCCAGTGGAAACCACAGAGCCCTTCAAAAGTTCAAATAATCAATGTTGTTAATTGTGATCTATGTCAAAGTAGTAATATCCATGAAGTTGGATTTTGTGGCTTTAGTACTGCTTATGAAACAAACGTGGTACACCCAAGTGTGGTGTGAATTCTATAATACAGTATATAATTAGGATTAATTTTCACGGCCTTTTAGTTTGTGACGAAGGAAGCTGGGCTCTCCCACGTTTTTAGTTGTTAATTGCTCGTTCTGTTGGGATCTATTGCTCCTTCTTGATTTGAAACAGTTTCGGCAGGGGTCTTAAAAATCAGTGCCATCTGTTGCATGTTAAGAAAGGCTACACAGGGTGGCAGTTATAATGTTTGTGTTGTATTTAAATGACCTAGAACTACACTACAGCCTTGAAATCAATAATTGGAATGATGATCACTGACTTAGATACGCGGATATGATGGTTGGCAGAGGATGTTGAAAAACATTATGCAACGTACAGTTCTTAACAACATTCGTCCACCTTGTACCAATGGTTTCACTCCCCCAGTAAATCAAAGATTGCGCGAAGGAGAATCATAGAATATAATCGGTATAAATAAGGAGCAAGCGTTTAAAAGTGGAAATGTAGTAGAATTGATAATTTAAGGCAGGAAGTAGGAGTAGATCGTAGGGTTGGGAGATTTTTTATTTTCCTTTGCACGTCAAAGATTCCTCAGATGCGAGTGGGGAACAGAGATTCCGGATGGTTGATGTTCTCAAGAGGGTTTACGGAAGGTTGCATATTATCACCGTTTGTGTTGAACGTATTTGTGGTGGAGATGTTTAAGAGGCATGGGTTATACAGGATATAGGGAAGAAATTTGCGGGGAGTTCATAAAATCAATTAGATTACCTAAAACAATGCTCTGGGCTATCAGTCAACAAAGGTACGGCAAGAATGGCTGTTAGAATTGGAAATTTTATTCGACAGGAATGGGATTTCAGGCAATATAAATATGAGATTTTCCATGCAGAGGAAGGCTAAGGTTAGGAAGGAAAGGAAGGTTAAACAATAAGTAAGAAGGTAAAAACTGGTGCAGGTGGAACAATTTATATTTCTCTCAGGTAATTTGATCGAAAATGTTCAAAATAGTTGGACCGTAAGAAGAAGAATTGGACTAGGCCAAATTGCTTGCTTGAGGTGTAGGGAGTTGATTACGTGGACACTGGGTAAGGATATTAAGAATAGACTGGTAAAAACTTTGAAATGTAGCGTAGTTACGAACGGCGCCGAAATATTGTCACTGAGGAGGAGGGTACACGTAGATTGGTGGCTTTTAGAATATGGATTTTGAGAAGAATGGAAAAGGTGAAATGGACCGGACGGAGGATAAATAGGAAAGTCATAGGTTTGGTGAACATGCGTCGGGAAACAATGGGATCCATCATATGGAAGCAGGAAACATGGGTGAAAGGCATATTGAACACCAATGACATGCAGACGGTTAGGATAGAGAGGAAAATGTTACCCATGCGTGTAAGCAACAGAAATGAAATAGGGATGTTTGACGGGATGTATGTGGGAAGGAAATACAGAGAGATTAATATCGACTAATTAAGTTAGATTTTAGGTTGTGATACGTTAGGAAAAACAAAATATTTATTTGGTGGGTTTGTCAAACCAAAACTTTCGTTAACCGGTAGATAACCCAATAAATAAAGTTATCAGTTGGTACAAGCCTATTCCCTTGCCGCTCTTAAGAAAGCACAACTGGACATCAGCACCACAATAAGATCCTCTTCAATTCCACATACAGGGTCGCACCCAAAAGTGGTAAGACTGATTTATTTGCAAGAATTTTATTGACGATATAGTTACATCAACTTAATAATCTTCAAAGTATGCACCTTGAGCTGCTACACACTTAGTATAAAGCTGCTCCCATTTCCCGTACGCCCGCTGGAAATTTTCTTTGGGGATGCCGTTGATGACCCTCGTCGAAGCCTCTCGAACGGTCTTTATCGAGTCAAAACGTCGTCCCTTGAGCTGTCTTTTCATCAGGGGGAAGAAGAAGACCCGGTCGGGAGAATAGGGCGGGTGCGGCAACGTGGCAACGCCGTATTTGGCCAGGAGCTGTCTGACGACGAGCGCGCCATGCCACATCGCGTTGTCATGATGAAGCACCCAGCAGTTTGCGATGGCTGGTCGCTCTTTTTACGCGTTCTCGGAGGCGGGTGAGCACCTGAACATAAAAGTTCGCATTCACAGTCTCCCCTGGTGGGACAAACGCCTTATGAACCACTCCATGACGGTCGAAAAACACAATCAACATCGTTTTGATTTTTGATTTGCTCATGCGAGCCTTTTTTGGACGCTTGCAGTGATCGGCAAGTTGTGTCGCGATTTCCAAACGATTGAGTCTTTGATCATCACTGAGCACTTTCGACACCAACTTTGCACACATTTTTCGCATCTGTAATTGGTCCCTAATAATCTCGTGAACTATTGTTTTTGGCACATTACACTGCTCTGCTATAATCCGAACACTAAGACGACGATCAGAGTTCAGTACATCGCGAACTTTTCGCACATTTTCGTCGGTGAGTGTCGTTGATGGGCGTCCAGGCCGTGGTTCGTCGTCGACCTCTTCTCTGCCCTCCACGAACATCTTGTGCCACCGAAAGATCATGTTTCTGGACATGGCTGACTCCCCGTAAGCCTGGTTAATCATACCGACAGTTTCGGTTGACGATTTCCAAAGCTTTACCGCAAATTTGATGGAATAACGCTGCTCCAAAAACTTCGGCATCGCGTTCCGTGACGTGGGTCGAGCGTGGAGGTTGGCGTTAACAGAGCTCCTCACTACACCACAGCTCAGAGCCGACTACCTTTTTCAGCGTCGCTTGCCAACATACCCCCCTCCAATTACAGCCCGTCAGAGCGGTGCTGGGCGCGCCTGGAGCGGCGGGAAAAAATCAGTACACTTATTATCCGGACGAACCCTGTATATAGAGATTTCCAATTATTACAATACAATTCACCAAGGAAAGGAACAATCATGAAACGATTTTTTTAATGGAAATATGAAAAAAATGAATAATAAAGTACGGCATAGATTAGAGTGTATGTGAATCACCATTTTTATTTATATAAATATAACGGGATTTACGAAAAAGATGCACGGCAAGGGGTGCTATTTCCAAGTTAAAATAATAAGGGAGTGAAAGGATGTTAAAAGGGTAGCGAAAGGAATTAATAAATTTAAACCGAAGCAACTTCGACCAAATTAGTACAAGTGGTGGGAATATTTGACGAAGAACGGTTGTAGGAATACAACCTTTCACACGTATAACGAAATTGATGACCGGGTGGATGAGTATGTTATGCTAAATGTCATCAGAAAAGTGATATATAGTGAGCGTAGATACGTACGGCGCGGAAACGTGATCATTAAATAACCATAAAGATATAGATGGAACTATTTTGTAATGTTGTTGTGTAAAAGGACGTAAAATGTTAAGTGGAATGAAAGAAATACAAATGAGGAAGTATTATTGAGTGGTAGGAAGGAGCTAGGATTGTTTGGAGAAATAAAAAAAAGGTTCTATACGAGGGTTCTTCTAAATGTGTCGGTTTTTTTAAATCATAAGTGGATTTTTTTAGCTAGAGCTACAAACTTTTAATTCCCTTCAAAGTAATCTCCTTGGTGATGCACACAATTCTCTCAATTATCTTACCACTGTTCTAAATTTTTCTGGAAAGTAACTGTTGGAATGATACTAAGCTTGTACGTCGTATTCTGCTTAAGTGCTTTTATTTCTTATAAGCGAGTTGCTTTCTGGGGTATTTTCGGCATAGCGAAATAGCCAGAATTCACATGGAGTCATTTCGGGTGTATACCGAGCTTTGCGAACCTGAAGGGTTTTGTTTTTAACGAGAAAACTCTAAATTATACCTGCAGAGAAGGCATTGTCGTAATGGGGCTGCCAAGTTCTTGTTCTCTCCAGATTCGGTCGTTTGCCCAGGACAGCATCACTAAGGCGACGAATAATCTCAAGATAGTATTCTTTTGTTTTACATTGGTCGTTTGGTGTGTACACATGATGCACCGCTCCACTGGAGTCACATAAGACTGTAAACATTACCTTGACTTGGCTTCGATGTAGTCTCGCTCTTTTTTATCTTGGAGATGTCGAGTGTTACCACTGCGATAATTGCATCTTGGTTTCCGCGTCTTATTCATAAATCCAGTGTTCAACACCAGTGATCACTGTGTTCAGGAAGTCAGGGTTAATATTTGCACTGCCCAGCATGTCTTGTGCAATTTCAAGGCGTATTTGCTTTTTCTCCGTTTTCGTTAAAATCAACTTTGGAACAAATTTTGCCGACACTCCTCATTTTCACAACCTCAGTTAAAATCGAATGTTCTGACCAAATACTTACGCCAATTTCTTCTGCTAGTTCGCGGACTGTAAGACCAGGGTCCTCGGTGACTAATATCGCACTTGTTCCATAACATTCACATTCCGGTGGGTCGATGGCCTGCCTGAACGCGATTCACTTTCTACTGACGTTTGACCATTTTCGAAACGGTTGAACACTCTTTTAATCGAGTATTGCTCATTGAACCTCCTTAAAAATAAGTTGAATCTTGCGAATTGTTTCCTGTTGCGAATCGCCAAGCTTATGGAAAAATTTAACGTAGTCACTTTGCTCCAATATTTCTATCATTTTACGCTTGACAAAAACCAACGAGCACAACAGAAAGGTCTACACTGCAAGGCTGACTACCGGCAACTGAAGCTTTGTGATGAACCGAAAGTGTGCCTGCGCGCCCTTGACAGCCCCCTCCACATCCTGACTAAGCTAGTCCGGTAGCTTTACATTCGATTACGCGGGAGGACTGAAAGTCCAAATTTTTGAAACTATCGTAGATGGATGAAAACCGTTTTGAAAGACAATGGTTTGTTGAAGGTTGTGATAGAGGGGAGGAGGTGAGGTAAACGAATATTAGGTAGGAATGGGATTAGCATGCTCGACGGAATTACAGAAAGGAAGGACATGTGTCGAAATAAAAAGAATATTATTGTGGTGCTGGATGTCCAGTTGTGTTTCATTGGGAGAGGAGAGGGAAGAGTTTCGAAGAGCTTGATACCTTTTAAACCGTTGAACGTAGGTTTTGGATGGATACAAATCCCAAGGAAATATTTATTTCTCCTAAGGTATCACAACCCCAAATTGAACTCTACAGTTGGTCGATAATAATCTCTCTGTATTCCTTTCCACCATTCATCCCGTCCAACATCCCTATTCCTTTCCTGCTCTTTCTACGCATACCTATTATTTTCCCGTATTTTCTCCTCCTGAGCATGCCATTGGAGGTCGAAATACCACTCATCCATTTTTCCTTCCTCCGTATGATATATGCTACTGAGTCCCCCACTAAGCTCACCATATCTATAACTTTCTTATGTATCATCCATCAAGTCCATTTCACCTTTTCCTTTCTGCTCCTCGCCTAAAATTCTAAACCTTCAATCTACGGTTATACATCATTGACCATGTCACAGCGCTGTGCAAAACTGCCCTGCGTACCAGAGTATGACTCTGGTTTTTGCACTCCTATTTTAATGTTTAGCTTAACCTTATTGCTTTTTGAAAAATGGTGAATTTATATTGAATATCATCCTATTTCTATCGAACAGATTTCATATTCGCTCGCCATTGCTTGCTGCTCTTTGGCTGACTGGAGCCTAGAGCATTGTCATCAGGACACCTAACTGAGTTTACGAATTCCCCGCCGAATTTCATCCCAATTTTTCGCATCCTCTTTAATAATTTCCTTCACATATACGTCCAATACCATCATTGATAAAGGGGAATATGGCGTTGTTCCAAACTAATCTAACATCCTCATCCACCCGGTCATTAATTTCCACATCCGTGTGAAAGGTTGTATTCCTACAGCCGTTCTCCGTCAATACCACTTGTACCAATTTTTTCGAAGTAGTTAGGGTTTAAATTTTATTTAATCCTTTCGCCACCCCTTTAATATTGTTTAACTCTCTTTTTATTTTAACTTGGAGAAGGAACCCTAGCCTTACAACTTTTTCTTGGATCCCGTATAAAAATGCCTATGATTTACTATATGTTCCTTTCCTTCACGAATGGTATTGTAATAGTTGGAAAATCTAGTTATATGTATATCAAATTTACTAATTATGTGATTTCATATAATTTTGAGGACTTTGAGTTTCCTCAAGTGCATTGTTTTAATTTAAAAGTGGCCATTTGTTAAACAAGGTCTTGATGAATTATATATAGCCCTCATGATTATCGTAGCAGCGGCGACTTTGTCGGTAATGCGGGCGAGTGGTACTTTGATATTGTTTCCAATAGTAAACAATGGGTGACATAGATATTAAATATTGCCAGTGAAAACCATAGAGCCATTCAAAAGTTCAAATGTGCAACGTTGTTATCCGTGATCTAGGTCAAAGTAGTAATATCCATGAAGTTGTACTTTGTGGCTTTAGTACTGCTTATGAAACAAACGTGGTACACCCAATTGTGGTGTGAGTTCTATAACACAGAATATAATTAGGATTAAATTGCATGGCCTTTTCGTTCGTGACGGAGGAAGCTGTGCTCTCCCACGTTTCTACTTGTTAATTGCTCATTCAGTTGGGCCTAGTGCAACGTTTTGTTTTGAAACAGTTACAGCTGGGGCTTTAAAATGTAATGCCATCTGTTGCATGTTAAGAAAGGTTAAACCGGGCGCCAGTTTTAATTTTGGTGTGGTATTTAAATGATGTAGAACTACACTACGTGCTTGATATCATTAATTGGATTGATGATCAATAAGTTAGATACATGGAGGGGGTGGTTGGCAGAGGATATTGAAAACCATTATGCAATGTACAGATCTTAACGCCATTCGTCCACCCTCTCCCAATCGGTTCCCTACCCCGGTATATTAAAGGGAAACAGAATACAATCGGTATAAATCAGCAGAAAGTGTTTGAGAGTGGAAATGTGGTAGAATTGAAAATGTAGGAAGTAAGTAGGAGTAGGTTGCAGGGTTGGGAGAATTTTTATTTTCCTTTGCACGCCAAAGATTCCTTAGGTGCGAGTGGGGAATAGAGAGTCCTGATGGTTGGTTTTAGCAAGAGGGGTTGGGTAAGGTTCCAAATTATCACCGTTGGTTTTTAACGCATTTGTGATGAAATGTTTAAGAGGCATGGGAAATACTGGATATGGGGATGAAATTTGGCGGGGAGTTCATAAAACGAGTTAGATTACCTGAAGATCATGCCTTGGGCTATCAGTCAACCAAGGTACGGCATGAATGGATATTCTATTCGATAGAAATGGGATTTTAAGCAATATGAAAATGCGATTTTCCAGAAAGAAGAAGGCTAAGTTAAACAGAAAAATTAGGAAGTCAAAAGCTCGTGCAGGAAGAACAGTTTACGTTCCTCGCATGTACTTTGATCGAATATGTTCTAAGTAGTTGGACCATAAGAAGAAGAATTGCACTAGGCCAAGAAGCTTACACGATTGTGGAGGGACTAGATGACCTGGACGTTGGGTAAGGATAATTATAACAGACCCGCTAAGAGACTTTGAAGCAGTATGGTACACGTAGATTGTAGTCTTTAGCAATGTGGGTGTAGAGAAGGAATTTAAAGAGGAAACGGACTGAAAGAAAGATAAATAGGGGAGTTTTAGGTATTGTTAGCTTGGGGAGTTTTAGGTATTGTTAGCTTGGGGAGTTTGTGAGAGTTTATTCGGAGGAAGGAAAAAATGATGAAGAGCATATGGAACTCCAATGACATCCTGACAACCAGAATAGAGGGGAAAACTTTGGCCATACGTTGATGCAACGGAAATAAAATAGGGATGTTGGACGGGATGATTGGTGGAAGCAAATACAGAGAGATTAATATCGACTAACCGGTGAATGGGATTTGGGTTTGTCATACGTTAGGAGAAACAAACTATTTATTTGGTGGGTTTATCCATTTAAAACCAACGTTAACCGGTTGATAACAAATAAAAAAGGCATAAAACTATACAAGACTTTTCCCTTGTCTCTCTTAAAAAAACACAATTGGATATCGGAGCACCACAATAAGATCCTCTTCACATATATCTTTTTTTCCGTCATTCTTTCAAACATGCGTATCCCATTCCTACCTCTTCCTCGTTTCCTCAATTTCTCCCATCCATCACATCCGTCAGCATCCCATTGTCTATCAAAACGCTTTGCGTCCATCTTTAGGGCTTATTTTTGATATTTCCCAACAATACTAGCTCCAAGATACCATTCAATAATACTTCCTCATTCCAATTTCTTTCTTTTCGCTAAATATTTAGCGTCCTTTTACACACCCACACTTCATAATCCCTCCATCTATACTTATTGTGGTTTTTCAATGATCATTTTTCTTCGTCGTTCATAGCTACGCTTCATATCACAGTTTTGATGAGCTTTTTTGAAACAACTTTATTTATCCAGCCGGACATTCTTTTTCTCAACCGTGTTAGAGGTTCGGTTCCTACAGTCGTTCTTCATCACATGTTCCCATAACTTGTACCAATTTGGTCCTAGAAATTTTGTTTCGAATTTATTTATTCATTTTGCTACCCCTTCAAAATCCACTCCCTTATACAAAAATATCCTAATCCTCGTTTGCCTCAATTTCTCAGCTCTATCACAGCTATTGACATCCCATTGTCAGTCAGAACGCCCTACTTCCATCTATAAGGCCTCTTTTGGATTCTTCCAACCGGTTCCGCGTCAGTCTATGTCTGAACCCGTTCTTCGTCACATGTCCCCACAACATCTACCAATTTGTTCCATGTTGCTTTGGTTTGAACGTTTTTATTCTTTTGTTAAAGCTTAAACGTCCTTCCTCTCTCTTATTCTTTCACTTGGAGAAAGCACCCCATGCCATGCAACTTTTTCGTGGATCGCCTTGTATGGATCTAATCAAAGATAGTGATTTACATAAACAGTAAACTTCGTCGTATTTAATATATTTTTTTAAATTCCCATTTGAAAAAATCAATTCTCTTGAGGAAAATGCCTTTGATTATTGTTCCTTTCCTTGGTGAATTGTATTGTAATAATTGGAAAATCTATATATATGTGTATCAATTTTACAAACTATGTGGTTTCATGTGTTGCAGACGAATTTGGGTTTCCTCAAGTGTATTATTGTAATTAAAAGATGCCATTTGGTAGACAAGTTCTTGTTGAATTATATATAGCCCTCATGATTGTCGTAGCAGCGGCGACTTTGTCGGTGAAGGGGGCGAGTGGTACTTTGATATTGTTTCTAATTGTAAACAATGGGTGACATGGATATTAAAGATTGCCAGTGGAAACCATAGAGTCATTCAAAAGTTCAAATGTGCAACGTTGTTATCCGTGATATAGGTCAAAGTAGTACTATCCATGAAGTTGGACTTTGTGGCTTTAGTACTGCTTATGAAACAAACGTGGTACATCCAAGTGTGGTGTGAATTCTATAATACGGTATACAATTAGGACTAAATTGCTCGGCCTCTTAGGTTTTAACGGAGGAAGCTGTGCTCTCCCACGTTTCTACTTGTTAATTGCTCGTTCTGTTGGGACGTAGTGCAACGTTTTGTTTTGAAACAGTTACTACTGGGGCTTTAAAATGCAGCGCCATCTGTTGCATTTTAAGATAGGCGTCACCAGGCGCCAGTTTTAATTGTGGTTTTCTATTTAATAGATGTAGAACTACACTAAAATCTTGAAATCAATAAATGGAATGATGTTCAATTACTTAGATAAATGGTGAGGGGGGGGGGCTTGCCGAGGAAATCGAAATACCTTGTCCCACGATTAATTATTAACGTCAATCGTCCAACCTCTCCCAGTCGGGTCTCTTCCCCGGCATATCATAGATTCAACTTACGAGAAACATAAAATACAATCGGTAGAAATCAGGAGAAAGCCTTTGAAAATTTGGAATTGTGAAGAATTGATAATGTAAGGCAATAAGTAGGAGTGGATTTTTAGGATTATGAGATTTATAGATGTGAGCTACCTATGAACGTCTCAGATTGCTATGATGCGAGTGGGGATCGAAGTTTCCGGATGGTCAGTGTTTTGCAGAGGGGTAAACTAAGGTTGTCCTTTATCACCGTTGGTGTTCAACGTTTTGTGTACGAAATGATTAAAGAGGCTTTGGAAGAGCAGGAGATATGGAAGATAGTCAGCGAGGGATTGGTAAAATCAGTTATACGTCCCGATGATCATGTTCTAAGCTGTCAGTCAGCCAAGGGACAGCTAGAATTGCTGAGCAAATTAAAATTCTGTTCGATATAAATGTGGCTATAAGCAATATAAATCTGCGATTTTCCTGAAAGAAAAAGGCTATGTTAAACATTAAAATAGGAGGGCAGAAACTTGTGCTGGGGGAACAGTTTACATTTCTCGCAAGTGTTTTGGTCCAAAATGGTCATAGTATTAGAACCGTAAGGAGAAGAATGGCACTAGGCCAAGAAGCTTAAACGAAGTGAAAGGAGTTGATGACGTGGACCTTGGGAAAGGATATTAACAAAAGAATCGAAAAACTATTTATATAGCGTTGTTTGGCACGGATCCGAAACATGGTCACTGAAGCAGAAGTGTACACGTAGATTGGAGGCTTTTGAAATGTGGGTGTGTAGAAGGAAGGAAAAGGTGAAAAGGACTGGAGGGAAGATAAATAGGGAAGGGAAGCATGGTGAGCTTGGAGAGTGAAACATTTGGAGAGATCATACCGTGGCAGGGAAAATGGATGAAGACATGCAGACGACTAGGACATAGGGAAAATGTTAGCCATACATAGAAACAACAGGAATGGAAAAGGGATGTTGAACGAGATGAAGGGTGGAAGGAAATACTGAGAGATTAATATCGATTAACCGTAGAGTGGGATTTGAGGTTGTGATACGTTAGGAGAAATATTTATTTGGTTGGTTTATTCATCTAAACCCTTCGTTAACCGGCAGATAACCTAATAAATAAAGGTATCAAGCGGTACAAGAATGTTCCCTTGCCTCTCCTAACAAAACACAACCGGACATCCAGCACCACAGTAAGACCCTCTTTAATTCCACATATATCTTTCCTTTCCGTTATTCCGTCAAACATGCCTATTCCATTCCTTCCTCACCCTCGGTGGCCTCACCTTCTCCCCTCTATCACAGCCGTCAACATCCCATTGTCAATATAAACGCTCTGCATAATGTCTCTCTAAGTTTTTTCCAACCATCATAGCTCCTTCCTTCCATAAATAAGACTTACTCATTTGTATGCTTTTCATTCCGCTTGATATTTTACGTCCTTGTATACACCCACACTTTAAAATCCTTCAATCTATGCCTATTATCGTTCCTCAATTATCGAGTTTCCGCTCCATGCATACGCTTCATATCACAGTTTTGAGGACCTTTTTCATATCGTCCTCATTTATCCACCCGGACATCAATTTTCTCATACGTTTCAAAAGTTCTATGCCTAAAGCCATTCTTTGAAATACTTTATGCCTCGTAATTTAGAAGCGTGAATCGTTACACCCTCACCCACTCTGGTCTCTATCCCAGCATATCAAAAATTTCATATACGACGTTTATTGAACACAATCTTTATAAATTTGGAGAAGACTTTTGATAGAATGAATTGGTAGAATTGATCAATGTATTGAAGGAAATGGGGGTAGTTTGGTGGGATAAGAGGCTTACTTTTCCGTTACCTATGCACTTCCCAGATTCCTCAGGTGGGGGTGAGGATTGGTAGCTGTAGGATGAGGTGTAAGACAGAGACGTTCTTTATCACCTATTTTTCAACGTATATGTGGGGGATATATTGATTGGCGGAATTGATAATTTAATTAATTTTGCTGGTGATGTAGGTTCAGTTTGTCAGTCAGCCAAGGGGTAGGGAGAATTGCCGAGTACAGTAGTAAGTGAAAGGCAATGAATTCTCTCCCGACAGATCGAACATCCCTTTATATAATTTGTTTTTATATATTCTAAGAACAGGGAAAGGGACTGGCCCCCCTACCCTGATTTGTGAATTTTACACGCCGTCGGGCTTAGTGCTGGGTTAACTCTACGATCTCCTACCAGACCGACCTTCGGGTTGATTACTGTGTTTATGGTTTATATTCTAAGAATACGTCGTATTTCTTTGGTAAAAGCTGGTTGCCAACCATGGTTCCACGTCAGCCAAAGAGCTTCTTATGTATGATGGCCAAAGAAGGTGTTTCAGCTTAGTTCTTAGCAAGGACTTCACTCTGCATATTCTCCACGGTACGCATCAGGCTTTAGTTTTCCTCGAGGCCAACTCAGTATCAAAATATTCGAAATTAATGCGTATGAGGGAAGGCAATTGGAAGGATTAACGAAAGAAAACTCTGCGCTAATTTTTGGCGCGAAATAGTACTTAAATTTAGGCTTATGAGTGGAATAGACGTAGCTTCCGACTGTCATATGGATTTATTAGAGCAGATGCATTCTGTATTCGATTGTTTCTGCCTCAACTTTGGGGAAGTTCATGTTCATTAAATGAAGAACATAATGTATTTTTCCATTGTTTGTTCTAAAAGAGCAGTGAAAAAATAGATTGTTCTTCATTTAATGAGGATGCTGCTTGTTTTTAAAACAGACTCTCGAAAACTCCATTCCCTTCCCACAGTCAAATATTCGGAAGTAAGCGGTCTTGAACAATCATATACTGCCTTTCGACAACCTTCGTCCTTTATTCCTTTCTATTCCAATATCCGTTCGTGTTTTAAGAAACCAAAATTTTCTGTATTCTCAAATAGTTAAAACGTGCTATTGTTTCATATTACCTTGGTGATGGCAAAGAAAAAGTTACAAAATTGTCTACGTTTATGATAAAAACGTAAATTAAAGAGAAAAAACGTTTTGTTCGAAGAAAAGGAAAATGAAAATGGTTCTCTATTTCATCCCTGTTAATTTTGTTTTGGAAAATATTTATGAAAGTCAGCTTTCATTTTGCACATAGGTTGAATTTTCAATTGCTTCTTTGAGTTTCAATTTTATTGTTCATTTAAATGTCATGTGAAATGCATTATTTTTACGTGTTTGAAATAATAACACACGATTCTGCGAGTGAATTGTGAGGCAGTAGCCCATAGTCTGGTGGTTAAACAGTTCCCACTGTTTGAAATCGCAGTGTCGTTTGTTGCCAGTGAAGAAAGACAACAGATAACCGTTAGTGTTTATGTCAATAAAAATTATTTGTTCATTCATTAATTTATGAGTTAAGTGCACCCTCCGGAACGACTACAGGGCCGCGCACGTCTTCAACGCCATCGTTAAACCCGTCTTATCCGATTTTTTAGTGTATCGATTTCCGGGATACGATTCGAATTCGATTCATATCCTCCGTCTTGGACGTGGTTGATGAGGCGGGTGGGGGCCGTCGCCGGTGGCGAATGGACTGGCCACCACTTCCCACGGCGAGTCGCGGGAATGAGTGGGCCGTATCTGGACAACTCGCTCGCTGGCCAGCGGCGGCCGAGCTCCTCCCCCTATCCCGCCACCCCCTGTGGGAAAGCCCGAAGTTCAATAACTTGAGATGGGGAAAAAATGTAGAAGTGGTTGGCTATCAAGAGGCGGGAGGGCGAGCAGCCGCCCTCTTTCCTGCCAGTCGGGTGACCCAGCTCCTCAGGCCGGGATTCCTTCTGGAGGATGCACCTTCTGCTTTGCTCCTATTACCAGCTTCCTACAATGGTAACGCGTTCTAGTAACCATGGATGGATAGATAAAAAAACATCCAAGGCTAAGAATTTCGTCGGACTATGACCAATGAAAACAAATTTTATTTTGCAATTGAACTTTGTTTGAAATAAGTTCGTATTTTTTGCAATACATTTGAGGCATTTACCTGAGGGCTATCGGTTTTAAGTAATTGTTAATAAGAAATAACCGAGATATCTGATTAAAATTTATTCTGCATATAAGTTAATACTTATGTGTATAATTTTGTGAATTACAGTTATTGATGTTGATTTTTTTTGGTTTCAAGAAACCGTTCATTGAAGTAAATCGCAGTATGAGGATAGAAACTCGTAGTGTGACTAAGTGCCTTCATTTGATAGCGTACTGCGTCCGGCAAATCCACAGTTACTAGTTACTAGTGTGTAGTGGAAAATGAATTTTCAAACTGGCCACATTGCCTCACAGACCATCCAAGAAGTAGAAGACCATCACTCACGGACGATGCTGCCACAGAGGAGGACTTGATCCTATTAGACCGAAGAGCACCATCCAAATGATCATGAACGAGACTGATCTTGTTTACAGCAGTGTGTGGAAAATTATTCACGAAAAACTGCACATGTCAAAAGTGTCAACATGATGGGTTCCATGACCACTGGCTCCTTTTCAGAAGTAAACACGGCGCAACCGGCAATCAAAGTTATGTAGCTTTTAAATTTTGCCACATCCGCCCTATTCTCCCGATCTTGCCCTAAGCGACTCTATCTTATTCCAAAAATTGGAAAAAATATTCCGAGGACTGTGATTTGACAACACAAATGACATCATTAAAGAGATGGAACGATTTTTTTCGACGCAATCTCTTGAGTTCTACAATGAAGGCCTTCGAAAGTTGGAGAAACCTGGGAAAAAAGGATAACTCTGGATGATGACTATGCAGATTAGAACAACGTATAAAAATTAAGTTTCTTTCTCGATTATATTTTAGTAATAATTAACAGTTGACAATACTCCCTCGCAAAGGTGTACGATTCCCCCTCGCAATTGACCTTCTTTTATTTGACTTGCTATTCATTGTCATGGAGGAATTTAAAGGTATATGTATAAGATGGCCAAGAAGTCTCCGTCTTCTCCAGAATGACGATTGGAAATGATATTCTATAATGAAAATTGATTAGTCCATAATTTTATCCACATTTTATTTTTCGATTTTGTACGCCTTTCCAGAAAAGCGAATAAAAATCACGTTTTTATCTCGGTTATTTGTTAGTAGGAAATACATGTTTGCGATACGCTCTCGTACGAGGGTCATCCGGAAAGTAGTACCCGTTCGTGAAATAAAGACACAAAAGTAAATATTAACGAACATAAAAAATTTTATTTGAAAGAGGATACTTTAAACTACTTCTCAACATAATCTCCAAGCAAATTAAGGCATTTGTCATAACGTGTGACAAGTTTCTGTATTCCTGCTGCATAGTCCTTCGCCGCCAGCTCATTGAGATACAGGGTCACTCCTTCTTTAAGTTCTTCATGCGAGGGACCCATCTTGCACAAATTTTTGCATAATGCAGATGGTGTTTAACAATTTCATGAACAATTGTTCGAGAAACATTGGGAAAATGCTCACAGATGTCATCAATTGTGACGCGCCGATCGTTCCTCACGAATTCGTCAACTGAGCTCACCAGTTGGTCTGTAATGACAGACGGTCTCCCCGAACGCTCATCGTCGTGTGACTCGTCCATTACATTGTCTCCATACACTTCCTTTAATTGGCGATGAATATCACATGGGCGAACGTTTCTTGCATTGAGGAATTTAATCACTGCCCTCACTTCACAACTGGCGGCGTTCTCAATTTTTTTAAACATTGTTAACAATCACAGAAACAACACAGGCAATGCTAGCGTCACGCAACTTGGCTCAGAGAAGGCAGACAAGCCACTGAAGCTATCTGACCTCGTCCAGCGGCTACTCGCGTCGTCAGCACTTCATGCGGCACGAACGAGTACTACTTTCCGGATGACCCTCGTATATTCCGGTACCACTAACTCGCCAACAGTGTATGACCCCGTTTTATTTCTATTCCGTCATTTTTACCGTTTGATAACCGCCTGTCTTGTAGGCCCATATCCGTAATAGAAGCAGCAGATCAGCAAATGTAGGAATGAGATAAGGACAGTTGAGACAGTTGTATGTTGAGACAGTGTTAGTAAACTGCGCGCAGTATCGTAGACCATTATTATGAAAAAAATTATACATTGACACATGCTTGCTTGTTTCCACGGGCTGGCACTTACATGTTATTTCCTATCTTGGATGCGGGCGATATAGTAAAGAGATTTTCCCCTCGCTCCCAGTTACGCGGATGTATAAATCAGTGCTAATAAGTCAGCCACCCGTAATCCATTTCTCTCCCATTTTATATTTCAAAATATCGATTTATTGATCGTTTCTCAAATTACTAGAGTTATTTTGACACGGATTCATGTTTAATGTTTCATATCCTCTTATATTAAAAAAAATATTCCTTCTTTCAACTTCTTTTCCAACCCACGTAATAATTCCCTCTTAGAAGCTCTTGTCCCTTTATTGTTTCCATGAGAACATCATTTTGTCATATATTTATAAAACCTCTCTGCGGAATTTTGCACTCTTTATGAGGGTGACGAGTGAAGGTTAACTAAACTGAAAATATATTAATTAAAATGTGCAATTTTCCACAAAAAAAATTTTAATACGACCGGTTTCCATGTAACTACACCATCTTCTGGTGATGATGATGTAGTCATCAGAAGATGATGTAGTTAGATCGAAACCGGTCGTATTAAAATTTTATTTTGTGGAAAAATGCCAATTTTAATTAATCATGATATTCCACCATATCACGCCTGAAATGTCTCTTTTTAAACTGAAAATGCCTGCTTAGCATATAAGTAGTCTTCAATGTACATGCGCTGTTTTTTTTCACAAATTTTTATGCGAAAATATTAAATTTGATTTAATTAAAAATCACAATTGCCATGTACACTTAATTCCCTCTTTCCACGTGATTTCTTTTTAATCAACCAAGCGTCTTGTTCGTTTTGACTGAGAGAGAGTTAGATAACCCCGTGTCTTCTGAAAGCATGTATTAACGTCTCCACGGTAGAATTTCTACCATGGTTAGCGCTAGCTGACCTTCGCATTACCAGCTATTACAAGCGTAATGGATGACACGCGTAAGGAGTCAGAGGTAGTGTGAGCAGGGGGGAGGCTAGAGTTCCCCACACCTTCCCCTGAGAGCGAGAGAAGGGCCGAGGGTGGAAGAGTACTCTTTCATCCGCCCTCCCGCCACCCACTCCCCCATACCTAATCCCGTGGTAACAAGGGGGGAATGCATTCGAGGATGCATTCCCTCTTGTTGCCACGTGAGTGTCTCTCGCAACCTAGGCAGGAACGTCGTCATTGTGGCGATTGATGCCCCATGGGCGAGAAATATTTATTTTTTTCGGAAAGATATCATTCGTGCCCAAAATTTGTACTAATAACCAGCCCTAGATATAAGAAATATGGGGTTTATACTTAATGATTCACCTTCCCTCCCACTTTCCAACTTGATTTTTGTCCTGCCTGTTTCGTAGATTTCGAAGAAGCGTTTGATAGAGTGGATTGGGAAAAACTAGTGAGTATATTGCAGAAAATAGGAATAGATTGGAGGGGTAGGAGGCTAAGCCGCAACCTATATCTGTCTCAGACTGCTCAGATGCGAGTGGGGAACAGAGAGACCGGATGGGCAGTGTTAGGAAGAGGTGTAAGGCAGGGTTGCCCATTATCACCGGTACTGTTCAACGTAATGGAGAGGAAATGAATAAAGAGGCGTGGGAAGAACTGGATGTAGGAATGGAAGTCGGTGGGGAATTCGTAAAATCAGTTAGGTTTGCTGATGACCAGGCTTCAATTTGTCAGTCAGCCAAGGGGTTGCAATAATTGCTGAGTGAATTGAAGGTTGTGTGATAGATATGGTATGAGAATATATGTTAATAATACAAAGGTTATGCGATTTTTCAGAAAGAAAAAGTCTAAGCTAAGCATTAAAATAGGAGGGGAAAAAGGAAAGTATACGAAGAGATTACGTACCTCGGAAGTGTTTTGGACCAATACGGTCAAAGTAGTAGGGATGTAAGGAGAAGAAATGCGCTAGGCAAGGAGGCTTTCTCAAGGAGGAGGGAGTTGATGACGGGGACGTTGAGTAGGGATGTCAAGAAAAGCCTCTAGAAACTTTGATATGGAGCGTAGCTATGTACGGCGCGGAAACGTGGGCATTGAAGCAAGAGGATAGACGTAGGTTGGAGGAGTTTGAAATGTGGGTGTGGAGAAGAATGGAGAAGGTGAAATGGACCGAAAGGACAACAAATGAGGAAGTACTAGGGATGCTGGGCGAGGAGAGGGGTTTATTGGGAGAAATCCTATGGAGGCAGGAAAAATGGATGAAGGGCGTATTAATCGGCAGTGGGATGTTGAACGCTGTAATAGAGGGGAGAATGTTAGGCAAACGATGAAAGGGCAGAAAGAGGTTAGGGATGTTGGACGGGATGAAGGGAGGAAGGAAGTACACAGCGATGAGGAGGGACCTGATGTAGAGTAGGTTGCTTGATTGTGTTTTTTTAGGAGTCACAACATATTTATTTATTTGGTAGTTTTGTCCATCCCATATATATATATATATATATATATATATATATATATATATATATATATATATATATATACCTTATAATAATACACATTCACCAAGGGGGATCGGGATGTTGCGGTGGCTAACGCACTGGCTTCCCACCCAGAGGTCCCGGGTTTGGATCCCGGTCGCGGCAGATATTTTTCAGTAAATCCCAATCCCTACTTGAGGTGCTTAGTTAGGAGCACTTTCAGTGAGTACGTCGTTCATCGGAAGGGACGTTAAGCTGCCGATCCCGTGGCGCCTTTCGATAAGAGTAGGGTAATGCCGACGCCGGGTTTCTCCCCACCCTTTCTCCATTCCTATCCATCCCTAATGGGGGAAAATGATCTCATTTGTCGATCGCCTCCCACAAAAAACTAAATGCCTAACATATTCATTGACATTCTCGACCACCGCTTGTTCATGGGGCATAATAATATTTATTTGTGGCTTAGATATATCTTTCGTCAATTGCAACAGAAATGTAGATAAATATTTATATGCACACTCACACACAAAATGTTCCAAAATATAAGGTCGGTAGCAAACGTGGCGATGCTATGTAAAACTTAGAAATACAAAATAAAGAGACACAATTTTGGTTTTTTATTTGTTTATTTTTAATATTTCGGTGGCACAGCCGCATTGTTTACCGGAAGGAAGAAAACTGAAGATCCGGGTGATAGACAGGATGGGTATAGGGAGGACAGGTAGGGGAGAGTGGGAAGGGAGAGAGTGTGGTTTGGGGGTGATCGGAAGGGGTGCAGGTCGACGGGAAGGAGAAGGGGTCCGTCTGAACCGTACCCCCTGGTGGGCACGGTTCAGACCGACATTTGAACAGTTCCCAGGTGTTGGATACAGGCCGATTCGAAGGTTTTGCATTTTAGTGGTGTGTCTGAAAGGGGAAGGTATGTAATAATGTAGGCATTAAAACAATATTTGAGTGAGGTATTTTGGAGGGAAGCATGTTTAGGCACTGTTGGAGAGGCTAATGCGGAAGAAGGTTCGCACTGAGGCGCGGTGATTGCCGATGCGGATGTTGAGGGATGTGGTACACTGCCCAACGTAGGAGGGGCGGAGTTTACAGTTAAGTTGATATATGATATTGCGGGATGTGCCTAAGGTGGTACTGCGGGATGGAAGAGAATTGGTGTCTTTGTAGGGAGGCAAGGAGATGGTGAAGATGGGACATGTTTTAAATTTTGGTCTATTGCCGGGTGGAAATACGGATGGCAGAGGATTTGGATAAAGGCTTGGTGGATTTTTATATTTCCAATAAATCGGCGGGTAGTTTAACGGTAACCCAGGGACATTTGTTTTATAATTTTGTCGTTGCTATTTGGTTAGTCAAGATTGAGAAGAGGTCTTTTAGAATACCTCTACATCTACTAAATGCCCCGCAAGCCGCCGCAAGAGCGTGTGGCGGCGGATGTTCGGGCTTTACCCGTGATTAAGAAGAAAAACGCATTCAAATGCCACAAACAAAACGTTGTTGACATTCATCCAGAAATCTTTAAAACCCACAAACATTCAAACAACAAACTAACCACTATCATACACATGCATCCACAGATACAGCTAACATCTTTGCAGTGTTTAATTTTGTTCCGATTTGTAAATTAAATGTTTTTAATATATTTAAATTGACTTCGGTTTCTTACTATTATGATTTATGATTGTTCTGGGAAATGAGTATTTGAATCTATCTGCATTGGAATTTATCTCCCTTATTTTATCTTTGTGGTGTGATCTACGTAAGTAGTGTGGGGTCATTATAATTCCTTTAGTGTCATCGTTAAACTCGTTCGTTCGGAATCTTTCTAAGAGTCTAAGTCTCGCTTGTTCTCTTCGTATTTCAAGTGGCTCCCTGCCTGAATTCCCTAAGAGACCTGTTACGCTTGTGTTCTTATTATAAATATTTTTAACGAATCTGGCGGATTTTCTCTGGAATTTATCTAATTCTTTTTGCCAGATTTTCTCCCAAGGGTCCCAAATACTAGCGGCATATTCCAAATGTGGTTTAACTAGAGTAAAATAAAACCTCTCCTTAACTTTCTCATTACATTTCCTCACCACCCGTTTTATAATGCCCAGTTTCTTTAAAGTGGATCCGCATATTGTCCTGATAAGTGTTCCCCATGAGAGGCGTGGTGTTAGAGCTACCCCCAAACATTTAACTTGTTTGGCTGTGGTTAGTACTGAACCCTCTTATTCGTAGTTTATGTGCTGTTCGCCACTTCCTTTGTCCCAAAATTTCAAAACTGCACATTTGTCTATATTAAGCATTAATCCCTATTTCTTGTACCAATCCGAGATTGTGTCTAAGTCTCTAGATCAAACTAAAAGAATATGTATGAGGGATTGAATTCCTGTGAAACATGTTGTGGAAATGGAGAGGGTGTGCGAGAAGGTGCCTTGGGGAAGTTTGGGTGGTTCTTACGTCACCTTTCGCCATGAGCTCGGTGAATCCATAAATTGTATGCAATAGCAATATTTAAAGGCTTGCATTCCGAACTCATTCTTCACCAAGGGATTGATTCAGTATATGCGTTTCGGATGCGTAAGAGGAAGATTAATTGCATTTAATAAAAAGTTTATAATGTACGTATTCAAGATAAGAAGGAACATGTTTTCGTTTGAACAAAATAAAGTATGGTTACGGGAGAAGTAAATATAGTCCTTGATAGTTCACATCGGTAGTGACAAGTACATTTTTATTGCGAAACATGATTTATTTTAAAATGAGTACATAGTGTGCACTCTAAATACTCAGTATTAATCCAAAATAAGGGGTGTAACCAAAAAAATACTGGAGCATTAAACAATTTTATTAAGTCATAGTAAAGTTTAAACCTTGTAAGCATAGGAAAAAATTGGAATATTTTAATTCCCTGATGCAATAATCTTATTTCTTAAAAAGATGATTTAGACTGAAATTTGGCCATAGCATGACATCTTACCTCAATCAACATACGAAAAGGCAAGTCTCGATTCAGTGAAAGTCACCATTTTGAAAAAAATGGCCGTTATTTGACTGTTATTCGACTTTTACAAAATTCCAGGAAACAAAACAAATTTTTTTGATGGCATAAAAGTGGTCTCGTCGAATTTTCATCCAAGAACATGTATGTGTGTTTGCGTTGTTACTGTGTTGCGTTCAACAACGCAAAAAATGTTTTTGCGTTGTTGAACCCCAGTGGCGATGCGTCAATTGTTTTAAAATTTCATAAGAAATCTCTCAACCCACTCAATACACTGACTTCAATGATTCAAAACCTGAAAGCTTGGAAGGGAAGGGAATTCATAAGCTATTGCCTATGAAAGTTGGAAGGGAAGATATTGCACTCGAGAAGAAAGTATTTGGACATTTTCGACAAATATTTAGTTAATTTTGTAGAGGAAGTCATCGACAGGTATCTATTCTGTGGTTTGACAGATTTAAATTACGTGATTCATGGAAGACATTATTTAATTACTAGCGTATATTAACCTCCTGTTTCCTCCACCTGGATTTTAAGAAAACGACTATAAATTTTCAACCATTTCGAGATGAATTTAAGCATTGATAATTGCCCTCTTCCCGTTGTATGCACAGGCATTGGGTTAAATACAGAAGAAAAAAATTGGTGGAACAGGGTAGCCACGCATTTTGGATACACGTATTTCTTTTGCGCCAATAGTTTTTCATCAGCTGAAAATTTAGCGACACTAAAATTTACGTGTTTTTTTTTTAAATTAAATACGTGGTATTAATGAAAAATGAAAATAACTGACATTACTGCTGTACAGTCTATTTCTATAAGTTTTATAAGTATATCGTTCCATGAAATACACGGCCATTGCCAGCCGTTTCATTTTTAATGTTGCACCCCGTCAATTAATTTGCTGAGGAACGCAATGCATAAATGTGAAAACCAACTGATTTGAAAGGAATTACCTGTTGCCCTTTACTAATCAACCCGACATTTCTTGCTTTCAATGTTTTCCAGGATATAAATTTTATCTATAGAAAAATCTTTACATTTATCAGTCGAGCCTTCTTCTGATCATGATAAAAATGGAAAATGGCGAAAATGTGTATGTATGGATACTACGTGGTTATTGTGACGAAAATCTTGCTTCTAGGCATTCATTTAACTATCTTTAAATAAGTCATAATCATTGTTTCCTGGTCGGGATTGGGAGCCGCGGAAAACAGCCTGAAATAATACAAAATGTTCACCCAGTTCCTATACTTTTGGCTCATTATGACAGGAATTCAAATGACGTTAAGCACATTCTAATATCCAATGGACCTTTAGCTATCGCAGCACTTTGTATCCGAAAGTGCAAGTGATCTCCATTTCGTTTTATCACATTAATTTTTTTCATCCGAGCGCTCTAGTATTAACTATAACAAAAAAGTACCCTGCAACGAGTGGATAGGTCGTGCATTCCAGATCCAACTGGGGATAAACATTACATTACTGGAGAGAAGTAAATCATAAAGAGAACATGTACCATCACTCGAGTCAAAAATGAAAGAACTTCATGTATGCGCCACAAGTATGATACAAGTTCATTCACGTAAATTTCACTTTAATGACTTGGAGAAAGATAGGCATCGAAAAACAGCCGACAAATGTTGTGTTCAAGCTAAATAAAATTTCAAAGTCAACAAATAAAGTTCTAAACATACTGTCAGTGCTTAAAATTTTGATATAGTCTCAACTACTTCAAAATATATCGACGCGTTTGCATAAAATTGTATCGGAGGCGTCAGATTATTAATATTTGTCATAAAACCTCGCAAATATCCTAGCAAAAGAATTTTTTAATGTCAGGAACGAAAACTGTATGAAATTTTTTGAAGTCTCTATTTCAGTGTTATTTCGGACCTCTCGCAGCACGCTGAAATCGACAGATTATGAATGAATTATATAATATTATTTTGAACCTAACAATAGGTCAATAGCTCTTTATTATGTCGGTCGGCGTTTTATCGGTTAATGTTTCTACTTCTAACAGGGCAAATATTTATTTTGGGGACCACCTGCACCATGCCTTTTAACTTCGTGCGGTTGTCACACTGTGATCATCCCCCAGAAAGTCATCCTAAAGGAGTTAATGAAGAGCAATGGACGTAAATAGACGCAGTGTTTCTATTATTCCGAAAATATTGGAATTCTACGAGAACTTTGCGGCAATTTTCAGAGGTCATTCAAAACGAATTTGGGAATGGTCCACACCCTGTCGTGACCTGAATGCGTAAAATGGTTCTCGATCGTGCATCCTTCGACTTCAACGAGAGGGGTTTCTGGGGCCCTACAGAGATACCATGCGTCGGCGGCTTGGGAGAAAGGCACGAAGAAAAACAATCTCCAACTGTCAACATGATTCCACGAAACGGAGGCCGCCCTCCGTCTCTGAAGGGGCCCCTTGTGATAGCCCCCGACGAGTCGCCGGCAGCCACCCGGGAGACACCTCCGCAGTCGTCCGCCGATGGTGTCGTGAGAGCGCCGTGACGTCAGCAGGCGTGCTCGTCGGGTTGGAGGGGAGGCTCTTGATAGTGGGGGGCGGAGGGGGGGATGAAAGGGCTGCGGGGGACGGGAGGGGAGGGTTCGCAGGAGTGCCTCGGGCAGCCCACACTTCCTCCTCGCATTCGTCCCTCTGCACTCGACCGAGCGCTCTGAACACGCTCAGACCTTCCCGCTTCGCTCTCGAACCTTCTCGCGCCAGTTAGCCCGGCCACGTGCACTCTACCGACGCCGGTCAACATCACCGCCGCCCCCCCCCTCCCCCGACGGGAGTAGACGGCGGCGGACGGAGTGACATATTTAATCGGAGGAGGATCGGCGGCCGTCGTCAGGGAACCATCACTACGACGCCCTTCGACGCACCGGCAAGACTCGACGCCGCCACTCGACCCCCCCGGGATGCCCGTGGTCGTGATGGAGGGCTCCGGCAGAGGAACTCACGACTGGGTGCGTCAAAACCCTCCGAAAGACCCCCGCCCTCTACGGAACGCTCCCTCTGACCCCTGCCTTCCACAACCCACCGCCGTACAAATGGACCTTGGTGGCACGGCTCCTCTCCAATTGCCCCTCTTGTATTTGCTCCTTTCCCTTCCGCGTTACCCTTTTCCCTCACCCGAGTCATGCATGGATTGGGCCAACACGCCGCTCGAGTCGATTCTGTGTCTTGCCGTGTTGCACCCATGCCTCGCTCTCGGGTCTTGGGGTTGACGGGGGGTGGGTCGCGGTGACCCCCTTCCAAACCTCCTTTTAATCCTCGCAAAACCTCCACTGTCCCACCTCACCACTGCCCGCCCTGCCCGTTCCCTCCCGCTCTCGGAATCCGCACCTTCGCCAGTCGCGCGCATCAGGTGGTCGCGGCGGGCCCGTGTCTTGGATCTCCTTATGGCCGGCGCCACGTGACCCGTACCCCGCTCCAGGCGCCGGCTCGCGCTTTTTTTTAGTGTTTCTGTGTCAACTGTTGTCTCCGTGTTGTGATACCCTTTCCCCGAAAATGCTTACCATGTCCGTGTTCCTACGCGAGGATTTCTTACGTTCGCCGTGTTCTCCAATCGAGGTAAGAGGTGTCCATCTATTTCATCCGCCAGTGATTCTTTTGTCGGTGTATTTCGCTTCGTGATGTAGAGGAGTGCACATAGTTAGCGAAAGGTGTCGTAATTTGTGATGGAATTCTCGGCCTCGTTGGAGGAAGGATGTTCGGTGTTTTATGCCATGTGGAAAAGGGCGGCCAGATATCTGATATTTAACAGGCATGGAACATTTGTCATTGGAGTTTTTGTTGTGATTTTTCAAACGAAAGAAATTACGTTGGGCCAAGTGGATTCTGACTGCTGTGAGCGAAGAAACCTTAGTGAGGTACTGAAGTTGATTGAATCTTGGATTTTGAGCTTATGGTGCTCTGGTCAAGTTTGTCTCGGAGAAAATAATTTTGCAGATCCTGAAAGGTTTTAATATTGAACAAAATTATTAACGTAATTTGATCTTTTTTGACACTTAACGAGGGAAAAACGAACCGATCGGCCGGTAAACTAAACAAAATGTGCAATTGGCCAATTTTCGGCGATTATAAATATGGAATTATTTTTTTAAGAATCGTGAAAATCAGGAAAAAATTGCGTAGAAATATGAAGATATTCTATAAACTATAAAGAGTAAAACTTAAATGTTCTTGAATAATGGATGAGTATCGATTCCTTTAAGATAAAGAGATGCTTGGGAAAAAATCTGTCCCTGTCTTCAATTACTATAATTCTACTGTGACACTGGATGCGTTCATACAATTTCTAGAGCGAAAATTGCGTGTACAAGGTATTTTAGTACTATTTTGCGACTTTCCCATCACACTGATGGAACATGGCCGATGAAAACTTCTGGAGGCCCCGTTCATCAGTCAACCGCTGTCGAGTCTTGTTATTTTGGATCCGCGTAATGTTGAGGGAAAGCATGCATTCCTCTTATGGCAAAACTAATTGAGTTTTAGATGGCATTTGAGCTATCTATTGAGCATTTTGATAGCGTCGACTAAGGATAGTGATTCGTTGAATAGTTTTCCATGAGCTTTGTAACCGCAAAAGGTGAAGGTGGTGCGCCGGTATCTGAAGCTTCTTGATTCTGCATATTTAGGGGCAGTGCAAAGTAGTAGTAAGCATAGCAAATCCTTATGGTAGAATGTATTTGTATTTGCGATTTATAAGGAGGATGTAGTTAAATTTTTTGCCATATTTTAAAATTTCCCTGAAAATGCAAAAATGAGAAAGTAATGGAAATGGGGTATTTTTAATTGTTTCATTTTCATTCATAAATGGTATATGTCATAAGAAATCGCATAAGAACGAAAGATCTGGTGCTTCCCCGGCATATCTGCTTAAAATGCCGGTACTCCCCTAGGCTGGGCTACTGACTTTTTGATAACCGACTCGCTTATCATGTGTAGAATGGCGACTCGCCAAAATCGAACTAGAATTATCTCGTCAATGAGGTTTTAATTTACCGCTCTATGCTTGTGGAATTCGGTATTCGCGGAGGCTAGGTCATAGATTTAGTTTGGTATTTTAATTAGGACCTTCCGTTAAAATCCAAAAATCTCTCCGTTTAATTGAGTTAAAATTGAATTGAATTAAATTAAAATTAATATATTTGCGTTTAATCTCAACTTTCGTGTCTTATTTTTTTCATAAGTTGCAATTCATTTTTTTCCACCTGCATAATTGAGAAAAGTACTGTTTATGCCGCAATTATTAATGCCATATCACTCTACATGCTGGTATCAACGTAGAGGATCTTGAAGCGACGACCACCTTAAGGATTGTTAAATAAACCGTAAGCATTTTAAGGCATATAATTTCATTTGTGATAATTGCCGAAATCACAGCATTTATATCATTAACGGAACGGGGGGAACACAAAATTAGTTTCGAGCCTGAAAAAATTTTGTACGAGCACGTATCGTATATGATTGGGTAACAATGCCTTTCATTTTCAGACATCTGATTGTCTGGAGTTTTGATTCTTTTATTCTATTTTGTGCGCAAACGCAAGTCGATGTTGAGCCCGTGTTTGAAAATGGATTCTTGTGCTTTTCATACTTTGTAAACGTTTCTGGCCCTTGGTGAGAATGTATTGTTTGCGCCCAAAATTACTCGCTCTCTATCGGGGATGAGCTGGAGTCGATTTCCCGTGAGCTCTTGTGTTTAATGTATCCCGCTCTTTTCCTCTCGACTCAGCCGTTTCCGCGGTTCTCCGTGTACCTTGGAGCATTCGCCGTCCTGATCCCTCCCCTCCGAGACCCCTTAGCCTCTCCCCGCTTCCGTGCACTGAGAGGCCGCCTAGTCGAAACTTTGCGGCCACCTGTTGACGGACTTTCCGACCGAGGAGCGGTCCCCGGGCCCCTGCGATCGTGAACAATTTCAACCCTGGCGAAGGGACTACCCTGGATGAAAGTTTCGTGTTTTGCCTTTGAGACGACAACTTTGATATGTCCGTGTTCTAATCACCTCCAAATATTCAGATATAGCCAGTTATATTTCTGGAAGACTAGAAATCATCATCCGTCAGTTATGTATCATTAAAGTGCTCTTATTGAAGGGATACTCGATTTATTGCTAGTTTCCATCCTCTTTGTAAAGGGCTTCTGGCTGTTCACTGAAATAAATCAGCAAAAATTCATATATCATCCTCATTCTAATTCCAATCTAACACGTTCATATGTACGTATAATTATACAAATTTGTAAAATCGGTTAGGTTTGCTGATGACCAAGCATTAGTTGCTCAGTCAGCCAAGGGGTTGCAAGCATTGTTGAGTGAATTGGAGGTTCAGTGCGATAAATATGGGATGAGAATCAATATTAATAAAACAAAGGTTGTTAAGGATTTTCCAGAAAGAAAAAGGCTAAGCTAAATATTAAAATTGGAGGAGAAAAAATAGAGCAGGTAGAGCAGTTTTCATATCTCGTAAGTGTTTTGGACCAATACGGTCAAAGTGGTAGGGACGTAAGGAGAAGAATTGCGCTAGGCAAGGAGGCTTTCTCAAGGAGGAGGGAGTTGATGACGGGGACGTTGAGTAGGGATGTTAAGACAAGACTCGTAAAAACTCTGATATGGAGCGTAGCTATGTACGGCGCGGAAACGTGGTCGCTGAAGCAGGAGGATAGACGTAGATTGGAGGCTTTTGAAATGTGGGTGTGGAGAAGAATGGAGAAGGTGAAATGGACCGAAAGGAAAACAAATGAGGAAGTACTAGAAATGGTGGGGGAGGAGAGGGGTTTGTTGAGAGAAATCCTATGGAGGCAGGAAAAATGGATGAAAGGCGTATTGAGCGGTAATGGAATGTTGAAGAGGGTAATAGAGGGGAGAATGTTGGGCAAGCGAGGTAAGGGTAGGAACAGGATAGGGATGTTGGACGGGATGAAGGGAGGAAAGAAGTACACCGAGATGAAGAGGGACCTGATATAGATTAGTTTGCTAGGTGGGGAGTCACAAAATGTTTATTTGATAGTTGTGTCCATCCAAAAACCTACCTTAACCGGTAGATTACCTAATAATAGTACGATATATATACCGTCTGTATGAGTTAGAGTAATGCATCCATTTTGCCTGAACCGAACAGAGATCATATCGAAGAGACAGGCATGTCCAAGACTTGTCTATCACTACGATAGCTGACATTAAATTCATTTTAATTATTTCTATAGAATTACACCTTTTTTTAATGCATCCCAAGTAATTATTTTATTATTATAATATTCTAACCAAAAAGTCCAGAGGATTTATGTAATCACGGATTCTGGATGTCTATTTGGGGCTTCTGTGGCATTTTCAGTTTCCTTGCATTCACTACTGCTTTATGAAGCATCATTCGAAATGAAGGAACCATGAGCGGATCTGGGATATTCCTATGGTGACGTCCATATTAAATGAGTTTGTAATTTTTCACAGACTTATTTTAAGGTACAACGCGTTTCACCGACTTTCGGTATCATCAGGTGGCGCAGATGATGCCTCAAGTGGATGAAACGCGTTGTATCTAAAAATGAAGTCTTTGGAAAATCACAAACGCATTTAACATTAACATAAAAAATTCCACGAAGTGAAGCCCGAAAGTGTCAAGTTTATTCCTAAGGCGAGGTTAAATGAATTAAATATAAGTTAAATTTTTCAAGATGATGTTTCACTCGACCACTGGATATATTAATGATGCATTTTTGACAATTTTCGAAGTTTTGTAATATCTTGTGTTCTATATGAGCAGTGTAGCTTTTGTCGATTGTAAAAATGATTTACCATTGGTGGTAAATAAGAAACTCCTTATACCGCTGCACTTCGGTACTTGTAGGAATAGGACATTTTCCGTGTCCTGGCGAAAATATTTGCGACTTCGGGACAAATCATGGAAAACGTGGATTCCTTGGGAATCGTGATTTCACTTTTGCACATAAATCCGAGATTTTCGACTATGTTCTCGTCATAATGGGTATTATTTGAAATGCATTCCTAATGGTTGGCGTGGACGTAGGAGTACCTATTGTTCGATGTAGTTGGCTGCAATGTCCTCCCAGTTCTGAGCAGCTACCAAAGAGAAAAAAAGTACAGGAACCCCCTTGGTCAACGTACGCTGTAATTTTATCGTGATATAGTTAATAGTTTCTCAATTAATCTTTTCTATGTGAATGGCCGTTGATTATTGAGGTTTCCCTGGGAATTTAAATTCATTGCTCAAAAAATTGTTTCGTTTTCTTTCTGACTCTCAGGAAGCTGACGCACGCTTAAGGCACTGCTGCCATGTAACGAAAAATCTAAGTTTAATTTCGAAATGTAATTTAATTTAGGTGATACGCCCATTCTGTTTGCTCGGATGATCCGCCAGCAATACCCAAAGCCTCCCACTTCTCTTTCATCTGACGGATGCTTTTCATAATAAGAAGCATGTCTCGAGTTAAAATAAGCATTATGATTTATATAGGAATAAATTGGATCTCTTCAGAATCTATGCTTTATCTAAATAAATGGATGCGTTTTTGGTACGTTTTTAGGAGCCTTTCTGTATTGTACTTTGCGGTAGTACAACCTGAAACTCTCCTGAAATTGGACCATTAGATTTTCGTGGGCATCCTGATAAGTGTTGACGCGACGAGAGTTTAAGGGAAATATGCCTACCGAAAGCCACTTCGGTCGCTTGCGAGTCGTGCCCAAGGCGACCGGCCGGCCACCGCTCCCCCAGCCGGCTCGCCACCCCGACCCCGCCCGCCGCTAACCCACGTAGTCAGCGGTAGACGGGACGCGTTCGCCGGGCCGGGGACCACCTCCCAACACCTTCACCCAACACCTTCACCCAACACATTCTGCCACCCCCCGCGGTTCCACGAGTCTCCGGGAGAAAGCCCCTGCCTCCTGCTCCCCTGTGGGAACATTTTTCAGCAACTGCCTCGGCTTGAACCTTAAAAAGTCAGTCTATAGTAAATAAACCCCGCTTCCCACTCATTGGGACCATGCATTCATGCTTATTTTTCTATGTCTGCTTTTTGCTTATTAGAAATCGTGGTCCTATGTAGAGTTAATATGTTTGGTGCGGCCAAACTTCATTTACATTTTTATTATAAATGTATATAAATATTTAAATTTTATATTTCTTTACGTTGCTGTCTGATTCAATTGTACGAATGCAGCTTTTGGTTTTTCAGGAATCTTGGCGTCTAACAGTACTATGTATGCGCCATGTGAGTACCTATGCACGGAGAAATTTTATAACATTGCCCTTACCAAATATCAAGGGGATCGATTGGTGTGGTGGCTAAGGAACTGGCTTCCCAAAGAGCCCGGGTTCGAATACTGGAGTCATCCGATATTTTTGTGGCATCCCGATTCCTATTTGAGGTACTTTTGGAAAGCACTTTCAGGGAGTACGTCATCCGTTGGATGGGATGTTAAACTGCGGACCCCTAGGCGCCTTTCGCTAAGAGTAGGCTGCTGCCGACGCCGGGTTTCTCCCCACCATTCATCCTTTCCCATCCGTCATCCCCTATGGCACAATTCACCTCAGCTCTCGGTCACCTCCCCTAAAACTCTTACCACTACCAAATACCGGAAAAACTCATTTATTTTGTTCTGAATCATTGGAAAAAGGGATTGAAGGAATTTGTGAGCAAAGAAGAGTGGCAAGCCAATGAATAGCTACAAAAGTAATTACGTTCAGATGTGATATGATGCTATGATTCCCTTCGCATTTGTTGGGAAAGTGATGTTCTTGTGCCTACTCAATTTCTATTTCATTGTGGTTTTCAGCTATCGTTTTCAGTACTTCCTGCAGCATGAGATTTAAAAACATCACCTCAATATAGACAGACTATCGGTGTATCAATGAGCTAATTCGGCCGGAGCTATGAAAATTGAAGCAATGAAATAGTTTCAGGTTTTTGAAATCGTGAGCATTCAAATCTTTTAAAAGTCGTATACATGAACGCATTGCCCTGCACTCCACAGGAAACGAGTTGGTGTGGCGAGCTGGTGGAACTTTGTGAATTTATCATAAGCGATACAGTTCGGTAGATGTTCCGAATAGGATAGTTTTCCAAAATGTTTCCAACTGATGTGATCGCCGATAGTAGGTGGGCTATTATGACTTCTGGTATCGTTTTTTCTTCTAAAACTAACTTACCTAACTTGTCTTTTTGTTATCCGGAAACTTTACACTGTGGTATTAGAATTATTCACTCGTAATCAGTATTAAATTTGCACGTTTTTCATTTTTAATTGCGTTTTTTAACCTTTTTTTTCACTTCAACCGGACTTTGATAGAATCACCACCTCATCCATCCTTCGCACGTTTGAATATGGGACCCTTTCATTCATTGCTTTAGGGTTTTTAATCAAGATCATTGGCCCTTATCTTATGTAATTTCTTAATATGCTTAGATAATTTCTTCACGGCTGCTCGATTGGTTGAAAGGGTCGGGGAACGCCAATACCTCTCGCAGTAGTGGTTTTCATGGATCCTTAAGTATACCACTGCCTAAGACAATGTTGATGTTCAGTTCAATGCCTTGAGAAACCTGAATTTTCTACGTGCGGATGAAAATTATTCGATCATTAACACTCTTGAATCCGCCATCTGGAATGCGTACATTTCAAAGGGTGTTTGAAAGCCGCATTGCTCCTAATATATTAGTGAAAACAAATTATGTATTATTTATAGAAGAAACTGGAAATTAATGACGCGAAAGATGCCTACATTTTAATGAAAGTGAAGTAATTTATAGTCCATGCCATTTAAACTAATGAAACTTTGTTTCATGTAATATTTTCTACTTGAGCAGCAGAAGAAGTTGTTAAGTTTACTTCCACTTCATCCTGCTATGGTCCCACAACGTGAATAAATCTTTACTCCTATACTATTATCTTTTGCAATGGAACCTTTTACACCATTGCCGTATCCTTTTTGGTTTAGCTTATTCAGAGGAAGAGGGTTATGAGAATCCGCGACCCTATTTTCCGCTGAGGAAGTGTTAGTACGACAAGGTTTCCTTGGGATAATATCTTGAGAAACTATCTATCTTATGCAACGGCAAAACGACCCTGGTCTCGTTTATCATAAGTAAAATATAGCTAAATAGTTATCTCAGTTTGTTCTTGCAGAACGATTTGATGGAAATTGAATTTTTCCACCGACCCTCCCCTATTCATAGAATTTCGCAGGATGTAATTCAGAAGATTCAGCATTGCATAAAAATTGGAAGAAAATGGAAGAGATTATCTGAGAGGAGAACTTCATTGAATGCGGTGTCAGACCAACACCAGTCACTCCCGTGAGCATTATTGTTATTTCTAGGACTGCTTTCGGTTCCCCAGTCACAATTAGAATCCTGTGGCCATTATGCCTACGAGGCAGGTATTTCGAGGTTTGTTCAAAGAGTTCCCGAACTCTTTGAATAAGCTTTTGGAATTTTTTTATCCTTCGAACGGGGTTTTTGTTTGGGGAACAGGAAAAAGACGCGTGGTGCCAGGTATAGTGATTAGGGGTATGGTTGGCGATGTATTTATGTAGGTATAGGTGATAATTTACACTTGACTATTATAATATAATAAGAATATACTACAAGACTATAAAGAGAATAAACTATATAAGAGAATAAACTACACTTGACCCTAGGTGGTATTAAAGTGTATTTCGTGAGATGGAAAATGTTAGTCATATGTGTATATTCAGATTATTAATAATATGATTTTACTTTATTTAAGCGTTTTGAGTTTCCTCAAGAGGATTAACGTTAATAAATTTGGTACAATTGCTTTCTATTGTTTTAGGCTCAACTTTGTGCAAGTTCAATATTCATTTTATTAAGAACACCATGTATGCATCCACTGTTCTTCATTATCATACGACTAGTTTCAACTCTTAGGTGTCATCACCTGATGATGACGCCTAAGCATTGAAACTAGTTGTACCATAATAAAGAGCAGTGGATGTATACATTGTGCTCTTAATAAAATAATTGTTGGTGCAATTGATTAAATGGGTTCTTGGCGTATGATTTAATGCGCTTATTAAACTCATCGCAGTTGGGAGAGTTTCTGAGAGGTGGGTGAGTGGTACTTTTAAATTATTTTCATTACCGGGGAATGGGTGAACCACATATTACAGTTTGCCAGTGGAAACAAAAGATTCCTTCAAATATTCAAATTCAATAAGCATATCATTATTATTATTAGGTAATCTATCGGTTAAGGTAGGTTTTTGGATGGACAAAACTATCAAATAAACATTTTGTGACTCCCCACCTAGCAAACTAATCTATATCAGGTCCCTCTTCATCTCGGTGTACTTCTTTCCTCCCTTCATCCCGTCCAACATCCCTATCCTGTTCCTACCCTTACCTCGCTTGCCCAACATTCTCCCCTCTATTACCCTCTTCAACATTCCATTACCGCTCAATACGCCTTTCATCCATTTTTCCTGCCTCCATACGATTTCTCTCAACAAACCCCTCTCCTCACCCACCATTGCTAGTACTTCTTCATTTGTTTTCCTTTCGGTCCATTTCACCTTCTCCATTCTTCTCCACACCCACATTTCAAAAGCCTCCAATCTACGTCTATCCTCCTGCTTCAGCGACCACGTTACTAGTACACGTTACTAGTAGTTACTAGTACACGTTACTAGTAGTTACCTCCAGTTCTTCCCATGCCTCTTTAATCATTTCCTCTACATATACGTTGAACAGTACCGGTGACAATGGGCAACCCTGCCTTACACCTCTTCCTAACACTGCCCATCCGGACTCTCCGTTCCCCACTCGCACCTGAGCAGTCTGAGACATGTACAGGTTGCGGATCATTCTCCTGTCCCTCCAATCCATTCCTATTTTCTGCAATACACGCATTATTTTTCCCAATTCACTCTATCAAACGCTTTTTCGAAATCTACAAAACAGGCAAAAACGTCCTGATTGTATTCTATATTCCTCTCGACTAGTGATCTCAATACTGCAATGGCATCACACGTACCTCTTCCTTTCCTGAACCCAAACTGATCATCCCCTAAGTAATCATTTGCCTTACTCTCTATCCTTTTGTTGATGATCCTGAGAATAACTTTAGCTGCGTGGGATATCAAACTTATTGTTCTGTAATCCTCACATGACGAAGCCTTTGCTTTTTTTGGAATAGGAACTAACACCGATCTCACAAAATCTTCCGGCCAGATTCCTTCCTTATAGATACTACGAATCAGTCCATATATGGCCTTCTTCCCACCTTTCCCTAACCATTTCAACATTTTTACAGGAATATTGTCCACCCCCACAGCCTTATTTACTTTCATCTCCTTTAATGCCCTTTCTATTTCATCGTCGAGTATGCCTGGACCTAAGCTATCTTCTTCTACGTCATGTTCCTTTTCTATGTCTAACCTTGTCGGCCTAAGTTCTTTACCATACAGTGTTTCTATATATTCCTTCCATCTCTCTTGGATTTTTCCTGGTTCAACTATTATCTTACCCCATTTATCTTTAACTGTTAGCACAGATCTTGCCTTCTTACTTCCCGATAATAACTTAACCTTGCTGTATGGAGCACCAATTTCACCCTTCTTCTGTAAACTTTCCATATCCTCGCATTGCGTTTCCCACCATTCTTCTCTTGCTTTATTTGTGGCCCTTCTCAATTTATTGTTTAACTCTTTGTACTTCATTTTGCCTAACTCTGTGTTTACATTTTTCCATTTTCTTCTCTCATCCATCTTAAGCATATCATTATCTTATATCAAACTGATGGAAGTAATATGCATGAAACTTGATTTCGTTGCTTTAAGTACTTATTTCCAAACAAACGTGTTACACCCATGCGTGGAATGAATTCCAGAATAAAATGTTTAAGTTGGATCTCATATGCATACCGTTTGAGTTTATGATGTAGGAAGTTGTGTTTTCGCATGTTTCTGCGTATTAATTGTTCGTTAAATTGGAGCCAGTCCACCTGTTTTGATTAAAAGAGTTTCTGCTGGCGTTTTAAATCTGTTGTCAGTGATATAAGACTATACCGAGTGCCAGTGTTCATTACCGCTCGGTATGTAAAAGATGTAAGACGCTACGGCGGCCTGGAAGTCAATAATTGAAATGATTTTCATTGACTGAGATACATGGGGGGAGAGGGTGGCAGAGGAATTCGAAAAACGTGCAACGTACAATTAACATACGCGGATCGTACACCCTCGCCCACTCGGGTCTCTCCCGCGGCATATCTAAGATTTCGAGTATGGAGAACACATTCAGGATATATTTGGAGAAGGCGTTTGATTGAGGGAATTTGATAAAATTGATGAATGTACGTATTGCAGGAAATATGAGTAGATTGGAGGGATAGGAGACTTATCCGCCATATATTGCTCACGTGCGAGTGGCGGATGGTTAGTTGTAGGAAGTGATGTAAGACATGGGTGTCCGTTATCACTTGTGTTTTTCAACGTACATGTGGGGAAATGGCGAAAGAGGCATGGTGAGAACTGGATCAACCGAACGATAGTCTTTTGGGAATTTATAATCTTAGTTAAATTTCCTGGTGATGAAGCTTTTTTGTCAGTCAGCCAAGGGGTAGCAAGTATTGCTGAGTAGAATGGAAAGTCAAAGGCAATGGATTCTCCCCCGACATATCAAAGAGCTCAGCTGTTAAAGTTTTCATACGAGTACTCCTCTGAAAGCAGTCGTAAATACGAGAGATTTACGAGTCTTTATCGTCGAGATAAAAGGCAAACCACGCACACTGTATAACAGACGTGATGAGTGCTGTAACAACTTCGTCACTGTGCGAATCTGATTGGTAAAGCTGCTTATCAATCAGAAGTAATTCAACTATTACTGGTGGTTTTTCTGCTATCTATTCACACTATTCTTATACAAGGGTGGTCTGAAAAGTTTCCGACCTAACAAAGATACAAGGTATGTTTTTATGAAATGTTCGGAGTCGGAAACTTTTCCGACCACCCAACTACTCAGCTTACCCTAAATTCCCCCAGCTTTCAAACATACCGCTACATGTCAATAACTTCTCCGCTCACATCATCTGCCTTCTTCGGAACTCTCTCTGCAACCTCCTCTATTCTCCGATCATGTTGAAAACTTCGTCCTGAGTAAAAGTATTGCTTACATTTTAAAAATATTAATGCATACATCTACATGTATTTGTGTGTACGGGTCCCCGTGTTGTTAATGAATTGGCTATCTTTGGTGTATCTTGAGAGTTTTTTCAATAACAAAGGCAAAGTTATTGATTCTGTTTTTAACTCATTGCTAATGAAGAATTCATCCCGATTCGGTGGGTTAATCACACCATAGGAGAAGGCTTCCTCTCGGGTTTGCTTTTGCTGGAGTAAAACATTGGTATTAGTGGTCTCAGATGCAGAACCGATAAATGGGTTCAACTCGGCGGCACACAGGCGTCGATGGATTGAGAATAAATTAGAATTGTTTATTTGACTAATTACACGAATTGATTGATAAGAAAATTTTAGTGTGAAGAAGTAAAGGTTTCCTTTTGATAGTGACTATTGTTTGAATAGGGCTGAAAGAGAAGACGCATGTGGTCCCTGTAACTCGGGGGTAGTGTATTACAGCTCAGCGCATTGTAGTCTCTCCACTACCTACAACCCCAACATGATTTCTATTTCCTGTGTGTTAAAATGTAAAGAATTATTTTTTATTCGTGAATTTATGTAATCGTTTATATGAAGTTGACCCGATCAGTTCTGTTTCTTTATTAAAATAACCGTCTATTTGGTTACAGTTTCGCACAGTTATATTCAGGACAGCAATAAAAATTATTGTAGAAATTTAAATAAGCATGGTTTGCTGTTTCAGGAAAGGTAGCAAGTAATGATTATTTATGAAAGTTTCGAATGCGTTTTGACGTTTAAGTCTGGATAACTCGTATGGGGGAGTAATAAAAACATTAATCTGTCATACTTTCTTTGAGAAGATCCCATGCTATGCTTTACGTTGGATCGTATGTGCTTTATTGTTCTCAGCAAAGATGAGTCGAATCTTGTCGTTACCGTTGCGATTCTGGCGGCATCGCGCTTAAAATTTCTCGTGCTGTGTCCCTGAAATTGCGAGCACGCACCAAGCACTCCCGCCGAAGCGGTTGAGGCGAGACCCAAAACCTTCGAAGCGAGGACGCCGAAACGAAGTGATATTGAGACGAAACGACTCATCCAAAATTGGTGCTCTTGCTTCTGTGTTTTTCTATGAGGCGACACGACTCTTTTTTGACGGGTTAAGGCTGTCATGCGGTGGCGACAAATAGAGGTTTCAACAATCTTCTTGCGACGTCCGCCAATGCCACCGTCTAGTCTGTCGATCTTAATAAGTCGTGGTTGAAGTCATCGAGGTTCGCACACGATACCGTCCGTTTCCGTAGCGTTAACGTCTGTAATCCCGACATTGCATTTGGAGGACTTCGCGAATGGTATTCTCTCGAATAGTCGCCCCGCCGAAAGATGCAAGACGGCGGACAAATGCTCTTGCTAGGATCGGAGAGGATTGATCTCCAGTCCCGGACTGATGTCCAGGAACACGAAAGTGGAGGAACCGTGTCAGAATTTCGGTAGCGTGCGGCTCGATTGTGCTCTCTTCTAATTTCGGGGATTGACTCCGCGACGGTCCTTCTCCTCCGCTCCTCCCCCCTCTGTTGCTAACTTTCATGAACCTCCCTCTTATGATTTCTTTCACACAAGTAGTTAGTAGTAGTTATTAGGGGAGGCGACCCACAGCTGAGGCTATTTGAGCCATTTGGGGTGAATGGGAAAGGAGGAAGAGTGGAGAAAAACCCGGCGTCGGCATTAGTCGATTCTTGACGAGAGGCGCCAAGGTGTCCGCAGTTTAACGTCCCATCCGACGGATTTCGTTCTCGCTTAAAGTGCTCTCCACGTAGCACTTCAAGTAGGGGTCGGGATATCACTGAAAAATCCGGCCAACATCGGGAATCTATCCCGGACCTTATAGCTTTATTGGCATTAGCCACCGCATAATCCCGAACCCATTTCTCTCACACAACCTCAAGGTGCTGGGGGTCAAGGAACCTTTTTTATTATAGGAACTTGAGTTTGGGTTTTACGCCTATATAAATGCCGTAGTTAGCTACAGTTAGTCCATGGGTTCTCAAGTTCGTCGATATAGACCCACAGGGTTCAATATTTCATTTAGAGGGAACGATTTATGGTTCGTTGGAAAAAAGGTAATTAAAAATTATTACAATAATTAGAGGATAATTAAATAATTGCTTAAAATTCAACGAGTCATGTATCAATAAACTTCATCGTTTGACCAAGGAATATATTTTAATTTGTATTTTAATTAGATTCAGGTCGACCCCACACTCCTTTATTTAATTTCCAAATGTTTTCTAGTACGTACACGCATGAGACACTAACAGAAATGTATCTTAAGTAGATGTTTTGAAAACTTGTCACACAGTATTTCTAACCTCAAATCATAAAAGGTTATTTTTTGCAACAACGCCTGATCTTACGGGGTTTCCAGGACGCGCGGGGCAGGGGTTGTTAGGTCACCAGCCTTCAGTAAGTTTCAGCTATTTATTTTGTTTTGCATGCCCTGATATCACTGTTAAATGATCAAGTAGAGGGGTTCGATAGAAAGTTTAGAAATTCATGAATAAATTGAAGTTTGGGGATCCGTTTTCTAGTTCCTTCTTTCGTTCGAATAGTCCCGGAACTGCATTTTCTGCTACTCAGGCTAAGATGTTTTAGAATTACTAAATTATAATTTTTCACGATTACAAAGCGACTCTTGTCAAATATTTGAGATAATTCAGGAGTCATTTCTTAGGTTAAATTTAGGTTTACAAGAAAGTTCAGGTGAGGTAGGACCAATTTAATTTGATAGATAATATTGTACCTCGTTCCTCTTATTTTCTCCATGATGATTGTAACACATTCAACCCGGCGCGCAATTTTCTATGCATATCCTGGAGGCGGCAGGGTACCGAAAAGTGCGTAGTATGTTTCATTGGTTAATAATTAAATATGTTATATTTTACATTTTATTTTTATTGTTTTCTTTTCCAATATATTGTTTACGTGCAGATTTAAACGTTATATTGCACGTACTTCCGGCTATGTCGCGGAATCTGGCAGTCGAATGTCGTAAATGAAGCTAAAAATATCCTGAAGAAATTATAAATCTACATCCTAAAGAGGCGGTAGGCATTTCCCGAAAGCATCGGAAAATTTGGGTACCGGTTACCCTCGGAGAAATCAATTAATATATGGGTATTTTACCAATCATGGGTGTTTTTCGTGTCCTCAAAATTCGTCTGTATTGGTCAAGGGACCAATTTAGGCGAATGGTAAATGAATAAACACACTAGTAAAAACCATTATGCCTCTGGATGGTTCCTCGCAATTATGAGGTATTGGTATTTTAGTGATAAAAGTCAAGCGGAGTTTGAAGATCGTTTGCATAAGATTAGATCTATTGTTTATAAAATAATTGAGAAATTTAAAATAATAGTGAAACCTGGAAAAGTAGTAGTGATTAATGAAAGAATGCTTCTGTGACGCGTGCGTCTGGCATTTAGCAATTACTTGTGCATACCGGGTAAACGACATAACTATGGAGTAAAACTTATAATCGTCATCTTCGTCTGTCGAAGTCTACGCTCATGATGTCATTTTATACACATTAAAAGAAAATATTTACCCGAGGCCGCACAGATAAAACAAAAAAGAAGTGATATATTCGGCCTGCAAAATTCAGACGGAATTAATTTTGTGAAGTGGACAGGCAAGAGGTTTGTACTCATCTCTACAACGTGCAAATCACACAACTGTACTTCAGTTGACATCAGCACGACTTGAAGAAAACTAAATACCTATTAGTTACAATACTAGTAAGAATGGTGTTGACTTATCTGGCCAAGTTTCTTCAAAATACACACCTTTGAGGAAGTCGATAAAGCAATATAAGAAGGTAGTAATTGAGCTTATTTATGGCGCCGCATTGATACATGCTTGGTGTATTCATAAGAAGTTAGGTGGTTAGAAATATCTGAGCATTTTACAGTTTCGTGAAAACATAATTTCTGTTTTGCCACTAAATCAACCAACGAACGATTTCTACTACACCACAAACTTCAATGAAAAAGCAATATCATCTTGAGAAGAACGGTATAACTCAAATAGTAAAATACGTAGATGGAAGACTATACGGAAGGAATACGGTGATGAAAAAACTAAAAAGGTTATAACTTGTTGCCCAGGTTGCGAGGATGAAAAAGCATTATACCTGGAATGTTTTAAGATACTGCATGATTAGTGCACTTATTCTATTGCTATTGGAACAAATTTTTGAAAAATTGTATATATTTCCTATTTTATTAATGTCTACCCGATAAAAGACAAATAATTATCCCTATACTGAACAAATTCCACTTTTTTCGTTCCGCAGTCTTGAGTTTATTTATCTGATGATCCAGAAACTAAGAGATGAATACGAAACGTAAACATTCATCTGGTGGGGGACACTTCAATTTATATAACCATCCAATAGCTGCTCTCAAATATCTAGTGCGGATCTTAGGCGGCGTGACTCACGTAAGTGTCACGCCGCCAGGGACGCAGGTAACGGTGTGATCCACCGGTGGGTCACGGTTTCACCTGCGTCGGGTTAAACGTACACATTCCCGCGGTTGTATCACAGTCATCCTATACGAAAATATTTTATTCCCTTAACATGCAAGTCACACGTTCAAATTCCCAATGCCAATATTTCAAATTGAACCTTTCCTACAGGATGGCTAAAGCGGTACCTTGTTCGTTATGTACGCTATAGAGGCTGCTGACTTAATAGCCTGTTCCAGCCATCCTAACGAAAGCCAAGTGTGCAAATGCGTAGCTTCATCAAATTGGCTTGGAAATGCCGACAGATTCCCATGTTTAGCGTGGGAATCGGACAAGGTTAGGGGGAAAAAAGTCGTCTTCGGGGCGGCTCCAGGAATTGAGCCCAGGGACAGTCAGTTCCTCGCCGAGTGTCCCCAGATTTTTTCAGGGGGTCTTGAACCCGCCGCCATGTGCGGCGATATTTTCTTTTTTTTTGCCCTTCCTCCCCTCCCCACGACGATCCTCAATAGCTAACCGTCGCGGATGGCTGGACGAGAGCGCGATAGGCGGGATCGGTTTGTGCTCGGGCGTCCGAGGGAAGTGCTGGACTATCGGTCGTGAGCCTTGTATCCAATCAGCCAACGGGCTTACCGCGAAAGGCGTTACCGCTGGACGCCCGTGAGTCTCGGGCACTTTCGCCGCCCTGCGGTGTAGCAAAGCTCTCTTGTATTGCGGGAAGCAATGAATACCTGTGATAGGATATCTTACCAAAATTCACATAGCGTGGACTATCGTTTGGCGGTTCATGCCGTTGTTTCTTATCTCGATTTTTTCTAATATTTGTTTAAATAATACTCGTAGAGGAGCGTAAGGAAAAAAACCGCTCAGCATGAATAATAATAAAAGTGCATCAAAATTATTGTATGTGCCAGCAAGAACCGGCTATTCACCGACTATGTGTTGATCAAATTGAATGCGGCCCATCCCGCGAAGTGAGTGGAACATTCGGGAAATTTAAAGAATATTTCTGCTCGGTGCCGCGAGTCCAATTGAAGCTAAAACATGTGCATGTTTGAAGTAACTCACGTTACCTCTGCACTTCCAGCTTCAAGGAAGGGGTTTTTTTAATTTAGCGTGCCTCATAAAAGTGCTTGAATGTGAATAGTATCAGACCTCACACGGGTGGCACGCCTAATTTACATGTGGAGATTATTGAAAACACTTGATTTTACACCTCAACGCAGGACGGAGTCATCAGCTGGATGTAAGCATTAGAAAAATTGTTGTTTGGCTTGATTTGTGCCTCATTTGAATGCATCTCGGGCATAGATCAGTGAATTCAATTGCAAAGGCAGTATTTAATTGATTTTTTATGCGACACGAGTGAGAATTTTAGGAATATAGTCGAGAAAATCTAGTCGACAGAAGAGACATTTTCACTTGCACAATTTTTGAGCGCCATGGTAGAGAATTATAGGCAAAACTTTGTAAAATTTGGTTGGCTAATTAATACCCATTTTTCTACATATGGTACCTTCTATGCTTTTAATAAATCCATATACGAGTATACCTACTTTCTCTTCGAACTGCCGTTGTCCTAACAACCCCTGCCATTTGCTCCAACGAATTACAGAAAGGGGAGGGTGACGCCGAGCTCTGCATTGTAAGGGGTTGGAATCGTAGCAAGTAATGAAAAATGTAATGTAAAACATAGTAGCAGTAATTTTTGGGGAGGTGACCGACAGCTACGATCCTTTGCGCATTAGGGATGGATGGGATAGGAGAAAGGGTGGAGAGAAACCCAGCGTCGCCATTTGCCCACTGTTAACGAAAGGCGCCGAGGGGTCCGCAGTTTAACGTTTCATCCGACGGATGGCGTGCTCACTCAAAAGCTCTCTACAAAGCACCTCAAGTAGGGTTCGGGACACCACTGAAAAATATCTGTCGTCTCCAGGATTCGAGTCCGGGGTCTCTAGGTGGGAAGCTTGTACGATAGCCACCGCACCCTCCCGAATCCCAATACAAATTATATGAAAATCATAAGAACGGAGGGTGTCTTATTGAGTGCTTAACGCCGATAGCAAATAAGATCGTGATTTCAGACATAAATTCATGAATAAACGAAATTAATGAAAAATGGAAAGATTTTTCATGAAAAAAGAGAAGAGAAACTGTATTTATTGTCCGGTAACAGTACAGTCCGGAAGGTGGTCGTCGGGATTGATGTAATTCGAGAATATCTGGATGTCGGGGATATTGATTCAGGTATGAAAATCAGGTTCAACTATTTTTGCAAATTAGCAGCATGGATGGGGTTGCCCCCTAGTTGGGAAAAAGTCAGGATGTGTTCAGCAAGCAGGATTGCGAGACGGGGGTGAGGGGGAGGCAAGTGTGGGGGGGACCTTTCTTGGCTCCACAGAGATTCGCTCTGTCGTGGGCGTGATAGGATTTATTTACTTCAATGATACTTTGTGATTATAAGTTATTTTTTATTGAAATCAGCACTAATTAACGAGCTAGGTGTCATTAATTAAACATAACTCTACCAGAAATTACTGCACTGGTAGAGGCTTATCCTCATTTTGTATCAGTCCAAAACACGTGCCGAGTGGCCGTGTGCAATGGAGAACCAACAATCAAAGAAATTTTAGTCTGTCGTACCGGCCCATTTTTAAGTTGCAGAAGTTTTATTAAGTGATGTCACAACCATTTTTGCAAGGGAAGTTCGCTCCATTACTTTCAACGCTAAAGAAATGAAGGAAGAGAGGAGAGATAGCGTTAAACAGAATTGCATTTGCAGAAACACAGCGTTTAATGACAATCACTGTGTTGTTTGTGTGTTTAAGGTTTCCACCGTTGTTAACTACCGTGAACTGTAGTCATGGATCAATTCACTCTCCAGGGTTTCTTGTTACCCTAGTTCAGCAATAAGTTTAGTATTCCAGTCTTAACACTAAAATAGTACGCAACTCCCACCCTAAATGAGAATGACACGATGGATTCAAAATCGTTAGTGCTCGTAAAAATAATTTATTTCTGGTTTTATAAATAGCCCATCATGCCATCTTATTAAAAATATAATCCCATTATTTAATATCTGTACGCATGTTGTGAGTCGATTTCATTTCCATTATTATTATAACTTGAATGTTTACTTTTTAAATTTTACATGCTAGAACTGGCGTTTTATCTCTATAAGTGTTCATGTATACCAATGGCGTTGGTCGCATACTCCTCATTTCATGGTTTTTATTATATACGTGGTAATTACAGATAGAACTTCTTATCGTGCTTACAATTCATGAAGCATCTTACCATGCCGATCTAAAAATTCGATTCGAATCTTTCTCTTCCTCAATCCTTCAAAACTTATTGATCTGTTGCCGCATTGAAGTTTTGTCCGTTGTCATATTTGTAGGATCTCGTTATTCTCGCATTAAGTTTAAACACGGATTCTCGCTTACTTGAAATCCATAGAAAGTCAGTGCCTAGTGCGTTTTGTGTTGCATAGATGTTTTGCGACATAGCTTAGCCGTTACACCTTAATGAAGTTATTACGATTACAGTCTAGTCGTATTTGAAAGCTCTGTGAGAAGAATTCCAGTTGATTAAATTTCTTTCAAAAAAATAACTCCTAAGAAAGGAAGGTAAGAATAACAATTCCAGTAAGGAAATCGTGACTATTTAAAGAGCAATGGGTGAGAGGAAATCCGCGGTTCAAATTCATAGACAAATAAAGTGAAACATTTTTAATGGGAGTATTTAGTCGAGTGCTCTAACCAGACTTTTGAAACGAGCGCTGTTGACGGATAGACGAATCCTTAAAACCGCGAATGGACGCATTACGAAGCGTTGCAAACGGTATGAAAACTAATGATTGACGACGAAGAGACTGGCGGACAATGAACGGTGTCGAATGCCAACGGAACGAATGATTCAGTGGATCCGAAAAGTTTATGTGCTTCAGGAAAGAATGCAAAGGGACGGACTGGAGAGGTGTGGGAGAAAGGGAACGGGTTAGAATGGCACCAGGCAAGTGTGAAAGAAGGTGGCGTGGAAAAGTTCCTGCAGTAATTGAAAGTCGTGGGCGGACGGTGGAAGGGGTGCGCGGCGTCTGGTTCACGAGGGGCGGACTGGGGTGACGAGGGGGTGAAGGGGTGAGGGAGGGAGGGAGTTTAGAAAAGAGAGCAAAACGCGTTCGCCATTCAATATCCTTCGAGGGAGATCTTCGAATCGCCTGAGTTTTCCCGAGTTCTTTCGTTTGGGAGGTTTCCCGCCGATTGCCCATTCTCCGCGGATTCAGTCTCGCATCGAATTGACACGGGTGATTGTGAGCTTTACGCCGCGAATGCAAACCGATGCCAATTATTTTTGTGTCGACGTCACGGCTTGCTTCCCAGTGTGCGAATGTGGGTGGATCTGCTTGCGAGAGAGAGGGTGAGGAAAGGACCAAATCTAACCCTGCGAACTTTTCTATGATTTCGACACCCTTGTGTCAGTAGAGAGAGAAAACTGGAGTTGGGGAGTGTTCCAGGAAATGTGGCAACATTCTCTAAATACTCGGTGCATCGTCAGCTTAACTCCGAATTCCAAGAGAGTGCAGGGCATACGGTTAATGTAGGGTTCGAATTCGATTCAGTTCTCTATAAGATCCTCGCTAGCGAAAGTACAATCGATACAGTGTGATAATATCGCAATGAGCATACAATAATAATACCGAATGAATAGAATGGTTTCAGGCATCACTTTGTGGAAGCATGTCATATAGGAAAAGAAATACTTAGGTATTCCACATATATTTTATTATACAAGACCACGGTTTCGACTTACAACCTGAAGATTACTTTGTAAGTCGAAACCGTGGTCGTGTTTAATAAAATGTATGTGGAATAACTAAGTATTTCTTTCCCGATATAATGCAAGATGGTAATACAAAAATAAAAACATGTACGAAGTGAGAGGAGGATCGGGATGGTTCGGTGGCTAACATACTGGCTTCCGATCCGGAGGGCTGGGATTCGAATCTGGCGGCATATATTGTTCAGTTTTATCCCGATTCTTACTGGTTGTGTGCTTCTTACATGCATTTTGAGTGAGTACGCCGTCCTTCGGATGGGACGTTAAGCCCGGGTTCCAATCCCGGAAATTTCGGGGTTTTTCATGGGCATTGCAATCCCTACTTGGGATGCAAGGTAGAGAGCACTTAAAGTGGAGTACCTCGTCCGTCAGATGGGGCGTTAAATTGAAGACCCCTTGTAGACTTGCATTAAGAATAGGCCAGGTTTCTCTCCGCCCATCCTCCGTTCCCCGAACGACCTATCTCTACATCTATAAAAATACCCTGCGAGCCATCAAAAAAGGTGTGTGGCAGGGGGTGTAGCACCAGGAGGGAAGGGTAAGGGATGAGAGGGTTGGGGTTTATTCAAATAGGTAGGGGAAGGGGGGGGAACCTCTAAGAAAATATATATATATATATATATATCTACCTTATTACCCACCTATCCTAAATAGCGTAATTTACTTAAGCTCTCGGTCGGCGCCTCCCCTGATGAATACTCCTAATACCTGTCTCATCTTCATTTAAATCTGGACAATTTGGCAGTCATATCTGGGAAAGACATCCTCACGACGATAGACTCTAATGGTTATGCATAGAATACTTGTAAAATACTTGGTGACGAATCCATCATCGGACTTAACATGAAGAATGCACGTTAGGAACATCTGTTGAACTGCATTCAGGAATCTGAGCTTCATCGAAACAATATTGGGGAAATATTCTAAAAATACATTGGATAGCTTTAGTTGTGAGTCACGGGAAGCACGAAGATTCAATGAACGCCTTGAGCATTTATGGAAAATAATTAAGAAACCTTGTTGGATCTACTAAATGGTCTTCATTAATAGAATTCAAATGTTATTAACGAATACTATGAATTGGATTTAATTAGTTATTCTCATTATACTCGTAACGGATAACTACCTAAAAATAAAGCCCTTTCGTGTGCTTAGGGTGTACCAAGCTGTAACATATCCCATGCATGTCACCGAAATGCTCCGTCCTCCAATTAGGATGAAGGATTTCCATGGATGCGTGCAATGCGGTATGAATGCCTTTCTCTCATTGGGCGGATGATCTTCATTTCGCGCAGCCCACACGCCTCAACAAATTTCACCCGAGGATTGTCCGCGATCGTTTTAGGAGTAATTAAACGTAATTTTGAAACCAATGACTTTCAGTGTTGGAGAATGGTCCGAATGACCAAATCAACCAGGTCTCATTCGAGAACCTCCCCCGTTATCCCAACCGGCGTCATGGGAATATTCTGATTTTATTAATGGTAGTGCCACAAATGTGTCCGGGGAATAATCTGTATTTTTTGCATTAAAATATTTGCATCCTTTTGCAAAAGCGATTATTTGGAGTGCATTATTAAATGGATGTGACATTTGGACATTGGGAAAGAGGGAAAATGCTTGGTTGGAAGCATTGGAAATATGGACTAGGAGATGAATAACAAGAACAAGGTGGACGGACAAGAAAAGCAACATAGAGGTATTGAGAGAAATCAAATAGGAAAGGTATCTAATAAAAGAGAAATATCTAATAAGGGTATCTAATAATGGAGAAAAGGAAAATGAAATTTGTTGGACATGTTGTCAGACATGACAACTTCCTGAAAAATATAATGAATGGGAAAATAATAGGAAATAAAGGAAAAGGAAGGCCAAGAAATAAATTTATAGATGGCATTAAAGTATATGAGAGTAGGAACACACAATGAACTGAAAAGAACGGCAATAGAGAGAGACCAATGGCCGCAACGACAAAGTTCCTCCTTTAGAAGTTGATGGTGATGTTACTCGCATTTTAATGGGGAATATTATATGAAAATATAACTTATGTGTTAAAGTCATAATTTTTACTTATCCAAAGTTGGCTGACTGATCGCTCCATTTTCCCCTGTCAAATTCTATGCATACATTTTGCTATAACGGCTCACTTTCCTTATGCACCACTTTATTAAGCCAATATACGCATTTTCTCCTCATATGTTTTCTCCATTGTGGAACCTACCATCTAATGTCTCCTCCCTTAATTCTCCTAACAAGTTGTTACATTGTTCTAAAGGTGTATACATATTTTTTGGTTCTTCCACCTTTTTCTCCTCGACTGTCTTCTATACATTATTCTGTGATCTTCAGCAGCAGGAGTCTCCAGCGTTATCCCGAATGCGTCGTATTCCTCCCTGGTCTGCGAAATCAGATTCAATTCTTCGAGTCCATTGATATACAAACTACCCTCGATTTTTTTCACGTACTGCTTGCTCATTCGTGACCATCGTCTTCGACCGCAGAAGTTGCTCCTTCGTCACCAATGTCTTCTTGGCTCGAAGTGTTCGGACAATGTTTTCGTTATTAAATTCGCTTCATTCTTCTTGGCAGTTCTATAGGTGAATTTATCCGCAATTTGCACTTTTCTCTTGTTCTAATCCGTTGTGATCACGGGCATTTCTGAACGTTTGTAAGTGGGGAAGCATAAGCTGGCAATAGGCGTAGGGCACATGGTTGACGCAAGTGCAGTAGTAATTTAATTTTTTAAATACTTGTTGGAGGCACATGTGAGATATTTGATAGGCTCATTGACGCATTGTAGATAGGGACAGCATCCTAATCTGCAACCAATCTGTAACATTGCGGATGTAGTAACCGTTGCATTGATTGAACTGATCAGTTCAGTATGCCTAGAGGTTCGGTGAATCAAGTGGGAAATAAACACTCAAAACGAGCGTTTAACAGTTAATGATGGTCAGCGTGTATGAACGAAATTGCTTCCATCGAAAGAAGTACTTATGCGCATGAAAATAAAACGCCCTCTATTTTCATGCGGATGCGAGGCCCATCTGAAAGCGTACCGTCTTGTACGAACCTTCTTCCTAAATTGGCGATCACGCTCGCGCATCTGAATGCGTGGCGAATTTCGTCACGCAGAACGGCTCGAAGGATGGTGGGATGGATTAACGGCGCAAGGTTATGAGCATGTCAGGCCGATAGGATGTGTCGTCGAGGCAAGTGGCACGGTAAAAGCGACCCTCCGGCTTGGGTGCGGCCCACTTCATGCAGTTAAGGTGCGTACGACGAGTGTTTTGAGGATGGTGGGCTAGCGGAGCGCGCCCTGGGTGTGGATGAAAGCCGTGCGGTGGCGGCGGCGGGGGCGGCGGAGGGTGGGGGAGGGAAAGGGGGAGATGGTAGGGGAAGGAGGTGGCGGGGCGAGTATGTGTGGAGGGGTGGAGTGTGGGAACCTCCAGCAGGCATCCAGCTGCAATGCAGCACGCGGCGGGTTCCACGGCCACTGCCAGCCGCCAGTGGGCAAAAGCAAGCCACTGCGTCATGACAAAAAGTGATAATGCTTAAAAGGAAAACTCACGAGTGAATCATTCGCCAGGGGTGGCGTTGGTGGTGCATGGGGCTTACACAAGTTTTTTAAATGGAGCAGGGGGGGGGGGGGTCGGGGTGGTTTAGGGCATTGCTTGGAGGCATTCGCCAGGAATGAAAGGGTGATCGAAAATTTCGTGTGTATCAATGTTCGTGCTCTCTAAGGAAAAGCGAACCCACTGCAGTAAAATCGTTTACTTCGGACCATTTCCTTCATTTATTTGATAGATTAAGACCACGCAAGTACTTTAATGTCACGGTTTTAATTTCACGGGATATTATACGAAGAACATCGGATGCATTCAAGTGCTGTGTGCAGTAATTCGTGGGATTTTGACATGGAAAAATAATTCGTGTTGAACGGTGATCGAAACCGTGTTGGCCTTGGCAAACCTCAATCAAACCATGGGACATGACTTCTTGAAGCAAATAATGAGAGGAAATATTGAGCCTTGAAGCACATTTTGCAAAATGGCAGCTTGATGGTCATACATCCATGCCGTCATCTTTCAAGATTTTTGCGAACAAGAAGTTCCTTTGAAATATTATTTCGTGACACATTCCTGCTTGATGAGACTCAGCCACCGGAAAAAGCATTAATTCAGTTAATTAATTTACTGGTGGCATAATAAAGAAGACTCCTTAATGCTCTTTGTGCCGCTGGTTATATTGCCCACCGTGGGTTTTCTGGGCGTCTTATACGGATCTTGTCGATCGATCGGTTTCGTGTAAAATGGCGTACGATGGTACATCGTAAACACTGATCTTTCATCTAACAAAGGCCATCCTGAGTGAACTTTGGAAACAAAATGCATATCCGCACGAAGCCTTTGCTTCAGGAAAGATTCCTTGTAGAGAATTTGACCATTGAGTATAAACAATGGCTTTTGTTTGCGTATGACAGTTTAGCAGTGGCTGTGAAAACGATTTATGCTTAAAATCGATGAGAAAGTTTATTGCAGTTACAACTAGACGTTGTAAAATTTGGCTTTATTCAGGCATTTAAATCGAAAACATTTTAAAAACTAACAAATTTGTTGCTTGGCCCTCAATATCACGACGCGTTATTTTTTTATATTTAATCTTCGGATAAATAGGTGCGTATTTCCCACAGTGTGCATAAAATCTCTCTTGATAGATGCTGGTTTCCATTAGAGGAAGCTTCAAAAATCATTACATGTAGCTCGGAATAGGCTATACAAGTGTAATATTTTTATGGGAAAATGCGCTCTAAGCATAAGAACTTTGTGTAAACAAATTATAATTACCGTGATAACCTACAATTTAACCGAAAGAATAAAAGAATTTAAAGAATTAACCGAAGTAATTATATTTCTTGACTCGTTTCTTTTTGTTAATCGTTAATTTGAGTCTTGTACATAATCATTCTCCCTCCCTCTCTGATCATTTAAGGAATTCTGATGATTTAGGAAATATGTCATGGAAACATGTATAAGATGTTTTCAAAGACATATAACTGCCCTCTACGTAGAGCTTCCTACAGCCACCACAGTAATGAAAGGAGTAGGTGAAAAAGGACGAAAAGACATGAAATGTCTTTAGAAAATTTGGGAAACGGATAACAGATAAATGCATTTTTAGCAAATAAATGTTAATCGATTTGATATTCGCTTTAGTGAAAACCTAGCTCTATAACATTTTGTAGTTTTCTCGTACTCATTTCCTTCACTCTTCCAGATATTTCCTCCACAAAGGAGTGATGAAACTATAATAATGAGAAAAACGACAAGAATGTTTTGAGAAAGTATCATTTAGAAAATTTAATGATATAGTTTTTAAAGCTCGTTTGATGAATTGATGTTTTAAAACTTACGAAAGTGCTCCTCCATGAGAAAATGTTATTTCAGGGAGGGAGGAACTCTCTATATCAAGTAATAACTGTGCTGCGAAAGCTTCTGAAGAATGCAGTTTCGTCATCTACCAACCGAGGATAAAGAGTATAATCTTTTTCATCCTCTTTCCGGCTTTCTAAAATCGGGTTACCCCTTCTTTGTTACTACTTGTTGCCTTCCTGTTTTCCTTTTTTTTCTCCCCATATATAAATAGATTAACAGAAAATATTAGCAGATCAGCAGACGCACTCTACTGGTCTGGTTTGGTCATGAATACGCGGTCACAAGACCGCTACTAGCATGAAATGGACGTCAATTCGGATAGTGGACTGCAACTGTAACGAGACCGTGTCGTGATCACAGCGTATATATTCATCGAGCCTTCGTACAGTATCATTCTAGCTATTAGAAAATGTCGAGTGATTTATTAGTTCAATAAATTTGTCTGGCGAATGAATTCGTCCAACTGTCGTATAAGAGATATTCGGTATTTGTCTAAACATTTTACGAAATGATGGCAACGATTTAAACGCATACAAGTCATTGTCCAGACGATAATAATCAAGTGTGAACGTGTATGCGTAGTGAAATTTTGTGGAAAATTCTTAAGCGTCAGAATATCATTCCACAAAATTTGCCTAATTAAAATGGACTTATCATCTAACCGCGTTCATGAGTTTGATGAAGTTATCGCCCCGGGATTCTTTGTCCTCCCTGATGTCTTTATTCTGACTCCTGGGGCTTCCTATATAGAACCTTTTGAAGTACACGTTTGGTGGAAAGGTATCCTGTGTTTTCAAACTTTGCAGTTCATGGCCGTTGAATCGAGAAGCAACAGTTACTTTGTTATAATGGATGTTCTTACACTATGCGACAACGGATGTCATTTCATTCGATATGTCTCGTATATGAGGAAAAGTTTCGTGTAAGGCTTTTTTCCCACGTTTACTCATTGGCAGCTTTTACTATTTGTTTATATGCACGAGAGTATAATGCAAATTGACTCTTATCACCTAATAAATTTATCAATTGTATCTACCATATTTGTTTTTAATGATAGCCGGTCACGGGATTGGGTATAATGCGTTAAAATTCACATCATTTGAGTCTAATATGTTATATCTTTCATCGGAAATAATCAAAAACTCCATAATTTTTTTATCAGGCCGATTAATTGGCTACCGTAGGTACTCGATTTCCAGTTGTAGGCCGCGGATTGAAATTCTGGAGTCAACAGGGTAGCATCCATTGGATTGACACCAGAAGCCCTGTGCTTACTTACCCTTGCGCGTCTTTGACTATGAGTCGGCAAAAAGTGGCGCAGGATTTCACTCTCCCTTCATCATGCCCTGCCTGACATTGTACTTACCTTAAATATAAGTTCTTATGTGACATAGACGACCTCGGCTCTCGGATGCTTTCTCTCATAACGGTTTACTATGTCTAATGTATATATCTTAATTTCCATTCGCACTAAAGAATGCCATTCTAACCATTATGTGCCATGAAACTGCGAATTTTAATATATTGTTCTTGATTTTCCGTTAATGATCTTGCGTGCTCCATTCTATGTGCTGACCGAGATTGACAACCTATTGCCGCCCTATAGCATCTTCTCTCGGATCAAAATCGTAAAATCTCTATTTTAGGGCATTGGACCGAGGTAGTCGATAAAGTAGGTACTTGATTTCCAGGTATAGGCCGTGGATTTAAATTCTGGAGTTGACAGTACTATGCTTTAGACAATGAGATGGTGAAATCGATCAAAGCACGGTGATACACATTCCCTAAGGGTGACCGGTAGAACGGCCTCTGAAAGAATCATTAGGAGACTATAATTCAAATCTTTTAATATTCCGAACTCAGAGAATTTTTTATATTATCGCTACCGTTTTTTTATGAAACTAACTAGTCCCGTTGCTAGTAAATAATTTTGGAGAACCCTGGTTCTGACTTTTCGCTGCTAAGCGCAATGGAGAAATTATGTTTGTGTTCCTTGAAAGGTTGTATCAATAGTGTATTCTCGACTTTTTTTATTTTTCATATTCATACATGATACCCTGCAAGCCACCATTAGGGTATGTGGTTGGGGGTCTACTTTTGACCCGAAATACTTTTCCCTCCTACCACTGTCGGACAACAGTATTCTGATCCCTTATCATTCGTGGAAAAAATGGCGTCTTAAATCTCTGTTCTGCACATAATATATCTAATTGTATTGGCATGATCTCGCCTACCGTAGTACTTTGGGGCTAATAATACATTTTCAACATTTCTATTTTCAACAGGGACATCCAATTCATCCAAGAGATTTAATCTGTATTTAATCTTCGCTTCGCGAATGATTAGCAACCCACCTCTCAAAATTTTTTTTCTATACCACTTAGTTTATCATGACAACGTTTTACAAATCTACCTCCTCTACGCTGCACGCAATCTAATTCGCCAATCAAAAGTTTCACCCAGAAGAGGTCGTGATTCAATGTAACGCCTAAGTATTTAATCAAATCAACACTTTCTGTTTCGGTATTCCTGAGGTAGAAGGTGTTCGTGCGGGAATTCCTGCTATTCCAAAAAATCATCACTACGTACTTTTTTTAAACTTTAATTCTAATTGTCAAGTGCCACACCGACGTTGTATAGCATTTGGGTCGCCTGCTAAAGCTAATTAATATTCAGGATAACAGATTTGCATATAACGGTGTCCTCACTCAACGACAGCCCGCAGGCGACTGAAGTTGGTGTCGGTCTGTTGCTAAGAGCCCCCTCCACCTTACCCTGCCAGGCAGACCCCCCTCCACCGCTACGTTCGCGCCAGAGAAAATCAGTCCTAACACTTATGGGTGCGACCCTGAATTTGTTGTCTATCTATGTCCCAGCATCGTCGATAAATAAACGCATGTTACTATTAGCCACGGGGTTAACGTCGTCAACGTGGAGAAGGACTAAAAGAGATAAAAAAGTCATCTGGGGAATACCTTAAGGTGCCACTTCTGTATTAGAGCTCACATCATCTATGACTACTCTTTGAACCCAAACATTCAAAACTTCTTCAATGCAGCCCAGGAGTATTTTTACCCACGCTCTATTTTTGCATTTTTTTCTCCCTATTCTCTTCTTTCTGCTCCTTCTCTTCTTCATTTCCCTCAATTGTGTTACCACTTTTTTTAAATTTTTCGAAAAAGCGGAAAAAGGAAATGTGCACAATAATAAGGTTACGTTCATTCAAAACGAGGATTTTTTGGTAAACACGCAAGGCCACTTTACACTATAAATTAGCAAGCAACTCAGCTGAAGTAACTATTCTTTTCCGAGAATAATTCGGGATAATTGGGCGATTCTGGGATTACCCTCGTAGTCTGATCCTCGCCTGACTACGCAAATAATACCTGCCAAAGTTCAAAGTTTCACAAATCATTGTTAATGTAAAAGTTGAAGCTTGGGTCGTTTGTCAATCAAATGTGGAGTCCTTCTCTTAAGGTAATCGATCCGTGCATCATCTCTCCAAGCCATCCTGGTACCTGTCTATCCCTTTATTACCTGATATTTCCTTATGCTGACGTCTTCCATGCCCTGACTTTCGTAATTCATCCTTGGGTTAAATCCGTTATTCTCCCCCTGTACATATCCTTCTGTAAACTATCGTGCTTCTGAATGTGTCCAATTAACATTTCCATTTCTTCTTGTAAAAGTCCTCCATAGGCCTCTTCCTATAATACTCTACTGAGTACTTCTTCATTTGTGTTTTCTGTGTGTTTTATTTTCTTAATTACTCTCCTACACCATGTTTTAATCGTTCCAGGTGTTTTACTTATCCTCATGTCGTTGCATGTTACACAAATTTGGCTTTTTTCTTTTATGCGAGTTATCTCGTATAAGTTTTAATGAACTGCTTCCTCGTGTCCAAATTATTTCTGTTTTTGGTTTGTTATTATTCGTTTCTTGTGATAGTTTCTTCTTTGCCATACCCATTCTGATTACTCTGCCGTGTTAGTTTCTTCAATCTTGCTTATCCTTCTGACTAAATAGCTAAGTTTTCCACTTTTTCTAGTGTCGTACATAGTTAGAAGTATTTAAATTTCATTTTAGTAGCTTCGACTGCAGTTGATCTCATTGGCTTATTCTTGTTTGTGTATGTTGCACTTTTTCAATATCTTCTCCATACAGGCTTATATTGTACGAGTACTGGGATATAGACAAGTTTTATGCCAGCGTTCTGATAATTGAGGTCCTCTTTCTTTTCTTCAAAGATGTCTACATTCGTTTGCACTTGGGCTTTCCTGGTCTATTCGTATGGTTCCTTTAATTTTTCCATCATCTCATTGATTGCTATCTTATTTTAGACATTATAGAGACCTGGGGTCATAATGAGGATCTCTGCCTGACTCCTTTTTGGGTTAGTTTTTTTTTCTACTCTCACTACAGCTAGCCTCTACAGCCTGCATCTCCGTAAGGACTGTGGATCGATCTCTTTTTTATTTTTCAATATATTTTAGGAAAGAAAGCAAAGTATTTCAGTATATGTTGTCACATTCATCTTCCAGGTCTGTGAATACTTTAAGGTTTTGGTGTGTGAAAATGAATCCTCTTCTCTACGATGAGTCTGAGAACAATAATCCTGTCTTCCTACTTCTTCTTAATTCAAATTAGCTGTGCATTGTATCGAGTCATGTAATTTGGTAATATGCAAGTGTTAGGTATATCTGCTCGTATTTAAGGGTATTTGACACTTATTATCCTTTGAGTATTTAGTATATTGACTCAAGAAAATAGTTTTAAACATGCGCTTATCCTGGAAATACGCTAACGTTCGGGGATTTGGATTATGATAGATGCATAAGTTTTAATTTGATTAGTAGTAAATTGAAATGGAACTACTTTCTGCCAAAAAGATTTGAAAGGATGCTAGCGGAACTATAAGTTATTGTTGTCATGAAACCTCAACCGTGACCAGTATCATTTTTTGGGGGGATGTATTCACAATTTCGCTCCCGACGTGAGAATCCACCAATTTCATGAACTTGTCCGTCGTTCCATTCCACCAGCCCTTCTCTAAAGTCAGACAGTTCAAGGAAACTTCCGCTGACCTTCCATGAGTTCCTCGGGAAGCACTTCCCTTAGTAATGGCGAGAATCGCTAGATTTTGTTGTTTCAGGTGATGAGATGCCCAAGTTATTTTCTCACCGTCTATTATCTTCGTCGTAAATCATTGAAGGGGATCACTGCCAGTTTGCGCTCGGATATGGAAGAACGCTTTGATCTATTAATGGGTAGTTAAACATGTTTGGAAGCATATAATTATGACTATGCTTCCGTGTGTAGTAACTTGAACTTAATATAATTCAACCCGTCCTCATAGTCACCAAACCGGAGATGCTTCATTGTGTGTAAGGGTGGAGGTTTACTGTTGTTATAAGCACTCGAAGCTGGTGGACGGAAGGCACATTAAATCATCCATTGGGGTCGGAAAGACATTTTGTTTCCCCATCGGCTTGTTAGTTATGTTTTGCAGCCAGAAAATCACTCATTCTTTTAGTTATCGTAGGATGACCGAAGTATGTAATATGGTTTCTGAACGAAGGGGCGTCCAATGGAATGTCGAGTTCTCTACCCGGTTAGTGTTCCACCGAAATTTCACCCAACTCGTCGCGTTATCTACGATATCAAGTAATCTCTCGTATTGTTTTCAGTTCTCAAAATAATCGCTTCAGAAACAGTTCAGTGTTACTAAACCGACACCCTGTAAGAGCGTAATTAAGAGGTCATTAACGTTTACTTTCAGCGGTTGGTCAATGGACCCATATTTATGGTTTCTCGGGATACACCCTGGCATATGCATACTTTGTAAATTGGGGTCGACATTTTTACATGGACCTTTTGGATTGACAGGTGGATTACATTGTAACCACACCCCTGGATGATATTGTACCAGAAATAAATCTTTAGTCGAGGCCTACTCATATTCATTCGCCACAATTAGTGTAAGGCTGAACAATATTTCCCGGAGCAACACTTTTGGCGAAGTTATTTTCCCATATTCAAGAGAAGAGCCGGCGTAAATACCGTTTACTTACCGAGCTAAACCGAGGATAACGCGCGGGTGATCGCGCTCTTTTTTCCTGCCGCAAATCACCTGAGGTTCGTCAGGAGTGTATTTTTTTCCTCGCCCGGGCACCTCAAGTCAAGGGGGCGGGCCCCTTTCCGTCAGAAGCATCGTCGGAACCCGCGTCGTTAATCTTGTGGAAGCCCGTTTTGGTATTCATCTGCTCCGTGGGTGGATTTTTGTTGCCGCCCCCGAGAATATTTCCGGCGAGAAGGAATTACCCAGACGCAAAAGTTTGCGCAGGGAGCAGGGAAAGGGGGCGAGGGATGGCGCGGCGCCCCGTCGTGAATGGACCCCTCCCCCCGCGGTGCGTTGCATCTCGAGTATCCTCGGGGGGGAGGGGCGTGGGTTGAGGGAGAGAGAAGAGGAGCGGAAAGGGAGCGCTCCCGGTTTTTCCATCTCCTTCCCCTGACTTCTCTTCCTCTCCCCGCGATCGATAAGTGCGCCATCTCGCGATAAAATTGCCCGTTTGCTCCCTCCCAAATTACTACGGCCGGTCTTCTTCCCCGCGTCAGGACATCGATTGCCCCGTGAGAATCCGCGCAGCTGACACGTACGCCGCCCCGGCCACGTCATTAATAACCCCCGCCTGCCTCCTCCTCCGTCCTCGTCGACCCGATGGATTCAGCGCAGTCCCCCCTCTCCTCCACCACTTTCCCCTTCTCTCGGACCCCTCCTGCGGTCGAACCCTCTCCACCCTCCCCTCCTCCCCGCCCGGCCTTGCGCCCTCCCTAGCCCCACAGGCCACCGACTCCCATTCTCTTCTCCCACACCGCCCGTCCTCCCAGGGAGCCGCCCCTTGGCTCTCAGCCCGTTCCCTGAAGGGGGCCGACCCGGAGGCCCGATCGCTGCTCGCGACAGTTGCTCTCCGTGCGCGTATACCATATACGCAGGGCAAAACGGCGTATGACGAAGCTTGGACACCATAACACTGCTGCTGCTTACGTCGTTCGTAAACATTCGGCAGATGTGGTGGATTTGAACGTCGCGTTGTTCTTAGGGTCGATGGATACCGTTAAATTGCAACATGAACAGTGATTTTAATACACGATATGAACCTGATAAGTGCAAGTCGTTTTCAATACTTTTGAATAAGTTTCGCTCTCTCGGTTCACCACCTCGCTTCCCATATTGTTATCGACTAAATGCACATTCAGTTGACGTTGCTTGTGTTCATCTGTTTGCATTGGCGAATATTTATCGGCCTACCTGACGTGCCATGCCGATCCGTCGTAGCTATTAGATCTTTTTTATGGCTTGGTAGAAATGAAGTATCGCCAAGCCTTAACCTCATCACGTGCCCCTCAACCGATACTGTTTTCTGCGAGAATTTGCGGAACAATATTTGAGATAACCGTTGCAGAGCAGCAACCTAAATAATGAATTAATTTTGATAAAACATGTTTACGCCAGTGTAGGCCAGAGTGGCTTTTAATGTTTGAAGACTCATGAAGGTTCGTCTTGAGTCTTCAAACATTAAACCACTCAAGGGTCATATATTTTTCAGGTTTTCGTAACTTTGCTTATGGTCTCATATGAGTCTTTGATTTGAATGAGCTCGGAGTAATTTGAATTTGCATTCATGGTATATGCCAATATGAGCACGGCAGCTGCCAATCTATTTCGACGTGAATAGTGTGTTCCTCTCAACGGTCGTCATAACGTTGTCGAAGTCTTATGTATAATTGTAAAAATGGTAAATGTACCTACTTGGTGTTGGAATTGTTGGAAGAAGTGAACTTATCGTTGGGGGATATTAGGTTGCAGAGTAGGCTGTTCTAACCCGGGTGATCCCTTTGCCCGGTTGTCAATCTACGAAATTCTTGGTGAGAGAGTGTTTCATTATGTCTGGCCGACGGGGGTGTGGGTTGTCTTCCCATTCCACTCCCGTGCAAGTTCAAGTGATCGATGACTGAAATGAAAATGAGTCCGTCCACGAGAACGATGCAGACTCGATAGTTAACTTCAACGTACAATTTTCTCACCAGAGGAGTTCGCCCTGACCGAGAAGCAAGGTTGCAGAGAGCAGGACAAACGCACACGCACGCGAAATTATTTTGCGAAAATTGGGGTACGTGATGTTTAGAAGGTAATTTTCAAGGTTCAAAATAATGATAACCTATCATATTCGTCTGTGTAAACAAAAAACTCCCGAGGCCGTAAACTTAATCACGGTCTCGGGATTTTTTTGTTTGCATTGATAAACGACCGTAGGTACGTTCCTTGTTTATTTAAATATTCGTCTGTATTTTGTCAATTCAGATCCCTGCCTTCTGGATAAAGCTATGTGAAATTAAGGACACCGAGAAATGTATCGAAGTAGTCATCCTAATTTTAGTTGGGATATATGTCAACTTCTAAAAGTTGGAAAAGGCGGCTTAGGTCTCCCCGCTGGGATCAGTGTGTCCACTACACGAGCGTGGGGTGGTATGGATGGGCCTTCCCCTGGCCTGTGACCAGAATTCAGAGAATAGCTCAGCAATAGGTAGTGTAGCACTTTTACTAAAATAAGAGTGTTATACAGTTTGCATGAGTGAAGTTTGTATTGATTTTCATCGTGAACTATTTATTTATTTGTCAAGATGCCCTACGGAGAAAACTTTTCTCCCAGAATTTGAATTGGGTCCGGAAGTGTTCTGCGAATGGCCTCAGCTCTCGGTAACCTCCCCTTATAACTACTGCTAATACTACAGAGTAGTGCTGCTAAATTATTATTGAGTAGTTTTTGTTGCCAGCACGGTATGATAGTTTGCGTCGCTGGGAAGGAAAATAAATTAAATACACTGTATTGAACTCCCTTTTCGAAAATGGTTACTGGACACCATATTTGATGGTGTCAAAGTGAAATAATGTTCTGTAGATTGTACGGTTATTTTAAACCCTTCCTCTCTGGTTGCCATTCCTGTGTCGTGGTGCCATTATGTGGCCAAAGAAATGCTCTTATTGCCTGGATTTGATTGGCGAGGTCTCATCGGTCATCAGGATGAGTGAAAATGGTATGGTGTAATTACATTTATTTAATTTTCGATCTTATATTATTTTGGAGTGATTTCTCTCGTATGGTAGGTCATAGTTTTTTTCGAAAATATCCCAGCGCGCTTATTCATTACAAAAAATGGTTGGCATGAAAGGTAATCAGAGTAATTCTTATTCATAATCGGTTTCTTAAGATGTCGCTGGTACAAAAGTCTCTCGAAGTTTCCGAACGTTATCCGTTGCTCCGTGGTGTAGGCGTGCCGGTGCGATAAGAAGAAATTTGATAAAAGTAATTATGTAAAATCCTTATCACATATTTATAAATGTTATCACTGTAAATAGCCCCGAAGATTTGTTTTGATTTTAATATTTGAGGGTAGAGGGAGTCTCGAACAAAACCTTATGACATTCCAGTTGGTAAAATTCACACATTCCTAGTATGGTGCCATTCCAATCCCCATGCTACTTGCCGTTTCATAAGAAGTTCTGTTAACTAGATAAATCCCACCGGCTGGATGTCAGATTGGATTGCCCAAAGATATCAAAACCCTGGCCTGTGCTGACGTATGTTTTCGTAATTTTTACTTTTTTACTTTGATTGAATGAGCATCCTGCCTTTTCGATGCCTTCGTGGTACATTTTTGATAAGAAGCTATATGAGTGATGTACAGATGGGCATATTTATTTTTTCCATTACCACTAGTTCGAACATGTCGACTGAGCATTGTCTGAATCATGTCTTATAAGTATGAGAGAAATATTCTCACTACTCGCGACTGTCCTTCAAATATCAAGTCAGGTCATCGGTCAAGCGTTTCTCCGGAAGTGTCGTGTCGTACGCTTTGCTTTCCAATAATCAATATTCCTGCTTTACAGTCTCTCCTTAAATTAAGATTAAACTCTGCTGTAAGGACCTTTCGCACGCCTCCCCAATGCCTAATGTCACGAGGCATGTTGTTTAACTTTCCTATAGATTTTCTCATTGCCACCTCTGGGATTCATATTGCCGCCCTTTCGTTCAAAATGCATACTGGTTCTATTCGGCGCGGCAATGATTCTGGCATTGTTGACCTTTGATAAAAAACAGCCATAGTCGTTTAGATCTTTAAGCTACAAAACCAATCATGTTATCAGTCTTGTTGTTTCTTTTAACTAGACTTAATCTGGAATTTTGTTATGATTTTTTTCAGCATACCTTTAAATTTGACGGACCAGTGCGGGAGGCTTTCGGAAAAAAAATATCCGGGAAGTTTTTGTATCGCATCACAAATGCTTCCATCTCAGAGACATAAATATTATTTTTGTTCTATTTTTTTTTACTTTCGTCCGTTACATGGCTCGTGCCACGACATACGATGGAAAGGGAAATGATTTGTTTTCTGGTCTTTCGGGGAGAAGGTTATGTATGTTTAGTCTATTCATATGTTGAGCTATGCTATGTAAAACGTTCTCCCATTTCTGAAAACTTCAGTAAACTTGTAGTCGAGCAAGTCTTGCACCTTGCGAATAAAATTAAATCGATGGAAACTTGGTGCATGAAGCATCGCCTGTGTTACAGAATGTGAAATTGGACATAAGAATCGTGTTCTCCGTACCAATCAATGGGCAAAGGCATCGAATATGTTGTCTTTATCTATTTATTGGTGCCTATAATTTATTTGATGCCTTTATCCTTTGATTTGGTGTGGCGAATTTGTTTAGAGTAGCTGTTCCACTCACTTGAAACAAGTACGGGTTAGTAGCAGATCTCGACTATTGCATGGAAACAAATAAGTCGGTTGGAAATGAATGGTTGTATGAGTCGCTTACCGTAGTTGAAACGTTCATCGTAATACACGTGCGTAGATAGCCGTACGGGTGATTAAACGAACGAGCAGAGGCATGAATTGTCATGCTCAAGACTAGGATCTATTATTTTATATCCCTTAAGTCCTTTCCAGCTCTCCGGATATTTTCTTTCATGTTTCTGTCCACATTTATGCCCAGAGCAAAGTACAGCCATTTCAAATATATCTATTTGTGGGCGACATTATCCTTGATTTTAGCACCGTTTTCGTTCTCAGAGTCTCATTTTTTGAATTACATATATGCCAAATGAATAGTCCTCCATTCAATTATACTGCGGTGATATCCAAAAACTCCAATTAGCGGAGGTTTCGAGAATCATACGTTATTTACCCGGGAATAGAATGAGTTGATAACCCGTGACTTTGAAGTTAGGATGAAGGGTATTTCGGCAACACTTCCCGTGAACCTTTGTGTATACTATATATGTAGAGAAGTCTCCACTTACGGAAGGCAAGAACGCGTCAGGTTTCCTTTCCTTTCCTCGGGCTAGTAATCATCTCCTATAAATGTTCTTTAACGCTATGGGTACTCAGAATATCTAGGGAGAGAAGCATTACGGGAAACCAGCATATGTACATGTTACGGATGTAATGAGAAGTAGTTATTGCAAACCAGGATCTTCGGTCCCTTGATTATTGTCATAACCGAGTCCGGCTTTATTTCCGCTGAACTCATTACCCCTTCCATAAACGTGACGCAAATTGGGTTACCTTAAAAGCGATACAGCCAAATTAATTATAGTAGGAGCTACGCAACGGAAGTGGCTCTTAAACGAAATATTTTGCAATAGCGCAGAGGGCGAACCAACAGTGAAGGGTTTTATTCTGTTCATAACAGACACCATCTTTCGCGGCAGTTTTCCCCTACACTGAGGGCCCGGGTTCTAATCCCGGCGACGACTGATATTTTTAATTGGTGCTCATATCCCGATTTGAGGAGCGTTGTACAGAGCACTTAGAGTGAGTACGCCGTCCGTCGGATGGGACGTTAAGCTGCGGACCCCTTGGCGCTGTTCGTTAAGCTAATGCCGACGCCGCCCTTCTTTCTCTCCAACCTTCATCCTTTCCTGTCCATCCCTAATGGTGCAGTGGACCTCAGCTGTCGGTCGCCTCCCAGAAAACTGCTACTACTACTATTCCCAAACTTTTCTTCCTGGGCTGCGCTTTCGGGTTGAAGATTTGCCCGCTCCAGGAAAAAAATTGTGAATGATTGGGTACGCGTAAAAATTAAAGAAAAGGGGACTCCTAGCAGTGGTTACTTATAGGGTAATTAAAAATTAGCAATTTTCCACAAAATGGATTTCATCTACATCTACATAATTACCCTCCGAGCCACCCAAAAAGGTGTGTGGCAGAAGGTGTAGCACCATGAGGGAAGTGTAAGGGATGAGGAGGATTTGTGGAATTATTTTGTGGAACATTGCGAATTTTTAATTAATCATGATATTCCACAATATTACGTCTGTTTTTATCACTAGGGTTGGTCGCAACTGAAAATAGTATAATTTCTTAGTTCCCACATGAGTTTCTCACTTCTTCCACAGATGAATGTAAATATGACTACATTTGGCGAACATTAAATTTAATTCAGTGAATCTTCAGCGTTTTAGCGTGTGTGCCAGTTATTAGAGAGGGGCTTTAGTAGAATTGCGTTGTGCACTGCGATAGATGACCGTTGAATAAGCACGACTTAAAATTGGATTAGAACGGCGTAGCGGGCGCAGGATATTTGTCGACTTCGGTGTGGGACTCGTAGGAGATTGCCCGACTGACTGCGCCTCTCTCCGTGACGAGGATTCCCTTTGAGAAAAAACGACATAGACGGGGGGAGGGGGCCCTTGGAGATCCTCGCGAGTCCCTAAGTGAAAGATTGACCAGCATAATCATTCAGAGGAACAGCCAGAAATGCATGCATATGCGTACTCTGGTGCGTGAGTTGGTGGGTGCGCGACGGGGCGTTTCTGAGTGCCGTCTCTTCCCCTGAATTCCCTTACCCCTCTCCCTCGCCCGCTCGCCACCAACTAATCCACCGCCTCCCGTTCCCAACTGGTCACGTTGTTCCGTTTACCCGCGCATGAGTGTCTTACCATTCAGGTGTTTCTCCCACAGATTGAGACATTCACTGCAGCTCAGTAGGGCTTATTTCTTTCTAAAGCAGGTCGGCGCATGTACTCATTAGGCTTCCATCTCTTGCATTCCACGTAGAATAAAGTCCAATTTATTTTGGAGGGTGTTAGTCAGGAAGGTTTTCAACATGTGGATGAGATAATAAAAAATATTTTACATGATATTTAATTTGGTAAGGAACACTACAATTACCTAGCACTAGCACTAGTATTAATATATAAAATTATATAAATATATGTGGGCATGCACATGAATATATATGTGTGTATGAATGTGTATATATATACATACATATATATATATATGTGTGTGTGTGTGTGTGTGTGTGTGTGTGTGTGTGTGTGAGAATAATATTTGTTCGCCGTATGGCGGGATTTTCGTGTTTGAATATATATATATATATATGCTAAACACACAAATATAATTTTATATGTGAGTGCTAGCCTATATTATACATACATAATATACATATGTTTTATTATTCAAGAAATCCTATTGAGGCAGGAAAAATGGATAAAAGGCGTATTGAGCGGTAGTGGAATGATGAAGAGGGTAATAGAGGGGAGAATGTTGGGCAAGCGAGGTAAGGGTAGGAGCAGGATAGGGATGTTGGACGGGATGAAGGGAGGAAGGAAGTACACCGAGATGAAGAGAGACCTGATATAGATTAGTTTGCTAGGTGGGGAGTCACAAAATGTTTATTTGATAGTTTTGTCCATCCAAAAACCTACCTTAACCGGTAGATTACCTAATAATAATATATATATATATATATATATATATATATATATATATATATATATAGCTAAGCTAAATATTAAAATAGGCGGGGAAAAAATAGAGCAGGTAGAACACATCTCGGAAGTGTTTTGGACCAACACGGTCAAAGTGGTAGGGACGTAAGGAGAAGAATTGCGCTAGGCAAGGAGGCTTTCTCAAGGAGGAGGGAGTTGATGACGGGGACGTTGAGTAGGGATGTTAAGACAAGACTCGTAAAAACTCTGATATGGAGCGTAGCTATGTACGGCGCGGAAACGTGGTCGCTGAAGCAGGAGGATAGACGTAGATTGGAGGCTTTTGAAATGTGGGTGTGGAGAAGAATGGAGAAGGTGAAATGGACCGAAAGAAAAACAAATGAGGAAGTACTAGAAATGGTGGGGGAGGAGAGGGGTTTGTTGAGAGAAATCCTATGGAGGCAGGAAAAATGGATATAAGGCGTATTGAGCGGTAGTGGAATGTTGAAAAGGGTAATAGAGGGGAGAATGTTGGGCAAGCGAGGTAAGGGTAGGAACAGGATAGGGATGTTGGACGGGATGAAGGGAGGAAAGAAGTACACCGAGATGAAGAGGGACCTGATATAGATTAGTTTGCTAGGTGGGGAGTCACAAAATGTTTATTTGATAGTTGTGTCCATCCAAAAACCTACCTTAACCGGTATATTACCTAATAATATATATATATATAATTATTATAATTATATTTATATATATAATTCTTATAATTATATTTATATAAATATATATACATATATTTTTTTCTTTACATAATATATATATGTGGGTCGCGGTGGTCCAGTGGGTAGAGCGTTGGGCTACTGACCGGAGGGTCCCGGGTTTGATTCCCGGGCAAGGCACACTGGGCACGTGCAGCTCCACCCAAGCTTGCTGATTTTTCGGGTACCAGATCTTCCTGGGAAACCATAACCGGCACAGGGAAAGGAACTGGCCCCCCTACCCTGATGTGTGAATATTCACACGCCGTCGGCCTTAGTACATGGGTGAACTCTACCATTACCTACTAAACCTACCTTCGGGTTGATTACTGTTATATATATATGTATGTATATATATATATATATATATATATATATATATATATATATATATATATATATATATATATTTCTATGATTTCTTCGAAGTAACACGGAAGTGCACAATAAAAAACTTTGACAGCAACACAAAATATAAGAACAAATAAAGAAACACTTGAACGTTATTTCTTGATAATTTCGACGGAATTGAGCTCCGTCTTCATCAGAAGATTAGTCGATAAAACTTTGAATATATATATATACATAATTATATATACTAAAAAGAGTCATAAAGCCACTTCAATTAGTTCGTTTAGATAGTCACCAAAAGAAATATGCGAAGAATTTAGTGAAACTCATGGACGTTTTCGGTGCCAGGAGGCGGATTATTCATCAACAGAAGAAGAATCATAAAGAATGATCGTCATCATCGACAATAATTCTCCGGACACCCTCAGCTTCATCCAATCGTAAGTTTCGGGTGCCATATCTTCCAGGGATATCATAGGCGATACATATCCAGCCGCGTTGTAATCTCACTATGAAAGGAAGTAATACTTTGAAAAAGGCTTAAGAGATTTTTTTCATAGATATGAAATATACTGATGAAAGCTCAAAGACCCGTTAATATCTATGGATAGAATTAAACCTTTTGAATGCCTGCTCTAGAAGCCTCCTAAATCACGAAGGCCCACCACTAGCTTAGCATTTTTGAAACAACGTCAGTCATTAGGATGAGCGATATTAAAAGTACGAGGCTCTAATTTGTCCTCGTCATTTCGCGACCGGAGAAAAGAAAGGAAATAAAGAAACACGCAATCTTGTATCTCTTTATGAAAGATCCATAACTTGTAGTAGGGGACACCGACTCCGAAATGGTCTTATGAGTAATGGGAATAAGAAAAAGTCGTTTGGGGCGAGATCAGAAGGATAGGGCGGATATGGCAAAAATTTTAAAGCCACATCGCTGAGGTTGCCGATCGCACCGTGGTCTCAATTGCAGGTCTTGCCGTGTTTACTTCCGAAAAGGAGTCAGTGGTCGTGGAACGCAGCGTGTTGACACTTTTGACATTTGCAGTTCTTCGTGAATAAATTTCCACTCACTGCCGTAGTTAAGATCAGTCTCGTTCATGATCATATGGATGGTTGCTCTTCGGTCTAATAGGATCAAGTCCCCCACTGTGGTAGCATTGTCCGTGAGTGATGGTCTTCCACTTCTTGGATCATCTATAAGGGACATGTGGCCAGTTTAAAAATTTCTTTTTCGCCTAACAACTATGTCCTGTGACAGGCTATAGTTTCCAGAAACAGCCATCATTTCATCTTGAATTTGCAGGACAGTGAAATCTTTCAAATAAAGGAACGTAATCTCACTACGAGGCTTTTGCGAGCGCATCTTCTCCAAGATGCGATTTGCATCAATCTACGGCTTCCTGAAGCAAAAGAAATTATCATTAGTAGCTTTAACTTACAAAATATGCACATAAGGATCATTTAATATGCAGAATACATTTTATCTAGATATCTCGGTAATTTTTTGTAAAAATTAATTAAAAACGATACCCCCACGCATGTGTTTGTATGTCTAAATATTCACCCGTACGCTTTTACACGCATGTGTTTAAAGATCTCTCAACCAATCGGATGTTCAATGCTACAATGACCCTGGAGGTCTTTCCCACTAACCACTGTGTCGCCACTCCAGGGCCAGTACGGAGCAGTGGCCAGTGGAGTCTATGGTGTGCCCGAGGCGTATGAGCAACAAGCACCACCTCACCACCGTGAGGAAGAGGCCACGCAGACCGCTTGGCAGCACCACGCGGGTACTTCGGAACAAATTCAGAGGGCGGAGCACCCAGCGGGCCCCCCCGCCCCGCAGCACCACCACGAAACGCATCATCACCAGCAGCACCACCCTTCACTCGCATCGCCCTTCGGCGGTGCGCTGCCCGCCGTGGCCGCCTCACCCGTATCTCCGCCACAGCACCACGCACCGCAGTACTTCACCCAGGTCAGTAAGGGGCGGGTTTCTTTCTCAGTGGAGCGGTCTCGTATGGACCCAGCCTCCTTTTTATTTTCCAGATACAGAGTTAGTTCTGTGTACCCGCATTCAAATTCTATAAATCTCGAACTGGGTAAGTTCGAGAATTCCAAATCAGTATTCCTAAATTTCGTTCTGGCTCCTTTCAGAATATAACCGACACTCCCTTATAAATTAGAAATAGCAACTTGGCACTCTTTTGCATTGCAGAATTTATTTAATCCAATGCAGTAGGAACGTGAAGTTTTTTTGCATGAAATAGTGACCAAGAATTTTCAATTTTTTACTTACGTTATACCAGTTTTGACGGTTAATTTTTCAGTGCTAAACTTTATGAAATATATAATCTTATTCAATATGCCCCTTTAGAATTTCGGAAACCACGGAGAAGGTTGCCACGGATGGTTGGTAAGTTTCATTGGTGCAATGAGAATAATTTTGAAATTTCGCGTACAGAACTCTTCATTGCAAAAGGCATTAATGTCTTTAAAATATTGCGACTTAGGGATATATTTTGGAATGTTGTCGATTGTTTCAAATTTCTAATTGGAAATGTAGAAATTTACCAGGATAAACCGAGTTCACCTTGACCAGGATTCGAACCCAGATTCCCACGATTTCCCGACGAGAGCTTTAGCCAACGAACCTACCGAGGTGTCTTCGGATACTGTTAATTTCTAGGGGGATGGCTAAGGGTGCTGGAACTTAAAGAGTCCAGTGGTTATGAGCGCTGCGCAACTGTCCGTTGGTCTCGGGTTCGGTTCCCGGGAATGCCTCTGGACACCATCAACTTCACCCAAGTCGTGTGAATTTTCGGGTTCCAGATCTTCCTGGGAAACCATACTCGGCATAGGGAAAGGAGCTGGTCCCCCTACCCTGATGTGCAAATTTCACGCACCGTTGGGCTTAGTATTGGATGCTATCATGTCGACCTTCGGGTTGATAACTTTGGCGGTGTGAAGGCTAATTGTGGGTGGTCTATGGGTCTTCCCTACTGGGATAGCTTACTGTTGAAGACAGTAAGTGCTCTAATGCACTAACGACGTGAGACGTATGCCTTTCCTAATATCGCCGCCTCCTCCTATTTATTTAAACCTAAACCTTCTATTTCTTTGCCCTCGCGTCCCAGTCTATGTGTAGACACATCTGATGCGTTGGATGGAGATAGAGCGCTGAATGGAATATTCGTGGGGAGCAGCCGACCCATACTCATTGTAGGCGAGTAGGTGACATACCAGGTACGTAAGTAGGACGAAAGAGAGCTTGTTTTGATTTCGCTTACTTGGAATTTGCTACCACTATCCAGGGCAAGCCTTTGACAAGATTCCTATCTATGTTTCCATTTTTTGCTGGCCATTGGGGTAGCCTATCGGCTTTCCTTGGTTGTGGATTTTCATGTAAAAGAGTAGATATCATAATTTCAGTTAATAAATTCATCTTTTAGCCAAAATATTTAAAGTGAATGTGGTAACATTGCCTTGCTTTCTATTAAAATATTAAATTCCTGGGGCTCTCCTCATTGCCAAAAAAAATGAGTCTGTAGTCTTCTAGCAAGACATCATCTTTTGGTGCAGGGCCTTGGGTCAAACGCGGAAATGTGAAGTTATCAGCACCACTCACTGTACCAAGTTTCTGAGCTTTTCATTTATACCGTCAGCTACCCATCCCTTTCATGGTGAACTTAGTTAAACCACTAGAATATTCAGTAAATTAGTTATTGCACAAAATGTTTTCTACGCAATATAATGGATGACTTTTAAGTTTAGTGTATCATTGTTGGTCACAGGGTGATGCCATAGTTTACAATTTCATAGAGGGCAAATTTAACCACTCCGTGCTAAATATAAGAAATGTGACCGCGGAAGGAAACTGTCCGAAGAATATATTGGACTGAAACTCTAAGCAAAACCTCCCGACAGTTTTAGCGTTCCCTGCATGAAATCGGATCGCAGAAAAGTATTAAAATTCACCAATTAGAGGCGCTAATCGTCATCTGCAAGCGATCAATGGCGTTAAGTCACTAAGAAAGTATAAAGAATGCTTCGTAGAAAAATTGAAGTCGTAGAAAAATATTCAAGTGTCAGCATTCAAATGTGATAATGGAAACGCGTGATTATCCCCGTGCATGAAAACATGTTCGTTTTAGTTATTACGATGTAAAGGCAAGACAAAGATAACTTATTAGCCGAGCCGTCGCGTCTCGAGAGAGGTCGACAGAGAGGAAACGTCAATTATATCGGTACCCATTTTGGGTGGAAATATGTATATTATATGTAACATTCATATGTAGTATTAGATATTATTGTTTTTATTGAGATCCTGAGTCATCTTACTCCGAATATTTGTTGGAAAATGCAATACATGTGGATCTGATGTTAACTTTCTAACATTTTGAGAGGAGTGGTAACGTGGGCAATCGAATCAATTCTTTCCAGTTCAATGCGAGATGATTTTCGCCAGCACCGACACACTAGCACAACTCGTTATCTAAAAGGTAAGTCCATTATCATTATGAAAAATCAGTCAAAATGCCACAGCGAGTTAAAAAAGGTATTAATGCTACAGTACTCAAATGATACTCATTACAGCTGACGGTATTAGAAATATTCGATCTGTAGCAAAACCAATTATCAGTATCTCCAATTTTGTAGTGTTCAGTGATATCTTCCAGGACAACTGTTTTGTTTAGTCTTCTATGTGAAAATAGCTGGACGTATTGATAGAAGAATTGTGATCAGTTACGAAAGTAATGAAGACTCTAAAGTGGCCGTCACCTACAAGTTTTAGACCGTCGCATCGAGCGCCGAACGCTTGGATTCAAGTCTCTGTTCTTTTCATGTACATCATGGAAAAGTTATGTCTAAGGATTTTGAAATAAGTTGCGAGAATAAAAAGAGACGTTTCAGGCGTGGTATGGTGGGATATCATGATGAATTAAAATTGACAATTTTAATTAATAAAGTTGCAAGAAATTCCAGCGTTCGTTCAAAGACACTTGCCCATTCATCATCGGGCGGGCCATGGAAATATTCCCGACGCTTGATGGAATATATTATTTAAGGCGGAAACGCATGGCGAGTTGAAGTATTTCAGTCCTGAAATAAACTAGAACGATTACTGTGATGACAAATGGGGTCAGTTTACGGAATATACGGGGTATTAATGAAGCTTTTTTGTGCAGGTTGAGAGACTGCGGAGTGGGAGCAACAGAAGGCAAAAGTCATCTGAGCATAGGTATATACTGATGAGACAATTTAATCAAGTAATCTCTCGGCCTGGAGCCAATTGCCCTTCATGGAGGCAAAACCTTTCCTAGTGGCTCCCTGAATTCGACACTGTGCTCTCATCAGAAACGCCACAACGACTACTGTACCCATTTGAGGTCTGTGTGGTCAAGCTTCGCGATAGAACTTCTCGTCCAGCCTGCTTCATGGGACACGTTGCCTGTCGCCTTGCCTCCCTAATTTCTTTTAGAACATGACTTAACCTCCCCTCACCTAAGACGCTCGCCTTACCCTTTATTACGCCTTACGCCAGTCCCACACACAATTTTCAGGTTTACACTGCTGGCGTGCATGGTGGTGGCGGGTTCGTGATGGTGTGGTATCTTACGTACTGGCTTCTCACCCAGAGGGCTCGGGTTCGAATCAGGCGCTGCACATATTTTTCAGTGGTATCCTAATCCCTACATTAGGTGCCTTGTTGCGCATCTTGAGTTGCGCCTTTCGTGAAGAGTAGGCTAATGCCGACGCCGGTTTCTCTCCGCCCTTCATTCTATCCTGTCCATTCCTAATGGCGCGATTGACCTCAGTTGTCGGTCGTCTCCCATAAAAACTACTACCATGGTGGTCACTAATCACCTCTGTCATAGGAGGCAACGAAAAACCACGAGTGTCAACTCAATTCAGGAAGAAAACCATCATTCTTACCGACAGAAAGCGACGTCCCTGAGGGTAGATGGGGTTCGAGACGGTACGACCCAATGTTTGATCGCCAGTTTCCTCCGAACGTTCTATCCGTAACGATTTTTTCACTCCAATTACCATTTCTGTTGTAATTACGTCAATGTCCATTTCACGTAATTTATGTTGGAGCCATTTCGCCTCCCTCCTCTCCAACCACTCATAGCGACGTCAATAGTCTCCCGAGTGCCTCTCGGGCATGCACATTACTGCCAACGGTAAATGCTAACTTCTCCTGTCAAACTCCACCTACGTTGGGTTTAATGCCGTGTGACCTGACACCCCCTGCCGCACGTCCTCGAGGTGAATTGAAGGCTAAGATACAGATGTCCAATGACCGACAGTAGAGCTTGGCTTTGATGCGTGCATCACCGAAGTCGAGCGATTTTTGTCCGAGCCGAACTCCCCATTGATTCAGTCGGGGAGGGCGAAACCAGAAGCGACTGCGGTGTGTGTACATGAGCAAGAGTCCCCAAGGCACCACCATGTTTACAGGGGGTCCCTTCTTTAAAGAGGGTGGGCCGTTGGGGTCTTTTAAACATGGCGGCGGTCGGGGTGGTCGTGAATGGGGAGTGTGGAGACCCCGGGCGAGGGCGCCCCCTGCTACCTTTCTTCCCACCCCCCTCAACCCCCCTCCCTCTTCTTCCATTCCCCCTACCCCAGCACCTGTGCGTACGAGAAAACCCCTCTTATAAGGTTTCCCACTGTTTCTTCCGTCTCACCTGACCTACTGTGTGTATTCAACGAGTGGAACGGAGATGCTATCGTTCGTCAGATAGTAGAGCATTATATCCTCCGCCCCCGCTCTCAATTTGGGGGCGGGAAGAATGAGGTGGAGAGGGTCGAATGTACGAAAGAGCCGCAAGCTAGGCGTTCCCACGTGAATCACGGGCTCACCGGAGTGTTTCGGAGGGGGAAGGGGGTTCTCGCCTCCAGGCATCCCTGGAATGTCCAGCCCAAGTGCTCCTAGGGTGACCTTAGGCCGTGGGGTTGGCCCGCAGAAGACGGTCTTTTGATGTCGATGAAATTTGCTTCCGAGGCGATATTGGCATATTTTTAATGGGGAGAAAATGGTTCCATCCGGAAAAATGGTAATGCCTGACAGGTTATTTTTATTTATATTCGGGTATTCCTCGCTGCATTGGGTCGCATGTCAATATTTCTGGTGTGATTCTACCGTGTGCGCGTTTATATTTTTGCTAATAGAAGTGATTTCTTTGAGAATTTTCCGTAATCATTATCATGATCTGCTATCGTAGGGCCTTTCTGTCGTTCTTCCGGTTGCTCCTATCCACTGTAGTTCTCTTTAACCATGCGCACTTGTCTTCATTCTTTAAGTTATCTCTCATCTTCACCGCTATCCTTCCTCTCTTCACCCTATCTTCTGCCATTACTACCACCTTCTGTCGTATCTTTTCGTAAACCTTTTGTTAAATATGTTAAGTAAGCTCTCCTTTTGTTGTCAGACCGAAATCTGAGACACTCTGCATGTCACGGGTCGCCCCATCTTCCGACTCATTCCCTTCCCGGGGAGTCCGCCGACTCAGAAGCAATCGCAGATTGGACGATCAGTGTACAATTGTACTATGACGAGATGGGGGTAAGGAACCAAAAAACAAACTCGAGGTTGAGGAAGGCGGAGACGGAATGCCGAGCTTGAAGGGATTGTTTGACGGTTTCCAGGTGTGGTTTGAACGTAGATGAAGGTGATATAGAGAAGATGTTGATTGTTGAAGGCTTTGACAGAAGGGAAAATGTTGGATAAGGGTGGGAAAGGTTGAAGGAAATGGACATATTATGGCTGTTGTAACTATGGGGAGTAAAAGATGGCAGGGTGTAGGTGATAGGGTCTTTGTTATATTTTTCTGAGGGACTCCAAGAGTATAAGATTTAATTAAGTATTCGTTTTCAGGGATCGCCCTAAGATTTCCCTTACCTGGCAAACTGCGCACTCGAATTTTCATTCTTCGAACAGAGAGTTTTTTTGCACATATTCAGAGTAAGGATGTATTTTTTTCCTGGAGCGTCTGAGGGTTTTCAAGAAAATATGATACCCAAGAAATCACACTCAACGGGCCGTATTGAGAAGTCTGTGGGTATCACCCGGGTAATAAGCTATTACCATCCAGTCAGTAGCTCATTACTCTTTATGTAATAAGTTACCTCACAAGCGAATAATATAGAGTGATTTTTTTTCGTTTCGGTCAACTGTGGACCCCATTATTTCAATGTTATCTCTCATACGCTTATTGGAGGTGATTTTATTGTAATATATTTTCATCTCCTTTGATGGAGCTTGTTGATGAGTGATGGATAGAATAATCTTGTCATATCTACAGCCATAAATGCGAGCGATGGTTTGATAAGAGAGGACAGAGGTAAACGCGCATTAAATTCTAAGGTGGGTTAACTTCATGCATCCACATCTTACCCCGCACGATACCGCCACGAGGTCGCGCGGGAGAAGTTTTTGGGTCACCAGACGTTAAGAGTAATTATTGATTGTCGGAAAATGGCAATGAGAAAGTTCAACTATTGTGGTCTCGAATTGTCTGAGGAAAAAATGATTCCTTATGTTGATAAATGCGGGAATCAATCTCCCTTACCTTCTCTCCGTGGTCTCAGGAATGAATGTAATGCGACGCTAAACTTATTCCTTCAAGGTCGGCGTGCTATCTCCTAATTTCTCCCATCCCAGGCTATCCCATATAAATGTGACATACTCTTTTCTTTCATAACAATTTCTCAAAGAATAAGGTGAGACTTCTCTGTAAACCTATTCATTCCGTAATGACTCCTAAGCAGGGTCATTAACGCCCGTCGGATTTTCACCTAGCGAGTGTGGTAGAACATACTTCGTTTTTCAGCTTTTTCTTCTGACGATCTAGTAACGGGAATATCATACTGCATTGGTGAAGCCGGGGTTCACCAATTTTCACCGAATTCCACCCTGATTTTGAGCCACGGCTTCACTCGAATTTGAACTCCGGATCCCCGTAAGCGAATGCTCAATCTGTCAGTCCACTCCGCCGGCCATCCAAGATCCTTATAGCTCACTTCAAATCTCTCAGAAGATACAACTCGGTTACACCGTAAATAATTTCCAATTTCTCAATCCCAAGAACCTACACACGTATTCATCCTCTTATTTGAATTTAGAATGTTAATTATGTTTGCATCCGATAGCCGTCAGACATTAGAGCTAATTTTTTTTAGTTTGAAGAAGCTATGTGAGGTCAAGTGGAATGTAATTTACACTATTCAGCCTTAAATGCTTCTTCATTTCTGTGTAATTTCGGCTGCCAAAACGTTGGTAGGAGAATAATTGCATATGAGATGCTTTTTTGCGCGGTGGGTTCCTAAGCTTCTCATTCCAGAACAACAGGACTTCCGCAAGCAAGTTTGTTCGCAGTTGAAGTTGATGCTAGAGGAAGATGTGTTTCGAAGTTTTTTCATAATCATAAATGTGCACATGCCAACTGGGCTTGTTTCAACTTGCTGCGTCTTTCGTTGACGCGGAGCTTCAGTCCAATCAAGGAAACCAGTGCGACATGTATAAAACGCATCAAGTTAAAATTGTAATAAAATTAAATTTTTGCTTGATGATTAATGTGAATAAATTCCCATTCATTGAACCTCCATCGTACAACTGTTCGATGATTTTCACTGCATTATAATCGGTTGCATCATTTTGAAGGCAACATTTCTGAAACCTGAGCGTCTCCTATTTTTTTACAGACGAGTAATCTGGTAACTTCAATGACTGTCGCTTTCACCTTTCGGTCCGAAATGCGTCCCCAATTGCGCCAACGGAGCCACCAACTGCCAGGGGAGCACGGACGGGGGACGATTCAGGGGTGGGAGAGAGAGAGAGGCGATAGGGCCCGCATGTGTTAAGAGAAGCAGTCGGGAAGTGCCGAATACAATCGGGGTGGAATCAGCTATATCCTAAGACAGCTGGGGACGATGGAAAAATCGCATCTAAATCGAGCATCGACTTTGAGGGAAAATATGAATTAAAATATTAAATCACCCGTAGCCATAGTTGAAATTGAATCGCGCACCTACCTAATGACTTAAAAAATTTTGTACGAATCACTCATCGCCACGTCATGAAACGATCTTCAGGTAATGGTTTGGCGACAGACGAGGATACCGAGATCACTCGGTATTTAGCCTTGCGGTACTTATTCACACTTTCAGGGCTGTGGAGCCGATTCCTTTCCTTTGGTTTGACATTATAACCGTTGGAAAAGTGTTTTAAAATATTACTTAAAAAGCGTCGAGAATGATTTAAAAGATGGAAACCGAGGTGGAAAACTGCAGATAAGTGTTTTATCATGTCACTCATCGATTCGTAGGGGTGCGTTTTGCGTGGGAAATACCGTTCTTTGCTCCATCGGCTCAACCAACTGTCATCCCTTCGGCGCGATAAGCAAATGGTTGCTCGGTCGTATCTTCGAATCCGTCCAACCTCTCTTTTCACCGGAGAATCGTCAGAAGGCTCCGTGATGGGCACCCTAGCCTGTTCACGGCTGCGGACTCGCAGTGGCCGAATCAGCTGGGGCGGATCGGGTGGACGGGGGCTGGGGGCCGTTGGGGGCGAGGGAGGGGGCGGTCGGCCGCAGAGGAGGGCGGAGGTCTCCCGTCTCGGGTGGGGTAGTGCCTCCCACGCTCTGCGGTCTGTCCCCCCGACCGGGCCCGCCTCTCGAGAGAGGCAGGAAGCGTGGGACACAAACGTGGGGAGAGCTGGAAGGGGCAGGCTGGGGGTGGGAGTTTGGGTGGGTGGATGCTACTGTTTCTTGCCCTTCCCCAACATCGTCACCTTGAAGGGCGCATTTTTTTCCACACACTACTGGCGACATCAAGTCGGCATGGAAAATATATGCGGCAATAATGAATGTGTTGAAGGGAGGGAATTCATGGGCCGGCGGATGAATTCACATCGTACCCTGCGAAACACCACGAGGGAGTGTAGCAGTGTGGGTTAGGTCACCGGGGATTATAGGCATTTTTTATGAATGGTATTGGATTAGTTCGATTTGTCGTGCGTTTCCTATTGTTGTGTTCTCGGATTGTGGGAGGGAAGAATGATTCCTTCGACATCGATCGGCTAGGTAATGTTTCCCTTAACTAATCAATGTGGTCCAGCCTACCTATGAAATTCGGTACTAAGGTTGTTCCTTCCGTGTAGGGGTTAATTAAAACTCGAGTGATTAGGCCTTTACTAAAATTTGAAGTCGTGCGAGTTATATAAGCGCTTCCAGTGTCTCCCAAGCGATTCTCTTGGTCAATAATGTGACTTTTCTGTTCGTCCATTACGATTCTTCACAAATATATTTTCGATAATATTGATCCTCCCTTCCCCTCTATCGGTAATAATCCACCGTTTTCAACCTGAAGTCGGTTTGATAGGTCAGGGTATTGTGATAGAGCAAGGATATTTTATATGATATGATTTATAAGGATAACTTTTATTTGATTGTACAGAATTTGCGACAAATTATGAAATTCCTCTTACCCACTTGTTGGACAGTGATCATTGATCGTCATACTCAACCCAGGCGTTGGTAAGCTTGTAGATTCTGCCCCGTGAGAAGTACGAGTAGAAACGGTTAACTTAAATGCCCCCCAGTCTTAATTTTCTAAGCTAATTGATTCCGTGGTGAAAATTAACAAACTTCTTAACCTTTCCTTGATGTGCTCAAACGAAACTTGAGCATTTCCGTAGAGTGATACTTGCATGTAATTGACTCTAATGTCGGAATTTGTATTATCAATGCTTTCAGTGAGTGGGCGTCGATTAAAGAACAAAAAAAAGTCTTGTGAATACGAAGTTGATGGATAAATTTTGAAATAGTCAGCAAATTAGTGACGGTTTTTCTTGTTGGAATTACCAGTAAAGCCAGTAAATAACGAAAATCGACGGGGAGACAGACTGTATATTTTTTTATATAATGAGCAAAATCGCGACTCCAGGAATGCCCCTACACGACAAAAGTTGACTCGAAAGCATTGGCGTGGACTTTTCAGGCCGATAGAAAGATTGTGTTTACAGGGTTCGTCCGGAAAATAAGTGTACTGAGCTCAGGAAAAAAATGTATTACACTTTTACATATCTTAAGCTAATATTCCTCAAAATAGGACCCTTGTGAGTCGATACACTTTATCCAGCGGCGTTCCCATTCCTGGAACGCTCCCGCGAAGGCATCATCGGGAACCTCTCGAAGACACGTCGTCACGGCCTCTTTGACGGCGTCCAAAGTCCCGTATCGCGTTCCTTTCAAACTCATCTTTATCTTCGGGAACAGAAAGAAGTCCGGAGGTGCCAAGTCCGGGCTGTAGGGCGGGTGCGGCAGCGTTGCCACGCCGTGCTTGGCCAAGAAGTCCGACACGACAGCGCGGTGTGAGACGGCGCATTGTCGTGACGCAGCCGCCAGATGTTTTTGATCGCTGGCCGGACGCGGGCGACTCGTTTTCGAAGCCTGTCGAGCACTTGGACGTAAAATGCAGCATTTACAGTTTGTCGTTCAGGTACAAATTCGTAGTGGACGACTCCCCTTTTGTCAAAAAAGACAATGAGCATCATAAACTTATTTTCCGGATGAACCCTGTACTTAATTGCGAAATTTAATTTCATCTTATGATTTCGAAAACCGACGGTAAAACATCAGTTTTGGTGAAAACTGTCACAAAAATCCGCATAGGGGAAATTCACAAAAGGAAAACAAAGGATGTCGACGGTCTCCTAACCAGTTAGTCAGGTTTTAATAAGTTCAATTTTTAAGAGAGGCGGGAGGGGACGCCTTGTGTCTCGGGCAACTCTCGGTACGGTATTCACACCCTATCCGTTAACTCACCGAAAGGGCGTGAGGAGCGGGCGTGGTAGGGCGCCAGCTATAATATTCTGGTTCTACGTCGTTTCTTTGCTATTGCTGTTCATTCATTTGTGATTATGGTGCACACGATCACTTCCCAGGTGTTGTCCGCTGAATTCCGTCGCAATCTGGACCAAATGATTAAGAGGTGCTTTGCGATCCAAAAATTCTCACAAAATCGGTTTGTTTCACAATTGTATTAGTTTTGTGGCTTCTTTCTTAATTTCGACATCTCCGAGAGATAAAGAGAAACTCCGTGTGTTGGATATGAGACCGATGAAGTGCCGTAGCAATTTGGGCGAAGGATGAATCTTATTAAAATGGGAGGTGCTGATCCAACCTATTCATAGAAGGTTACCCCAAAAACTAGGTAACCCAATGGAAGAAGTGATGTTTACGGATGCGAAGATGTTGTTTTCAGTGCAAACTATTTAAGACGTCATATTCCCAGTACGGAAACCTGCAAAGTCCGGAATTAATAGTGTCTTCAAATAAGACATATAATGAATGGTTTCTTCTGAAATGTACCCCTCTGATAGTAGGGATTCGTGAAACGCGGACGGAAAGAATTCATTGTTGCTTATACGAATGTGTCAGTGAATCGAGTTGCACTTGAGTATGAAAAAGGCGTAAATAAAATTTCAAACCATTTTTTTTCTACCGCTCTACTCGGGTTTGGAGCGAACATCAATGATGATTGTGAAAACCTGTTTACCTGACTTCTTTTTTCCCGGAAATTTTAAATGCATATTAATACATAAATTAAAATACATAAACTGAATATCTAACTGCGTGTCTTTGATTGTTCTTATGGGTGTCCGTTCCATGAACTCAATTTCTCAGTGATCGGAAACCTGAACAAATCATCAATGGTAGCTTTTATTCTAATTATGTGGTATATTAGTGGGTAAAGAGTGTAGTTGCCAACTCTCAGGTCAGCAACCAAATTACTCGGTTGAAACCCCTGAACGATGCCTCCGGATAGCCCCAACTTTAAACCCGATAAGTGGGTTCCGAAGAAACCTTAATGGAAACAAACGGCGCCAAGGGCACAGGAATTGGTCCCCATCCTCTTGCGCGTGTGAATTTCACGTGACGAGGGACGTAACCCAAAGTTATGAGGTCCAAATTCGTTGAATCAGAACCCTTACCGAAGATTGTTTTCTCGAGGTAGAGACCTCGGTGGCGTTGGTTGATTTTTTTTAACTTGCCCAAAAGCGATGTGGGAAACTCTAACCGAGACATGGTAGTCTAGGCCACTCAGTTTCGAAAATCGGGAAAAGGTCGGAAATTCAAAATCAAATTCGGAAGTCTGAAAAATATTTTTTGACAAGGGCCGAATTTTTTTTAATTCGTGCAAAATTCGATATACGGATTTCGAATTGGAATTCCCGACGACGAGATTGTTCCTTTTTGTTTCGAAACCAGTTCGAGTTCCACATCTGCCATCGCTTATGCGGGCCATGGAAAAATCCGAAGAAATGGAAAATGTCGATGGTACATACGTGGCACTGAGGGGCGATCCGAATAAAAGTACCTAGAACCAGATTCCAAACAAGGGAGGGGAAAATCGGGAAAAGAGTAACAACTTGTTCGTCGGGGAATGATGGAATGTGTGAAAAATGAGTGCCCACCCCTTAAGGTCGTTTTACACGGTGCTTATTTCAGTCGCTGAAATCAATCCCGATATTATAATGTTCAATGTTGGATGTGAACTTGGCGGTAGTCTCGGATGAACAGTTATACGATCAATCGAACTCACTTTTTGGCATCTGATTTTTGCACATTCGTAAATGCTTTGTGAGTAGGTGATATTTCAGTGACGGAATGATAATGGTGTTTTAGCGATGCTGCTCTAGGAACAGTTGAATTAAGACGCAGGGAAGTTATAGAATTATTTGCAAATGTTCCCAATTGAAAATTATGAGATATTTCAATATTCGCTTGGTTTCTTCTTCCAAGAGCACGGTTTCACCGACAGACGAAGTGAACTCTCACTACAACGCATCTTACTGCAAAAATGATGTGGATTCCAGTGCCACGGTCTCTTGACACATCTCTGCTCATCTGTGATTGGTAGCTATATTTAAGAATCGGATAGGCAAATAATGGTAGTACTTATTTCTAATATCAGCCCTGTCAGTCGAGTTGAAATCATCTCTCCCTATTTCCCGCTACTAAACGATACGATTTTCAGTATCCCGATTGAATAAGGATTGCAGTAATGAAATGAGCACCGTGTGAAGAAAACGTCCTTTAGGGTGAGACATCACCGAAAATTCACCTTTTGCTCTCCCAGGCGTTCTGCTCCCCTTTAAAAAAAGGACGTATCCGGTGTGGGCATTTTTTTTCGTGTTCACCCTAATTGCCGTCGCCTAACTGCGGAGCGGTCCACTTCGGCGGGCGCGGTGGATCCCCTCCTCACACAGCCCCCCGTCGCCATCACTCCACCCGCGCGACCCCACTCAAGGTCCGCCCCGATGACTCCCTTCCCTCTTCGGAGGCGAGCGCGACATCCGCGCTTGAAGGCGGTGGGGGTGGGTGTGGGTGTGGATGGGTGGGCGTCCGGCGTCCGGCGCGACACGGAGCGAATCGCGACATCGGGAGATGCCGCGGGGGGGAAGCTCGACTGCTCTTGGGGGTCCATCGGGGTGGATGAATTACGCGGAACAACGGGCTTGGGAACCCTGGAAATGTCCTGGAATTCTTAATGCGTGTTTCTGTTTATTCGGCAGTAATTTGTTTCCATTGCTTTTTTCACAACTGTTTCTCATGATATGAATAAAGATTTCTCATTGTGAAAAGTGATTTTTAAGGCTTCTCTTATCAATTTTTAACAATGCTTCTCAGTAGAATCTAGGCTAAATTTGATAAAAAAAAGGCAGCGTTTTGTTCCGTGATCTCATCAGCTTAGATGTATCGCATATTCTGGAAGGAAAAAACTCCTAGAAAAATTGTAAGTTGAGTTCTGGAATACTTTGAAGTTCCTAGATCCTTTAGTTGGTGTCCTTTGATTTTGGTAAACACTATGAACTAGTAGAGAAATCAACTCGACCTAGGAGGGTCAGCTCCCGCTTACTCAGTTGGAAAATTAAAGTCGGGTGAAGTCACATGGTTATTGGAGTATACTATATTTAAACCTCCGGTCCTCCTTCCCCTTTCAGTGGATGCGCGTGTTTGAACATTGACTATTGATGTTCACCTTGGGAATGGTGGGCATTATTCAATACTAACGGTAGTATGTGGGTCGAGGCATGCATTTTCGTCGACCATAGCTCCGAGGACTGCTAAACGCCTAACGCGGCACTAAAATGACGCAAATGACTGCATTACAGGAAGCCACGTTTTAACTTAACGTACTGCCTGCCTCCCTCCATGGTGAAAAGCTCGCTGTTATATTTGGATGCTTCCATTTTCAGTCAGTTAAAATGAATATCAGTTTTTGAAAATTCAAAGATCATAATATTAAACTCGGAGGGTGGAAATTCAATCATTGTGTTGGAGATTAGGTTATTAGAAAAGCAAAAAAAAATTTAGTATGGATTATACCCTCCCAAATCGATGTTTGGATAATCGAATGGGTGAATGTAGTATGACAACTGATGCCAAAGTTTAAATCATCATTGTGATTTCAATTCGCACTGTCTCCTAGATGCGACGAGAAACGAATGGTTTGAGACATCAGCCCGAAACTACTTGCACCTTTCAAATAGGTATTCTGATAGCTACCAGTAGAGCCTCTCGGAAAAATATTGGCAAATATTTTTGAATGGTACAGTAGTAAGACAATTATTTATATTTATACGAAAGCCGCAGCGTCAGTAAAATTTGCAAATTTAATTGTTTTAAGGGGGGAGTGCCTGAGTGTTTTTTCCCTGAACCGCCTCTGGATTCCAACAAGCATTTAATTTGTCAAAGTTGCAACCATAGGTAAAAATAAGGGTTATCCTAAGTCAAACCCGGGCCCTCAGATCCAATACTCATGCTCACGCTGGACAACATCGTCCCTTTGTGAGGAACAATACAAAATGCTGTGAATCTCGACCAATATACAAGAGGTAACACGCATTCATGGACAATGATTTAAGGGTTAGGTAGATTGATTCGTGGCGTGATAGAAAACTGCAGTTATGCCTGCTTTAAAAGGGGTAGCCATTTGAAATTGTGATTTTCATTGAATTCCCAACCTTTTCAATCGGTACTTCTCAGTTTCCGAGGGAAGTGGGCAGAATTACATCAAGAGAGCTATAAAAACATTTTGAAATCAATTAGCCTGCCTTCAGCGAAATTCTCCGAGGGTGAATGGGTTTCATGACGCATTCGACAAAAAATAGCTCTTCCTTTTTTAAGCCCTATGCACCCAGTAAATCAACTCAATGCCAACCAAAGAGCTCAACACTTATCTGTCTTCCAGATTCGAACCGTGACACTCCACGTAAAAAGCATGTTCGATCTATTTTTCTTGTTAAATATTAGGAATATTAGTTTGCGTTAATGGCTTTAGAATATGTCCCATGGGACTTCCCGCGAATTTAAAATGTCGTAATTGGACTCCTTTTGAAAGCCGAGGATGATTGTGGACGACTTTTTCTGTTTTATACATAAACGTGTGTATATAAACCATATATCATATAAATATAAACCACAAACACAGTAATCAACCCGAAGGTTGGTTTGGTAGGTGACGGTAGAGTTCACCCAGTATTAAACCCGACGGTGTGTGGAATTCACACATCAGTCCAGGGGGGCCAGTTCCTTCCCCTGTGCCGGTTATGGTTTCCTAGGAAGATCTGGTATCCGAAAAGTCACATAGCTGCAGGTACCCAGAGTGCCTTGCCCGGGAATTGAACCCGGGTCCTCCGGTCAGCAGTCTAACGATCTACCCCCTGGACTACCACGACCCACATGTATATATACATATGTATGTATACAGGTATATGTGTGTGTATATATATATATATATATATATACTATATATATGTCATTCAAGGAGTGGTTCTCAAACCCGTTAACTTAAACAGCGTGCTCTTAAAAGCTCGCGTCGAAATTCGAAACGTGTATTGAAATTCAAGGTGGTATTGTGTGTCCATTTGGTCGTAGTTCTTGATATATCTGCACTTCAGTCTCCCTACCATAGTCAACGGTATTTGACCTTCCTTTCCTCGTCCCATTGTTTCTACGTTATATGTGCCTTAATTACATGGACATGGACGCACCGCATACAACTATGCGACCGTGGCTAATGAATAATTCTTTTTTAATCGTAGCGTTGTTGACAATAGCTCATTATCATCCGATCCTCGCGGCAACCGTAGCGGTTAAAATTGTATTTGGTTGTTGAAGCGTTCAACTAGCAAAATTTTTCACATTGTTAGTACGTATGTCAGTTTGCAGCCCGCACTTTAGCATAAGAACTGAGACATATTTGATGCCTGAGCTATCATGTATATCATAAATACCCAGCTGACTTAGAAAATTGAGGCCTCGATGTGAAGACAGGTATAACTTCACGCCTTTATTCAATGAATTTTGATTAATTCTCTAAGGGCTATTATTCTCTAAGGGGATTATGCGTTCACCATGGCAGTAAGTGGAATGTAGACAGGAAAATCCAAGCTACTCTGGGTTCCAAGGTTAAAGTTTGCACTTGGGTCCTACATCATGGTATCTTACATATTCCCATGTTTTTCAGTAGATTTGAGAGCTTCAGCTTACTAAGACATGCATTCTGGGTATTTAATTTTTTGGATTTGCCGTTTTTAAACGTATTAAATTACATTTGTTTGTTCATTTCTCCTCCTGAAAACTCGTCTAGATGGTCATTTGAACGTTTATCTCCTAGGAGATGCCGAATACGGAGGAGTATCGCCTTAAATTGCGATACTTCCACTTTCTTTTCCCTTCTTCTCCTCCACTTCTCGTCGTAACACACTTCGACAAAGATCACGAATGTTATAATTACTTTCAGAAATATGTAGTCTTCAGCGTGGCTTTCACCCCTACACCCCAAGCCTATGCACGACTCGTGTGCGAAATAAGGGCTGAGGTGACTTATGGATGTGCACGTCAATTAATACAAATTATTATCTCGTATCTTTTCGAGATTTCGGTTGCATTGTCTAATTTGAATTTTCTTTTAAGGCACTTATCGAACGCTCTTACGAACAACGCTGGTGGGATGACGCTTCGTAGGTTCAAGTTCCATCGATAATTGTCATTCGCTCCACCTTTCCTCCCGGCAGTTCCTCGTTTCCCACAAATATTGCGTTTTCAAGAACCGCATTCTGGATCAAAATAAAGGCAAAACATATATGTGTGTGAAAATATATATGTATTTATCTATACCCATTTTATGACATGCATGTTATCTTGCAGCAGCAATGCTGGGAACAGAACAGCTACAATAACAAAAATTAACATACTCCTAGCTCACCGATGGTACCGTACATGTTTTATGCACATTTCCGAAGGACCTTACCGTCATTTAGTGACAGAGAGCGTACGAAAGCTGTGCGGCATGGGTCGGTAAACCTGGTCTTGTCCAGCGCGCGCGTGTCTGTATATATGTTTGTCCTTGCCGTGGTCGGTGGGAATGAGGGCGATAGCCCCCGGCACAGCGCCTGGACATCGCCGAGTTAAAATTAAGCATTGTCGGGCACTCGCTCGCTTCTCCGCGTCTGGCATTCCCGTGCCGAAGGTACGCGCCACGCTAGTGGGACTCATATTTATAAGTTTTCCCTGCCGGAGACTAACGGACAGCGCGTCCATGCCGGCCGCTCCCATATACCGAAACCTAGACAGTAGAAGAGGCGGGACCAGAATGGGAAACGTATTTATTAAGTATGAGAGAATTCTCGCGCAAGCTTCATGCCCGGTATTCACGGAAAAAAAATAGTTTCAGTCAAATGAATGAGGACGAAGTCTTTTGTTCACCGAGTCAAATTAAAAACCGAAGTGTTGAATTCTATGGTCTCAGGCTCAACTTTGTGGAGGTTCATGTTCGTTTTAAATTAAAATACTGTAATAACTTCCACACAATTTTTATTCGTACTACCGGTTTCAACGCTTCGGCGTCATCATCAGGTGTTAATATTTTTCATTTGTCGTGCATCTCGATTTTATTATTTTATTTCTCGTCGATGTAGAATTTTGTGGCAAAAATCAAAATAGTGCTGGTTAAAGAAAAAGAAAGTAAGTTTATAAATTGCATTCGACTTACATTTTCTGTCGATTGATGATAATAAAGAGTCAAGGTTTTCTTTTACGGAGTCTCGTGGCTGACCAGAATCACCAAATTCGGGTGACGCCGCTGATGTAATTCGCCGGTCGGAAGAACTTTGTGAATAGGGACGTAGGGAAAGGTCGTTCTCTACGCTCTTGTGCAGAGATAGCATATAGTCTAATTACGAAGTGAGTTCTGTCCTCGAGTATCTTAACCAACCTGCGGGATTACCAATTATTCATTTTAAAAATTCGTATTCGATGTGCTGATGCATGTACGTTAAAAGGCGCAATTTACGTGGAGAAATATATACGTACTGAGAGTTCAGAATAGATGCCTTATAGGAGAACTTCAAAGGTGCAATGTTATTTGAGTATGTAGTGGGCGTTTAAACAATTACGGAAAAGGAGGAAACGAGATACTATTTCTTCACTTTCAATCCTGCGATGCGTACAAATCTCCAACATTTGGAGCATGATAAATATAATATGTAAGTGTGTACTGACGACCTTCAATAAATAAATTAAACAAAAATATTGATCATTATTGTTGAGCAGAGAGGAGTTGTTTTTACATTAAAAAATCTAAATACTGCTTTTGTAACCGGAGAGCAGCAGTATGTTACCGATGGAAAGAAAAGGTAGATACTGCAGGGATCATAGTTCAACATTTAAGATGGAGATCGCTCTTTCGTGCTTGAACGATGGTGCACGATAGACTAGAATTTCAGTCGTAGTTTTTCATTAACTTGTACCTTTCGAGGTAATATATTGCCAAAAGTAAGAATTATCAGTCAGTGCTGTAGGAAAAGATGCTAACTATGTCGGTATTTATTGATTATATATCGAAATAATAAAGGGATGCTTATTTCCATTACTGGCAATTTCGTTAGCTCTGAAAAATTTTCTATCACGCCCTACTTGAATTGATTTGCTAGATTCCAAAATAATTAAAAACTATTGGATTCAAGCTACAAGTGACTCGGTTTCGGATTTCAGTCAGGAAGCAAGATGTTGCAAGGGCGCTGCCGGTAGGCAACTTGGGAGTAGGTGAGATTTCAGGGATAAGAGGAAGTGAGGAGAGGTCGACTCGTCGACTTGTTGAACGATTCAAGGAGTCCACATTCAGCGAATGCCGCGTATCAAAAGGACAGCTTTTCGTGCATCGGTTCGAACCTTAGTGGTGAAGTAATTTCAAAGATATTATTTATGTTATTTTTAACTGAGTCCCTTGCTCGAACCAACTTAGCTGAATTGATTTAACTTCGTTCAAATCTCTCGGATGAGGTGTTAAAAATGCTGGTTGTCGAGTGGTTGTCATTGAAAATAGGATTATCTCGACGCTGCGCCTCCTTTTCTCTCCACCTTACTTATCAAATCTCATCCACAACGAACTGTCCACAACTACTACAGGTGTGCAGTTCCTTATGTCAGGTATATCCGGTGATGATTTTCTCACTGATCAATAACATATGATTATAATGGAAACTTGCGTAAATTTCGCGAACTGCAGAATTCGTTTAATGTTGTGTGACTTTGACTACAAGTGACAGCCCACTACATCGAAACCTATATAAATTCCACGTATAAGTGAAGTCGCTGTGAAACTATCAACGATTTGACGAAGATTTTAGCTTTTTTGGTCATATTGTTATAACTCATGAAAGGATTTAATTTTCGCCATTTTTCCGCGTAGGCCACTGAAGGTTTTTTCCTCTTGGGAGTTTTATAAACGGTGAATTCTGAAATAGTCAAGTAGTTTTAGTGTAGTTTTAATTCTTTCTACGTAATTAATAAGAATTTTCTTTTTCGCTCTCGATTTAAAAAATCGAGAAAAATATTATAAGACCGCGAGTTTGAGTTTGATATCGCTGATCGTCCTATGTGTCCACGCCACTGCTAGTGCAGGCCTTTGTTGATGGCACCAAGTTAAACCACCTTGTTTGTTTTAATGGGGAATCAGTTGGAAATTCCGTGGACTGTTGTAAATCTTACATCCCGAGTAATCGCGAGTCGGCATCGGACAACGTAGCTAGGAGAGGACGTCCGCAACCCCGTCAGGAACATACTACGTAATCCGTCGTGGCCACTGCCATTCAAATGAGAGGTCTCGAATAATGACTAGGAATGCAAACTAGCCATGTGTTCTTGCCGGCGACCCCCCGCTTCCTCCGGAACCGAAGTACTCGCCGCTACCTTTGGGAAATGCCCCCTCTATTGCGCTTCTATTTGCCTCTTTAAACGGGCGATCTTAATTTTTTTGTCGCCCGGCGCCGCAAGGCAGGATAAAATATGTCTCAGAGATACGCCGTAGGGCACGCAGATTTTACGAAAGTGGAGTTCGCGTAGTTCCGTCGGTAACATGCGGCGACGAAATTCACATAGACGACACTGGTAGGAGAAATATGAGAACAGGCCATGTAACAAAAGAATCAACTTTGGCGTGAGCCTTGTTTACGTTCCTGGGCAAATGTTTTCATACTTTTGAAGAGGTTCCTTTTCTCCTTCTTTTAAGTTACGTATTCATTCTTCTTCTTCAGCCAAAACCAGTCAACTTTTAGTCATCGTTTTGAAATTTTCACCGACAGAAACCAATACAGAAATTATAATTCATGAATTATGGGCTATATAATTTTTCATAAACACTCAAAATATTATTTCTCTGTATATTTCACTATATATGTTGAGTACGGAACGGTTTCTCTTATTTCTTATTAATAATTTGTTGCTTTTTCTCATAGCCTCGAAATAGAATATATATGATAGGAAGAGGATTGCCAAAATGACATTCTATCGCAAAGGGAAAAGAAAATTCTATGATTGCATAGATGTGTACAGACTTACAGAATCAAATCATGGGAAAATTTTTCTCTTGTACCTTTTCAGTTTGCCGTTCGCAATCAGGGAACAATTTCGTATTAGTTGAGTGTGTGTGACGCTAATAAGGGTGTTTGTTTTAGTTTTGAAAGAAATGGATAAAATCAATTATTATCAGAATTTTTCAATTTTAAGAAGCGGAAGGGAAAGGGAATTTTATGAGTGTAAAAATATGAAGTTCCCTCAAACTGAGAACATTTGGCCCGCTCTGTACACGGCTATGCTTTCGTGAATAGAACGAACTTCTTAGTGTATCATTATATCACAGCGTCTCGAGTTTCGAATGCCACATTCTCTTGAACGATGTCATACAAGCTGCTATTTTGAATTAATCCTTTAGGGGATTGTGTCAAGTGTAATACTATTTCTAGAATTATATACTTCATTAAAATTGTTTAATTTAATCACAAGAATCATTTCACAAAATAAAATGAACCCAATTCAGTAAAAGTTTTTTTTGTTGTATCGTATTATTGATTTGATCCGAGGTTAAACACAATTGACGGTTCAATTCGATCGTTTCAAGCCCTAATTTGTGAAAATTTATGATCACAGAATAAGTAAACTTTGTGAAAAACTTGATTTTTGGGGTACCAGATCTTCCTGGGAAACCAGAACCGGCACAGGGAAAGGAACTGGCCTCCCTACCCTGATGTGTGAACATTCACACGCCGTCGGGCTTAGTACTGGGTGAACTCTACCGTCACCTACCACACCGACCTTCGGGTTGAATACTGTGTCTATGGTTTCCTATATATAATTGCATATATCTATATGCTCATACGTTATATATAGCAGACGAGTACTCGTATGCTATATATTTAATGTACATATATCTAATTTAATTGCATATATATATATATATATGTATTTTTATATGTGTATATATATACATATGTGTGTGTGTATTTTATATATGTGTATATGTCATCATAAGGTAATTTACTGGTTAAGGTAGGTTTTTGGACGGACACAACTATTAAATAAATTTCTCTATTGTGTCCATCATAACAATCTTGGGAATGATAGTTGAGTTGGTTTCCAGTTGCCTTCCTCAATAGTGTTTTTAACGTGAAACCGTCACTCAATGGCCGCTCCACTGGGGTCAGACGCCTTTACAGCCGCCTCACTGAGGAACAGACGCTGCGTGAATTACCTTTCATCTGGCTCCTAGCCTTCGACCTATCTGGCATGGGTGACCCTACCAGGAGCAATTATAATTGCTCCCGCCAGCACAGCTCTAGGGGTCATCGGAACGCACAAGCCCTTCCACCACGTCAAGGTTGTAGTCCATGGGAGGGATGTATATATAAAGGGTATTGCGCCGGGCTACTGACCGGAGGGCCTGGGTTTGATTTCCGGGCCCGCTTCTCTGGGAACCCTCAGCTTAACTCAAGCTGTGTGATTTTTCGTACAGCTTGTGGCACAGGGAAAAAATCTGCCCCCCCCTACCATGGTGTGTGAATTTCACACGCCGTCGGGCTTAATATTGGGTGAACTCTAATATCACCTACCAAACCGACCTTCGGGTTGATTACAGTGTTTATGGTTTATATATGATGTCGCCTATGCGTCGAAACCGGTATTAGTGTAATAAAGTCTTTGTTAAAAAATAAAAAGTTTACTTTTTAGGTGAATTTATGGTTCCACTAAAATATGGCAGACTTGTCGAATCGAGTTAGAATATTGGCTAGGGGCGCTAGAAAATGATGCGAATCTCCAATTCAAATTCTAGAGGATCCAAATATCTATCGGCTTTAGGAAAATGTTTCCGATTTTTTGAGATAAGACAGCAATGATATTAGCTCCTGCAACCTGACTAACCTGGTGAGAGACCTGAAGTAGTTTCACCTGAACACACCAAGGCCGCAGGGTAAATTAATCTACTCCACGTCAATGTTCTCGGGGAACGACCACAGCCTAACCTCCACCAGAGGATGCAGCCCTGCGTTCAATAACGCAGGGTCGCATCCTCCTCCCGATAAAATATTCCCGGGGTGAAATGGTCTCGTAATTGGATAACTAGGTGGCTGCCTAGTGGTGGAGGGGAGCGAGAGTCGAAGTGGTTGAAGCTGTGTAGAAAAAAATATGCGCGCATGACCTTCGGCGTGTTAGAGAATTCGCACTCGCGTCTTTCGCGGCGCAAAACGAATGACGCCAAGGTCCGAGTCGAATCCCGAGATCTTGGGCCGAATGAGAGTCGCTTGTGACGTTCAGGGTGTAGTGTTCAGGGCATGCATATGAAATGGCGAATCTAAAAAAGTCTATTGTTTTGAAGAGTTTAACGGTGAAAAAAATACTTCATGAATTTCATATTTGGTCAAGCTTTGCATTTCAAATCCGAATAGATCAAATTCCAGAGCGTGCCAAAAGTTAATTCGTTTTCGAAAACCAGTTACGATATACATATTTTATCCTCTGGCGTAAAATAATTTGCGAATGCAATAAATGTCGTTCGCCATTGTTCCTGCATAAATACGAAGTACAGTTAAGCTCAGGAATCAATAATGCAACGGAACGAAATGATTCGTTCTCATTTTAAAACAGAGCAAAATGGAATTTATTCGTGGTTCTTTCCGTCTTCCTAACCATGCCATTGGGATCACCCTCATGTGATACTCAATTTACCCAGCTGTGGAATACGAGTATAAGGCGAGCATCATACGTCACTCGCCGAAGTGAGCACAATAGTGATACCACAGCGTTATGCAGTGGTAGGATCTTAGAAGGTTTTATTAATGGTACACCACCTTTTGAATTAATGTTATGACTTCTTAACGAGCAGTTTCTACCTTAATCTCAACGAGTGGCTGGGAGTGGGACCTTAAACGATTCATGATATTCGCTTCTGCGGTGGCGGCCTCATTCTAAGGAATACACGTTGATAAAATGTCTCTCTGTAGGGAGATGGAAGTTAAATTCTCGTGGCTAAGTTATTAATATAGTTTCTCCTTAATTTAGCGATTAGTAAGTGGCATATATGTTTGTTTCCATTATTTTTCCAATGAAATATAATTTCCTGCGGTGAGGTATCCCTTATTTTCTTTAGCAATGCCGTTATTTTTGGCAATTGCCGAGCAGTATGATGTGTTTAATATACTCTCGTACGGTGGTTAAGAAATAGCATTGATCACAAACACATAATATATTCATCCTCACCGTGTAACTAGATGTTAGCATTTTGTGTATTTGTGAAAGTTTGTGAAGTAATGGTAATCGTAAATAAACGGAATCAGTTCTTCTTAACTTATTGATATTAAGCATAAAATTCCTCCTAGCCCAGATTGATATTGTGTCATTTACCGCACCCATAAAATTCCGTTCTGTCTCTCATATACGGTTAAATATCATCGGGAATATGGTTGGAATGTGATGAGTGGACATGAAAACGTCTGTTTGCTTTAAAATCCTAAAGTCCAGTATTTGTCACAAATCTCATATCTCTCATTCTATTTCAGATGAACTTGAAACCTATAAATTTATTCTTCCAAATTTCTTGGAGCAAACAATAGGGTTCCCGTTAATTTAAAAAATACATGGGTCACTGCGAAATCATATAATTTCATTTGCCACAGCAGTCGCTATTGTAAATTTCAATTTTACTGTTACATAATATTGTTAATTTCCGCAAATTATTTCCAAAAATGATGAGAATGAGACAAAAAAACAGGGATATTTTTTCGAAAAACTTGTCCGACTGCCACTGCTACTCAATTTCGAGGAATGAGAACACTTCGCTTGTCACCCAAGTACTGCTGAGTATCTAGCTACTCGGAAAATTTTCTCCCATTTGAGAGCGGAAATTTTCACCCAATGTCTCCGCATTAAGGGCTAGAAACTTTCCTTGATTAAGTAATCCATGCTTCTGCTCATCAGTTTCACGTACTTATTACGCATTATCACGGTTAGTTTTGAATAATTTCATAAAATCGGTTCCATCTCCAAATACCTTGAGACCATTATAATTATGCTTAATCGTCCATACTTCTGTAAAAAAGCATAATATGTATCGCAAAGGAAGCATTAGTTGCTCAGTCAGCCAAGGAGTTTTAAGCATTGCTGAGTGAATTGGAGGTTATGGGATGAGAATCAATATTATTAAAACAAAGGTTATGCGATTTTTCAGAAAGAAAAAGGCTAAGCTAAACATTACAATAGAAGGGGGAAAAATAGAGCAGTTAGAACAGTTTACATATCTAGGAAGTATTTTGGACCAATACGGTCAAAGTAGTAGGGACGTAAGGAGAAGAATTGCGCTAGGCAAGGAGGCTTTCTCAAGGAGGAGGGAGTTGATGACGGGGACGTTGAGTAGAGATGTTAAGACAAGACTCGTAAAAACTCTGATATGGAGCGTACCTATGTACGGTGCGGAAACGTGGTCACTGAAGCAGGAGGATAGACGTAGATTGGAGGCTTTTGAAATGTGGGTGTGGAGAAGAATGGAGAAGGTGAAATGGACCGAAAGGAAAACAAATGACGAAGTACTAGAGATGGTGGGCGAGGAGAGGGGTCTGTTGAGAGAAATCCAATGGAGGCAGGAGAAATGGATGAGGGGCGTATAGAGCAGTAGTAGAATGTTGAACAAGGTAATAGAGGGGAGAATGTTGTGCAAGCGAGGAAAGGGCAGGAACAGGATAGGGATGTTGGACGGGATGAAGGGAGGAAAGAAGTAGACAGTAATGAAGAGGGACCTGATGAAGATTAGGTTGCTGGATTGGGTTTTGTTGGAGTTACAAAATGTTATTTGATAGTTGTGTCCATCCAAAAACCTACCTCAACCGGTAGATTACCTAAAAATATCGCAAAGGCTTGTGCGCATTGAGTATGATTTGGAGTCGGGATAATTGTAGTCAAAATAAATTATTTGGGTTTGGCCTTTATGGGTTTAAATAGCTCGCTTGAGGGTGTCCTCGTCATTTCCACCGTTTCGAATTTTTCTCCCCTCAAGCGCTATATTCATCCATAAATTTGCATATACATTATGCTGGACGCCATATGCTGGGTTATTCAGTAAGTATTAAAGCTCAACCTTAAAGACGAAGGAGGACGTAAAAACCTAAAGGGAATTGTTTTATTTTAGTAAATTTGTTGAATTTGTCGATTTGAAAATCCTTGAATAAAATGGCACAGGGAATTAGAAATTTGGTTAACTATGCAACAGGTCCAAGTATTGGTATGGTTAGGAAATTTTAGGGAATGGAAGAAGGGTAAAGAGAGACCTGGCGTTGGCATTAGCCTTCTCTCAACAAAAGTCGCCAAGGGGTCCACAATTTAACGTCCTATCCGACGGACGGCGTGCCTGCTTAAAGTGCTCTCAACGTAGCACCCCAAGTAGGGATCAGGACACCACTAAAAAATTAATCACCACCTGGATTTGAACCCGGGCATTCGGGGTGGGAAGCTAGTACCTTAACCCCGGCATCATCCCGATCCCCGTACAAGAAAAAGATTTGGTTCTTTGGACTGTTGAGGTTTGCTCCACATGGGGCTACCTCCTTCGTCTATTGGTATAGTAGATTGGCGACTTGGATGGCATTTGCAAAAGGGACTTCCGCGGGAGTACGGAACCCCCTGGAAATCCATTCTCGTGAAGTCTAAACGTAGCGCCCCGCGACGCAGGACCCCACGCGAGGGGCCGGGCCCGCGCGCCTCCTTTCCGCCCCCCACCCCCGCCAAGACGTCCCCGCCCCCGTTGCGGGGCTAATTACATCGCCGGTCCCCCTTCCACCCCATTGTGTCTGGATCCACGCGAACCCGGTGTGCTTCAGTTCCGGGCCGTCGGAGTGTGGGAAAGGCGAGAGAGAGGTTTCTCAGGCGATGGGGCTGAGATTGAGAGGAGGCCTTCCGCTCCGGCACCCTCTCTCCTCCTCCTCTCCGTCGTACGCCCCCGCGCCCCTCGCGAATCTCGAACCGAAAGCAGTGCGTTTCACTGCTCCCCATACACTTCCGAGGTTTTTAAACTTTGGAAAAAAAATTGGCATTCGTAATGTGGGAATTCATTTCTTTGACACTCGGACCGTTGTTCATTTAATCCTCTCTCCCCGGCCCCACCCACCCCCTCCCCTTCCGTTGAGTCTACGCGCACCGAGCGGCCCGCGGGCGATGGCCCTACGCTTGTAATTGTCGCATTTTTTTTAATTGGCGTAATTTCCTCTGGATTCTTCTCGGAGAGGTGGGGAGAGGGAGTCGACGGTTGAGGTTTCGGAGGTACGCGCGATCCACTTTATCATTGCATGCGTGTGGATAATTTATTTGGAGAATATTGAAGGAAAAATCTCAGATTTCAGGAGGCTACGGGTGGTGGAGGTGTACCTCGTTGTCAGAGCTTTTGGCGTTTCGTATCTTTCTTTACGGTGCTCCGAGCATGTCATTAGAAAACTAAGGAATCTGCCTGCCCGATCAAATGGGTAGTGTTAAAAAAATTTGGAAAACTTCTGAAATGATGGCCATGTCAAAATCAGCTCCAGTTTTTGCTCTCCCACCATTCAAACATGTGGCCTCTCGTGAATTAATCATGGCTCACTAACGGAATAGACTCTTTCAAAAGATCTGAAAATGCATAATGCCTAAAATACAGAGAAATGCAACGCGTTAAAAATTATAGAAGAAAAAAAAATCTCAAAAAATATATTTCATGAAATATTATCTGATAGAGACTAGAGTTTTTTTGCGGATTTATTATTGTCGCACAAAAGCAAGGAAATGGAAGAATGTGGAAGAGGAGTGTTCATAAGAGTTCGGGGAGGATAATACGAAAAACCGCGGCGGGGTAGACAAACATCAATCTTGTCGGCTTGACGTTTCACGCAATGTTTCGTTCCAGTCGTAGTAGCCCCCCGACTCTTACTCTTTTTTCGCACAAGGGACGCAAATCCGTCCGATCACGTCGGAACAGGTTGCGGTGCGTGGACGGATGGTAATTTAAAAGTGCGCCGCGCGGAACGTTCGATCGGAGTGGTTCGACCACGGCGGCTGCGCGGTGCTCAATGGTCGCGAGTTGAAAGCGTCGGGTGTTTGCGTCGGACCGAGGACAGAGTGCGGCCCACGTGCATCCTCCCCCGGCACGGATCGTCCTCCTCCCCTCTCCCCGTCCGACAGCCCCGCGATTGGCGGCCCTCCCCTACCTCCCTCCCGGGGCGTGGTTTCCTTTACCTGAACACTTGCTCCACTCCCATTGTCATTCTTACCGTCCGCCGTAGCACTACTCTCTCCTGCCGCAGTACAGATGTTAAAAGAAGTCCCAGAACCGGAGGGCGCCCCTCAAACTATTATCTCTGTCTTGAGGCGTATTATGCAAGTCAGTCTCTAATGTCCGTAAAAATGACGGAAGCTAAAAATTGAACACTCGGGTCGGAATCAGCCTCGAGTATGACGTGACGTCAGGTTTTAAACGTCGCTCGAAAACAATTTTCTTAGACGGGAGTTGTGTAATAATTTTACTTGTTAATCGTCTTATAGTTCCGGAATTGCATCAGAAAAATTTCAATAAGCTGACGTTTCGACTGTTTATTTCAGGTATCATTTTTAAAGTGTCATTCATATTGGAAATTTGAGCATTTAGAGATTTAACACAGTTCTTTGTCTCTTGGTTGACTCGAGTATGGCGTTCAGCTGAATTCCAGCGTACTAATTTTTCTTGTAGAATGTTTTGTAGAATCTTGTGTTTGTTGTCTTTGAAGTTTTGTGGGATCAAAATAGACACTGCAGCTTCGACGACATTTTCAGTACCCGAAGTGCGCGAGTTATCCTTCTATCAAAGTAAAATTTTGCGTTGTTTATACAATTTTAACTTACATACATGCGTTTCGTGCAAACAGTAACAAGTTAATTAAAATTAGCAATTTTCCACAAAAATAAAATTTATTAATACGACCGGTTTAAATGCAACTACATCATCTTCTGGTAGTTGCATTGAAACCGGTCGTATTAATAAATTTTATTTTTTTGGAAAATTGCTAATTTTAATTAATCATGTTATTCCACCATATCACGCCTGAAACGTCTCTTTCTATTAGTAACAAGTTAGTTGTAAAAATAGAATGAGCTACGGTCGCTACGGTCGTGAATCAATGAAAACGAGATAGCCAAGACCGTAAAATTGAGATTGTAAACTCTTGGCTATCTCTTTTTCAAGTTAGTTATTATTTTGTGAACAACTTTTTATTACTAGTATGGCCGTTGACCGTTCACTTTTAAATAATGGCGGTACAACATACAATTTGAGTTTTGTTCATAGATATAAATAATTTGAAACGGTTGTCTGAAACATTTTACGAATCTCGTGCATCATACTCCCCACGCCTCCGACGTCTTGTCCATTCAAACACTATTCCATGAAATTTTTTATATTTCTGGGACAGTATTCTTTATCGTGAGATTGTCTCCGACCTCATCCGCCCGCGAATTTCTCGGTTTTCCCGTTTCTCTTAAATTAAAACAAAATGACCTATTTCTTCCACCTATTCGCGAATATCCAAACGGGTCTCTAATGCGTGTCGCCATTCTGCGACTTCCCTACAATGCACAGATGTGATTTAAAACCAATTTGTGGTGAAAGGTCGAATTCAATAAATGAATCTTGATAAAAATCGAGATTTAATCATTCACGAAGGGTAAAGCGCTATAAGAGGTGAAATCAGCCTTTCTGCGAAGTTAAGCTGTCTCCGTTTTGAATTTTTGCGAAGGGAACAACTTGCACGATTTGAGAGGGATAACTGGGGGAAGCGGTGTAAGATAAACTTGCAAATGGGGGATGACAAGTGGTCGTAGCCTTATATGTATGGACGTATATGGAGGCATAACTTCATTTTCGCGAATAAAAGTTGACCTCTTTCGTCTTCATTTGCCGCAGATCGCCGGCAGAAATCAAACTGTATCGCTCACCGCCAACTTCCTCCCTTTGACTCAGCTTGCGCCGGCGCCTCTAAACGACCTTTCGACAGCGGGATCCAAAATGGGGGGGAAACAAAATGGGGGGAAAGAAACGGCGGCGCTCAGCCCTCGTGACACCGCCTCGTCCGTGCCCTGTTTATTTCTCGGACGGCTCTTTGCGAAACTATTTTTTCCACGAGCGTGCATTGTCAGTACCCCACACATAAGTACAGCATTTAGTCGGCAATAATATTCACCCCATGGCATACTCCAGTTCCAATTCCGTCCAACAACGTGGGAAGGAGCGTTCTTTTTATGTTAAGACATTTTACTGTCTAAGAAAAACATTTTTTTATACACTCCACATGGCACCAACAATCTTTCTGTCGGCATTCGCACGATATTTATTCTTTTCGACCGTCCTGCCATCTTTCGCCAACGCGTTGTAGAAGAAGTGAAAGGCTCTGGGTATTGCAGTAATATTTAATTGTTATAGTAGGCAACTAATACCTTTGAGGCTTTGCGTTACTTTAACATCTAAACTAATAAAATTTGAAAAATAAAAACTGTCATTTCCATTGAATTTTATTTCAAACGACCGGTTTCGTCGAAGATTCGACATCATCGTTAATCACGTTCATGTAAATATGGGTAAGTATGGGTATGGTATGTAAGAGGGTACAATCAGGTGAGGTTTGATTTCGGTTTTGTGTTACCTCGTGTTGAATTGTGAACGGGCATTTAGTAAGAAAGATTTAATTTGTTAGTTGAAAGAGAATGAACTTAAAATCCAAGTGAGTATTTAAAATAGCCATGAGCGAACTGAAAATGTCTCGCAATTTTTACAAATAATGGACTGAAGTATTAACATTGCATTCGAAATTTAAATACCAGTTGGAAAATGCAAACCAGGTGAATTAACCGTCGATTCCGCGGGAATGAATCAACCCACTACCTTGTTAGGTGATGCCATGGTGAGATGAAAATGAAACCAAATTGATCTATTCACCATAATATCTAGCCTAAATCCAATCTCAATATCTAGCAGAATATCGAGCAATATGACTACGTTATACATTATCTCACATAGAGTTTACATTACCAGGATTTGAAATCTTAAGGCCCGCTATTAAAGCCACCTACATTATTACTTCATTACTTACTGAAGATCGTGATGAAATCGCAAATATCACATTACTGCTGTCACCCCAGCCTTTTGCCTCTGTGAAGCCTCGCAGGGTAATAAGTAAAAAAGTAAGGATATCAGTGCCTTGTAATAAATCGCGTTGGTATCTCCAGTTGTAGTTGAATAAAGGACATAGACTTAAGCCGCCTGGTTGGTGCAAAACTATTTCGAAATATGACCTGGTGTTGTTCAGTCTCTCAAAGAGCGCTGCCTATCGTCTTGCTGAGGAGAACTTGTCAGACAACCCTTGTGCTCCGCGAATGCAGAGTGCAGTACGGTGTGGGAGGCCTCTCTCGTGGCACCCTCGTGCAGTCGGAAGCACCCGTTGCGGGAAGCAAGCGCGCCTTCCAGCACGGGCTTTCGAATTCGTAACTACCGGTGAAGGGGGGCGGGGGAGGAGGGTGCGAGCGGCGAGGTCTCTCTTCTCTCTCCGCGACATCACTCTCGCCGAGTCGCAGCGCTTCGGGAGCAAGTGGTTTGCGATCGCTCGGCGGGTTCCCCCCCCCCAATCCCCCCTTCCCCTAGATATTCCGTCTCCCGCCTCCTCCGCCCTTTTTTCCTCGCCCACCATCCGTCGCGACGTTTTTATCGCACTTACCACGAGTGCGTTTCAACACACATGCCACATCCTTCCGAGGCGTCATCTGGAGTAACTGTTTCGCGTGCTTATTATCTTTCTTTTATGGATTTATTTTTCCCGTTCCCTTTAAATATTAATGGTTATTTTCTTTCCCATGAAGTAATAGTCTCGGCGAGCGACAACGGTTGCCTCTTCTCGCGGGCTTTGTCCATTGTTCTCGCTCAGCGCCGGTGAAAACGCTTTCAATTGGAGGGAGGGAGCAAGGCCGATGCCACCACCATCCTTCCCCGCCTCCTCTCGTGCGACTCTCTCTCTTTCGCGTCGAAAGCACCGCAAACGATATTCGGTTGAGCGAACTTTCGCTGGACCAAGCCGGGGATTATTGACACATGGGAAAATTTTGAAGCATTAAATTTCAATTGTGTTGTTTTCCATTGCAAGGTTTTGAATTGGTTTCAAACCATTTGTACTCGCGGTCCCAATTACCTCAGCATTCTCCGGGCAGTTGAGCGTCGAATGGGTGCCTCATTACATCCTGGGAATCAAAGTAATATTTTTAGAAGCAGTACTTAATGGTTTACGGAAAATGTCGATGAAATTTGTTTGAAATTTCGAATCGTTAAAGGCCACGGATTGGTGTCCACCAGTATTTTAATTCGATCCATATTTTTCCCTTCAAAACCGTCCCGGAAAAATAGTGAAGTATTTTCATGGAAATAGATTGGTACCTATCGTATTGTCCAGAAAAATTCTTAGATTTCCGACGAAGTATCGAGAGTGGATTTCCAGTTTTGGAGGTTGGTCGTAGTGATGAACTTACTACTCAAGCCCTTTCATATACCGCATGATATTAATCCCCCGGATTCGGATGTTCAGATAATAATTTATGAACTGGCGTCTCTTTCAATGCATTTAGTTCAAATCTCCTACGTTGGTATTTATTAACTCCGGCTCTCCAGTTTTAATTTGCGTTTCCAGTATGTTAATTATATTTTTAAGCCGACTAATCAATTGGAATGTACCATCGGTACAGTTGAGAGGTATGATGAGTATCGAACATGCCCATGCATGTATTAGGTGATTCCAATTTTCCCCATTAGAAAAAAACAGAAAAAAAACGAATTTTGCCTTAATTGAATACACTGGTCTTTAAGGGGTATGGGAATGAATTGAAACAAAGGTATTTGTACATTGTGGATAAATTGTTAATTAACACTTTGGTGTGCCAAATATAATATTGTATGCTATTAGTTTTAACTAATACCAAAATAACGATTAGAAAAAAAGAATGTCATGTTGAGTAAAACGTAACTTAAAACTAACCTCGACAGGCGTGCGCTCAGCATCAGTACGCTCTATGAATTTCATAGTTTTTATTTGATGGCATTGCCTTATGAATATACAATCGTTTGTTGATAATTTTGCACGATTAAATCTGTCGCAAGTGATGCTAAACACATTCGTGATTATTGAATACCTTGCCAAAAATAAACAGCCACATGATCTGATCAGGCACATTTCCATCCATGTTTTTAGTAAGTCGTCATTGAAGAGACTAATGATGAGGCTGTTGTCCTACGACATTCCTTGTATTTTACCTCGACGAGTTTCTGTTTGTATTCCATTTGGAGTGAATTGCGTCTGAATGAGACTTGTAGAGAGAAGTTGGAGGGATAAAATAATAGCTTGACAGAATTATGTCGAATATTTTAGTTTATTTTGCGCCCATCACTCAAGTGGCAGATATTTTTTAATCTAACCAGGACATTTTAAGAATCTACGCAAATCGTTCCCAAACATCTGTGGGTGTAGAATGAATATCTCAAATTTTTATCGACTCCTCAATTTAATTTTACATAATCATAATAGAAAAAGACGCTTATATAATTTGAGATGAATAATATTGAATGAAACGTTTAAAAAATTGGTTTTGGTGAAATGTGAATAGTTTTTTGTGCATTAATTGCATTTTAAAACAATACGTGAGCAGTGTTCCGTCGATCTGATCTTAATTGAAAATATTAATGGAAATATATTTATTGGTTAAACGATCACGTTCAGTGATTATGACGAAATGTAAGGTACAAGGAGTGATATTTAGATGTTTATTACGGTTGTGAATTTTTATTAGCTTTTCTCCGTCGAACTCCGACGCCGAGTCGACCCCACGAGGTCTACTTCGACCACTGCGATAGAATAACAAAAGTATACTTCCACGTCTCATTTAGTCGACCTCCGAAGACAGCTGGACGGTATTATATTTCAGTACGCGAGTGTGGGAAAGCGGACATGAAGAAGGCTAAGAATATGGCATTACGTCCGTGGCATGGAATTGAAAGTGTTTGCAATGAGGAGCGAGATTAATTGCAGAGTGAGTTTTTTATTAATAAACTGGATAATTTCGCAATTCAGTTTTGATTTTTTATGAAGTAACTGAAAAACTGGGCTAAAAAAATAGCACGTGTAGTTTACTGCATTGTATTTACTGTACTGTTTACTGTATTCAGCTTTGTGCGGAAATTAGAGCGATGCTATGTGTAGGAATAAGAGGTTTGTTTAATGTAATCGTCTCAAAGGTTTTGGCATCAAATCACTTTGTCTGAAGAAAAAATTAGGGATTAAATGTCACATTGGATTTGAACATACGCCATAAGTATGGTGCCGTTAAGTAATTTAGACTCGGTTGGCGGTTCTGGCATGTAATATACCCATTGTAGTGTTGTAAAAAAAAGTCCGCTATGTTTCGAAATCCTATCCCGAACAATTTTGTGGTCGTTAGAGATAATCCGAAGTGATGAAGTGGTGCTTCACTATGGCGTCCATTCTCCATTATTTTAATGTGCCAACTCGAGTGTTTGCATTTCGTATATAAATAGAAATTAAGCCCGGATCTACCCTATCCACAACTGATACGTTTTCCTAACTTCTTCTATATGGTACCCTGCAAGCCACCGGTGCCAGGGGGTGTGTGGCAGGGGATAATTCAACACCAGGCATTCAGAATCAAAAATTTAGTTTGTCGTTATTATTTGGGGTAATATATGTGTAGAATAATTCAAATAATTTAAATCTTAATTACAACAGGTAAATGCACTGTTCCAAGTACAAGATAAGAGCTGTTACTAACGAACTCAAGGTTCGGTGAAATAATGGCAGCATATTAGACGACTTGGAACGAAAAGTCAAAAATTCCTTCCACCCCTAACGCGGTTGTCGGCATTATTCTGATTCTTCATCGTTCGTGAGAAAAGTGACATCTTAAATCTGTCAGTTCTACACTTCATTTTTCTTATTTCATTTATATTATCTCTCTTACGGTACAACGATGGGGCTAGTAATATATTCTCTGACATCATCGCTCAAGAGAAAACCTTCCAATTAATGCAATAGATTTAATCAATATGAATTGCCTTACCCTCGCTCCGTGACTGATTCCCAATCCAGCTCCTCAAATAATCGTAATTTTCATAAGCTGCTTAGTTAATCACAACAATGTTTGTAAAAACCGTTTACGATGCACACGTTTTAATTTCACGGCCACTTATTTTTGGCAGTTTCGAATGCTGCTGTGAGAAATATATTTAATACGTTGATTATTAATAAATTGATAGGATTTGAATAAACGCGGGAAAAAAAATATGCTCTCATATAAATGAGCCGAAATCTCGAGACAGGTTTACCGTTGTGAGTCGTCACTTGCAGGGCAAGAGAATAAATTTCTGAAATTAGAAAATCATAAATGAAATGTGGCTTGTTATCCCACTGCGACGTTAAATTATTCCCGCACATCATTTATACTTCCTGACGTCATCAAAGAATCGAGCGAAAATCCCAGGGCATGACGTCTTGCAGAGAGCTTGCAAATGGTAAAAAATTCCCTTTATTCTTTGCAGCTGACTCTCTAATCATTCAGGAGGAAGAGGGAAACAGTGTCATGTACACGCACTAGTTCGAGTCTAAAGATGTACACGCGAAGGCCCAGGCATTGTTCACTTGCGTGTAATCGAAATCTAGCCTCATTTCATCGGACTCGATCGACCCGTCTCCAGATATACGACCTTCCTCAAAAACATCTTAATTTTTTAGCCGTCGCTTGTGATTTTATTAAAGAAACGAACAACCCGGATTTTTTAATTATCTGCTGCATACCAGTTCAATCTTTTAGTGAAAGCGATCACTATTTGCTAATATATCTTTCGGTCGCTTTCTTTAAGCCCATGAACGTCAAATTGTCCATCCCATGCTAGATATTATTATCGAAGTTGGTTAATTAATTAGTCATGTCGATTGCTGCGCCGCTTAACACTCACGCGAGGGATTTATGCGCCGGGGGAAATCTACAATGCATTTTCTTCGGGATACCGTATAAAAAAATATACTTAATATGCTTGTCAAATGCGGAATCACACGGTTTTCTGAAATTTCTTACGGAAAATGGAAGCAGTCTATCATGACCGATTTCATGAGTGTCGATATCTGATTGTGATCGGGTTGGTGTAATTTATAGTGTACTTATAGTATTCCCAACTGAGGGCCGTATTTTCCCGGAGGTGGCAGGATTTCTCAGTGGCCTCCCAATTCTTGCTTAGGGTTCCACGAGGAGAGCCCTCCAAGTGGAGTACGTCGTCCTCCCGATGGGAGGACGACGTACATCCTTTGGAACTGTACATCCTTTGGCGTATTTCGTTCGGAATGTCGACACCGGGTTTCTCTGCACCCTTCCTTTATTTCCTGAACATCCTACCTCTATCATACAGTGGGAGATACTGCGATCTCCCACTAAACAAAATGCCGATCCCGTCATCGAGAGACTTCAAAATATTCCTCAGAATATTTTAAGTCTTATTCGTGAGCCCGGTATCCCCCTCAATTACCGCAATGCATCGAATTCTGTCTCGTGTGCAGGACGATGGAGATCAGGGAGCGGTGATCGCCGACTCTGCCGGCGGGGCGCACTGCGAGGAGGAGGCCGGCGGCGGGACGATCGACGAGGGGGAGGAAGGACGGAGGTTGGAGCAGCTGGAGGTGGGTGGCGGCCGCGGGCCGCCGGGCAGCGGGCCGTACCCCGACAACCATCCCGTGGACTTGTCGAGCCCCCGACCGCCGGATGCTGTGGCAGGAGACGGCGGGGCGTACCAGCGGCCCCGAGGACTGCCGGAGAACAATTATAAGGCAAACGGCCTTCTAGCGGATGCCGGTGAGTTAACCCTTGCTTCTCTCTCAGCACAAGAACGGTGAAGGTTACAGGGAATGAGTGTATTTAGGGAAAAGCGAACGGGACGATCACTTTTGAGTGACATTGGTGCACCGATAATTCTGGTCCATTAAATTCTATGGTTAGATGCATACGGATGATTTATTCCTGGTATTTCTTATTCTACTTGCAGTTAAGCAAAAGCAATATTATTCCGCCCCAAGCAGTGCTAATTATGAAAACACGTAACCACTGTCTTCAACCCGCAGGTTGATTAGATGAACGTGCGTTCCTGATAAGAATCCCTCATAATTATAATTGATGGCTCTATCCTCGGGACAGGTATCGTCTGAACAATTCCTTCCACGTCGTCTTTCCTTTGAATCAATTTCATTATTACCCCTCCTTTCATAAGATCCGTCCTGGAATGATATATTATTCTTCCTCTCCCTGTCTCCACCTCTGTTAAATATTCTCATTAGTCAAGTCCTTAGTTAAAATGTACCTTATCCGGTTAGCTTTTTAGCCCTACAGCGCGTGGAAATACTAGGTAAGGGATGCAGCTCCTGTCCCTCTAATTTCCTCTAGAGTTATGTCGCCCAGGAAATCGCATATAGTTCTGCATCACTGGCCACACTAGGTGGTCACACCGCCATCATAAATTATATGACTTGTATTGCTTTGGGAAAATAATCACACGTATATACTTTCTTAGTAAAAGCCACAATCAAATCTTGACACTGCTCACCGATAGTTTTAATATCACGTCCGTGGCCCTCGACACAGGATCTTTGATTACCACCGACCCAGAACCGTGTTCTGTTTCAGGGGCCTCCCCTCCTTTTGAAAGTAGGGAATCATTAATTTGTCAATATCTTCTGACCTGCTACCGGGGATACGTAATGGAATGTTTTCCCTTTTGAAAATGTTAGTAGTTGACCATAGAATCAAGGAGTGTTTGACTTTTAAATTCAAACGTGTCGTGGCTTCTCAGCTTTCAAGTTCGTACCGAACAGAAATGTCCGTCATTTCGGCACCGAGGGAATCACTCGTCCCATCGCTGCGCGAGAGATTCGGCCGCCTGTTCTCCAAGAAGGGGGTATCCCAAACTTTTAATTATTTTTAAATATAATCGAGAGAGAAACTTAATTTTACTCTGTTATTCTTAAGGCTTCTCCACATAGTCAATTTCCAGAGTTCTGCATTTCTCCCAACCTTTCTTGGCCATTTGAAAGCCGTCATTGTAGAGCTCAGCAGATTGCGTCGAAAATCATCGTTCCACCCCTTGAATGATGTCATTTGTGATGCCAAATCACCCACATCGCAATGTTTTTTCAATGCTATGAATAAGAATGAATTTCTTGAGGCGAGATCGGGTAATTAGGACAGTTGTGGAAAAATTTCAAAGCCAGATCGCTTTGATAACTGGCCCCGATTGCAGGTCACACCGTGTTTGCTTCTGAAAAGAAGTCAGTAATCGTGAAACCCGGCGTGCTGGCACTTTTGACATGTGCATTTCTTTGTGAATAGTTTTTCATGCCGCCGTAACTAAGATAAGTCTCATCCATGGTCATTTGAATGGATTACACTTCAGCCTACTAGGATAAAGTCCCATTACTACTTTCTTCACTGTGGCAATGTACACGTCATCCGTGAGTGATGCCCTTCCACTTCTTGGATGGTCTGTGTGGGGCATGTGGCCAGTTTTAAAATTCATTTTCCACGTCACAATTGTGTCTTATGACGGGCTATTGTTTACATGAATAGCCATGATTCAATCGTGCATTAGCCTGGCATTGTATTCTTTCAAAGGAAGGAACTTAATCACACTGCGTGCCTCTATCTTCTCCATACTGCGAATCACTTCAAGCTAAGGCTTCCTGAAACAAATCAAATCGACATTTATAGATTTAATTTTTTTAAATATATACATAAGAACAACTTGATATGCAGAATAAATTTGATGCAGATATCTCGATTATTACGTAGTAGTAATTACTTAAAACGATCCTGCCGCGTATTTGAATTTTCCTGTGTGAGGCTACAGAAGTTCCCCCATGACATCGTTTGTGTCGTCTCTACCTTCAGTATCATGTATTGCACACAATTTGATCTTTTCAACCTTCTGCTCAACCAAGGGCCCGTACGCTCTCGTTCTCCGGCCAGGGAAGTTCTCAGTGGATACATTTCCCTTCCCTCGAATGTGTCGATGAGCGGATGCCAAAAGGTATCTTTAGTAGGTCGCGATTTGGACAAAATGTTGAACAATGTCGGAGAAATGAAAAATCAAACCCCTGTGTTTAAATCATTCTTAAAGTGAGAGTGGATGTCTCCGAATCGCGGCGTGTGAAATGCACGCCTGCTAGGCTGGTAGGACAGTTCCTCACCCTGTGCCACAATTTGGTCCTCACCAAGTTCTGGTCACCAGATAATCGAATCTCTAGGATGTTAAATGAAGTATTCCACAGGCATTGCTTGAGATATGAACCCGACTATCTGAGTGTCGAATGTCCGATGCAATTCTGTCCCTTCGGCAATGAAGGATTATCCCGAAGTGATATGGTGGAATAACATGATTAAATAAAATTGGCAATTTTCCACAAAAAAATTGGCAATTTTTTGTGGAAAATTGCCAATTTTATTTAATTATAATGTGACACTGAATGGATTGACTCCATCCATGAAAGATCGGGAATGTAACCCTAATATGATTTGATCATCAGTCCTGGACTTGTTTTGGGGTCGATCAGCGAACCTCTACATGCCTTTGTGTTTTCCTTCTATTTTTAATTCTTCTCCTGCAGTCCTTTACTGTCAGTCTTCCTTCCGCGGATTGTCGGCTGTTCTGTCTGTTCCGTCGGCTTGTCACTACTTTTTCGAAGGGCATTATCTCTTCTTCGGCTTTATGCGACACCACCTTGTTAGTTATTCGATTATTTCATTTGGTATACGAGCAGGTTTTCAGTGATTCAAATCTTCTAGTCTGTACTTCTGCCACCGTCCAGGAACAGATTCCCAGAACTGATACATACTTCTTTCCTAGTTCCGTCTCCCAAAATATATAAAATTTCCCTTTCACTAGGAATACAGGGTTCGTCCGGAAAATAAGTGTACTGAGCTCAGGAAAAAAAATGTATTACACTTTTACATATCTTAAGCTAATATTCCTCAAAATAGGACCCTTGTGAGTCGATACACTTGTTCCATCGGCGTTCTCATTCCTGGAACGCTCCCGCGAAGGCATCATCGGGAACCTCTCGAAGACACGTCGTCACGGCCTCTTTGACGGCGTCCAAAGTCCCGTATCGCGTTCCTTTCAAACTCCTCTTTATCTTCGGGAACAGAAAGAAGTCCGGTGGTGCCAAGTCCGGGCTGTAGGGCGGTTGCGGCAGCGTTGCCACGCCGTGCTTGGCCAAGAAGTCCGACACGACAGCGCGGTGTGAGACGGCGCATTGTCGTGACGCAGCCGCCAGATGTTTTTGATCGCTGGCCGGACGCGGGCGACTCGTTTTCGAAGCCTGTCGAGCACTTGGACGTAAAATGCAGCATTTACAGTTTGTCGTTCAGGTACAAATTCGTAGTGGACGACTCCCCTTTTGTCAAAAAAGACAATGAGCATCATAAACTTATTTTCCGGACGAACCCTGTACATGGAAGTGTCCAAAGGCATCGCCCTAGCATGCGTAAGGGAAGTATATCCCATCGATGGGTTTCCCACCGCTAATATAAATGGCTAATGTTGTTAAATATTGAGTTTACCATCCACTGTACTGCAGTGAGATGCAGGATTGCATGTTATGAGGTACAATAATATTTCGGCAAAATCGAACTCAACAGAACAACAGCCTCATTAAAAATGGCGGAGGGCGTTATATTGCTATGTTCGAAATTCGCCATTGGTATGAAATTATGTTTAGCTTTATTTTTGAGCAATTAAAAATAGCATAGTAACATTGAAACCGGTCGCATTAAGATTTCATTTAGTTTAAAATTGCTATTTTTAAATAATCATTATATTCCATCGTATCACGCCTAAAACGTCTCTTTTTTATATATTTTTGGGGATGTAAACGAATGAGAAATTTTTTTAAATCGATTGGAGAAAGCATGTCTGTGTTAGTTATGAAATTTTACGATTGGGAAGACCACATGTGACTATGAACTCTTCATATTTTGTGTACACGCAATTTATTTATCTATTAGGTACAGTAGATATCTATCGATGATGTTAGAGTAGGGCATACTACGTGCGATACATATAAATCACGCCGAGGTTAAATGTTAAACTAGGTGTAATTTTTTTGTGGAATTGTAATAGAGGTTACCTTAGCAACTTAACATGGAGGGACTCCTGCCTCCTTGGTTTGTAATCTTGTTGGTAACTTCGATTTCAGACTTTTTGCTGCCACAGTGGGAATCGGAAAGAAAAGTGTCCCTTAGCGGAAGTCGAGAGATCCAGCATTTACCGTTATTTCGAGATTACTTCCGGGCACCATAATATGGCGCAGTCATAAAACTTTGCAGTTGGAAATTACCTTTCTAATAATCATAGGTAGTCCAGCCCGTGTGACGATTGGCGGTGGGCAGGTCGGCGCTCTTGGGGTGCGATCTCCCAGCGAATGGGAGAGGGGAAGGGAAAGCGAGAGCCGAGAAGTGATGGGGAAAGAAGGCGCGTCCATTGGAAATCCGACGCAATTTGGCGCGTGGACTGCCTCTCCAAGTCTCCTTCGTTAAAAGGAAGGAAATGTGGGTGTCTGTCGATTTCCTCTCGGCCATTTCGAATAATTCTTCGATATGTTCCACTCACCCTCCAGCCCCATGATCACTATTTTTATCAACGCCCACACTTATCGAGTCTCTAATATAAGGTCGTTCTCTCACGAGAAAATACCGTTTCTCTGAACCTTTTTTTAACGCTATGTTTCATGTCAGACTTCGTTAAACTTTTGTTTGCGTAACTCATGAGAAAATAATTCATTTGAATTGTAGGAAAAGTAGTCCTATTTCTCTGTCTCCTTTATCCTAAACCATTTACACCGCTAGTGAAATTCTCTTCATTCCGCATTTCTTCTCCTTTGGTCCTCTCCAATGCCCATTACTTGGCGGACAATTTGCCGGACAAGAGTTGTGAGAGTTTTTTCTCGTGTTCAAATTTGTTTTCTTTGATTTTTGAGGATACCATTGTTTTTTTATGATTAATCTATCAGGTATATCCGTCACTGATCCTAAAGTGAGGTCAACGACAGCACCGTTTTCGCGAACTAAAGTTTAGTCAGTCGCAGAAGTTAGTGAACGACGTAACTCATTTTTACCCTAGTTTTACCCCTACCCCTATGGCTCATGAACCATTTCTTATGCACGTGGACCACAGAGTTTCCATTTCTCCATCCAGTTCCTTTGAGTAGTAAATCAGTAGGGGTGGGAAAAGGGAATTTCCGGGGCCCAATAAGGGTGTGCCACGGTCCTCTTCTTAAATTAATGTTTTTCCACTAGCGAGACCAATGTTCAGTTCACTTCGACAGCAAGAGAAAGTTGATTGATAAATCGCATCCAATTGGTATTGCCTCATATATAATTGAGGGTGGTTTCGTCCGTTGAGCGTATTTGACCCATCGTTTGAAGGCCAACTTCGGCCGTGAATTAATTTACACCGCAGGATGGATTTGAGCCGCTTCCCATCGAGCGGAACACATTAGGAACGATCTAATTAATTTGACCAATTTTCCATCGGGCATACATCTGTGGATTCTCACAATCCCTTGCTCAGTGTTGCCCCTACACTCACATTATTCCTTGAACACTTCTCAATCCACGGCCCCCCACGTAATGTGTTGACGGGGGAGTGGGAGGAGCGTCGGTTGAACAAAGGGTGACTTGGTGTACAAATCCATCAAATTTTCTCTTCAACTTAATTTTGCAAGATAGAGCCCTCACTGTAGATTTTGTTAGCTTATAATAGTATTTTCCACCACGAGATTTTTAGTGTGCATGAGTCTGGGCCCTCTCTTTTGGATCAAATATTGCAAATTATTAATAAGAAATTAATCTGTGAGTAGGGATTAGCGAAAATCAAACAGTACATGATTAAAACGGCATTAAATTAAATGCATTAAAGAATCCAATTACGAGTATTTTGCCATTAAATCAGGCATATGTTTAAATATTAATTCGTTACTCGGCTTAGCTGTTAGCTTAATAACAAGCTGGTGGTAATTAATGATAACAGAGGGAGGTTTGCCGGGTGACAAACTTCGTCTGCTCAGTAATAGTAATGGCGCTTAATCAGTATTGATTAAGGAAAAGGTGAAAAAACAGGAAAAGGTGAAACTTAATAGAGAAAGGAAGAAAAAGTATCTATAAATAACTTAATATAAAGCCAATACAAATGGACTAAGAAAATTCTCTTTGTATATAGTTAGCACGTTACACATTAAGTTGACTAAATGATTAAATTAGTAATATCGGAAGGCTGAAATTTGTAATCAACAGTCCAAAAAATTACTTGAAAAATAATGCTCATTTGGTGCATAACTTCGTTTTTTTACTGGTATTATTTTTCAGCTGCAATTTTGATTTTTTTAAGTTTCCCACGGAGCCGTGACTCGCATTTCGGGGACCGCTGGCCTAGGCCTCTTTGTGAAAAATTACACCAATATTTTAACATTCTCGGCGCTTACAGCGTTATGAAGTGAATGGTAGTTTTCTCCGTTTCGCGAGACAACCTGGTGGCTCTACGGTGAACAATTTCACACACAGGCCCCTTGGTGCCACAGGACAAGTTAATTTGTCGGATTAGAATCGAATGTCAACCCCTGAAGCGTTTTCGCGGGAGTTTTTCTTCCATCCCGCTGCACTGCGGCGATGTCTCTCCCGATGCTCTCTCGCGGTGTCCTCACCTTTATCGGCTGCGTCTCCGGGGCGAGGGCGAGTTAGATGTCAAAAGGGCCCACTGTTGTGCGAATTCGCAGCGGTCAAAACCACCGTGCAGAATGAGCCCATTTAATTTTCATTCCGGCCATTGTCGGTGGGGGATCCTTTCTTTAATCATTCACTCGAGAACGGTGATGCCGAGCCGTTCGAGTCCACGCTCATTCCGTCACGCCAAAGACGAACGCTTGAGCGGAGCCCGGGTCGGAATGAAAATCTCACATTTCAATTCCATCTGGGCCGATTACCTCCCGTAAACAGCTATTTCCGAGGGTTGTGGGACGGGTTGGCCATCTCGGGGAAAATCAGCTCTCCCTCCGGTGCGAGGCTCATGGAGGGGAGCGGGTGGGTGGGGGTACCGGTTCGGTACCCTTTCCGATTTGTGAAGAGTCCCGGGGAAAAACAATAGCGGTTACATTAAAAAAAATGTTGTTGGCAAATGAGGGGACGTCATTTAAATGATATGACGTAGCCATTATCCGTCGAGTAGCGATTCCGTGGGTAATGCTGGGTGGGAAACCAAGGTTCGCGTGGAATTTACGAGCTCCGTTCTGCATTAGTGCTCATTGAAATGCGTGCGGGCGAAGGGTTTCACGCCTGGGTGCGGCCCGCCCGTCTTGCCTTGAATACGCCGCCTTCTCCCCCATCCCCCTCCCCCACTCGGCCGCCGTCCATTGCCTCTCCCCTCGCCGTAGTGCAGTGCCTCTTCACGTAAGAATAGTGCACTTGAGTGAGTCATGGCCATCAAAATTGGTCTCACCCGGTACCTCTGCAATTGCCGCGTTTGGTGTAATTAAAAAAATGAACAAATGGAAATAGCCATATATTTACGTTTCTTAATCGGTCGGCTAGTTTCTGTGTATATAATCAGTGGTAAAAATTAGTATCTAATCGTTACTGTTAGGGGCGTACCGATATTCAATACTCCACAGGAATTTTTCTTCGAGAGACCACGTTGCAGACCTTGCATCTTCGTGGCCGAGGAACGTTTGATCGTGATCTGTTTCCCCTGAAATCTGGAAACTTACGTCTCCATGGAATTCGATCATGCGTTGACATTTCATTTGTAACATCAACTCAAATGAAAATAAAATTATATTAATTTTAAGCGATTTGTGTGTCGTGACGAAATGGTATTTTTGTTTCGTAGTGGAAAAGTTATCAATTTTAGGACTCCTGTGTCATGATAGGATATTCATTATAGTCTTATCAAAGATACTCACAAGACCTAGCCTCTGCCGTAAGTCTTCATGTCCCTCACTAACTTTTGAAGTAGTTCCATTTTCATGAATCAATGTGACTAGCGCGTATTTAGTCTGCGACCTCAACAGCTGTTCTGAAGTTGTCATCCAAAACGTCACCTATCTCAAAGCATCATGTTTTTTGTCCCTGAGCTTTATTCCATTATAGTTTTAACGCGGTAAAAACATAAGGGCCACGATGTATGTGAAAATGTCATCAGTTATGACAGTGTAGTGCTTCTAAGGACCCTACAGGTGTAACTAACAGACCCTATATGTTAGTCTGGGTCCCGAGTCCTAAGGTCAATGAATCGTAAGTCCCTCGATTTTTTTGGCCTTCCGAAAATCCGAAAAAAGTGAAATTCCCATCACGTACATTGTATTGTCTCTGCTCTAAATCATTTACTTATGGCCTCTCAAAGTGAATCCCCTATTCAGGAAATTTTCCAAGTTCACCTCGAAATTTGGGAGAAAGAATCCATGTGATCATGTAAAAGCATTGTCCAACTCTGTGTTACCCTCAAGGAACCGATGGTATCTTTTGATATCGCCAATCTTTTTAAATGTTTTCCCATAACAAATCCTCTCACCCTAGCTGAAATCACGTTCCTGAAAGCAGGAACCCCTGCACCCGTTATCAGTGAATGCAAGTCTGCATGAACCAAAACAGTTATTTGTTAAAGGGAATATAATACCGTTAATCCAACGGGATCGCAATGGCATCCCCTCCGTCTCTTCTGGCAGACATTTGAGCGAATTCGATTTGTTCTCCTTAAAGCATCCCCTGATCCGATGCCTACATACGTACATTACTGGTATCGGAATATGGACGATATTTCCTGTGTTTGGATAGGGACAGTGAGGCAATTAGTCAAGTGTCTGGCTTTATTAAATTATTTTGACAAAAAAATCCATTTCGCAAGCGAGTTGGAAAGTGAAGGGACCTTTCAATTTCCTGGAGTTATCTATTAAAATCATCAAAGGAACGTTCGACCTCTCTATCTTTAGGAAACAGTGTTAGCCAGGCCAAGTGAAACACGCTTATTCAAGACATCACATCTCACAACAAACAGTAGCATTTCACACCATGATACACAGACGGTGGAGCCCACTCCCGATGCACAAAAACCCTTCAGACAATGAAACAGCAGAGGGGACACCAGGAAAATAATATGTAGATGCACCTAACAGTAGGAATTGGACTTAAGTAGCCATTAAGGAAATATACAACACAAACCCCCAAGGAATGATGAACCAAAGTGGCGAACATTCCATTTCCTCAATAAAATATCCCATACTCCCCAAGGAAAAAATCAAAGCTGCCTTCTACAAAAGACGCACACTCATGGATTCAACAAAGACAGAATGGAGCAAAGCGGAGCTTATGACCATTACTGAAATCAATGCAGTGGATATACGTAAATATATACATTGAGAAGACTGATTGTGTATAAAACATCGGAACCTTAATCTGCTTCTCAAATTTCAAATGCACCCCTCACTCGCAAAACATCTATTAACTCACAAGCATTAAAGTGAATTCCAACCCAGGATCCTAGGCATAACGAGAAATGATTAGAGGCGCTCGAAGAATATCTGTGCAAATTGCAAGGAAACCTCTCTGCGTAATGAGCTGTTGTACCTTTCCCGCGCTCCCCTCCTGTTTCCCATTGCCCCACCCATCCCCTTCGACCAAACAGCGCTCTCAAAAACCTGGTCCGATGGACTCCCTCCCTCTTATTTTCCCCCAATACAATATTTTTTTCACACCCTCGCACTCCTGAACTCCCCCCCTTTTCTTTCTGACAGTGTATGTACGAGTATACCCTGATTTTCAACATGTATTCACATAATGATACCGCACCAGTAATCCATTAATGTACTCGTATGTATCGGGTTAGAGGATGTTTTAAGGAGAACAATCCAAATTCGCCCATATGAATGTCTGCCCGGAGAGACAGAGGGAATACCATTGCGATTCTGTCGGATTAATGGTAGTATTTGCCATTGCACAAATAACTTTTTTGTTGCGCACAGACCTGCATAGTGAATTTCACGCGCGCAGTGCAGGCGTTCGTGCTAGGTGAGCTCTTAAACTCACCTATCAGACCAATACTCGACTTTGGAGGTGCCTCAATCGGAGTGGATCAAGTGTCACGAAAATTGGTTCGAGTGCATGCAACAGTGTATTGATTATCACGGAGAATACTTCGAAAAACAATAACGCCATTTTCAACAATAAATTAATCTCTTTTCATTATTAGGCCGAAAATATAAATAGCAACCCTCGTATGCCGCCCGCAATGCCCAAAGCCATTGCGCGTATCTTATATTCACTTGTTTCAAGTTTTTTCACCGTATAAATATTTCTCATAATATAGCGCAGCATACGAGTATTCGATACGCGTATTTCGATTTGAGGAATGCATAGCATTTATTTTAATGAAGAAAATAGAGAAGCCGTATTAAGGCAACGCTCATTTATTGATTTCATGACCTAATCAAGAGAGTAAATGGAAAAAAAACTACCTGGACAAGATGCAAATTTTATTTTGTAAAACCTGGAATTGCCCAAGATTTCGTCAGAAGATTTTTGTTCCTCTTCTTCCCGCACCCTTCCCGATGGAGCAAAGGAATCTTGATTTGGATTCCCCGCTTCATTGGAGACCCCCAATTCACCCTCGGACACTTCACTCTTAAATGCCCCGGACGGGGAGGGCCGTTCCAAGAAGGGAGCGAGGCGATTGCCGAGGGTTGACGGTCGCTTCACGCCTCCCCGTGACAATCCATTCGACGCCCCATTCCATTCTCCTCTTCGGCCATCAAGCGAGCGAGACACCCTCCGTCCCCGTGACGGGAGACCCGCGCCTCTCCCCTCCCCATCCCGTCCACAACACGAGTTCATCAAAAGCGCATCCAAGTCGATCCCCCGTGACCCCCCACCCCTCCAACTACATTGAACCCAGCATGTCCGTCGTCCCTCGCGGGTCCTTTGTGTGACATCCACCGGCTGGCTCTCGGGCACGGGGCCAAAGGAGAGTCCCCCTCACCCATCCGGATAATCCCCCTTTTTATCCCCTCCTCGACGAAACGCCCACCAAACTAGTGCCATGTGGAGAGGGAGGGAGAACACTCTACACGAAGCTTTGCCCCCCTATGGCAGTCGACATACAATGGATCCCTAGTGTTCACACTTCCTCCCCTGAAATGCTGCCCTCGATGAAAGTGCAAAGTTTCTGTCCACAGCACATCGTCCTCCTGGGGGTGAATGATTCCGAATTACCCTAACACGAACCCTATCCTTTCACGGTGTGTTAGTCTTAAGAGGGCGGTGCATTCATCTTATCGACTGGAGAGTCCTGGATTCCAATCCGGGATATGTTTTCGGGAACCTCTCCACCACCGAACCGCGTGTTATATTCCGGGTGGAGGAAAATTCCGGGAAACCTGAGGCACCGACGCAGGAAGAGGAACCATCCAGCGGCCGGAATGCGATGGATTGCATGCTATCAATTCCAGGTTAGCTCTCGGCTCGACATTCCAAACTCCCTTTTAGCCCTGAGGTTTTGAAGCTTGTTGTCCCCGGCGTAACTTTATGGGATTTGCATAACATATTGAAATGAAATGAAGTTATTGACTTTGTAATTCCACACATTTTATTTAAAAGAACGACCAGGTCTCGACGTTGACCTGATGATGACGTTCAACGTCGAAATCTGGCTCGTATTTTTAAATAAAGTGTGTGGAATTACAAGGTCAATAATTTCATTTCAATGTCTTAAGATTTTGATTTAGCTGATCCCGATTCATGAAGTGGCAACTCCGATGTTAGTTTTTGTTACTGCAGCATATTTCGCTCACTTTTTACCCCCAC